>JBBPCX010000141.1:6253048-6280548 GCA_037974365.1 Hydrocynus forskahlii
GACAGAGAGAGAGAGACAGAGAGAGAGAGAGAGAGAGAGATATAGATAGAGAGATACATATACACCTGGCACTGATGTGGATCGAGCACATCCCTCCGGAGCTGAGGATGCGTCTGGGAGCATGAGCGCCGGTGGGAAGGAGCATGACATGGTGTGTCAGAAAGCGGTGGCCCTCATAGCTGACCTCTGCATCCAGGACAGTCCTCTGTTGGACCACAACACCTGCGAGGAATTCCTCTTCCTTATCGCCAACCAGGACTACAGCCTCAACCACCCGGGTGAATACGCCTGCATTTTTACTTCTTTCTACTGCTTTTTTAATTCTTGCACTGCTCCCTACATAATGATTTTAGCACTTAGAACCCACACCATCCTGAAACTTCAGTGCTTCTTCAAAAAAGCATCTGCCAAATGAATGTAATGTAATGTAAAGTCATTGCTTTTGGTATCAGGTTGTCCTGCCGTCTTATGTGACTCCAAAATTGTGACACACAATGTAACCTTTAACTCTGACTGATCAGACCCACCAAACCAGTAAAATTACTGGTGAAGTTACTTTTACATTGTCCAAAAAAAGTGATGTTTAAGATCGTAGAGATACAACCTCAGCTTTCTTTACTGGGGTGATGTTAGGAACCAGGGGTCACATTGTCAGTAATGCAAATAGCCATTTTATTCACAAAAAAATAATCATTTTATTCACAATACAATGCAAGCAGTGAACCTGTAAATGTCTTCTGGGTTGATATTGGTAAAACGGTGTACAATCTATGCTGATTTATAATGCCCTCCATATGTCGCTCTGCCTTGAATGAATTAAAAGATTCATATATTTTAGGCCAAAGTCGTGACATGACTTAGTGAGACACAGTGTCAGGCTTCAAGTTATGTACACATGAACTTTGTTAGAGCTTCTGTGAGGTAGCTTTTAGTGGCATTAAGTGCTTTGGGTGTCTGGTTTCCATCATTGCGGTTATGATCAATTCTGACTCGCTACATTTCAGTAGAACTGCACATTAATATCAAACTACTTTCCATGCATCTTTATTCAATTCTGCAGACCCTTTGAAAGTTAATACAGAGTGTATAAAGTCAATGTAACACTGTAAAAGTTAAATATGTAACTATAAACAATTTACAATTATAACTATACTATAAAAATATGACTGCAATAAAAAATGGTAGAAGCCTGTAACAAAGAAAAGAAAAGCAAAAATAAAAGAACCGAACAAAAAGAACAAGGGTGTTCAGTCTTATCTGAGAAGATCAGTGTGGCTCCAGGTTCCGATCAGACAGGATCTCACCTGATTACACTTTTTGTAAGCAGTTGGCCTCAGTTTGACTGAGTGAAAACCTGTAGCTTCACTGTCTCTTTAAGGATAAGATAGGACGTATCTGCCAGAGAAGAACCACTTTTAGCTCCATAAAGAACCTTTCAGTGGCACGGAAAAAATCTAAACCATCAAACTGGAAAGCTCTTTGGAGAACCAAAGGTGGCATCTTTATTTTTAACATTTTCTAAACGCCAGGCAAACACAGCCTTCCTCTATGTGATTTCTTAGCCCTAGTTGATTTTATTGAAATGTTCACTGGAAACCGACCTGATTTTCACTTAGAACTACACTTTCAACCAAGCTGGTAAATAGAACTATTTTTGAGCATTTTTTGTTTAAGCCCTTTAACTTAATTTTGTCCTTATACTTTAGCTATTAATCCTTACTCCAAACAAGGAGTGGCATGAAACCACTTTTTACTCATACCTTGAGTATCTGATGATACTGATAACAATCCTATACTTTCTTTCTCCCTCTCCTAAACAACTAAGGTCTATAATGTTGGACTGGATGCACTTTGTATATGAAACTGCTCCCTATTTCTATAAAGAGCTTTGCAAGTTACAAAATTTGAGTTTTTATGTCAATATAGTGCAAAATTATGTCCATTATGGAATTTGCTGTACTTGGCTGAATCACTAATGGCTCTTTGTTCGACATATTACACACTATTTGGGTGCAGGAGGCTGTGTTTTAATTCCTACATAGGGCACTATGTAGGGAGTAGAGAGACACAGCCTTGCTGCTCATCTGTGTACAGGTACTGAGTATCAGAACGAGACACCCTTACTCCAAAAGACATGCCAGTTGTATAGTATGAGAACAGAATGGGAACAGTATGGACCTCCCAGTGACTGATCATTGCAACCTGTAACACAAGCTATAACTCTTTGATATCTGAGTTTACATTTGACAGAGTAATTCACTTTAAAGTGGCTAAAATTGAGCAGTTACTCTTTTATATTGAAAAACCATATCGTCCTTTGCTTTATCAGACTCTAGTGTAAGTTATAGGCCTTTTACATAAATTGAATTATTTATGTACACACCTGCAGTTTTTAGAATAATGCATTTGGAAACAGGGAAGGTCACCCAAAAGGTCAATGTTAGTGACTCAAGTGGATCACTTTGTGCTATGTGGTCAGCGACTGTAGGAGACTAGAAATGCACTGTGTTCTATCCAGCGGTCCTGAACATTACCGGTTTTCAGGGCACAGTTACTCAGTGTGTGACTAACCGCCTGTGTCAGCCGGCCTGATATTTGACGAAAATGCCTTGTGAGGTGCAGCTTTGTGAGGCAAAGGGTAAACACTCACATCTGACAGATATGAACTTCTCCCCGGCCCCAATCATGAGCGGTACGAGTCCTGAATCGCGGCGAGCTCCAGGAAATGCGCATAAACGAGATGAATTAGCCCCAGAATCAAGAATTCAGAAGAGAGATTGCATGCTGTTGTGCTTATGTTGAACTTATCCAAAGTCGCATCCTCGGGGCGGACATTTTTGGGGCCATTTGTTACTCGTGGCACACTTGGCCGAGACTGGGTCAGACACTGTTTTCCACATCTGTGGAAACTTTAATGAGTTTTTATGTCCTGAGGGCAGCGGGCAAAAAAACATAGCTTGAATGCACTAACTTTTCTTCGTGTATGATGGGTAAAGTTCATTATTTTTACTGCTTTTACTTACTTCCTCACAAAGTCTGAATTGCTCTGTAAATAACATCACTTCCTTCTCTGTTTGCAGCATTTCTCTGAGTAAGCGTATCTGAGACATGAGATACAAGGTACGAAAGTGCCAGCTGTATGGATATTTTATAGCAGAAGGACAAATACAAATGCTCCACCAATAGAACAAAAATCTTACATTTCCACCAGTTTGTAAACAGTCATTGAGAGTTATTTATCTTGAAATGCTGCATTGTTGGTTGTACAAACTCAGATTCCATTATATAATGGTGGTGAAAAGTACTGGGTGGCGGCAAATTTAGCATTTATGCTTTACCAGTCATGTTTACAGTGATAGTATGTGAAGGGTAATGCATCATGAAGAGTGTAGATGTCACTTCCAAACATAAAAAAGACATTTATATCAGTAATATCTGTATACAGTACCCCAACCCACATAGGCCCTTCATGAGGGACATTTGCGAGTGAACAAGCTGGACTGAATTATTTTCTCGGGCAATTCTAGAGCGACTGTCAGTGGAGTGGGTATTTTTGGGCAGACTCCACGCACTGTCAGTCTCTGACGACGTGAAGACGAAGCCCCGTTTGGCAGCAGTGTGTCATGCAAACGTGGACAAAAATCCGGTGTCACTCCACATTAGACTCAGCAGGCCAATAGAGGGAGGCCGGAGAGCGCCTCACGCCTAAGCTGGGGGGGCACTAAAATGCCAAGATGTGTTATCAGCCCGTCGCTGTGAATCACCAGTGCCACACAAAGGCTAAACAGCAGCCCTCCTCTTATTGCAGGAGAGATTTACAGCAACAGAAGCAGGCTCGCCTCAGATCACTGGCCACCTGATCCTGAAGGAAATGTCAAAAGCGCCGGAGGTGTGCTTTCTGCTCTCACACGTTCCTGACACGAAGCCTCACGCTGGGAAACAAAAGATGAGTTCAGCACCAAGGGAAAAATCCAGGAAACACAAGAAAAAAAAAGCAGCCACGTTCTCAGTCAGAAGGCCCAAAACTTCAGAATACATTTATCTGCTGTCTGGCCCTTTCAAGCGAGCTTTCTTTATACTGTGCTCCACTGGAATCCAGAGAAAAAAGCTTGATAGATTTGTGAGCACTGGTTGAAGTCATTCTTACTGTCAGCGTCAAAGCCAGAAACACATTTGCAGTGTCCTCAGAGGCGGCATTTTCCTCTGCATTTCATTACAGCGCAGATAGGATGCTGTCAGTTACTCTCTTATAACTGTTATCAAGACCATTAAAGCGGCATATCATGGAGTTTTCTTAGCTTTTTTGTTTTTAATAAAATGAGTACAAAGAACACAATGTAAAAATTAAAGTTTCAAAATGTCCACACGTGGACTTACCCGTGTTTAAATACCAACATAACATTAAAATCACTGACAGGTGAAGTGGCTGTCTCTTTAAAATGGCACCTGTCAAGGGGTGGGATATATTAGGCAGCTAAGGAACAGTCAGTTGTTGAAGTCATTGAAGCTGATGTGCTGGAAGCAGGAAAATGGGCAAGTATAAGGATCTGAGGGACTTTGACGAGGGCTAATTTGCTGAGTAAGTTCATACTGGCTATGATGGAAAGGTGTCAGAACACACAGTGCATTACAGCTTGTTCTGTAGCTGCAGTACCTACATGTGAGTGTCGCGTCCTGGTCTGATGAATCACATTTTCTTTTACATCATGTTACATCTTGTGGACGGCTGGGTGCACGTTTGTTGCTTACCTGGTGAAGAGGAGGCACCAGGATACACTAGAAGACAAGCAGGTGGAAGCAGTGTGATGCTCTGGGCAATGTTCTTCTGGGAAACCTCGACTCCTGGCATTCATGTGGATAACACACACACCACCTACCGAAGCATTGTTGCAGACCAAGTACACCCCTTCATATCCACAGTTTTCCCTAATGGCGCTGGGCTCTTTTAGCAGAATAATGCACCATGCCATGCTGCTTCAAGCATGGTTTTAGGAACATGACAAAGAGGTGTTCACTTGGCCTCCAAATTCCTCTGCTCTTAATTCTATCAGGCATCTGTGGGATGTGCTGGACAAACTAGTCCAGTCCATTTAGGGCCACATCTCACAACTTACAGGACTTAGAAGGATCTGCTGCCAATGTCTTGGTGCAGATACCACAGAATACCTTCAGAGGTCTTGTGGGGTCAATGCCTTAATGGGTTTTGGCAGCATGGGAGCACCTACACAATAGTAAACAGACGCTTAATGTTATGGTTAATTGGTGTATATGACTGCAAAAATAGCCCATTTTGATTTCCTGCGGCATGCAGCACGTTAGTCTACCCACTGATGTTGAAGTGATGAATGCTGTTACTGCAGACATTCTATAATAGTTATTGGAGCAGAAGATTATAAGACATTGTGCTGTTTCCGACTGTAAAACATGGAACAAATGTATCACTGCAGTCCTCCAGCGAATGATGAGCGACTAACATCCATAATTTCAGTGCAAACAGTTTGTTCCACATTTCAGACAAAACAGGCCAGCCAGTCAGAACACAGAACATTCAAATAGTGCCTACAACTTACAATCTTAAAGGTCCCTAACATCAGTAATGTAGGCATAGATGCTGGTCAAAATAAGGTTTAGGAGAACCCCAAGAAATGTAAACCTGGCAACTCAATAAGGGGTGTTTGAAGTCAGCTAATTTTATAGTGCATGGTCTGATCGGGTCCCCTGGAGTTTAAGCAAATTTAAGTCTAATCACCGGAGAGGCCTGAAAGTGAAGTTACAGCCCTGGCTCTTATTTCGCCATATCTCATCCTCTCCGTCTCATGATAGATTTTATTAAGCTCAAATAACATTAGCATCACCAGATCATTTATCACACGCTGGGCGCCTGCTGCTCTGTATGCCACTGAGAGGACAGCGAGAAGCTGCGCATTGCAGGTAAACTTCAAAAGAAGTGGAAGTAGCACATTAAGTTAACTGTGGAAATGCACTATCCTTGAGAATTAGCTCTTGGTGATGCACGCACTCTCGCTTCTAGCTTGTCCAACTCTGTTGCCGATGTAAGTGGTGGAACTGGCCAGCAGCCAGTCCAGCTCTACATGCTAATACCTAGTTGCAAAGTGACGGCAAAACAACACCGGCAGCAGTAGATAATTTACATGATTATTACGTGTCTTCGTGACACCGGGGTAATTGTTACAGAGTCCACGCATAGGGAGGAACTGAGGCGGGGAGGGGACGAAGGCTCTGACAGGAAAGAGACGTGTGAAAACCAATCTGTCCGATTTAAGTACACGCTGCGCTTGATGGGGACATATTAGCTGATTCGCGGCTATTCCTGTGGACGTCGCGTGCATATAAATGGGCTAAAACCTGCATCCTTTTTAAGCCTTAATCCCCAATGAGGGGGCTGCAGCTGGGCGTGACCCGAGCCTCAAGTGGCTGATAAATAAGCCAGAGGTTAAATTCAAACACCTCTCCTCTCCAGCTGAAGCATCCCCCTGCCCAGAGGACAGAGGCTGCAAATAATGGCCTTCCGAGTGAAATGCATCTTCTGAAAGTCTGGAGTAGATGAAAGATGAAGAAGAATCCCAGTGCTGTTCTTGGAGCAGACGGCAGGACTCTGGCTTTTTAAGGGGTTCTTTTTTAAAGTTTAATTTAGATGATCAATACGTTTGGCTTCTGGGTCCGTCCCTGGTGGCTCTCGTTGCCGTGGTGGTACCTCTTCTTCAGCAAAGCAATGCAAGGCTATTTTCCCCCTGGTAGGGCAAGAATGAATGTGAATACAGTCCTATTACTATAATTCGCAGCATTAAACAAGAGGTAATTCAGCTGATTCAGGCCTCGTCCACACGGACGTCTGAATCAGGCGTTTTTCAGGTGAGTGCAGACTGAGCGCCGACCGTTTTTCTGCTCATTGGAGCAAATCACAGCGTCCACATGTGTGTTCAGCCCCGGCGCTCAGTCAGCTGCGCGTTCATGTGGCGTCAAAAAAATGCTGCATGCAACGTTTTGTTGCTGTCAATTTCTGCCGAAATCCTGACAAATGCGAAGAAAACGCCGGTACTGCATTTACATGATGTTCGGTTGACGTTCTGGAGGACTGAATATGTCCCATGATTCAATTGTTCCAGGAATCGCAACAAATCAAGTTTTGAAGGAAAATGTAAAACTACAACTCCCAACACGTAAAAAATCTGGAGAGATTAATTACTGCCCCCACAGGTGAATACACGAAACTACACATTGGGCTGCAGGCTGGTGTTAAACAGCATCAGACGAACGCCAGTGTAACGCCAATCAAGCACAGATACAAAACGCTACAAAAACGCCTATAGTGTTCAGAGTGCGTTCATTTATCGAAGATAACACAGTTTCCATCAATAACATAATGTATTTCCAACACAGAATCTGGGAGGGTCTCTGAACTGGCTCTGAATGTTTTAGTACAATGATGGCTAGTGGGAGGAAAAAGTGAAACATGATATGATTCTGATTCTAATTCAGACTGATTAATATTATTGTTCACCTTCTGCTGGTGCATGGTGACATCATCAAAAATTTAGGAATCGTTTAAGATGTAGGCAAAAGTCACTGCAATCTTTTAGAAAATGATAGAGAAACAAGAATTTATTATTTTAAATGATAATGAATTGCGTACAGGGGTGGCGCTTTACCACATTTTCGTGTCTGATACTGACCTTGAAGCTGCAATCGTGAATATCTGCTGAAACCAGTCCAGTATTGTCTTTTTCCCTCTCTTAAAGAAGTTTGGATGCACTTTGAATACGAAATGGCTCACTTCATCCTTTCTACAATCTTATAGTTCACTGTTTGTCTATTATGGAACTCTGTATACATGGCTGAATTACCAGTGGCTCTTTTTTTACATTTAATTCCTATATAGTGCACTATGTAGGAAGTAGAGTGTCATGTGAGACACTTCTGTGTATCTTTCCTAACTGTAGGTTCACCAAATTTTAGTTACGCATTCACATGATAGTTCAGGCTTCTTCCAATATCCGATCGAGTGATTTTGGCCCTGGGACGGATACTGATACTGAGTATCAAAACGACACACCCCTAATCATGCTTAAAATATCCAGAGAGTTGATCAAATAAAGGTAATCACTTAAATGCCACGCTTGCCAACAAGGGCATCTGTTAGCTGACTTGAAAGAATAGGCAGGTAGTGTTCTCCTCCAAACGTGCTGAGCTTTGCATTCAGTGGCACTTTGAAAAGATGAATTTCTTAAAGGTGGGAAGAGCCTTCGACCTTCCTGCTCAGTAATGCGATTTTACTTGACTGATTTTATCGAGAAACCCCAAACTATGCTAACTTAGTCTGGAAAAAGGTGAAGAAAGATTTGAAAAAGCACAAGAAGGTCGTCTTCTTCTCCCTACAATAACTAACAAGCCACATCTCTGCTGTTGCGAACAGTCTTCATTTGTGTCCTGCTGGACTTGATTTACTCTGCAGGTGTCAATTCACAGGGGATTTCGCAGCGCATTGCCATTTGGGCTGAATAAATAATGTATCTATGCAGCTATGCCACATACAGATCATCAGGCTGAGTAAGCCACATGTTGGGTTATGCTCCCATTGAGCCAGGGATTAGCGAGAGAGAGAGAGAGAGAGAGAGAGAGAGAGAGAGAGAGAGAGAGAGAGAGAGAGAGAGAGAGAGAGAGAGAGAGAGCTGAGGTGGTGGGCCAGCCAAAGAAAGATCCACCAAAGCACAAAAGCACAATTAAATATGCTTTGCATGGGCTTGAGCAACATGTGAAAGAATTAGCGGTTAGACAATCACTTGTTCAGGATGAGGTCTTGGTTTAAAATAATCCCATCGGTTTTGTCAGGCTGTTTACTGCTTGAGTTGTCTCTCAGCCCTGCCAGCTCGTCCATAACACCTCAGCAGCTCTCACCAGGCTACATGACACCAGGGGAATAACGTCTTTGTCTTTATGATGGCAAAGACAGCTCTTGAGCCCCCAAGGTCCAGCTTGTTGGTTTTGCTCCACAGAGAACTGTTCTTTAGGGAATTAAACCAATTGAGCATGTGAGTCAGGAGACAGACTTATGTAATGTTCAACTCCTGGGGGTCTTGTTTTGGTGAAACATTGCATCAGTTCCCAAACTTTGGAACAATCAAGGAACATTGCTGTCTCCCTAAAGAATCCACCAATAGGTGGTGTCTTAAAAGAACATGGCAGCACTTTTGTGTGTCATCTTTGTATTTTACAGCCACTTACCCTGGACAATGTCTTCAGGGCTTCTCCTTGTACTAAGTAACAACTGATGTACGTCGCTCTGGATAGGAGTGTCTGCTAAATGCTGTAAATGTAAACGAAAACAGAAAACAGAGCAGTAGTCTACATATGTACAAGGATGAAAAATACTGGGGTATTCCTTCAGAAAACCATACACTGAAAAAGTGTTTCGGGCAGCAGTTTTTGGACCAGGCCTGCTGGCCCCTAAGATGGTCCTGTTTACGTAGCATAACACACAGCTTACAACACATAGCTGACAACACATTTTTAAATAAAGTGGTGGCATAAAGGGTTCTTTGAGTGATGCCATAGAGCAGAGGTCCCTAACCACCGGGCTGCAGACTGGTTTCGGTCCGTGAGTCATTTGGTTCCGCGCCGCACAGAGAGACAGAATAAAAAATATTCAGTTGATTATCAGAGTCTGAAAGACCTTTTATTTTGAAAGAAAATGATTATCACGATCATGTGATAAGGTACATCAAAATGTAGCCCACAAGCTAGCAAAAATTTGTAAAAAACAAACACACTTTGTTTTTAGTTGTATCTATACTGGCCCGTGAAAATATTGTTTCACAGGAAACTGGTCCGTGACATAAAAAAGGTTGGGGACCGCTGCCACAGAGGAACCACTTTGTAACTATGAACATGGCTACAAAGTTGTTCCACTGCCAGTTTCTCTGCCAATTTAATCCCATTTACATTATGTGGAGGTTCTTTACACTTCATACACATTTAGAGAAATGGTTCTCAGGGGAACCGTTTACTGAAAGGTTTTCAGGGAACTAAAACTGGTTCCTCTATGGAATCCTGCAAGGAATGTTTAGTATGTGTATTTTTAAGAATGGATAAGAAAAATATGAACCATCCTGAGATCTAATCTTAAAATCACTTCTTTGGGGAACAAATGGTGGTTCCTCTATGACAGTGTTTACCAACCCTGGTCATGGAGATTTATCTTCCGAAGAAGTGTTGCGTCCAGCAACAAACTGCATCACCTGCTCTGGATAATTAACGTCTACAGAAGTCCCTGACTGGCTGGAGTGTTCAGTAAGTGGAGGAGAGCAGCAGATTAGACCAGCTAGCAAGTTGGGGCAAAATATGGCAAGAAGGTCCTGTGGCAGTGTCACCAACCCTGGTCCTGGTTATCCACTGTCCAGTGGAGTCTAATTCTCCCCACAGTCTACCACACCTGCGCCACCTTAAGTCTCTGACTTGGCTGGAAAAGAAGCATTAGTGTTAGTTAATCAGGGGCAGCATGTAAGATAGACTGGAACAAAACTCTGAATGAAAGTAGTTACCCAAGAGGAGTATTAGTGATCACTGCTCTATGGCAGCACCCCAGAGCCTTTGGATGCCTTTCTTTTAAGTTCTGTGTAATGTAAGAATGTTTTTCCACCAGAATGCTTCTGAGCGCTTACAAGGTGAAGCCACAATGCTGATCCAGTCCTCCCATGATCAATGTCTAATTGGAACCAGGAGGAAAACATTGCGCTGTCTGTGTCAATTCAGTGCTCTCCAGTAATTCCCAGACTACAAAACCTCAGTAATGGTGTTAGGCAAGACATCTCTGACAAAAGCTCGAGGGTAATTGCTTGACAGATTAATGAAGGGGACACTAACATTTGCAACACCTTCTGGACTAATTGGCTGAGAAAGCTGCATGCTTGAAAGACCAAATTAGTAACAAAAGACGGCTGCGTTCTGAGGCCATGTATGGACTAGCCATTTATATGACGTTCAGCAGCTGTTCGTTGTAAAATGTAGCTCGCAAGGGCAAAAGCTACACTTTGTTATAGAGATCCTATTCAATCAGCAGTTCAGACTAATTTTATTAGATGCATTTGGCTCCCCATGATATCAGGTAGAGATTTTGTATCCAAGAGAATTGTCACTCAGGTTGTGAAACACTTGCAAAACTGCCATGTAGGCAAGATAAATCCTACCAGGTTCGTTTACATGGGGGTGTAATATGTTCTGTGTCAGTGTGATGCAAATGAGATCCATGTTTGGCAGTTGATCCTTCCACTCCCTCCACTTCATGCTGGGGTGAGAGACACGCAGTTCTGGTTTTTTTTATATATATATTTTCTTTTTTGCGGTGCCGAGAACACATCTGCCCCACTAGCAATTCGTCGTCATTAGAGACGTTATCATTTCCAATTTCCTGGAATCCGTTGTGCTCGGGAAGCTGTGTTTTCTTGTAAAGTGCCATTTGGAGTCCCCCTGGGGATACGTCTCGCAGAAGAACCCAGTGAGAAGAGAACGAGCGGGAGCTATGTCAGGACATGAGCAGGGAGATGTGGCTTTTGAATAAATGTCCAGGCCCGCTGAGGCAGGAAAGAGAAGTAGGGTGTTGTCTGGGAGCTGTTTTTAGAACTCCCAGTCCAATGAAAAGCAGTAATGGCCCTTTAGTGGCCGAGGGTACCTGACAGTAATTGAAAATTGATGGAAGGATTCGGAGCCCGTTAACAGACATTAGTGGCCTTAAAAAGGGTAATTAAATTTAATTATGCGCATATCAAACTGTTTGTTTTCAGCGAGCAGTCAGCTTGAAGTTCACTTATGAAGGCACTCCATCAAATAAACAACTCCTCATGATTTAAACATAGTTTCCATATGTTACACCAGCACGCAGCTATATGTTCACAATCTTTTCTGTGTTCGGGCTGCTGTTCCTTTTCCTGATTTCCTTTAAACTGCAGGTAAAGCAGTATTGTCCTGATCTATAGAACCACTGCTATGCAATGAGATCTACATCAGTCATTTTTTTGTAGTAAATAACGGAATAAATGTAATTGAAAAATGATTTAAAAAGAGATTTGTGTGCATTTGGTAAAAAGCTGCTCAGTGTACTGTTTTGCTCTAACATGAATAAAGCATGTGCCCTGCCTGGCCACTTACTGTAGTTGACAAATGCAGCACTTGGAGAAGCACCCAAAGACTTTTATGCCTATGAGGGACCATCCAGTTTTCTAAATGCAGGGTGATTGCGTTACCCACTGCTCTAAACTTTATAATGTGGTTCTCAGCCTGCAGGTCACAGAGGGGCATCAAGAGCAATAAGGGAGCCATAGAAAATTTTCCAGAAGTAAATATATACTGTATATATTTATACCCTATATGGACAACAGTATTGGGACACACCTGTTTTGCAGGGTTTGGACTAGACCAGGGGTCACCAACATGGTGTCCCCAAGTAGCCCACAGACCTGCTCTAAAAATAGCACAACTCACCAGTGAGCAGCGTCTAACATTTAATTTTATCCTCTTGCCATTCTTCTTTAATCACATTTGCATTTATATAGATTTGAAAATAACAATATCTAAAAAAATGCATTTAAATGTTTATTATACATGAAGTTTAGATAAGGTTAGGTCAACTCTTATGCTGACCTCACAAATGTTCTACAGAATTAAAGGGCACAAAACTCCAAATCTTGCGGAAAGAAGAGTGGAAGCTGCTCTAGCTGTAAAAGGGGACCATATTAAAGTCTATGTGTTTGAATGCAATGTCATTAAAGTCACTCTTTCTCTCTCTCTCTCTCTCTCTCTCTCTCCCTATATATATATATATATATATATATATATATACACATATTTTTTTTTGGTATGAGAAGGTCAGCGACAGAGATCAGTGACAGCTATGGAGGAAGCTATAAAAATGGACAAGGTTCTGGTGGGTGTGGGGATCAAAGGAGGGTGCAGTGTCACTCACTATCTCCAAAGACTCAAAATGCTGACGGCATTCTGTTTCTCAGCTCTACCACATGGCTGTAGTAGAAGATGAGATGTCAAGTAAAATTTTCCCCAACTTGTGTGCCAGTAGCTTCATGGACCTCCTGCAGCTACTGTGTTCACTTATTTAATGAATTTGTTCCTTTCTGAGCATTTTAAAATGATAATTCTAGGACCTTGATTTATATTAGGTAGTTAACAAATGTAAAACCGATGTTTCTAATTTTCTCCTAAAGAGAGACTCAGGATGCTACTGCAGGTTTTATATCTGTCTGATCCCGTGGTATTAATGCAGATTCAGTATTACCACTTCAGTATTGAAAAGTGATTTAAATATAAAAACAATGCTTCAGTGATGAAAAAACACAAATGGCAGTATGGAATCAATGTCTATTTTTCCATGCTGACCATTAATCAAGACTTTTGATTCACACACACACAAACACATATATGTATATATACTTTAACAGTTGACTGCACTTGGACTGCCTTTATCAGTATTAAGAAGATCAATGCAATTTCATTTCTCCTATAGAGGGAAATAACCAATAAAAGTGGTCCACAATGCAATGAATTTTAACTTGGAACATATATTGTGAAGATGTGTTGTGAGGCCCACACTTCATTTTGTGTAGTGGAGATAAGGTAGCAAGTGAAAAATTGGCTTTAGCATAGCTATTAGTCTTTACATGACAGCAGCTAAACTGACCCCATGCTTTCTGAATCCATGGCTCATAGGCACTACATGCCACATAGCTTAACATCCCATCTCAGACTCCTCTCTCGAGGTTCCTACACTGCCAGTAATGTTCTTGATCTAACTGGACGGAGAGATTTGAGCTTAGATCGGAGAGATTCGGTGCTCAGATACTTGCTGTGGTGCTTTCATTTGACTCGAATTATTACACAGTGATATGCTAAAGTAACAACTTAACCAGAACCCGTCAGCTTCATTCTGCTCTAGTACTCTTAATTAAGATAGCTTAAAGTTGTTTTAGTCAGTTTGTGTTGTTTTCAATCTCCTTACTGAACATTATGCATATAATGGGACTGATCTCATTAAATGCATAATATCATATGCACTAATGTACACATGATCCTATTACATAAAAAACAATGCAATTTATTTTTAAATCAGCATCTCTATGAGTGTGACAACCATTCCATGCCAGTGTCTGTTAAATTCCTACACAAGCACCTCATTCTCGCAATGTGACCAGTTGGATGTCAAAGTACTTCTAGTAGTGTTTTGTTTTCTTCCTTTAAAATGATGCTTTAAAGAACAAGATTTTTATTTGGAAATGAGGAGAAATAGTGCCAGCAGTTCTTAAAAAGCTGTTCAGTTCAATACTTGCACCTGAGAAACGGAACATTTTCAGTGGTCTCTTTTTTCCCAGAGCTCTTATTTCTCAGTGTTTTTTATACTATTCTGTTCAATCTCCTGAAGGGATTAATTGTGCAATGTGTAAGATGTTTTATGGACGCACTGGCCCTGTTTATATGTGGTTTTCAAATCCGTCTTGGGTAACTGGATTGCAAGTGGACAGACGGGACACATTGTTGTTTACACTGGGGTCTATCATGTGTCTCCAAAGTGTCCAGCTGACCACTTGTGTTCAGTTTCTCTCCTGCCCACGTCATTCTGTTTGATGGGTTTTAATCTCACATCAAAAAATCTCTTCTTACAGCAAAATACTGCAAATTACACTATAATACTACGTGACCATCGATTTTTAAAAACCCTGGACCCATTGAATCCCTTCATTATTTTAAACAGCCAGCTGTGCAGTTGGAGATCTCTGAACCCAGCACGTCTCGTTCCACAGGGCAAAACATTAGACACCCACGCAACATTTCATCCATCTTGTTGTAAAAGGGGCAAGTTATCCATCCAGTCCCTTCCAGATGTGCTGCTGTTGTCTTTGGCTTTACATTATGCTGATTTCAAATGTTTTATTTTATGCTGCTCCTCTCTATTTTTACCAGCATTGCCATGTTGTCCCAAGACATATTTTCCATTGATGTCCTTGTTGGGGACGCATCAGGACGCATTAGTGTTCACACTGCTAAAGATATGTGGTCTCATGCAACCCAGAGTACCTCGTGATTGGATCACAATGCGTCTTGGTGGTCATTTACAACCAGTCGTCCGATATACATTTTAAAACCAAGTTTAAACAGGTCTGTAGTGATTTATCTCAGTAACCTGAACTTTTTGTCATAATCAGTACAGATGATCTAGTATATTTACTATATTAAGTAAATTCAAAATCTGTAGCCTGATTGAGACCCTATTTCATCTGCAATTGACTTTCAGTGAGTAAAAATGCAGGCTACCCAAGAGTCGTGGATGTAAGAGTATATAAAGGCGCTTTTCCACAGGTATACAGGAACCGTGCTGTACCTAACCTGTACTGCGATGGCACGGAAGTTGAAAAACATTTGTTCACGGTATGGCATGGTTCCTCGTGCCAGTGGAAAAACTCCATAAATAGCAACATAAAGGGTCCAATAAAGATGCTCCACGTCACAAGCGCAGTGTGCTCTGCTAGCGATGGCACAAGTCACGCAAGTGATGCATACATTCAACGTGACTTACATGCAGAGGCGGAGGGGTGAGTTGAAGAATGCATGGGCCACAGGGATGGTTAAGCCTGGGGCCCACATTCATAATCAAACCTCAACACAAGGCCACAATACCTGTGCATTATGTCAGCGGCAAATTGCTTGATATTCAGTGCGCAATCATCTTGATGCTAATTCAGCTCCAGGCAGCTATTTTTCTCTCCGAGACCTGAGGCTGCCCATGCCTAGCCGTAGCTTTGTTATTAGGCACCTGTTGCCGTGGATCACTGAAAATTCTCACTCATGACTGTGCGATCCGGTGAATAAATCATCGTCTTCCGGATGGTTGTCTTTAGTTACAAGGTAATCCGCAGTGGTGCGTGTAATTAAGTACAAGATACAGATGCCGCTGCCCAGCGAGGCTTTCATGCTACTTAACTTGCAGCCACACGTTCAGAAACGGGCGGAAACGGAGCGGGAATGGCAGCGCACTTTCATTAAACAGCAACAAAGCAAGGCTGAAGCTTCATTCTCATCTGTTTACAATGCTGAACAGAGGAGTCCATTTCCCAGCAAAACAGCTGTATTATTAGGCTGAACGGGTGGTGGACAAATGCTCACCTGCTCGTAATGTTTCTGAGGATTGCATCGAGTTTGGAAAGCCCTTGTGTGGCCCACTTCTCTCAGATTGCGTCCCGATGGAGTAAAAAGCCTAATTTAAAAATGCAAGATGTGAGAGTGGGGGGGAATTACAAGGTGCATGCTCAGTCCATTAAACCCCGGTGCGAGAGAGAGAGGGGGAGTGTGGGTCATGTTGTGCATGTTAAACAGATGTGAGAGGTCAGCGGGGGCTCAGGGAAAAGAATACTCTGCTTGCTCTGTCAGTCTGTCTGTCTGTAAAGGAGCTTTGCCAGGGTGAGCAGACGGAGAGTCCTGTCTTACAGGCGTCTCTTGAGAACCGGCACATTCCACTGCGCATGAATTTTTACCTCAGGTTCCTGTGATCAGTAAAATATACTGTATATGAACATGATAGGGGAAGAAGAAGCCCAATCTGAATGTGTTACTGTAAAAATATGAAAGAATTTGGGGTTTGAAAGGAATTTGCTTTCTTAAAAGGGCATGCCATACAGTTTATTTTCCCCCTGAGGTCTGCTTATGATGCATGTGTGGGTTTGTTGTACCAGAAACAGTTGCAGCCAATTACGTTGTACAGGGGTGTTTGCAGGGTATTTAACTGATGGTTACAGGGTTTTAACTGATGGTATGTCTGTATAGAATGGTAATATTTCCATCCTTTCATCCATTTTCTGAGCCACGTATCCTAACCCGGATCACAGCGGGAGCCCAGCTCAGCACACCCTGGCCAGGTCGTCAGTTCATGGCAGGGTAGAGACTCACAAACACATTCTTGAGCCTACACTCATTGGCCTTTTTAACAGAAATGCCTGATGTATAGGTGCACTTTATAGATGTGCAACTACAGACTCTTGTATAGTTATAGCCGATTTCTTGTCTACATTCATCAGCTCAGAGAGACCACCTTGGGACCTCTACTGACTGAAAGCTATTTGTGTGGGGTTCCATTCTCAGCACACCAGTGACACCATCATAGTACTTGCATAGTATGTGTTGTGCACGTATGAGCCCATCAGGAAGAGCGGTGTTGCGGGGGGTTTAAATTCTTTTGCTGTTTATTCCAGAAAAGGAGGTAAAGGCTTCTGAGATTTTCAAACTGTTCTACAAACAAAAGGCATGAAAGAGATTCCCACAGTCTATTACTGCAGGAGAACTCGGCAAACATCAGACCAGTCGGCTGGGATTTTACTCTGGGCAGGTCAGGTTGGCACAATTGATTTCTGCTGACCACCACTATCTCCTGTTTTCAGAAGAGGAAAAACACTATAAATAAGGTCAGAATCCGCCGCAGAGACCACAACACAAAGAGGCCCACTTCGCAGCCGCATCACTGAAGCTGCTGGGAAAAAAAAGGAAGCTGTAAAAAGATGAGTAAAATTACTGGCTGAGAGCATCATGGCCCCGTGTCGCATAGAATTTCTCCACGAGTGAGAAGTCCACTGTCTGTCATCCTCCATTGCAATTTGCGGCCTGTCGCCCACCCCGCTGTCTCACACCCCTTCGCAGTGGGGCGGCTCGCAGTCCAAAGCTTTGCTTTGCTTTATTTGGTCATAAGAACGAAAAGAAAAGCTCTCAGACGTCAACGGTCAAGAAGAAATTGACTGTGAAATGAAACAGTGTTTCTAAAGGTGCAAAATATGAGACAGCATCAGTGCCTGGAAAACCTTTACAAAGCTGAATTCTGAATACACTGTCCTGAATGTATTAAAAACACATGCACACACACCATATAAATGGAGCCATATATATTTGGCAGCATGAATGGCACAATATTAGACAGGGTTTTTTAATGGTTTTAAAATTAATGACAGAGAGAGAGAGAGAGAGAGAGAGAGAGAGAGAGAGAGAGAGAGAGAGAGAGCAATCAATCATTCATCTTAAAACCCTTAAAACAACCTGCCTAATATTGTGCTATTCATGCTGCCAAAACAGATCTGACATGTCCAAGCCTCCACACGACCTCTGAAGGTGGCTGCGGTTTCTGTTAGCAGCAGATCCTTTAAGTCCTGTCATTTGCGAGGTGGGATCTCCATGGATTGAACTGGTTTGTCCAGCACATCCCACAAAAGCTCCATCAGATTGAGATCTGGGGAATCTGGAGGTCAGGTCAAAACCTTGAACTCTGTCATGTTCCTTGAACCATTCTTGAACAATGTTTGCAGTGTGGCAGGGTGCATTATTCTGCTGAAAGAGGCCGGTGCCATTAGGGAATACTGTTATTATGAAGGAGTGTACTTGGTCTACAACAAGAAACTCATTTTAATTTAGTGTACAATGCAAAAGGTGTTAAGTTTAAGTACCATTCACTCCATGCTGTTCATGTACACACACTTAATTCACTGTTTCTGTGAAGTAATGGAGGTCAGCACATTTACTTATAACCACTTATTCAACCTATAGTAGTTTAACCCCGCCCATTCACACTGAAGTTAGTTAAAATGGTCCTTTTAATATATTTAATATATTTAATACATTTAATGATTTGCCTTATTTGAGTTTTAGTCCATTGCTCCTTCCGCCAAGCAGTACCACTACCTTTCACGTGAACTAGGCGAACAATTTGGCATGTCCTAATAATGGAATCTCACAAAATGGGTCGCTGGATGATTTTCAACAAAACACACACTTGAGAACAAATCCATTACTGAAGAGACTGGTCAGTTCAGTCATCCCTCAGATGAGCTGACAGTGTTGAAATAAATAACTGAATCTTCCCATTGATTTATTGGTCTACTCAGGCTTTAGCATTTTTTTGTATAATACGTGTGGTGGCTTCACACCATGCTCTGAATTTAACATAGTTAATAGTTTAGTGTGTGTAAGAACTCCGGCAGCAGAGTTCTGTATATACTGTATATACTGTTGAAACTAATCACTGAGAGTGTTTCTTTTAAATAATGTATGTTTTGGGTAAATATTCTAAATGTGAGCTCCTAAAAATGTAAAACTCTATTCTGAATGCTGTCCTTTGAAAATATAATGTGGACTGAATACGCATACTTGCATTTTTGCATCCTGAATCTGTATTCCAAATACTTAAATCCCAACCAGGCACAAAGTACAAGTGACCAAAGATATGCACAGTATAAGTAGGATAGTATGGTACAATATAGCAATTCAGTAACACACATACAGGCTCATACAGCAACAATAAGTAGAATAAAATAAAGATGCAGTTTAAGACAGATAGTAACATGGACAAGAACTGTGGTGAAAAATATTTAGCAAATTATACTCGCCTATTTACAGGGCCTTGCCTTGTACTTTCACTAAGTGACCAGTTTATGTCCACTATAGAGGCGTAAAATTACAGATGGTTGCTCATCTGTGTTCATGCTCAATTTGTCAGTCCCCCTATACCCCATTCATCACACTCAGTTCCTGATCACGACACTGCTGTTGACCACATTATCTGGGTAGTGGACCATTCTCAACACACCACTCACAGAGATATTGTAGTGGCATGGAAGGGCGGTGCGGTCAAAAAGGATTTTTTTCATTTATTTGTGCATATTTGTCACACTTATTGCTTTCAGATAGCATGTAATATAACATTTATTTTACATTTATTGAACAAAAAAAGCCTTTGCATCACCCTTGTGTAAAAAGTAAATACCCCCTGAGCTTTATAACTGGCCATGCCACCTTAAGCAACAACTGTGACCACACGCTTCCTATAGCTGGAGATCAGTCTTTCACATCACTGTGGGGGATTTACAGCCCACTCGTCAGTGCAGAATTGCTTTAATTTAGCCACACTGAAGGACTTTTGAGCCTGAACTGCCTGTTTCAGGTCCAGCCAACGCATCTCAACGCATCGGCTAGTCCACGCTGAAACGAGCCATTCAGAGGAGGACCTGCTCTTGCACTCGTGTTACCTTGCTGCATTACTCAACTGCACTTGAGCTTTGGATCACAGACTGATGACCAGATATCATCGTATTAGATTTTCTGGTAGAGAACAGAATTCATGTTTCTGTCAATTATGGAATGCCACAAGTTGCAGCTGCTTAGATGCTTGTCTGTGTTCTTTTGTGACTTCCAGTTGTTGCTTTGCTCTTGGAAGAATTTTTGACAGATTCATCACCTTTCCAAGCAGTCACTTTAGGAGATAATAGCTCTCACTGTTCTTCACCAGAGTCCCAATGGCTGCGAACTGTCTTTGTAACAATTTCCAGACTGATGTATTTCAATATGTTTCCCATCAATTCCAGAATTTCCTTAGATCATGGCATAGCGTGCTGCTTGTTGAGACACACTGGTCTACTTTTAGCCTATGCATTAGCCTACTACCATTGAAAAGGGTCTTTTTAAGAATGTTTAGATTCAGTGAGGCTGGTGTGCCTGGCCTAGTAGATTTGAGTTTTCCACTAAATTGTATTTACTAATTGATTAAGCTTTCTAAAGGGACAATGACACATGCCCAGTTCGCCATAAAATTATGTGAATTTTTTTCATTTAAAAATGTATTTTCTGTTTACTCACGCTGCCTTTGTCTTGTATTAAAGTTAGTTGGAAGATCTAAAACAACTGACTGTAACAAATACTCAAATCTTGAAAAAATCAGGAGATGTACCTTTTAATTGCAGTATATATGTGGTGCTGGTACAGCTGTGTCATACACAGCAGTGTCGTGGGGTTTTCACACGTGTCCAGCCTGGAGCAGTTGCATGGTCAGAAACTGACGGCTGATGAAGGGCTACAGGACGGCTAACACGATGAAGTGGATGCTGAGTGTAATCGAGTACTTATTCCGTCTACCAAGAAAGACAGAGAAAAGGGCTGCAATCAAATGATAACAAGCACTATCATATGGCACTTCTTCACAGGCACAAGGAGCAGTGCAATTCCACGAACAAATGTTTTTCCATTACAAATAGAGCAACTCGTAACCGAGCCGTACGCAAGCCGTCACGACCTTGCTCAAAAGCGGACCACAGGCGGGCTGACTCTGTCAGTGCTTTCTGATTCATCACAACATGGAATGAGGCCATTGTGATACAAACTAACAACTAGGAAGCTGATGAAGTGCAAGCACTACTGTCTGTCTGGGCTGAAGATAAATTTCAGTGGGAGTTTTCTACAACGCAAACAAATTTATCTTTAACATTGTGAGAAATGCAAAGTGTCCCAGGCCATCGTTAACAAGTTATCTGGGTAAGATTTTCATCGCACGGCTAAAGAATATTAAACATCTCAAACAAAACTGTAAATAATAAAGGACCACAATCTCAAAAGCAACTCAGGCAGAAAAAAAATCCTCTGGTTCGACTCCATGGATGCGGTTTTGGAAGGACTGGTCATTAACTGTGTGGAGAGAATTGCACTGCTGACGCATCAGAAACACCATTACCGGACTGAGATACACCGGAAAATCAAAGCTTGCTTCATGTTCCATGCCATCACAGTACGGTTTATGTACTGCCTATTGCTAGTAGTAGTAGTGCCATAATCCGTTTGTTTACTCATTGGGAAAACGACCAGCCAGTGATAGCAAATCCCCACTGCTGAATCCCTGTAATGAATGTAAAAAAGTGATGGCTTTGAATACCGTGCTGCAGCAGTGCTATATGAACCGGCCCCTTTCACGGCCTGCTCTTCTGTAATCTTACCCTTGGTGCTTCAGCACTCTTCAGAATGTCTTTTTTTAAGTGTGTCCTCCACGTTCCTTGCTCTTTTCTGTAAGAGAATGCTGGCCTGGCCCTGGCTTTGTTGAGGGATTGACGGATTTTGACGGAGCCCTAAGCCTTCCCTGAGGGCAGCCGGTGAATAAATGAGTGGATTCCGATTGAGATTTTTCCCCTTTCCTCACAAACCCAGCCCCTGAAGGACCTAATCTCTAAACATGAGACTCTCTCCCTGACTCCTGAGCTCTCGGCTGGGCTACAGATATTCCACTCTTAAAATGAGGGCGCGAAAGGGGAAGAACTGCTTCAGGTTCCATAAAAACTCAATTAATGATTGATGAATAGATGTGCCATGATCAGCCTTTTCAGATGTTGAAGAACCTTCACATGCCATATGTAAGGTCCTACAACCTCAAATTTAAGTCAAGAACCATCTATGAACCTTTATTTTTAAGCATGAAAGAGCAGGGAGAGCTTCCAGAAATGACTCTGATGATGGATGATTCTTTAGAACGATGAATCGCATGTCTCCAGTGGTGCCTGACCCTGAAATGGCTTGTATTTATTCACAGCACACTTTCCTCCCAGCTCGCATGCCTGCAATGTATTGACTTTCCTACAGGGGGCCTTTAACACAAATCATGGAATCAGTACATGGAAATAAGTGGAAAAGCTCGGATCGCTCATCTTTGCTTTAGTAACCTTTGTCGCTGACATGCACGATGAATGGGCCCCATGCGTTGGCTTGACATTTCTCAATCAAATCTTGCTTTCACATGCTCTATGAGGCTTAACTGGTCTCCATAGTGACCCATGAGTCATCCTAGGCAAAATCTGTTTACTGTCATACAGCTCTTAAAGTGCTTTCTATACATCAATCTGGCGTCCACAATGGACTGAAATTACGAATTAACTACAAACACCATCAGACTGGATGCTCATGGTAGATTTAGAGCATCACTGATTCTTATATTTGTTATGTGGGAGAGATGCAGCAGGAAGCATATTAGGACAACTAGTAAGCCCCAGTTTGGCAATGTGGTGTGCTTCCTTCAGTCATTAAACCACCATGTAAATTTCTAGAATAGTACATTGCTTGTTCTGTCTCATACATTATGTAAAATGTTACTGTTATAAGAGTTTTGGGAATACATTTAAACAGTAATTTTATCCACATCCAGTTTATCTCTGAAACAGTCATTTTACCCACTTTTTCTCCTGCTTTGAGTGGCCAGTGGACAGAACATCTGGTGTGATAATGCTAGTAACATTCTAACATGCTAGAAATGTGGGACTAAATAAAAATGTAAATAATCTGTTATTGTGCTGCTTGAATGCTTGTGTGCTGATGCGAACATGAACGTTTTAATGTGTTTACACTGAGAGATATTACAAACATTTTTTTTCAGTTATTACACACTGACAAACATGTTTATTTTATGTTGTTTTAATCAGTGACGCACCAGTGCTAATATCTGTATTCGTGCACTGCTTGCACCAAGCTGTGTTCACCTGTAATGTCAGGTCTAAATTAAACACTGCCGTTTGAAGCTTGTAGCAGGCTTGCAGATTTTATATCCTCTATGTTGTATGTTCAGTTTATAAGGTAACTTTTGTAAAGGCTTGAACTCAAGGCCTATTAGCCGCTGTAATCTTGCTCATCCTGCTAGCTTGCTCAGCCTCTAGTGACAGTTACAGTGAGAATGAAGTATTAACCTAAAAAAAACCCAAATTATTAGAAGCAACCACTGATCAACTTGAAATTCAACAGGCTGCATTTTATAGCCATATGGACACTATAAACTCAAACCCCTTAATTTTTCCCCTTAAAAAGACCTTAATTTTGACCTTCATTTCTCGTACAGGAAATTAAGGAAAATTAAGGGGAAAAGTGCACAGATTTCGGCTGATTAAGGGGTAAAACTACTGAAATTTCACCTTACTTTTTCAAATTTGCCCCTTAAATAATAGAACCCTCTGAATTAACACCTTAAATTTAAGATTAAGGGGTTTCACACTCATGCCTTAAATTTAATTTTAAGGTAACATTAAGGGATCGGTTTCACAAAGTAACGGCCACTTAATTCAAATGAAGGGGTTTGGTGTATTTTCAGGGGTAAATTATGGTAGGATTAAGCACATTTTAAGTACACCACTATGTCTTTCCAAACTGCCGCTGGGAACGAAAGCAAATGAGGCAAATGCTCTATTTAGCACCACTGGTTAAGTGGCGAATCTGGTAGCTTATATTACCTAAATTTTAAAAATATGTTGCTCTTGGAGTGATGGCTGGTCAGAAAAGTCCAGAGAGAAACAAGGAACCTTTTCCCTCTATTGCTGGTGCTTCAAATTGCTGAAAAACTCCCAGATGTTTCCAGTATTCCTACACATTTAACAAATTAAATCCATAATAGTGTTTTGTTTCATATTAGCCAATAGTCACACTAAGCGACAGTGGGCGAAACAAAGGGTCATACCAGAAAGAGTGGGGTCCAGTATGATCTCTTGGTCTCTGAGACTCTCAAACCACGACTGGAACTGAACTTGCCTTAAATAATGGCCTAAAGAATAAACACACTTTCTTTCACTTTACTTAAAAATGTATAAAAGGAAGGAAAAAAATTGCACTTGTTAATGTACGGGACTACATTTAAAAGATTTGCTTTTCAAATTTAAACTGGAATGTAACAGTGTTTTTAAATCTTCAATATTCTGTGCTGTGTTTGAACCTTCTGGCTCTGTTATATTATAATCTTATAATTGTCACGTGTGGTGCTCGGGGAAAGTGAGGCGAGGCACACAGTGCAGGTTCCATTAGATGGATTTAATATAAAGACACAAACTCTAATCAAACAAAACCAAAAGGCACAAGGGCCTAACAGAAAAAACACCACATAAAACATAAGGACAGGGTCACATGCAGGGGACATCAAGGTAGTGTGAGGGTTGAACCGCAAATAACACTCCAACCCAAAGAACTTAAATACCAAACACTCTCAGACAGAAACCAATCAAAAGGCCCAATCACTTAAACTAATACACAAAACAGGTGACACAGTAACACATGACACAAACATCCACTTATTTCAAAATAAAAGACCCATAACCAAAAACCCAGCCCTAACAATAATAGTGTATATTATAGTTATTATGTATATTATAGTTTATTATAGTGTTTGTTGAGTCTTACATCTCATTAAGCTAATGCCAAATCTGGCATATATAATGATGTTATTGTCAAAACTAACATGATCAGACAACTGACTTATCCATGCTCCACCAAAAAATGAGCTTTTTTGGAGCAAGCTTTACAGAACACTAGCAATTTGTTGCTCACTGGTCCAGTCTATCATAATACGCATGTGAACAGGACGACCCTGTTCTTGGTTGGAAATGATACATTTGCCACTATACAAATGTTACCTTAATTACCTAATAAAAAATACACTCAGCCTGTCTGGCACACATACAAATCAATTATATTTAAAATGATTAACGCTCAAGTTTTCACGCTTTCATCTTTGAATGTCATGTAATGTCAAAATCTCATTGGACTAAATGGAATTTTTATTAATCGGCTATAAAACTTGTTCAATCTAGCAATGGTTGCTATTCAAGGACATGTTTATGAGGGCCATATGGAGCAGGTCCGCTGGGGCGGAAGGTTGTAAGACAACAACAGAGCGGTGAACACACAATTAGACAATGTGACAATTAATTAATAGTTCATTAAGGAGATTTAAAAGGGGTCTGGATGTCGAGGAGCCCCGCTGTCGCAGTGCATTCTGATGTGGAGTCATCTGTAGTGTGCTGATGGAACTGGTAGCAGAATTGTTTTTTCTCCGTTGGCGAGAGCTAGCACGAGCCGTAGGCCTGCAGTGAGGCAGTAATGGACAGAACAAACAGCTTCTTAATATCCACTCTGCTTGCGCAGGCGAAAAAAGCGTGAGAAGTGGTCCTGAAAAAGAAAGAGAGAGAGAAGTTCAAACTACGAATGAGAAGCTTTGTCTTCAAAGAAACGTTTGTGTAATAACTCAGATCTCCTGTTCATTCGCATACCAAACTGAAGCTTTTTTTTTTTTTTTTTTTGAAGTGGGAAAACCAGTGGATTTGTTCACCATCAGAAAAAAAAGCAATTTTACTCCAAAGCACTTGAGACTCAAACGCAGTGCTGTGCAATTCTTTTACAGCTCATGAACGACTTCGGCAAGGATGCAGGAAATGCACCCCTGGCAAAGCTGATAACGGAGGGAGAGCGAGAAAGGGAGAGGCGGATAGGGAGAGAGAGAGAAAGCTAGTGAGAGGGATGGAGAGAGAGAGGGAAAGAAAGGCAGAGGGACAGAGAGAGAGCGAGAGAGAAAGAAAAAGAGGGATGGGAAGGGGAGAGGGAGAGACAGAGAGAGAAAAAGAAAGTGGAACAGTATATCTCACAGAATGAAAGAGAGAGCGCGAAAGAAGAAGAGAATGAGAGTGACGGAGGAGAAATGTGGTCTTCAGGGTTCTGCGGGCGCGCTTCGCTGAATGCTGTAGATGGAATGATGGTAATCATAGCAGAGGGGGGCTGTGGGAGCTGTGTGTAAATGTGTGTGTGGGGCGGTGGGGGTAGGGGGGCCAATGAAGCAATGAAGGGAACGGCATGCTGCAGTATATTCTAAACCCTTTCCCTTTGTTTTTTCTCTTTCTGCTCAACAACTTTGCCTAAAATGTCATCATAATAAAATATCTACTCTTGTACATACAGACACAAGTGTAGTATTTATAGAAAGTTTTAAATCTACACTTCCGGCTGAATCTCTCTGCTTCTCTGAGTCAATTTTGAATGATAATTGTCCAGAGACCTTTGGTAATTAGTGGATTCAGCTCCGTAAAATTCAGTTAAGTGTTGTCATCTCCACACAAAAGCGCTGCCAGAAGAACAGGATGTTCTGCAGCAGCTGCATACAAATCTAGCCTCATTGTGTTCAATATAGGGGAGTAAAGCTTCTCAACAGTGATGAAGCACCAACAAACACCTTTGTGATGAAGGTGGAGTGTTGTCTGTGAGCCATGATCATTGAACATCAGTACCTGATGTCAGTAATGCCCTCGTGGCTGAATGCAATCAAATACTCACAGCAATGTTCCAACATCTAGTGTGCAGCCCTCCCAAAAAAGCTGTTACTGTATCAAAGGGAAACCCTGGGTTATGTTTGGTAAACCCTGGACAAGCAGGTGTCTTTCACCACAACTTCAAGTACGGCATAAGCCACTGGAATGCATTTTGGCAAGAACATGCAAAGTGTGATTGTACTCCATTTCTTACAGAAGTGCATGGTCAAAAACAGGGAACGCAGGGTGCTAGGCACATGGATACTGAAACAAACAGCTCAGAGGATCAGAGAAAAAACTCACTAACTTAACCTGTCACAGTTCTGCACTTTACTGTCCTTCAGGTTCAATGTGAACGCCCAGAAAAGTAAAGAAATGGCTTCAAATTTGGCTAACTGAGCTGGCTAGCAGCTTGCTAGCGAACTAGCAGCACTAAAACAAGCATTGACTGGTTATTTTTTATAAACCACAACAAATAGTGACACATGTCTTTCTTTTCATAACTGACCAGCACTTTAGTGTCTTAAAGGCTGTTTATGAGCCTGCTGTCTAATTCAATTCTTCTTTAATGTATTCAATAGTTTA
>JBBPCX010000141.1:6286233-6298091 GCA_037974365.1 Hydrocynus forskahlii
TATGTTTTGGATCATGAGCAGTTCCTTTCCTTCTCCATACTCTTCTCTTCCCATCACTCTGGTACAAGTTGATCTTTTTCTCATCTTTCCATAGGATGTTGTTCCAGAACTGTAAAGGCTTTTTTAGATGTTGTTTGCAAACTCTAATATATCTTGTTATATCTTATATCTTGTTGGCTTATATCTTGTTGTGAGCCCTCTGTATTCACTTTGATGAAGTCTTCTCTTGATTGTTGACTTTGACACACATACACCTACCTCCTAGAGAGTGTTCTTGATCTGGCCAACTGTTGTGACGGGTTTTTTCTTCACCAGGGAAAAAATTATTTGATCATCCACCACAGTTGTTTTCCATGGCCTTCCGTGTCTTTTGGTGTTGCTGAGCTCATCAGTGTGTTCTTTCTTTTTAAGAATGTTCCAAACAGTTGATTTGGCCACATCTAATGTTTTTGCTATCTGTCTGATGGGTTTGTTTTTATTTTTCAGCCAAATGATGGCTTGCTTCACTGATAGTGACAGCTCTTTGGATCTCATATTGAGAGTTGACAGAAACAGATTCCAAATGCAAATAGCACACTTGTAATGAACTCTAGACCTTGTCTGCACCTTGTAAATAAGATTATGAGGGAATAACGCACACTTGGCCATGGAACAGCTGAGCAGCCAATTGTCCCATTACTTTTGGTCCCATAAAAAGTGGGAGGCACAAAAACAAACTTGTAATTCCTACGGCGTTCACATGATTTGTATGTAAAGACCCTCAAATTAAAGCTGAAAGTCTGCAGTTAAAGTACATCTTTCATTTCAAATCCATTGTGGTGGTGTATAGAGCCAAAAAGATTTGAATTGTGTCGATGTTCCAATATTTATGGACCTGACTGTACATCCTGTCATGAAACATATATTAAATCTAGAAGGAACATGGGTTTAATGCATGGATACTACTATTACTACAACTAATAATAATAATTAAGTTTCAATTTAAGTAAACTCATGTTCACATCATGGAAGCGGGTGAATGCTATCATAAACTGTACATACGTTTTTTCAACAACAGTAACAAAATGAATAAAATATACTACGCAGTTGTGTCTTTCAGTTTACTTTTTGCAACAATTATGTTTATCTATCTATCTATCTATCTATCTGTCTATTGTATACATATATTATTCATATGTTAAAGCTGTACAAGACTGAGCTAATTCAATGCGTCAGATATCTGTACACCCATGTTTCTGCCTGTCAGCAAGGAGAACACTCTCCCTAAGCAAGGCTAAGGATTCCTTCAGCCTTATATTGACTTAAGGCTAGAAGCATCCCCACTCATGAGACAGCAATGGCAGCAGATATCAGAGCTGCAGGAGCTCGCACCTGCAGCTCCCAGCCTTGAACAGGCCCTCAATATGCGGACTCTGATAACAACTCCTCAGAGGGAAGGTTAGAATATTACAGAGCAAGAACTCGGCAACAGGATTTCAACCTACACTCGTCATGTGTGTGACTGTGTGGGTGTGTTGTTACTAGAAGATCTGCAAAAAAATAGTCATTATTGTTTTATATCACCCGCAGCCATACATCAGTCAAGACATTTCATTTTCCCATTAGAAAATGGATGCACTGAGAATACTTATTGAAAAGATCTAAATTAAGGTGCCTAAGGATAGTAAGTACTACAGCTTTGACTCGTTAACAACTGTCGTGAATTTGTATTGATTTTACGTTCTGTCCTATTGCTTAATGCATACATATTATAATATTGTATGTAATATTTCACAGTAAGTAGTTTATTAGGTACATATCTCTTGGCCATTTTATATAAAACATATATGTATATATTGGAACATTGTTGCTTGACAATTTAGCCCCTCCACTGACGGAAAAGGGGATGCCACCGGACCAACACTAAGCAGTTACTTGGGTGGTGGACAATATTTAACACAGCAATGATAACATGGTAGTAGCGTATTGTGCTTGTATGAGTGTATCAGGTATAGTTCAATTGGTCCACCTCCCAAATAAAATTTGGTCATTGGTGGATGAGTTACAGGGATGTTGATAAAATGTGATCCAATAGTCAGTTCACCTCGAAAGTGCACTTGACATAGGAGTGTAAGATCAAGCATCTCTGTACAGGTCTATTTGTATTTCTATCTGCTAACTGTGACGCTCTATTTCATTAAGGAAAATATAAAAAAGATCACATGCAGTGATCTGCAGATATTATAACTCTACTTCTAGACAACATTAGCTGGCAGCTTTTCCCTATACAGTCTCAAGCAGCTGTGCTATACAACGCCTGCAGTGTCTCAGCAGTGCTATACTGCAAAACATGCCACATGAGGTTTATATCTGAAACAGAATGGACTGACACATTTTGACTAACGGGGAGAAGGGTGTGAGAAATTGCACCAGTTATCCATGATTTGTAACAACTTCTATAGCAAGGACATCGAGGTGATCGAGTTTAGATGCAGTGATGGGCCTGGATCGATGAACACCACAGGTCAGATCAAAAGCAGTCCAAGCGCAAGGATAAAGAGGCTTATGCATGGGTTCATGGCTGGCTACACAACAAAAGCCATGAGAGCCTGTGGTCGCAGGATAGCTGGAGAACAGTGCAGTTTTCTGACTTTGAGAAACAGAAACCATAGCAGAGAAACAATTGCAAGAGTAATAATTGCTTCATCGGTTACGTTTGCTGACTGCTCTTGGTCGGCTAAGAATAAAATTGTACACATTATTATTATTTTTAATTGCAGACTGAGCACAGTTTCATGCCTTTACCGTTAATTAGCGATTTAGTCAGAGTTGGGAAATATTCATGTAGTGGCATATGATTGAAATATAATTGGTAACTTAATTATCCTAAATTTTAATCTCTGTAATACATTATGATTACTCTCAATTACTTTTTGGGATAAATGGGGATAATATAAGTAGATTGTATATCCTAAGTACAAAGGCCAGAGTGGCTGTACGTCTGATGGCCTCATCATGATCAGAATGGATAAGCCTGGCCTTTTTACCAGCGTGATTCTGAAAGCTAGTCCCAAGGTAAAGTCAGACTGAAGCTGACTGACAAGTCAATAATTAAGATGTAGAACTTGCGGGGGAACGCATGCCATAAATCCTTGCTTGAGTAAACTGTGTAACTGCATTGTGTGACTGTCATTTAAGTCTAAATAGTTTCTAGGCCTCTTCTTCGGAGTATGTGAGTATTATTTTGGCCAGACTGGACCTGACGGTATATTTTACAGTTAATTCGCTGTTTTTCTTCTAGACTTGATGCGTGTTACCACAGCACTGGTTGGTTCAGTTGAACTATTGCTACCATAGAAAGCATTCATTTTATGTGCACTCCTTTTAGGGCAAAATGCTGTCCAGCACATACATCCATTTTAACAGCAGTTCACACACCTTAAGCAGCGTAATAGTGTGAAGAGACCCAAGGCGCTCAGCACATTTGGACGACCAAGTCAGTGAACTGTAGTGATTCTACAAAATGGCACTGAATTACATGCATGAGTAGACTGAGCAACTTAGTTCTAATTGTGAATTTTCTTGTGAGTAAGTGCTCATAGTGGCTAAAGTTAATGGAAATGCTGATGAACTTTGGTTCTGTTACTTAATTCAAGCCTGTAGGGTCTTATCAAAGAACACTTACACGTGTACATACGTGTACACCTTGTATAATTGTTTAACAAAACAACCTTTTAAGGCTCTCATGGTGTCTCCTCCACTGGATTAAAGCAGCATGCAAGTCAGCACATAAATTCATTTGAACACTTCACACATCTAGCAACAGATCCCACTTTGAACACACACCATAGTGCAGGCTAATGCTGGCAGTTGCCATGACAAATGGAAGATGTCTGGGGCTCCAGACTCCAATCAACCAACTGCAATCCCATTGTGAAACTGAACTGTGTTATATTTCATTTGGAGCCCCTTTAATCTTTTTTGATTTATGTGGTGGATTGCAAGGAACCTGTAACCTAGACAGGGAAGTGACAGGAAAGTGAGCTTTACTTGTCTCTGAGGATTTAATGACACAGTAAGACTGAGAGCTGTGGCCTTTCCACAGGACATGAATATTGACACAGCATCTTGGCGAAACATGTAATTGATCAAAGTGCTTGTCCCTTTTTCAGAAATGCGTGCACAGTACATGACCTGAAAGGTAAGAAAAATCAAATGAAATATCTTTAAAATGTCATTGCTCTATCAGACATGAATACAGCCTGATATGATTGCTGATGTCTTCCGGTTGAAGATGCCCTGGAGGAGGCTGGAAGCCAAACACAAGGCTGAGGCGTGACCAGAACATCATGTGTGGGTGGGCCTTTGGCGTATCTGGGGGGGGGTTGGTGGTGCTGTGCTCCCTGTTGGTAGCAGTGGTGCGAGGTTGAAGATGTCTGCTTTTTAATATGCAGTTTTTGGTCTTACCAAGCACAAAATAAAATAAGAATGGAACTTATGTGTTGTTTTAATTAAAGAATGCCGTCAACAGGTCCAAAACATGCGAAGTGAACTGTGTCAGCAGCGGCACAGTGAGGGACACACACCCTACTCAAACGGGCCAATTGTAAAGCAACCAATTTTGTTTTTCTCCAGCGTTTGCATTGGACAGACGGAGAATTTCGCAGGGTGGGGACAGCTTGTCTCTGGGGGGGGCAGTGCCCACTTGTCCAGCAGGGTACAAGAAGACCGAGAGGAGAGTGGAAGGGAATTTTCATGGTAACAGGTCCCCATCTACTAGGGAGAGTAAGTGAGATTGTCCAAGCGTTAGGGACCAGCAGATGGGTCTGGGCTCAGTTACACTGGACTCCTGTGCTTCAGCTCCAGCTATACAGGTTCAGGCACACACCGGGCCGTATGCAGGACCATGCATATGCTACTGGCCGGGGCTTATCCTCATGGACCATGTACAAGAGGCTTTTCAGTTTTAGTTTATGTTTAGCTTTATAATAGAACACCGTTCACACCAGCCAAACTCTGGGGCTGTTTGAATTGGAACTGCACATGGGCTGTGACTGAGGATGTTTCAGGAGTCCATGAGTACAAAAGTACAGAGAGGAAGGCGTGCTGAGAAACACCTTCAGTTTTTAAAGTGTCCTGGATCCTACCCTAATTAATTTCAGCTGTGCCTTGTTAAAAGAGGAACTCTGAACACACATCCTAGGGCTCTCTTGGAAGCTCTGTCTCACCACTGACACAATATTTCCCTTTCCATAATATTAGATAAAAGCACAAGATTATTGCACAGTGTCATTTATGTTTCAGAGGAGCATTTCACAACATGTTGTACTTCTACAACAGTGTATGTGACACATACTTATAATAGCCCAAATGTTTAAATCTATTCAGACATTTTTTATAGAATGGCTCAATACACCTCACACTATTCTGAATGACTGTGAGGTATGAATTTTGAAAAATAAGTGGAATTCCCCTTTAAGGCTGTTATCATTTCAAGAATTTAAAAACAAATAACATGTTACAGATTTTGAATATGTGTATTTCTGAACCACTACTTCTACTTCACTACTAAATGAAAACAATATGCATTCATGCATAAAATAGCCCTTAAAACACAATATTTATGCTTAATAATTAACCATAATTTTAAGTGTTTCCTTTGCTGCCATTCAAAATATAACCTACAGGAAGCAACAATGATTTATTGGTCAGTTAAAGCTCATCTACTTACGTGCCAAATGCTGTTATAGAAGCCGCGATTGTAGCCATCAGGTTTGTATTAGTTTGTAGCTTTAATGTATTTTATTGTCTTCTTTTCTCATGGGAAGCAGCAGTGAGCGCAACACGCAGACCAAGCGGAGTCGAGTCATAGCTGCAGAGAGTTGCAATTATTCTTATTCTTATTGTAATTTATGAACATTTTTCTTGTAAAAACCTTTTAAAGTGTGAGAGATCTCTGCTCCTTTGTTTCTATGAATCTTGCTTCAGTGAACCATTTGTGCTCTAAAGCAAGGTGATACACATGCCCAATCTAATTTACTGATTTATTCACTTTGAATTTTTCAGCATAGTATCAATCGCTGTCCTTTAAAAGGCATTTGCTACAATATTAGGAGCTTGAAAAATAGACAACGCTTATGAATACTATAGAATCAAGTATGAAGTATTCATGCTATCTGGACCAGCTCTAGCTGAGCTATAATTGTTTTGCAATTATGAAATTATTTTATGTCAACATAAGAATTGCAGTTTCATACTTTTATACCACGTCCTCCAGAATATAGGCCTGCCACTTTCACATGGACATGAGACAGTCATGAGACTTCCGAGATCAGTGTTTCAAACGCTTCTCCCAGTCTTGGTCTCAGCACAAAGCCTGTTGACAGCTGAATGCCTTATCTCTCTCAACATGACATATTGGTGCTTTGTAGTCAGTCACAGCATGCAAATATGCTCCAGGCTCCATGAAAGGCTGTATATTTCCTTTGATATTAGTGCGGAGGTACACACTCTGCTTCTCCAGGTCCTTCGGTCTTAGCGCTGTGGCTGGTCATGCTGTGGGTCTTCAGCATTCTGGGATCTGGGGGGATTAGGGGATTTCAGACTGCAGTGCAAACACAGCCATGAAATAGAGTAATCCAAAAATGGTCCAGGTGTGGTATGGAGATTTCCTCATAGTGCTGATATGCCCTATCTCTTTGTATGAGTGGAGTGGAAAGCTGCTGTGGCTGGGGTTCTTGCAGCAGCATCTGTCACAGCAGCAGCAATCAAAGGAAGAGTGACCCTAAGGCTGTGTCCCAAATCCATCATTTGTCCACTCCCCACAGCTGCCGCTCCCACAGCGATGCCTTCTTTCTGGCTGCGAACATCTGAATTTTTCCCTTTGAGGCTGCGGTTCCAAATGAATCCCCAGTGTAACGTGCAATTACAGCATGAGCATTCAAGCAATTTGCGAGCGGAATAGGAGCACCCAAACAATTATTAGACGTTACTTTAGAAGCATAAAAAACCTTGTCGCATCGACAAAACGCTGCACAGCACGTGTTCAACCGTATCCATGCCGATGGGAGAACGCGGCTGAATGGAAAACATAAACATGGACATAGAAATTGAGCAGGACCCTCATAACCTTGGGAAACTGGAGCTGGTTTTCCAAGAGAACCTGGCCAAAACTGTGTCACAATGCTCTGGTCCAAAACAGCAAATTACTTTGTATTGTAGATGTCTTGAAGCTGGAATTAATGTTAACGTTAATAATTTGTGGAGTCTGAATACATTTGTCATATACATCTCAGTGCTTGCAAGTTCCTACTTTTTGCTTTCAGAGAATATTAACGAGCCAAAATAAGAGTGTTACTTCGCTGTATGTACCTTTTCCCCATTTTCTGCCGGCTCTTTTTCACAATGAACGGTTTGTGAACAAATAATGCACCTGTTTGTAACGGCAGGCTCCATCGCTACCGCTCCGATTGTTCGATTTAAATATCTGCTGTCAAAGAACCGGGCGGAAAGATAGAAAAATGATTGGCAGCATGAAAAGCAAGGATAAGAGCATTCCTGTCATCCAGCAGGATAGCTGCTTGTGTATGCACAACACCGGAGAAAAACAGGGCATCTGAACGTCTCTGGACAATGGATGCAACAGCCATTCATTCAGTATGCCAGTCATTTTAATGTAATGGCCCATTATGAAAATCTAATTTGGCTTTTTTTTATATTTGTTTGTTGAAAGCATTCCAGCCTTTGCTGCGTATAATTACGCCTCATAGGGAGTTTGTTTATTACTGTTTGGCTGTAGCTTTGTCACACGTGTTAGTCTGCCAGTCCGCTGTGCGCTGCCCCTGTGCCTGCGTGTTTACTAGAGATGGATTGGTCCACCGGCGAGCGGGCGCGGCGCACTTTGCGTCTAATGGCCACGTTTCTATGGAAACCAGGTTATGTTTGAAGACACTTGAAGAGAAAGACCCTGAGGGCCCTGGTTTGCTCTCTGACTCAGCTTCAGAAACAAAGCTTAATTAAATTTACGGGCCTTCTGAAATGGCTCATATGGCACCCCAACACCGGGCAGGCCCACCCCCTCTGAGGAGAAGGAGAGAGGAGGAAATTAACGCCGCTCGTCTTTCATCTGCTTTCTTTGCCTCTGCAGTGTCGGGCTGCAGTGTTCTTGCAGGCCAGGAGGCCGGCCTGATATGTGTGCATTCCTCAAAACCCATTTATTCAGTGTCAATCACTTTAAGAAAAAAAAAAAAAAGTAGATGTAATAGTATTTTTGTTCGGTGATTACAGGTCTAAGGTGCTGGAACTGCCAGCGTCTTTGTGCTTGGAAAATTGCTGCTCCGCTGCTCTGCATTTTTCCATTCTATTTGTTTCCATTTGTAGTACAAGCAATTTACATCTACAACTGTATTTGAAATCCTGGGAAATTTCTAGTAGAACTCTTAGTTTAAGTTGATTATTGTATCTTGTTGTTTCTTGGGATTTAACGCATGAGCAGACAAGCTTTTGAGTTAATATTTTTCTGAAATTTCTGAATTTTTTTAATCATAATGTCATGTGAGGATGTACATAGGTACATAAATTCTACTCAACTGAGCACAAACCATAAACTTTTTCTGAAGAATTATCATTTTAACTGCGATAATCCCTATTTTTTTTTAGGTTTTTAATCTTTTTTACAGTACCCGTAATGTGCAATTTCTGGCTGTTTTGGAAGTTCCTCCGTTAAACATAGCTTTAAAAAAATACAAAATAAAATGGAATATCTTTTGATTCATACAACTGAATGCAAAGTAGAACTTGTAGGCAAGTGAACAAGTCAATGTATATTAATATGCAATTTTGTTTGGGAGGTCCCACAGTTCATCGTTGACTTCTAAGATGGTTCACTATATTTTAAACGCAATAAAAATATGTGATTGGGCTATATTAATAATAACATTTGAAGTTTCCATTGTTAATAGAAGGCCTGTAGGAAGGGGTTAAATGTTTTCTGCCAGCTGCTAGGAGCTTACAGAAAGAGGCTTCAGCTAACTTATTGTATAATTCATACTTACCTGCCCCAGAACTAAGAGAGATTAATCCATAGCATATTCTAATGAGGTCTTGGTTTCTTTGCTTAGGTATGTATTTATTAGCTTATTTATCTAGATAGGATAGTTATCTCTATCAGGTTCTAAACTAACCTCAGAATTCATCTTTTCTCATCTTGGTGATGCATGATCACTGCTAAGCACAACAGAATATGGTGAAAGTCTCAGGGAACCTAATTCTGCTTTGTCTTTCTAATTTGGTTTTATGTTATTTTTGTTTGCAAACAGTATGCATGTAAATAGGCCCTGTGAAAAATGGCCATGTGAATTCAGTTTTGTGTTTTTATCTCTCCCCTTTCTGTGTAAATTAGGTGGTCCCAGTCTTGGGTAAATCTTGCATAAGCTTGCTCCAGTCACAAGGCTAACATCGCTCGTCCCCATCAGCGCTCATGAACGCACTTGTGAATGCTGGTTATCTGGTGGTGAGCGAGTGGCAGAACATTATGAATCTCCAGCTGTAGCATTGTTGCAACACTCAGTTTAATGAACTGCCAGTCTGGTTCACAGAGTTCTCATGCTTGCTAATGTTCTCAATCATAAACATAATTTGTCTGTTCAAAGATACCTCAATCACACAGAAAAATTCAAAGTTTTACGCACGGAAGTAATGTCACACATGAAAGAACTCGAGGAGGCCTGGTCCATGTGAATTAGGTCTTTCAGTCTTGGTAGGCATTATGCATGGGGCTGAGGAGGGGTTTCAGAGTTTCAGTTTGTCCATGGGGCATACGCTGTTGTTCTCGTTATGGCTGTAACAGTGTCTCCACGCTTTTATTATTTTTGAGATGCAGGGCTATTCATAAAACAGCCAAGGCTCATGAATAGCCCTAATAATGCCCCTGTCTTGAAGAAGTGTGATATTTGGTTTATAACAAATCATCCTCATCTATTTTAGTACGAATTCCTTTGTAAATTAATTTTTAAATGATTTCATTTATCATAATCCAAAATCTAACATTTTGTGTCACTGTTAAATAACAGTCTTTCATCAGGACAATTTCTGAACATTTTGGGCCCCTGGAGACATTCTACTTTGGAACCCCCAACTTGCATCAGTCATATTCTTCTTTATGCAAGGAAAATAATTAAGACTTCAAAATCAAAATGTAGAGGAAAGAAAAAAGAAATTATTTTGCAAAACTAGATTAGGCAGCATTCACCAGCAGCTGTCTGGAGATTTACCTCCTGTCTTGACTAGTACACTAGTACACTAACCTACTCGTGGATTGTCAAAATCAACATTAGTTGGTTCATACATATACGATTGAATTCGCTGTCTTTGCACAATTATCTACTGTAACGTTGTGTATGGTTAGACTTGTAGTATGCTAGAAGTCTTAAACAGAGGGATGTCAATCAAATGCACTCATTAGCATATTAGGCCAGTTCTTAGTCCAAAAGTTATACACAGCTTCTGAATAAAGTCCTTTATATTTGCATTCAAACCACAGTTAGCATGCAGCATTTAGTGTCTGACCCTCTCATGCTCCACATAACTAACATTCTCGCCATCTCAAACGAATCAGTCCATTTGTTCTCAATACTGGACAAGTACTAAGAGAAATCCCTGTTGATTGATTGCAGTTGTGAAGCATCCAGAGATGGGGGGCTCATTAACAGAGTGCTGAAACCCAGGGTGGGCCAAGTTCCCTGCCGGCGGGACGATCAGACCCATGGGGCGCTGTGCCTGCACTCTGCTGCGCTTCATTACCCCCGTCTCGCAGGGCGGAAGTCCACACCAGCTTTCGCTCTCCTCCACTGCTCGGTGCTTTAGACACATCTTACATTTCAGTGGCCAAGTCCCAGACAAACAAGTCATGCAGGGGAATAGAGACATGTTCTGTCTGCTTCACTTATTCAAGTTCATGATGATGGAAATGGCCTACACACACTGTGTGCATGCACACAACTCTGTAGTTTTAAATAGCAGCACTGAGGCGATAGCACAATCTATTATGCAGATGTTTTCTTTGGAATATGTTAATGTTACCTGTAATTATTATAGCCGGGTTTTCGGTTTGGGCCATAAAGATCAAAAATGGCCCAAACCGAAAAAAAACCCAACAAAAAAACACTTGAATTTTTTATAGATATGGGTCAACCCAAACAGGAAGAAGGAAGAAATGCACAATGAAGCACTACTAAAATACTTTCATTTATATAAATTGTATATATCATATGTACATTTTTTTTTATAAATATTATAAATTAAATTCTCATATAATACTTTTATTATGATATTTTTTATTTGTAGTAAAATAAGTAACAAATAAATGCATTGAATACTACTATTACTACTACTACTACTACTACTAATAATAATAATAATAATAATAATGATGACAATAATGACGATAAGGATTTTTGGACATTTTCCAGCAATTTTTTCCTTGAAAAAAAACACTGCTTATTGTACTGCTTATTCAATCATTGCAACTAAACAGGAATCATGTAGTTCTTTTTCAAGAACTAATAAGAACACAGGTGACAATCAGATCCTCCTGAGAACCGAAGAAAAAAAGTGTCTTACAATTTCTTTTTTTGTGTGATCTATTTGGGCCTAAAAAAACACCTTACAGTTTACATTTCTTTCAATATATTTTTTATTTTAATTTCCCAGCATGTCCACTGTAGAGGACAAACGATTTCTGTGTGAAAAAAGGAACTGAATTTAGAAAATAAAAAATGTGATATTAACCCAAGAACCCAATTTGATCAAAACAATGAAATTCTGTATCACTCTTCTGTTGCTTGTTGCTTGCAAGGACAACAAAACATGTATTTTAGTTC
>JBBPCX010000141.1:6314130-6340051 GCA_037974365.1 Hydrocynus forskahlii
GAGAGAGAGAGAGAGAGAGAGAGAGAGAGAGAGAGAGTGAATGTTCTCTTCCTTTCCATTTGTTCCAAAATGGTAATTCTTGAAGGAAAAAAGAAGGAAAGAAAGAAAAAAACAGATCAAGTGCTTTGTGGGAGTAATCCTCTTGCATGTTATCTATTTATGGCCAGATTTTCTTACGGGGGAAATTGCCATGCTTTGTGTCTCACTGATTTGCCTTTGCACGTGTTTTCTCTCTCTTTTTTCCAGTGGAAAACCAGGACAGCAAGTTTTGACAGTCAGGGTTCTTGCCCCTCCCCTAAAGCCCCCGCCAGCCCTTGAGCAGAACCACATGTTACCCAGAAGGCCCGGCACCCTTTCCCCTTTTCCCCCCCGACAAAAACCGAAACCAAACTAAAACAGAAAACAACAACCAAGCTGTTTCCAGGCTTTCCTGCTCCAGGGGCTCCCAAGCGTTGATCCGAGATCCAGTGTTTGTGTAATGTCTCTGGAGTGGGACTGGCTCAGGAGCAGAATTTCTGGTTAGTCCTTGGGGGCCTTCTGCCCTCAGACTCGTTACACCTCCGGTGCTGTAAAAAAGCCAGGCCTTTCTTTTGGAACAGCCGGATATTGTAAGCAGAAGAACTTTTCTCCTCCACATTTTGAAATGTCTCTCCAGAAGCGAGGCCAATGAAACCTGACCGCTGCGTTCTCGGAGGAAGTGTGCGCACGGATGGGAGTTTTCCACGCAGCATAGAGAGAAGCTCTTTGATGATCACTTCACGGAGCTCTGCGTTTGAAAGGAGGATCAGCTTATCTCGTAGAGCTGAGGGCCCGGGCAGCATGGGGAAGAATGGGCAGAGCTAAAACACAGCTGACTAAAGGAAATGTCGCAATCTAAAGGAGAGTGCCTCGTAGCAGCGAGGTCCAATGGCATAGAAAGAGATGGGAGTGCCAGTTTCTACGTCATGAATGAGCTGCTTCCTCTCCTGATCCATCTCGGGGAAAAAATAGACCTGAATGGAGACATATTGCAGAGACTTAAAGAAGACCCATCCCGAGTTTGTTGATGTCGTTGTAAGAAATGGTGTTTGTATGTCCTAACAAGAGCACAATGATCTCCAGAGCTTTGAAGGACCTGCCCAAGCAAAGATATATAAAGTAAAGACTTGTAGGCTTGATATCATTGGTGAATATGTTTGTAGATGATAGAACGGAATAGTATCCATTTATGTAGAATTATAATTTATGTGCTTATATCCTGGGCATTTCGACAGAATATATCCAGCCTTGTCTGGCACCATTTGTTGTTTAACTAATACTTTTTAGTGTACTTCTAAAAAGGCAGTACTTGGTTTTCCATTTGCCTCTCAGTTTCGGGGCTGCATTATAATCTTTTTTGTTTAAGGTTGTTTAAGGTCATTTATGTCAGTTTTTCTACTGTTTACTTCAGCTGTATTGTAACATACCAGTTCAGTCAGTCAGCACATTTTAGACTGAAAAAGCAAAAGCACAAAATGAAATCAAAAGAAGGAGCCTGTAAAGTGTGAATTGAAGATGAAACTGAGAATTAATGTATAATTCAGTGTGAAACATTTCTGAGCACTAAACTAATATTAACTAGGAATTTCAACATTTCGCCACTGTCCAAAAAAGTCAAAAAACAAAAGGACCAAAAGGAAAAATAAAAAAGTAAAAAATTGACATTATAAAGAAAAAAATTAAAAAAACTAAAACTTAATTTAAAAAATAAGACATAAGAGACCTTTTATCTATTGGTCTTTGGACCATTTCTATTGGTCTATTCATGAAATGTGGACACAACAGCATGAAATGTCAACAACAGCTGTTCTAAATGTTTGGGAAAATGACACCCACTCCCCCTCCCCAAAAAAAGAAAATTGGACATTAATTGCTTTTTCCGAACAGCATAATGATTTTTATTAACTCTGTACCTGTAACACATTGTAAGTGTAAGAGCACGCTAGTGGAATAATACAAGCATTATAATAAAAGATTATAATCAAACATAATAAAAGACTGTCTGGTTGTTAAGACGTAATAGCTGTTTCTGGATCCAAATGCTCCTTCAGATCCCAAAAGAAATATGATGCTCCTTTATCACCCTAAACATGCAGCTTTCACATGGATGACTGAAATAATGCCCCCTCTATTAATAATCTTTGTCCATTTTTTTTTTCTTCGTGTACATGCAAGGCTGAAGTCAGTCGGATTTATGGTGGAACAGTAAATTATAATGTCAGATGTCTTGAAATACACTATATGGACAAAAGTATTGGGACACACATCTTAATTTTTGAATGCAGGCGTTTGAATCATACTCTTTGCTACAGGTGTATACAATCAAGCCCCTAGCCATGCAGTCTCCATTTACAAATATTTGTGAAACTAAATTGGTCGTTCTGAGGAGCTCAGTGACTCGGTGACTTTAAGCGTAGTACTGTGATAGGATGCCACTTTTGCAATAAGACAGTTCATGAGATTTCATCCCTGCTGCATTTTCCACGGTCAACAGTAAGTGGTATTATTGGCAAGAGGAAACGTTTAGAAACAACAGCATCTCCTCTATGAAGTGGAAGACTGATTCCATAGCTAAAGAGTTCCAAACTCCCACTGGCATTAGTGTAAGCACAGATTTGAATTTGAATGCAATGTCATTTGAATGCAATGTCATTACAGTCCCTGTTGGTATAATGGTCAGGCGTCCCAATACTTTTTTCTACATAGTGTATCTTCCTATATTCCCTAAAAACTTGGTATGAAATGTAATTTTTAACATGTAGAGGCTTGGACCCAGAAACGATTATATAATCGGAAGGTCAGTATGTCACGTCTTAACAAGCGGAGTCAGAATGCACTACATGTTCTGCCAGCAATGCGGCAAACTAAGTATAATGTGGGATTTGGCTGTTGCACAACAAGAACAGAGCTAGAGAAAGTAATGCTTTTTTGGATTTTAAATGAAAAACATGACTTTCAGTTTCTCTATAATGTAATTTGTTAATTCTAAGTTTCTGAAAATAGGTAGTTGGGTCCCTTGTGATCCCTTGACAGTCGTGCGTAGTTTCAAGTAATTTCATTTTAAGCATTCTGCAAAAGGAAGTAAAAACAAGATATTCTAGTTTTGATGTTTACAATAATAATGCTCTTGTGTCAATAGTGTGCTTATGAATGTGTAATGAGGATGTTTTCACTCATCACTGTTAAACATTTAAGGGGAATGAAACCAGTTTTCCAAAATGTATGCTTAATTCATTGGTTGATACAAAAACATTCAGAGTGGTCTGGTGTGAAATGTTGCCATTTTTAGCTCAAAGTTCTCTCAGATTACAGCAGTGGTGATAGAAACCAGGGGTCACAATGTCTACTGTGACAACAAATACTGTACATCTCTTCTGAGTCTTTTATATTTTAAAACTGATAATGGTAAAGTACTTTTTTATTTTTTTAATGGGGTACCTTGGCTTTGCATTCACCTCTTTGCCATGGTTTAAAAAAAACATAGTCAAATTTCTCGCAAAACTATTCAGCAATGTATCAGAGATACATTTTGTGTAAGGTAGCATTTAGACCTATTGATGTCTGGTTCCTATCACCACTACTGCAAACAATTCTTTAAGTTTTTCTGGAACAGAGCATTTCACATTAAATCTATGTGAATGACTTAACAATCTTAACGACTGGATTATAGATACATTTTGGGGAAAGAAATGGTGGAATTCCCCTTTAAGACATGTCATAGGAGCAAACAGCAGCGGAGAATGACAACAGTAGCTACATGCAAACATGCAATATGGAGTAATCTTGAGCAAAAAAAGGTCTCAAAGGTTTTTCTTTCTTCATAATCGTAGGGCAATTTTGTAAATGTGTCACTTATTCAGGTGATTTGAGACAGTGCTCAGAAGTGAATCTGTTCTTCAGAATATTTCAAGCTTTTGTCTATCAGATCTATTTTATAACTTAAAAGAGGAAAATCAGAGTAGATGAACTTGCCATTATAGTCCTTGTGCTTTCAACGTTTCCTTTCAGTGACAATAGCTGATTTCTTTCGTTGTTATTCATACAACAATACAATATGGTAAAATGCTGTTTATGTTTTTCACAGTTCCACCCCATAATGTTGCACCATGAGTGTACTTTTCTATGGGTGTAGAGCAAGTTACTTACCTGCTTTCAAAACTACTTGCCGGTGGGGGAGATCCTGGAGTGGTGTGGAGAAGGCATGGGAACTGCATTAGAGTCCTCCGAGCCATCCTGGTACTGTCCTGTGGGTTTTAAATCAAAGAGGAACAGAGGGGAGCACAGCTGGCCCCAGTGAACTTAACATCTGCAATGGGCCTATGAGATGTGACTCCTGATGGACATACCTGAAGCTGCAGAGTCCAAGCTACTGCCTAAACATGGTGAATAGTGCCCAAGGGCCTACGATATTCCTTGAAGTCATTGACATCCAGTTGGATAATAGATTCAGCACTTGGCCTCCATGTTGGAACGCGTCCTCCATTACATTACAATAGTTGAGGTTTACACGTTTCTGTGTCATTAGATGAATCTCATATTTTGGCAGACTCGTGAATAACTCCAGGTAACTTGATGACTTGACTTGACTTGATGTACCGTCTTGGTTCCTACCTGTATCCAACAATGTTTATGACGTCCTCAGGCTCAGACAATATAGACACAATGTGTTCCTGTCGTAAGGTGGAATCTGTGAAATGGGTACAAATTACTTCATGGTCTGTGTGGTTTATCAGCCTCTTTCTCTTGTGAATTTAACTTTCCAGTTTTATATTTGAAGATTTGTACTTGTAATAAAAACTGTCAAACAACTTGTTCTTGTATTTAAAACATGCTGAAAAATAAAGCTGTCAGTTCAGTCGTTTCATTTTTCTCGCACTTCAGTTCCCTATCCCACGTTAGTTTGAGAAATGAGACTCACTCAAAGGGGAGTGAAGTGAGGGAAGGTCTGAAATGTCATTTTTGTCACTGGATAAATGCTTGATCCTAAAGGTCAGTGTATAGACAAGGAGTGCCATTTAGAAAACCACATCTGTATCCATGTTAGACCTGCCAGTTGGTTTGACAAAAGAAATCTAATCTGTACTATTTTTATCTTAGCCCAGATGTACCCAGTCAAGATCCTCAAATCACAGATGGATGTTAAGTAAAGCCATATCGACTTACTTATACACTGTATAACAGATAAGATAAGGCTTTATTAGTCCCACAAGTGGGAAATTTCCAAAATGGCCAAAACTAGCACAAAACGGTAGTGCATGGTGTTGGATTTAAGTTGATAAGATTAAATTAAAAAGTGAAGAGAATAAAAAAAGTAAATAAGAAAGAAATGGCAGATAACTGGCTGCCACTCGTGGAGGTGCATACTATTACTTTGACCGTCAAGGTGGCTGCTATTACTGTTTTTGCCAAATCTATACTGTATTAGCTTTGTCCATGGATGCTACTATTGTTTTGGCTATGCTGTACTGTTTTTAAGCATTGTCCATGAATGCTGTTTCTGTTTTAGCTATGCTGTTAAGCTTTGTCCATGGCTAATATAACACATGGTTGGCACTACGGTTTTAGTTACACTGCTCAGTTTTTAGCTTCATCCATGGCTAATATTACTGTTTTAATTATGCTATACTGTTTTTAGCTTTGTCTGTTGGTGATATTGCTATTTTAGTTGTGCTGTACAGTTTTTTTAGCTTTCTCCATGGCTGATAGTACTATTTGTAATTATTCTTTACTGCTTAAAGCTTTTCTTTGCATTTGTGAACGTGAAAGTGACCATTCTGTCACGTGAACAGACCGCAGCCACAACGTAAACAGCACGAAATTCTTTCTATGCAGTTAACCCATTCACCTAGTGAAGTAGCGGGCAGCCGGGAGCACAGTGCCCGCGGAGCAGTGTGTGGGGACGGTACCTTGCTCAGGGTACCTCAGAGGTGCTTAGCAGTCTTGGGAATGAAACCCACGACATCCTGAACACACGGGGCGAACGCCCCAACCACTAGGCTCCAGCCAACTACACTAGGCGTAGAAATTTGAATTGATATTTAGAGTAAGGTGGAAGTGTACCTTTTTTTTTAGTTTTTTGAGGGTCTGGTGGAGGGTGGCTTACCAAGACATTAACCAAACAAACATAATGAAATTTTAACATATTTTACTGCATTTTGACATACTTTGTTTTATAAAATGTGACTACATCAATAGTTGCAATTTACGAAGGTGAGTAAGTACAGTACAATCTTTTTGGTCATGTTTCTTTTTTTGCAGTCTAAGTAAGTGCTCTTTGCAGTAGCAGTCAATCCTCCGGTGGGGGCGCTAGTGCCCACAGCTTCTTCTTCAGGGCCAGCCTGTAGACGATCTGGTAGCCATCATCCCAGGCATACACCTGTTTCTCTTCAGGGTTATACTTGAGGCTGGAGTGGGCACCGTAGCGCCTGGGGAAATACAGCAATGGGGCCTCTCCCGCGTTCACCATATCATTCACGTCAAATACACACTGTACCCTGGAACGGCTGGAGGGCCTGGTGTTGTAGACCACATACACTGTGCCACACACAATGAAGGCAGCTTCAGCATTGTTCCGGGGACATAATGTGTCCCACATCTGCTCAATGTCCAAAGTGTCTGAGTCCATCTTGGCCAGGTTGATGGTGTCACCAGCAGGATACAAGGCCCATAGCCCCTCCTCATCCGCTATCAGGTCCACTAGAGTCTCAGGGTTGAGGCTGTAGACCGGGGTTTGGGCCTCCACTGGAAGAACAGCACTGTCTGCTACTGAATTGTTCTTCAGGTCAAATTTGACTACCTGCAACTCTGATCTTTCGCTTACATAGTACAGGAAGCCATTGTAGACAGCATGGCCAGTTCCATTCCAGGCTGAAGGGAGAGTAATCTGCTTGCCCTTAGACATACCTAATGAGGCCGAGAGTTCCTTCACAGAGTTAAACTCATACAGGGTATCCTCTGAAGTGCCGTTGAAGATGTAGACCTTGGCCGTCCTGGCATCCCTTGTCCAGACTCCTTTGGGGCTGCCTACCCTTTTGAGAATCTTCATGGCTCGTATGCGGGACACAATGTCCAAGCAAACTGCGAAGAAAGGAATAAATTATCATCAGTGTTCGGCATCACACTGAAGAAACCAAGTCTGCCAATCCTAGTCCTGGATAAGAACAATGCCTTTATATAAATTAGAGGAATAAACATGTTGAACGTTTCAATTCTAAACTTTCAACTTGTAACATATCTATGTTTTTGTACATTCTCTGCATTTACCTCAAAAATATTTAATCATTCAGGTCACTGCACACCTGGAAGAAAAACATTTCTTCCCTGAGGCGGATTGAAAAAAATATAAAAACAGTCTTTTTTTGCCAAAATTATGCAGGAAGACAAAATATTAACCTAAAATGAAATGAGGCCAAGATGAAAGTGGAATGTAGGTAGCCTGGAAATGACTGTTAGCACAAGGTATGAGTCTCATACAATGTTAATACTTCTCTGCTTCAGTGCCCCGTTTGCATATTTAAAAGCTGCAAGCTGTAAGATTTGTTTTCAAGCTGGGACAGCGCGCATTTGACAGTTCAACAAGCTGTACATGGTTGCGAAAGGCAGCTGTTGCAAAGGTGTCAGATTTCAACTGATTTATGACAGTTAAGTGGGAAAAAGTGAGCCTACATCTTGACTCTGGTCTGACTCACTGCATCCAGCCTCTCTTTGTTTTGGCTTCTAAGCAATAGGCTATTGCAGCCTGGAGGTACCTGGCTTCTGCTGCCTGCAAGAGGGACCCAACTCTGAACAGAACACGGAGAACATTTTTAATGTGAGCTGAGCTTGAACAGAACCTCATCTAACCTCTGCAGTGAAGAGAGCAGCGCTCCAGGCAACACAACAGCACAGTTGTTAGCCGAATAAGATATAATAGGGCTTGTTCCTAAAAAAAACCCAACAACAATGCAGCACATGGCCTGGAATAACATTAAGCTATATGACCCAAAATTAACATAACAATCCATTAATAGGGCCGAAATGGATCCTGGGCTCTCATCAGCATTGTGCCGTATTGGTATAAACTAAAAGCTCAAAATCCCTATCTGTGTTTTAGGGTTTTATTGCATACTTTGCATGTTGTGGGAACTTGTAATTTCTCGTGAACATCGTTGAACACTACATCAGAGGACACCATATTATAGTGCTTTGAGAATCTGACATTACTAAACAATTGACAGATGGATGTTAGCTAAACTTAATAGTTGTCTTTTAGACACTGAAAACAAAACCAAGGTTGTGCTCACACTAGGCGAACCATACGGATGGACTGGGTAAGACATAGTGTGATAGGGGGATTCCAAGCTTGTGGGTAGAATCGGAAACAACTAAAAATAATAATGACTAATAATAATACTAATTCATGTAAAAATCTGTGAACAAATTTAGGCCATGTAGGGCCGACATTGTTCTGTGAATTTAAGTCAGGCACACATTTCCATTCAGTCAGACAGAGCAGAGCCAGCATGTGCGTACTTTCCCACCCAACTCCGACTGCTGATAAAGCAAATTTGAAATGTTCCCTACAACTCATTCATCATTCTCTGGAATAGATTTCTCTTTGGAACAAAATAAATAGATTTAATTTAACGAACTGTACTTTCATTTATTCTCATCCAGACTAGTTAAAGACGACAGCGTTCATGTATTTAAAATCGAAATAGCATTCAGAACAGCCTATTGCAAGTTTAAGGCCGCAATTGTACCATTACTGCCCACTCTTAGCCTGGAACCTTACAAAGACCTTCTGTACTCTATTCTATAAATGTGGCCATTAAATACAGTTAAGAGTGAAGCCTAGGTTTATTCTGTTTCCAGCATAATGATTTTCCGGAAAGAATGTTTGCTGAAGCTGGTGTAGCACTTAATGAGTTGTTCAAATGTAGCCCAAGGTCCATGTGCCAAGAACCTGTCAGGGCTAAAGGTGCATGATCAAAAGCAAGCAGCCAACTCCTTGAGCTGGGCTATGGCTGTCCGCAGCCCATTCAGTGCTCCCCCTGAAGCCTGTGCCTCACCAGAGAGCTCAAAGAACTGCTCCTTCTTCTGTTCCTTGACCACCGGCTCCTGCTCCACCATTTTGTCCGCTGCTTTAACACATGGTTTGGGTGGATTTTTGGTCTCTCTGTAGTCCATCTCTCGCTCAACTCGGTCCACCCGCGCGCCAGCTCCCTCCAGGTCGAGCCGCAGTTTAGCGTGCTCCCGGCCCAGTTTCTCCAACAGGTCTGACGCCTGTTGCCTGAACTTCTTCAGGTCCGAGTTGTAACGGTTGTTCTGCTCATGCCATAGGGCGATACGTTCCTGGAAAGGAGCAAAGTAGATGATGAAGTATTATAAGACATTGTGCCCGGGGCAGCTGGTGGCCTGGTGGTTAGAAACTTGCCCTTGCAATCAGAAGGTCATGGGCTTTGAATCCCAGGACTGCCAGTGGGACCACTGAGGCACCTTTGAGCAACTGCACCCCGGGTTCTGGGGAAAAACCTCACATTCAGACATCTCATCTACTAAAATGACCCTCTTAAGGTTCTTTTGGAAGCCAAAGATGGTTCTTCTCTTGCATTAAACCAGTTCAATTTTTAGATCATCATTTTACCACTTTATATCCATTTATGCAGTTTTTTTTGTAATCATCAGAAACCACAACACACTTTTCTAAATCAGTTTTCATGCTGATTTCAGATCTGATTTCTGATTTCTGTCACATCAACCTTTTGAATTATGAGTAAATTTTAGTTTGCAATAGACTTGCATGTGGTTTTATTAAACCGCAGGCACCAATCAAGTAACTGTTTCAATATTTTCAGTGCAAAGTCAGATAGGCGCACACTGTGGCATAGACATAATGATCAGTGTCAGTCAGCTGCCACTGTTTCTTCAAAAACAATTATAATATGATTATTATATGCTAATTATACCACTACCATGCAGTATATAACTAGCTTCATCACAGAAACCGTACGTGCTAGGGAAAAACTAAACACAGATTTGAAATCAGCATGAAAAACACTACAAAGCACACATACGATTTTGACCTGTTGACCTGTGTAATTAGTGACATTCTAAACAAATGTTTAGAAAGAAGCGGTTGTATGGTTCTAGATAAAAATGTATTGTTCACACATCTCATTTACGAAAAGTAACTGAAGAACCAACTGCTAAAGAGTTTGTTACAGAACCAGAGGTGGCTCTGTTATGGCATCAATACTGTAAGTTCTGTGTAGAATGTAGGTACATGTGGAGCTTCTGGAGGATGGATTCCTATACAATTTGCCTATTTTGCTGCTCAAACAAACCTAAAACCTATCAGTTTAGTTTAGTTCTGCTAGAGAAGGTGTTCCTCTAGCAGTTCAGATGTATACTAGTTCAGTGGTAACAAAAGTGTAGAGCAGGACAACTGCTGTGGCCAAAGACAGCAGCTCTCCCAAACAGGATTTCACAGAATATGCAAATTCAAATGGTGTTGATGCAAGTCTTCAGAGCAGAAACAGCACTGCACAGTCTGAACCCAGTCTTTGACGTGTTGGTGACCTGCAGTTGTTTTAAAGTAGCCTATCATTCCATTTCCTGGACAGTTATTATGTCTAAATGCAGTCTAACAATTTCCAGTTCTGAGTTCAGTTTTGTCTGTGTCATGGTATGACCCCAAACTATCATCACCATCTCCAAGAATGTATTTTATGTACACACTGATTCTGCAAGAACAAAGTCTATATTTTTTTTGTCAATGCATTCATTTCCAAATGTTAGTAAACTGAAAAACAGATAATTAATTGACATGAAACCAGTGAACATGCTTCAATCAAGTGAATCCGAAGCACAACCTTTTTCTCGTTGTTTATGCAAGCAGTGCTTAATCAGTATTTAGCCCGTCACAAGCTGCTAAAAACAGCGAGATGGATGGAAATGACGCACTGAGCCGCGGTGTAATTGTTTTCCTCTTGTAGGTGCAGTTAGGGTGATGAGTCTGGGAGAAATCACAGTAATTGGAGTGCTTTAGCCTGAACATGCAGAACTGGAGTGATTGGTTATTAAAGAAACACCGAGGGCAGAAGTTTAGAAGAAATCTCATTTTAACCAATTCAGGCATAATCTGCTTTTCTAGCTTTTGGGTGTCGACTCAAAGTAACTGTGACGATTCTCTTTATGTCCTGTTTATTTTTCTGGATGGTTAGGTTTTCCTCAGTATTTGTGAAAACTTGAAATTGCTGCCAATTGAATAAGAATATAAGAATAAATAGAATAAGTCACTCTGAATTTATTAAACATTGAGGCTATTGCTAATGGTCCATTCACCATGAAATTTCACTGCTTTGCAAAAGGCAGCTGTTGTTGTGAAATTGTCATTATGTGAAAAATGATAATATACAGATTTTGTTCCAACAGCAACAATATACACGAATCAGAAATAAGATTAAAACCACCTGTCTAACATTGTGTTGATGCCCCTCTTGCTGCTAAAACAGCTCCGACCCATTGAGACATGGACTTCACAATCGTCTTGGAACCAAGATGTTCTTTTAAGTCCCGTAAGTTGTGAGATGGGGCCTCCATGGATCAGACTAATTTGTCCAGCACATCCCACAGAAGCTTGACATCAAAGGCTACATCAACACCTTGACTTACTGACACATTGTTAGTGCTTTCAGTGGTCAACAGGGGTCAGCATGGGCACTCTGACTGGTCTGTCACTACGTAGCCCCATATGCAGCAAGTGTGTTCTATCATAGCCAGCATTACTTTATTTCAGCTATTTTTGTGCTACATTCGCTCTTCTGTTGGATCAGACCTGACAGACTTGTCTTGGACTTGGCCACCAGGTCTTAGAAGATCAACAAACATTTAAAAATTGTATCTATTTGTATTGTGTTTATTTGACAAAGCTTCCCCACCTACTGACTAAATATAGAAATAGACTGTTGTACTCATATTCTAAACTTTGACCCCAAACCACATTGACCTTTGTAAGTAGGAGCTATTGCATCATGATTTGCATTTGAGGAGGAGTTTCGGTTGTGCATACAATCTTGCCCCCAAAAAAACATTTTTACATTTCTTGACATGTATTACAATGGAAAACATCAGATATACCAACTTAAACCTGTCAAAACAGAATGTAAATTGAATGCAAGTGTAGTTCATTACATAATTATGTGATTTTGTGTATGTATTCTGTTGCACTGGAAGCACTTAATGACTGTTTAAAGCTTGATCCTGAAGTTCCTCTGTCTCAATCCACCTTTAAACTTGGTCTCATCTTGATCTCGACTACTCTCACACTCAATAAAGGTGGTCTTGACTACAGCTCTAGACTTCACTGAACAGCAACAAACCATGAAACAGCCTTTCAAAGATTTCCAGTTTAGATAAACAAGAAATCGGAGTCCATCTGACTCAGTTTCCTCTAAAAAAAGGCCAGTAGAAGAATTTACAACATGCATTTACATCATTCATCAAGCATTTACAGCATTTACATCATTCATCAAGAATGTAAACTTTAATCGCAGCAGCCCTCATAGCTGCCTCTCTCTCTCTCTCATGTGGGGAACTGAACGTGGCACAAAATTGGCATTGCTACTAGAGAAAATTGCATTTGGCACCTAGAACAATGCCTTTTTCATGGCATGCTCCAAAGTGTTCTTACCTCCATTGCAAGCATTCGGCTCTCCAGGTAGTTCATCAGGCCCTGGTAGTGGTGCTGGGCTTCAGAGAGGCGAGCCAGAATGCCGAGAAAGAGGGAGAAGAGGAAGGCTGCTTTCATGGTGGGCTCAGATGAGGAACACTTTGGGAAGTGGTTTTAAAAGCCCCAGGACACTGAAAGTCCTCTCGCGCTCCAGCTGCAGCAGCCTGTGTGATTCCTCCTCTGTGCTTGTGTGTGTGTGTGTGTGTGTGTGTGTGTGTGTGTGTGTGTGTGTGTGTGTGTGTGTGTGTGTGTGTGTGTGTGTGTGAATGTGAATGCAGGAGAGGAAGTGTCCAAGAAGCGGGACAAAGTCTTGGGTTTCAAATTCGCTGGCTCTCCCCCTTGGCTGGAATGTTTTTATAAATACTGAAGGAGGAGCCATGAGTCTACGGCCTCTCAGTGGCCTCCATAGTGAAGCTGTGCTTCAAATATTAAGCTGAAACTGCTTTAGATGTATATGTGCACATTTTCCCAACTTTTTGTACCAACCCTTCCACGATTTAGACTTTTAATTACATGTTAATACACATTTTAATACTTTTGGCCCATTTGGTCCATAATAAATGTTTTAAGAAATGATACACAATGTCCCAAAAGTGCCTTTTCGGTGATGCATACAATAATTCTTTAACTTTTGATTATTTAACTAAATTACTGTATTGATGCTGTATGCCCACAAACTAGGGGTTCTCAAATGCTAAAGTGGTTTTAGGAACCACCAGACATTTTGGTTTAGAGATCCCAGAGGATCAGCTGGAGGCAAAACAAATTGGTTTGTTGTACACAGACATGCTAATGTACAAATCTGAGGGATAGAAATAAAAGGGTTTTATTCAATAGCACATCATAGCTGTCCAAAAAAAAACCATTTTTCTATGTGATTAGAAGAAAGCACTCGTCCTTTACATTGTGTGAAGCGCTAAACAAACGTTAATTACTTAAACTTACATTAAAAGTAATGAACATTTTTCTTTATTTGATAAAATTAACAATGTGGAGATACTCTGGAGAACATGCTAAATAGGACCCAAACAATGTATTGATTATATACTCTATCTAAGCAGCATTACTAGGACTTGCAATGTCCAGGCTGAAACTTTTGTGACAATTATGCCTCTATGCAGCTCAGTGAGAGTCCTTGTTTAACTCTATGTGCCACAAAATGTTGGTGTTGGTAGAAGGATATAGGACAAGAAAAAACAACAATTTAAAAAGCAGAAAGATTTGAGGACATGGGGAATGCAAGTAGTGGAGGTACGTACAGCACAAGAATATGACGGGGCAAAACTTTACTGACTGAACAGGTGAATTTGACCACAAAACACGACTGTGATAGGTATAACAAACATGTACAGGGTATCCAAACTGACCCTTTATTTTTACACAAAAAACGTAACTCTTTCTGCAGGCCTTCTAGGGATCAGTCTGCTGGTTAATCTGAATTGTCAGAGTACTTAGGACAGTTGGCTGTCTGTGTCTGAAACATTGTGACTATGCTGAGCTACTTGTGAGCAAATAGGGGGTTGAAAATTAAGGGGTGAGAACCCACTGCATGATTTACACCTCTTTAAAATGACAGCCATGCTGAGAAATAACACAGCACAGCTGCAGCTTTCTCGATAAACGCCACTAGCATTTCAACAGAATAAAAAACATTTTTGTAAATGTTGACTCACCTTAATTACATATGAAGGCCAAATTACGCTTTTGGCCGGCAGGGCAACAACTTGCAAAGTGCTGTTTCCTCTTTTTTTACGACTTGTCTTTGTAGAAACATGTGCAAAACAGCAGCTCCAGTGGGGCTAATTCACTACTAACTGCTTTTGGGTGGGGGGGGGTCATTGCTTGACACCTATGCATGCACCACTTTGTACGGGTTGTTTTTCTAACAACTGATTTTAATTATAGAATTATAGAATGCTCTTCGGTAGCCACAGTTTGTTTTTCCTTATTTTCCTTTAAACGCTTCTATTGAACTTTCAGTATTCTTTAATGTATTCTTTTATTTCTTCAATTTGTTTCTTTTATTTTATTTTGTATTTCTGTAAAGCCCATTGAATGACCTTTAGTAGGTGATAATGTGTTATATAAATTAACTTGAGCTTGAAACGTGAACTTATTTGTTATTAAAAAAATTCAGTTACTTGCATATATATATATATATATATATATATATATTTGTTTGTTTGTTTGGTTTTTTTTTTAAATGGGGTGATTTAAATAGCAGTAGCCCACAAAAATGCAAAATGGGGAACTGTGTCGCTGTGTCGCTGTGTCGCTTCACCTTGTCACAGTCACTATCATTCCTATCCAGCATGGCAAATGATTGGGGGCATGTTGTTAATTTGTACGAAAATGGACCCCTCAGTGGCCAAATGTGACAAGTGTTTTTTTTTTATTAACATTTTTGCATCATATGCATATGATGCTGCTCTTTGGATAGATATTGTCAAAATAAATAATGACCCCGTAACAGCCCTACTACAGACCACCGGAAACCCCTCAGATTTACATGCAGAACAGTCTCAGTAATTTAGACTTGTCTGAGGCATAATAAATCAAGCAGCAGTCCTAAAGATATCATTTCCTGCAATATGCTGCTCATTGTGTCTTCTCTGCTAAGGCCCTGCGTAAGCTTTATTGTAATTAAAGGCTGGGTAATTTATCCCGAAAGCAACTACAGCTCATATTTTCAATTAAGCAACTGTGACAGCAGCACAGCAGACACACGCCGCCCACACAAAATCTGCTTCATTAAAGAGCATATTGGCTGTTCCAGAGCTCTGAATGTAACATAACTGCCCAACACCACCACCCACAAGGAGACCACCATTGTGGCTGAGCAGATAATACAGAATGGGAAGTTCATTCAGTGCTTTTCATGAACTGGCAGCACAGAACTAAAGAGCAATGCTTTGTCTTAAACTTAGACTTTACAGCTTAAACTATTAACAATAAATTGGTTTTGCATTGGGAATAGAGAGCCAACTAACTGAATGCAGCTGGACATTTATCCATCTCCATTCAGCCACTTTTTATAAGAAAAGTGCCTGAGCACCACACACATTCAGCTTCATAATGAATTGCACCCTGTGTAAAGATCTCAGTCTCAATCATTCACTAGCTCCAATCTAACCTTCAGTCAAAGTATTTTAAAAATCATCTAATCTTTGGCACTTCTATATTTACTACTTTTATCAGTGTTGCTATAAAACAGCAATGGGTTTTCTCTTATGGTGCTTGATGAGAGTACAGAACTAGTTATCTGAGACTGCTCCTCAGAAAAGATCAGTGGTGGTCCTAGCCCTCCCATGGCCCTAAGCAAAACTGGACTTGTGGCACCCTAACTTTAACTACATATCTATATCTTGTATCAAGGTAACGTTCATGCACACCCCTTAATCTCCCTTACAACTGGGCAAACCCAGTAGTTCATCTATCACTTTTACTTCCTGAAAGAAGCTACTGATGAAAAAATGTAACTTAGCGCTAATTTAACCTCATAAATAATGTTGCCATGAGAAAGCTAAAGTAAAGTAAAAGGGACTAATTCGTATATTTAGGGTGTAGAGGTCATCCTATCATGATCTATGTAGTTTTTTCCCCATTTTAATGAGATGAGAAACCATGATGATGCCGCATAGAGCCATACAGCTCCTTGTGTCTTGTTTGTAGTTTTACGTGTCGATTTGTTTTTCAGCCCCAATGATTTTAAAGCTGCTGTCACATCTGCTGCTACATTTTATATATATATACATACACACAAACTTATGTATCTATAGTTGCATAATGTTTTGTACAGTGTATAGCTTTTCATATTATACTGTTATATACTGTAGTTTTTATTCTATTGCTTATGCCGCTTCTACTTTCTTCCCTCGTTCTGTCCACTTTACTGTTGTAACAATGCAAATTTCCCACCCGTGGGACTAATAAAGGGTTATCTTATTTTATCTTGTCTATCTTATCTTACATCCACATTACATCTAGGGTCTTACTGGCTGTAGTTGCAGTTAATGTTCATCATAATTATCTAGCCTGTTAACATATTGCTTTTTTGCAAGATGACCATTAACAAGTCACCAAAAAACATGTCAAGCTCTCTTGTGGGGAATTTCAAGCACTGTAGGTATCCCTCTGGTGGCCACAGGGGCCCTAAGCAGGCTCTTGGTTCCCTTGTGCGTCTGTTCCAGATCCTCCATGGTCCCTCAGAGTCCTTCAGCTCATAAATGGGGTTCAGGTCTGGGGACCGGGATGATTAAGGCAAAAGCTTGATTTCTGAATGTATACTTTGAATCATTTCCTGCTAGAAGATCCCGCAACTCAGTTTTAGGTGTTTTTGCTAAGGCAGACAAACTTCCATTCAAAATCTCCATGAGTCCATGATGTCATGTATCCTAATATGTTTTCCAGATCCTTCAAATGAAAACCAGCCCCCAAAGCTTTTGCATAATTATGCTTCTTTTTTATGGCAAACCCAACTTTTTCCCCAAAACCTTCCAAATTAATACTTGGTTGGCATGGAGGCGGTGTCTAATTGTAGTTTTGGAGATCAGGTGACCCCAAAATACTAGCATCTTCTGCAAATCTCCAACCATGATCCTTGTAGAAATGTTTTCCTTCTCTGATCATCTTCCGTACTGGTGGGCAGGCTGGTGGCTCTGGGCAGTGCTGTTGCCTCACAGCAAAAAGATCTTGGGTTCAGCTCCCAGCCAGGATGGCCAAGAGGTCTTTCCCTTGGTGCAGCTGTTGTGGGTTCGAATCCCAGGACTGCTAGTGGCACCTTGAGTAAGGTACTGTCACCACACACTGCTCCCCGGGCGCTGTGTTCCTGGCTGCCCTCTGCTTCACTTGGTGAATGGATTAAAGGCAGAGATGAATTTCACACTGTGTGCTGTGGTGTGTTCACATATGACAAATGCTCACTTTCACTTCTGTGTCATCATGGATTTCCACATGGTTTCGTCCCATGGTCCAAAGACATGCCGATAACAAAAATTGCCCCAATTTCTGAATGTGTTCGTGTATGGGGACAGACTGGCAACCCGACTCCAGCACCCCCTGCCAGTTCAGTTAATGAATTAATTATTTTTTATCGACAGATCTCTATATTACAACATCTTCAATACGTCTCTGGCTCAGCAGCACTGAATTATCTTTATCACTGTCAGACAGACTGATTCATATACTGTTAGTATTAGTGGTAATGTAATCTAAATCTTCCTAAAAGACTGTAATTTGAACAACATTCATCATGAAACAGTATATTCCCACGGTGAAGAACTTTCATTTGCTGGCCAATGAAGGAACAGTCCTTGATCTTTTTACCTTGTTCTTTGTTTCAGCTTCATTTCAGATCTCCTGACAAGAAGTAAGACTCCGATTCCATATTAAGTCTAACTGAGAACACAATCGCCCCACTCTGCCAAGCAAACCTCATTTGCGATTGCACAATTAGGCATAATGTAATATTAACTTGTTTCACCCATTTGCACTGCCCCATTATTGGTTCTGTTCTTGCTGAAGTAACTGAAGTAGATAACTAGAGAATACAGTAAATAGCTGGTAAGTCAGGTTGATGTTTATCAGAATAATAGCCATCTGCTCAGACCAAACTGAAAGCATCTGTGTGGCTCATCTCAGTTATTTGTTTGTGCTCATATGTGCACACCATAATTGACGTGGCCAACACACAATATTGCACTTAATATTCATTTAAAATGACATACTTTATATTTCATAAAAGCTTTTTACTCACTCTAAAAAACTAAATGTTACTGTTACATGTGCGTTTTCCCATTAACTGGCAGTTTATCTGATGAGAAACAAGTCTCAAGATCTGTTTCGGAAATATGATAAGTGAAATGGCTCTTTCATGTGCAATATTTCTTGTGCAATAACATACATATCTAATACTGTTATATTGTACAGCTCTATTGGTTCTATTGTTTATGCTGCTTCTAATTTCTTCACTGCTATTTAAAGATTCTCTCTCTTGGGACTAATACAGGTTTATCTTATCTTATCTTGTCGTATCTTATCTTATCTCATCTTATCTTATCTTATGACTATAGTGAAGTCATTTACCTCATATCCAAGCAAAATTCAATGATCAGCATGTCAGGATCCTTTTTAGGTGCCACCACAAGAGATTCTGCACAGAATGGAACAATATGGGGTTTTTTTTTATTATCTCTCAAAGAAAGTTACAGATAACATGGGACTTTAGAGAGATAAATCTATCCATCCATTATCTGAGCAGCTTATCCTGAACCGGGGTTGCGAGAGGTGCTGAAGCCCATTCCAGCACTCACAGGGGTGAAAGGCAGAGAAACAAGTTAGACACACCAGCCTCTCCAACTCACCTGACATGCATGTCTTTGGACTGTGGGAGGAAACCAGAGCAACCAGTGGAAACACAAACAGACACGGGAGAACAAACTCCTCCCAAAAAGAGCCCTGGCTGAGTTATAATCATCCTCTTTTTTATAGCGAGAGATAGCAGATGGCAGCTTTACTTCGCATAATCTGCATTGTTCCAGTGGTGTTATTATGTTGTTTCAATGTGAATTTAATGGGAATTCCACAGATGTTTTCAAATGACTGCAGAATTAAGCAGTTGACAGAAACCAGAAACCAATCCTGACTGATTGGCTTTCCCTAGAATGGGGCGTTCCACATCAAACTACTCTGATCAACTTTGTTCATAAGAGTTTGATTCTGCAGACACTCTGGAAAATCTATAGAATTCCCACCAGAACACACGTGGTAGTTCATTAATGAGCTGGACCAGGTGTGGGGGCAGGGGCCATTGAACCTGTGTAGGGAAGCAGGACCCCGAGAGAGCAATTAAGAAACATGGCTTTCAGTGTTTTACTTGACCAGGCTGCCAGTGGGTCTACCACTAGGGGGCTGACATGATGCAGTTAATGGTCCATTATATGCCTAGAAGACTGCACCACCTGCTGCCAGTGGTAGCAGGAAAGCAATGAGCTGAACCAATGCATCACCCTAGCAGGATATAATAATGCAATGATAATGACTCTTTATAGCCAAGGCTGTAGCTCCCAGTCAGCCCACATCCACATCACTAATCAGAACACTAATGTACCCTCTTCCATTACCAACTCGGTCTGTCACATGCTATCAGTGAATTATGACATGGATTTTGACATTTTGGCTCATTTTTATCACAGTGAAATAATTCTTTATGACATCTCAGCTACTAAGCTAGTAATTATGCAGATGTGTGGCTTTACATCAGACTATTCTGAATATTCAATGCTCTACCAAATATCCACATTTTTATTTATGGGATCCATATGGGGGTATGTCAACATCCCAAAAACATTTGACTGATAAACTGGTGTACAAAAGCATGCAGTATCCGTCTTGGCGCCTGAACCTACATCGGATCTCAAAGCCCAAGATACTATTGAGGACATGCCCAAAAGCTGACAATCTTAACTCTCCTATTTAAAGCCAGAACAGTACAGACAGTGTAGTCATGGCAACTCAGTGTCAGACCAGAAGACATGAACCCTTGATGAGGAGATCCAGCTGTCTGGTATCTGTCTCGAGCTGATATGTGGATTTGTCAAGAAACTATCGTGCTTTGATCAACAATTAAGTTTGGCAGTTTCATCTGCTTCCTTTGAGCATAATCTGGGCCTACATTGGATTCCTTTATGGATCAGAATTGCAAATTCTGCCATTTACAAAGAGCAGAATCTCTGAACAAGTAATTAAACTAGGCACAGGCGAGCAGAAAAAATGTGTTTATATATTGTATATTTGTTCATTCGCTCATTCCCTCACTCGTTCATTCATTCATTCATTCTAACTTTACATATATATAAAGATACTTATAATCATCTTATCTTATGTCATTTTATTTTATATATATTATTATCTTATCTTATACCAGCACTCATGGGGCAAAAGACAGAGAAACAGCCTAGACATGTCACTAGTCCATTGCAGGGCAGACACACACACACACACACACACACACACACTCACGACTTTGGGCAATCAACTTAGAACCTGTGAATCAACTTAGATCCTTCTTGCTGTGTAAAATGGTCCACTATTTAAAGAGTGTATGGTTCATAGATTACTGAATTATAAGGCAGATTAGTACTATAACTGGGATGCTCGAACAGAGGCCCATGTGACCCGATTGGCCAGCAAGTACTCTCCACCCCCTACCCAATGACAAAATAAGCATTTTGATTCAATTTCACCAGCTTGTTAAAATGCTTGTATATGATTGTGTACTGATGACCGAAAGGCTAGCTGTACTGTGTTTTCAGCCCTCGACCTACGACAAACAATACACTTAGGTCCCCAAAGTCAGAGGGGTGTTTGGGCACCCCTGTGTTCTGTCTTGTTTACAAGTTGTCACATCTATGAGTAAAGTCAAGTGACCTTTCTATATGTACTACCTATTGCATCCACAAGGTGGAAGCATCAACAAACGTGTGAGTTCCAGACCATTGAAGTGATCTACCATTTTTGTTTTTATCTTTAAAATTGAAAAGAAAATGCCTCAAACTATTTAATAATTCTCTGTGAAAGTATATAAATTGGTCAGTTTTCTCATATCTATCCATACACATGTATGCCATGTCCCAGGCCTTGTATCTGCCATGAGAGCAACAGTTTGAGAAGAACCTGTGTGAGTGTCAATGAAGCAGCAAATAAATACCTGACTTTGTCACCCCCTCAGCCACGGCCCAAACATATATGAAAGGAAACATTTTTTATTGGCTCGAAATAATGATGGAGAGGGTCAGAAAACACGACCACCTAGTGCCAGGTCATATAAACGAGCAGACCGCGCCAAAGCAACCGTAAATCCTTCGGCTTCTTGTAAATAGCTTTAATACACCCAAGGCGCCAAATCACTTGACCTGCGTTAGCCTCTACATTTGGGAGCTTTCTGCTTGACTGAGTGCGCTGGAGCCAGCCTCCCTCTCTTGCTGTCAGTCCAGGTTAATAGTAGAAGTCTTATTAGTGAGACACTGCCAGTCGCCTTTTTTTTCTTTTTTTTTTTTTGGCCTGGCTTCAGCCCTTGGGATGGCCATGGCTGGGGGCGGATCAGCCACCTTTCTGACCTCAGCTCCTCACTGTCTTCCGTAATCTTGGGTTTGTCCACAGCTCCTATGGTTCACATGTTCCCAACATGTCAAGGCCTGGTTTAACTAAAGTGTCAGACAACAAAGAGGACTGTGTAAGGCTGTCAAACAAGTATTACGTTCAAAAGTGTTTCCATCAGTGGGCTGTGGGGCAGTTTAGCTATAGCTTCCTTTCTGTAGTTCTATTAGATAGTAGAAGCATGAACGTGGCAGACACCAAGAGGCTCAACAAACTTGTTAAGAAAGCTGGCTCAGTGGTGGGTGAGGAACTCGGCAACTTGGAAACTGTGGCTGAAAGGACATTGTCTGGACTTCAGTCCATCATGAATAATGCTCATCACCCACTATACAGGGTGGTGGTTGAACTGGGTGGTGGTGGCCTAGTGGGTAGGTTACTTGCCTCTGGATCAAAAGGTCATTGGTTTGAATCCTACCTTCAGCAGACCACCACTGGGTTCCTAAGCAAGACCCTTAACCCCAAGTTGCTCCAGGGAGACTGCCCCCTGTAGTTAGGGAATGGAAGTCGCTTTGGATAAAAGTGTCTGCTAAATGCCGTAAATGTAACTGAAAAGCACTTTTAGCCACAGACTCACCAGTATAAAGTGCTTCACTGAAGATCCTTCCTCCTCACTGCCATCTGACTCTATAACTCCTCCCCGTCACACACCCATCCATCAGACTCTATAACATCTCCCCTGTCACACACCCACACAACAATCAGTGCAATAACCTGCTGCTTCTCAGATGTGCAATTTCTTTTTGTGTTCAAAATCATTATCATTATGTGTAATATCTTTAATGTCTATATTATTATGTGCAATTGCTTATTATTTGCAGTCATCCTATCATGTGCAATATCACATGACCGTAGATACTACTTATGCCACAAATGTCACTACTTATGCAATAGTATGTCCAATGTCAGTACCAATATGTGTATTCACTGACTCGGTAGAGTGAAACTCTATTTATAACTACGTCTCTTAATGACCACAGGCATTTCACTGCATAGTGTTATTAGTATTGAGCATTTTTTGTGTATCTCTGGAGATTTTACATTGTTCTTGTCTTTGTGTCCCTGTGAGTCTGTGCAGTCTTAGCATAAGCAATTTCCTCTGTTTTCTGATTCTAATTCTGCTTTTCATATATCATATAGTTTTAATACATATATCAAAATACATGTTTCATGCAGCCCATATATGGAACCTAGCTCCAAAAATAACCTGTTTTAAATAAATGTATTTTTTTTTTGTGATGCCACAAAAATCTGTTTACATATTTTCAGCCAGCAGAAGTTTAGCCCCACCTACATTTCTACTTATACGGACCTTTTCTACTCATACTGAACTTTTCTGAGGGATGTTGAGCAGGGTGTTATAAGAGCAGGATGACTGCTGAGGTTTTAGTAATTGGTCTGTAATTTCAGCATGAATAGCCATAAACATTTTATTTCTTTTCTACAATAAAGTTTAATCGGTTTTGATCTTTTTAAAATCAATGTTTTCTAATTATTATTAAAACCATTATAGTTGCAGATGCACAAAATTATTTTAATATGGTAATCCTGTGTGATTTTACAAGAAATCAAACATGAAGGAAGATGGCAGTGAAAATAAAGACATTTTAGATGTCGTCAGAATGATGAACGACGCTGTACATGACTCTAAAATGACAAATAAAGTGGTATAGCATAGAGTTAAAGGAAAAAATCCAAAACAAATGTCAATATTTACAGAACATTCAGGCCTGGCGTCAGTGGGATTAGTGCGGCGATGCCCCAGCAATTAATCTTCACGCCCTACTAATTATACTATTCACAGATCTACTGTAGATTTTTGGCCACAAAGCTGTTTTTTGCAATTTGGATGTGCTGCACATCCATGTCCCCCACCCAGCCCCTTTATGATTTTCAGACATCTTACTCATAATTTCAGCCCTGGCGTCGGGCCTAAGCGTATTATTCAGTATTCAGTAACCTCTTTTATACTGAACTCTTGATATATTGAATAAACTTCAAATACCTTTTGTCACACAGTCTGTAATATTTAAATCCACATGGTATAAGTTATTATGTACATGCAGTAACAATAACAGAAGTGTTTCCAAACATTTCTGAAACAGTTGTGTATATCACTTTTAAATCCAGTCGCTCCTTGTGAGGGCTCCCTATGTATACAAACTAGAAATAATCCATGGCAACCCCACCCTCCACCCCCAAAAGATGCCTGCCCCCACACTGACCACTAGAGTACTGTGAGTCTGACAATGAGTGCTGCTATAGTGTGGTGTGTTGGCGTGGCAGCATGAATGATGCAGACACCAAGATACTCAACAAACTTGGTCAAGAAACAATGATGATCACCCACTACACAGTGTGGTGGCAGAACTGAAGTACTTTTAGCCACAGGCTTACCAGCATAAAGTGCTCCACTGAACAATACAGGAAATCCTTCCTCCCCACGGCCATCAGGCTCCATAACTCCTCCCCCGTCACACATCCATCCGTTAGACTCTACAACTACTAATCAGTGCCTGTAAATTCGACAAGCCTTTAGATCGGATGGCTGTGAACAGATGCTGAAATCACAGAACCACATTTTTCAAACGGGGGAGAGGCAAGACCACTCTGACAAGCCAGTGAACACCTTTTCCCCATCAACAAAAAAAGGGACTGGACAGAAGATTGTGCCACTGCCACCAAAATGTGACATGCAAGCACTGCCCCTTATACAATGCCCACTTAAAACATGTTCACCTCCATCACTGAGCATCCATTCACTTGTCAATGGATAACTAATGGCACTCATAAAAGTGTTCATTGGCTATTTTGTGATGATTTGTGTAGCCGATTGTGGGTGATTTTGTGCTCAGCGATAATGTTGTTGCGTGGCAGCAACTGCATCCATTTTCAGAAATGTCATTACGCCACCAATTTGCATGCTAGACCAAGTGTGTTAGCTCAACACCCAAGACATCACTGAAAAGACAGACAGCTGCAGCAGTTGGAAAAATCCTGACAAAGCAGCATTCATGCTAGCAGAGCGTACATGGCCTACCAGCCTAGCCACTGGAAACACAGACGCAGTCTCTGGGCACGACCACCGAGAGCCAATCCACTCCACAGCCGCCCACTGCGCCATGCACCCAAACACACACACACTCACACTCACACCGCTTGACGGTTCTGCTGCAGTTTGCGTCAGTGAAGCCTTGCTCAAAAACAATCTCTTCTCAGAAAAGGCTTAAGCTGTCCTCCTGGTCCTGCCTCACACACGTTCTCTAAAAGCCCCCCACCATCACCACCCCACCAGTGGTGGATAGCTGGAGTGGGGTAGGTCCAAGTGAAGGCTTTCTGACAGCTGCAAACCACTTGTGAGCTGGCATAGACCCCAACTCAGCGGCCAGCAGTCATGCTCAGGTAGTAGCAGGGCTGCATGTGATTGACTGGGGCCTTGTGCTCTGCAGTGGTCCATACTGGTCCCAAAGTCTTCAGCTGCAACTGTCCAGCCAGGTTATATCTCTCATTGGTTGGGCCTTCAGGAACTAGAAGAAGTGACACTGGAGTTAACCAAACATATTTTGATTCACAGAGGGTGGGAGCAATTTTGTGAGGAAAATACACCACTCTAGGCTCTCTGGAAGTTATTGAGACATCACTGTCTAACCAGGTTTCAGTTAGAAATGGAAATGGAAAACAGCAATGGTAGTTCTGCGTCAGGGCACTTAACTGAAAAAGTCGCTGCAAAAATGCTACATGCAAGGTAAAATTTTTGTTACAAGCTATGGATGCCTGTGTCTAATCTAGAACAGCCCAAACATGTTAATTTGTATCAGTAGTGGCATATATTACTAGAAATCAAATAAGGGCACAGGTCAGTATCACTTAGTATTACTGTAGACATGGGGGCTGGAAGCCTTTTTAATGTTAGGGGGATGCAGGGCTCTACGTCTCTAAGTCTCGGCTGTAGTCCGGGAGGGGAAAAGTGTGTGTGTGTGTGTGGGGGGGGGGGGGGGGTGCGAAAAGACTAATTTTGTGTTTTTTTTTCTGGTTTGA
>JBBPCX010000141.1:6348893-6376527 GCA_037974365.1 Hydrocynus forskahlii
TTCATTCAGATCTATGAGGTCTTATTTTTGTGTTCCCTTTATATATATATATATATATATATATATATATATATATATACGTATATATATATAATTATTTGAGCATCATGATCATTTGAGGACTATCTGAAGAAAAAAGTACCATAGTAAAATATATTTACAGGTCTTTTCTAAAACGAGTTTATAAAAATAATATGAACCTTTTGCCTCAAGGCAGGCAGCGCTGTCAAGTTCTTCAACATCAGATGGGAACATTATCTATGACACATTGTCATGCAGCTACATAAGTGGCTGACACAGTGCTCTGTGTCATGATCTGACTCCTTCTCCAGGCATGCAGGGCAGACATATTGACACCACTCGAGGTTGTAATGCTCCACTCTTTATTTTTACAAAACACAAAACCAAAACTTGCATGTGAGCCAGACTCAAACAAAAGGAGACAGGAGTAACACAGAGCTAACATGTTGGTTGACCGACAAACAAAGCAGAACTTAAACTTAAATACACAAAACCCAAATCCCAAAAACCAATGATAAAACAGAACCACTAACACAACCCAGCTGTAACTAATAACATAATAAAAGCCACAACTAAACACAAAACGCCAAACTTCCGTCACTGACCCCAGACCTGACAGTACCCCCCTCCTAAAACGCACCACCGGTGCGCTCACGGACCACCCAAACATCCCAAGGGCGGAGGAGGGGGAGGACAGCGTCCTGTGAGCCCCACCCAACCGCATATTACTAGATGACCTCTGCACGGCCAGGGTGGCCCGGGTGGGTCTCATGGGATGCTCCTCTTTGAGAGTCCCTGTCCACACTCTTGGAGCTCCCTACCAGGAGCCCCTCATTGTCCTCGTGGGTGGAGCCCCTTCCAGGGAGCTCCTCACAATCCACAGGGGCGGGGCCCTCTCCCAAGAGCCCTTTACTGTTCACAGGGGCAAAGCCCTCTCCAGAGAGCCCCTCTCTGTCCTCGGGGACGGGGCCCTCTCCAGAGAGCCCCTCACTGTCCTCGGGGGCGGAGCCCTCTCAAGGGAGCCCCTCACTGTTCTCGGGGATGGGGTCCTCTCCAGAGAGCCCCTCACTGTTCTCGGGGATGGGGCCCTCTCCCAGGAGCCCCTCACCTTTCCTTGGGAGTGGAGCCCCCTCCAGGGAGCCCCTCAGCGAGGAGTCCCTTGTTGTTCTCAGTGGCCAAGCTTTCCCCATGGAGCTCCTCCTTCTCCTCCAGGCTTGAGCTCCCTCTGTGGGGCCCCTCCGTGTCCTTCACTGTCAAGCTCCCTCTATTGGAGCTGCTCTGTGGTCCTTCGGGCCGAGCCCCCTCCGGGAAGCTCCTCCGGGGTCTTCTGGTCTGAGCCCCCTCCTGGGAGCTCCTCTGGAGCCCTGAAAGACCCCAGTACACCCCCCAAAAAAATTCTGGGGGAGACCCCCATCCCTTGGTGGGGTTTCAGGCCCCTCTCAGCCTGCTAAAGTTCCCTCTCGGCCGGCTACAGGCCCCACTGTAGAGGCTAAAGGCCCCTCTATGGCAACTACCGGCCCCTCTTCGGCTAATACAGGTCTCTGCTGTGGCTAACAACCCCTCTAAGGGCTTCTCTGCTGCTAACAGCCCCTTTTCGGCTAACTCAGGCCCTATTGCTGCGGCTAACAGCCCCTCTAAGGGCTTTCCTGCAGCTAACAGCCACTCTTCGGCTAACGTAGGCTCCTTTCAAGACCCCTCTGCAACTAACTGCCCCTTTAAAGGCCCCTCTGTGGCTAACAGCCTCTCTATTGGGCTTAGTTGCTGGGTTAACATAGACTGTAGTTGTTGGGCTATTCTGGGCCTTAGAGGCTATTCTAACAAGCCTAGTGGCTCCTCTAATGGACCGAGTAAGTCTAAGGGCTCTGGGCTGCCTGCTAACCTAGGCTGTAGTTGCTGGGCTATTATGGGCCTTAGAGGCTCCTCTAACGAGCCTAGAGGCTCCTCTAAGGGACAGAGTAAGTCAAAGGGCTCTGGGCTGCCTGCTAACACAGGCTGTAGTTGCTGGGCTATTATGGGCCTTAGAGGCTCCTCTAACGAGGCTAGAGGCTCCTCTAATGGCCCAAGTAAGTCAAAGAGCTCTGGGCTGTCTGCTCTCGATCCTACACTAGCTTCTGCTACGCTACCTGGAGCTGATGAGTGAAGCTGGGGGGCAGGCGTGGGAGGCTGCATCCGCCTCTTTGCAGGCATGGGGAGCTAGAGTGCAGCTTCGCTGCTCGGGTGTGCAGCCTCATTGCTCAGGAGCGTAGCCTCGTCACTCGGAAGCACAGCCTCGTCGCTCAGGAGCGCAGCAGCGTCGCTCGGGAACGCAGCCTCATTGCTCGGGAGCTTTCTCGGTGCGGGCATGGGTGGTTGCAGTTGTCTTGGCGCTGGCAGGGGGGATTTCTTGCTCAGCGGGGGGCTGTGGCAACCTTTCATGCCCGCTTCCTCCTCACTGGTGGAGTTGCCTGCAACCCTGAGCTGTTGCAAACAGCCTAGTCCCAAACCATCCGCATAGCAACTTCTCCCATTAGCATCCCCTCTTCCTCTGGGGTGAGCTCCTCACTCCACCATGCCACCTCTGCAGTGCCCGCAGTTGGTAGGTCGGTCAATCTGTCACGATCTGACTCCTTCTCCAGGCATGCAGGGCAGGCACACTGACACCACTCGAGGTTGTAATGCTCCATTCTTTATTTTTACAAAACACAAAACCAAAACTGGCATGTAAACCAGACTCAAACAAAGGGAGACAGGAGTAACGCAGAGCTAATGTATAGGTTGACCGACAAACAAAACAGAACTTAAATACACAAAACCCAAATCCCAAAAACCAATGACAAAACAGAACCACTAACACAACCCAGCTGTAACTAATAGCATAATAAAAGCCCCAACTAAACACAAAATGCTAAACTTTAGCAAGGGTGGCCTCTAGCAGCCACCCACCGTCACTGTCCCCAGACCTGACACTCTGATGGTGGAAGGAAGGGACTTTCAATGAGCACGTTGCCGTGCAAGATCAAAGTTTTCCAGCCATAGATAGTAGCAAAGATGCCAGAAATGGAAGCACTGGGGCATCCCCTAATTCAAGTCCCCAAGGACAGCAGAGTGATCCACCATATCAGTCACCCAGAACATACAACAGCTAATGATCCAGCTCTAGTTTTAACCCCATAACACCTATCCCTAGTGAGAAACAGCAGAGTGATCCTTCAGATCAGTTAGCTAACCCCTAAAGAAGCTATTCCTATTGAGAATGCAAAGTAATCCAGCAGATCAGTTAGCTAAAATCTACAACAGTTATTAATGACCTGAGAGCAAAGTGATCCACCGGATCAAGTAGCTAATGTTAGCCCCATAACACCTATCCCTAGTGAGAAACAGCAGAGTGCTAACCCCTAAAGAAGCTAATCCGAATGAGAAGTATTCCAGCAGATCAGTTAGCTAAATCAGCCACAGGGTAGGCCATGGAGAAGTAGCCCGATCTTGTCATACTATCGCTGGAGGTAAAGTGACCATTTTGTCATACATTAACACACCACAGCACACAGTGTGAACAGCACAGAACTCTTTTTCTGCATTTAACGTACTCACAAAGTGAAGCAGTGGACAGCTAGGAACACAGTGCCCAGGGAGCAGTGTGTGGGAAGGCACCTTACTCAAGGTTTCCTCAGAGATGCCACAAACAGTCCAGGGATTTGAACCCACAACCCTCTGATAGCAGGGGGGCAAAACCCTAACCACTGGGCCACCAGCTGCCCCAGAAGTCAGCTAGTCCTGAAGTGAGAACAGAGTGATCCACTGGATCAGCTAGCTAATTTTAACCCACCAGAACAGTTACATCAGCTATGCCAAATGAGTGAGCAGAGTGGTACACCAGACCATTCAGCTATTTTGAACACTGTAACACTTATTCCTAAGCAGAGAGAGTGCAGTAATCTTCCCGACTTGCTAGCTCAGCAGTATAGCATCTATTACTGAGGAAGAGAACAGGTTACCTCATGATTTGTCAACATTAGCCAACAGCTATACCCTACAAGAGAACATAGTGATCCCCTTCAGATCTGCTGGCTAATGTTAGTCTTACATCCAACCACAGCTATGGCAGACACAAGTACGCTTGCCACTGTGATGATTATGTTGAGATGATTGTGCACACTTGATAACAACCTGCATTTTTGGTGGATGAGTAAAAAACACATTGCATTTTCCCCCTTGTTTGGGATCCTTATAGTGCGTATAAGACATGCATGTGCTTGTCAAGACTCAAGCTAATGCATCTGATTTCACTGCTTTAAAAGACAGGTCGTTCTTATGTGGTAATCCAGGCATGTTGAGAAGTTTAGGTGGTGCAATTTATGATTACACACGTCTCACCACACAGATGTATGTAATGGGAAAGTTACTCACTTAATGTCAAATACACCCTTCAAAATGTCTGTGTGTAAGCTCATTTAGGGGCCATACATGCAATGATCCAGTGCTTGGAATTAAGATTTTTATACACAACCTAAGTTTAGTTGGATGTAATCTCAGACAAAAGAAATGAGCAATGCATTAAAAAAACAGCATACACTATAATATCTGGTTACCAGTAAAACCATCATATTGTCATTGTCAGATTAAAAACTGGTCATCTCATTTTTTTTACATAATTTGAAAATACCAGCTGCTATTTAAACATGAGGAATGCACCAATAGAACTTGCATACAAAATCATGTTGTTACTTTAACTTACAGTGAAGAGTGTTTTTTCCCAGTCTACTTCCACAAAATCTACTACTACAAAAGTTTTCAGCTGGTTAACTATAGCTTTTCATACAAGCTTGTTAGGACAAATTGCTGCAATTGTGAGATTATGATGCTATAATATTTTTTATTATATTTCACACAAATGACAGTTGTCTTGAGGGGTGGAATGGAAGTTATTCAACTTGATCACCTTTATCCTGTGATGAAACATTTTTATCCTGATGGACATGGTCTCTTCCGGATAACAATTCCACCATCCATTGTCCATGAGAGGTCAATGAATGGTTTCATGAGAATGAAAAAGTACAGTATATGCTCTGACCTTTGTTCTCACCAGATCTCACCTAAGGGAAAATTTTGACTGATGTGATAGACGGGGCTCTCCGCTATGATCATCAAAACATCAGCTAAGGGAATATCTTTCAGGAGAATGAGGTTCCATCCCTCTCGTACAGTTGCTGAGACTTGAAGAATCTATGCTAAGAGGCACTGAAGCAGTTCAACTAAGACAGTTTATGCTGTTTTTTTTTTCATTCATATATTTACGATTAACTTACAACCAGTGTGTGGTGTATCTAGAGAAATAATGTGTTCTGAAATATTTGTTTATTGCATATTCCAGGCTATTTGGCCCCTCCATTCTCCAATCGCTCCATCTATCTATCCAGTCCTGCCATAGCCTCTCTGACTGCCTAATCACTCAGAGAGCAGATAATGGGGGGTAGATTTGGCCTTATTACTGTCATTAGTGCTATGCCTGTCTAGTCATCAGAGTTGAGAGGAGGCACACACTGGTGCCGGATGCTTGACATGGTTCTTGTAATGACCCAGCAGTGTGGCATTGTGTAATATGGTGAAGGGCAGTTGTCTCTGGTCCCTGGGCTAGAATGAGCTCCATGGGAAAAGGCTGGTTGGCTGTTCTAGACATTAGAATGGTGTTTGTGAAGTTGTTATCTGGAGAGAAGAACATGAAGCCGAGTCAGCTTCATAGAGCTAGACAGCTAGCTAGACATTTGCCTGACTGAGTTGCAAACATATTGACTCGTATATGGTTCATAGACATGTACATATGAACGCTGTACAATATATTGTTCTTGATTTAAGCATATGCAATACTCAGTCCTGGTGTATGCAAATGACCAAAGAATTTTTCCTCATAAAGCATGTGTTATGAGCATTCTGATCAATGCTCTTCCAGATCTGCAAAAGTACAAGGGGCCCATATACAAAGGGGCCCATAAAGATGTTAGAGGGCCCAACTGCTACTCTTTAATGTTTTTTGGGTAAGTTTGTGCCACATTTATCACAAAAAAATATAACAATATGACATTTTCCCCAAATGTATATGCACAGGCATGCACATATACACACACCCAAGAATCCCTAGAAACAATTGGGGCTGTGGAAAAAAGGTTAGGCTCCAAGCGGACACATTGTGTCTGGATGCCTGTCTCCGATCCCTGCGTGCAATTGTCTCTAATTGTGACACTGATTCAGGGAGATCAGCATTCTTCAGCCTCTTATGGTTTTGCAGTTGCGCCTCTCGGAGCCTAGGGGACCATTAACACGATACCAATCTAAACCGATGGCTCCAGCCCCGGCCTCCCACTCTCCCACGCAGAGGCAACCTGTCCAACCCCATGCGCACCACAGCATCTCCCCCACCACTGCCGAGAGCCGGGCATTAGCAAGAGCAGCCTGTCACTGACAGACACGCACCAGAGCCGGGGGTAATTATGGGGACGCTCACAGAGACAGTCTGTGTCATCGCATCCCGCAGTCTCCACGCTTAAGTCAACATGCCTGACTGCCCCGCGTCTTTAAAGTAATTAGTCTAATGATGTGGCTGTGTGATTCATGTTGCATTTCCATAACTCTTGCCTCAAGGTGTTTTTGCGTGTTTCACAGCTCACAATGATGGATGATAAGGAAAAATGTAAAAATAAGTCACATGCTCAGACACACACACACACACACACACATAAATATACATAGGCTTGGATAGACCTGTGTTGTTTCTTGGACCATTTTATCCGAAACACCTACCATAAAGGTGCACTTTATAGCTCTAAAGTTTCAGAATACATCTGCTGCTGCACACAGAGACTATCAGAGGTCCACCACTGAGCAGATGTTATCTAGAATCACAATTGACGTATGTCCTAGCAGATCAGGTACAGCAATGTTGCTGTGGTTCATTGACATGTCAGTGTCACTGACTGTCAGGTTGAGAATAGTCCACCCAACTAAAAATATCCAGTGGCCTTGAAACTGAGCATTGACGGACTAGATGACTAGAGGATGGCTCATCATTAGCAACTATGGTGGTGGTGGCCTAGTGGGTAGGATACTTGTCTCTAGACCAAGAGGTCTTGGGTTTAAATCTTACCTTCATAATACCACCACTGGGTTCCTGAGCAAGAGCCTTAACACCAAGTTGCTCTAGGGAGACTGTCCCCTGTGGTTGGGGGGGAGTAAAAGTCGCTTTGGATAAAAGTGTCTGCTAAATGTTGTAAATGTAAAAATGTAATTCATTGTCAAGTTGAGCCGTAGTCTTACAAGGCACACATCACAGGGGTCCTTTAGTGGGATCTTTATAATGGGAAGCTGCAAAAACAAAGTTAAAATAAAAACTTGTTCGCTCTATTTCATAAGCCCAGTTTAAAAGCCCACCATGATGAACATAGGAGGGTCTGCATGCATCAGTGTATTGGCTGCATTTTGGGGATTTGCTGTACATAGTTGGAGGATAAATCTCCAGATAAACTTCCTAAACAAGTAGATATTTGGTGGTTGGTTGATTCTCTCTTCAATGTTTGGCTCTTTTGGGCAGATCTATCATTGTTCACCTCATATTTTACTTACTCTCTCACAAAACAAGGTTCCATACTCTGTTTGGGTAGAAATGCAGCCACTAGAGTGGTATTCTTAATGATCTGTAGTGCCTTGATTTGAGGAACATATTTTCCCAGCAATTCTTTTTTTCTGCTATCCCTTTGGGGGATTTGGTTTCTGTGACATCACAAAAACATTTAATTCAAAGCCTGTTTTTGCGTACATGAACCATGTGGGTTGGAAAGTAAATGATACATTTTGTAATATTAATACTGTGTATGTTTCACATCGTTTTCTATTTCAAAAAACAAAAGGAAATTTGTTTTTCCTTGAAAGTTTGAAGTTGCATTTCTGTAATGTTCTGAAATTCCTGATGGAGCTTAAGTGGATTGACAAAATATGTCACTTCCAAAACCCTTGGATTTGTGTTTTGATGTCATTATCTACAAAGCAATAAACTAATCATCATATTTCAAAGGCTCAGATTATTAGTGCACGCTTGTGTTTATGACATATCAACAAACAGCCAAGCCGGGCCAAATCCCAGAGGGCTGTAGTAGTCAGGAGTTTTGATAAGATGTGATTTGATATCCTCAGCAGACATACACAGAAGCGTGCAAATGCACGTTTGACGGCCCCTGCCTAACCCACTCTCAGGATGATAAGATGCCAAGAGAAGTACAACAGCACATAAACTTTGTGGCGGTTACATTTGTTTTTCTTTTATTGATGATTTCATACTTATTTCCTAAACATATTCCATATTTTTCTCTGTTTGATCTGGGAAAAATATGCCACTAATTATAAATAATGCAATATAAGTAGTTTGAGGTATGATTCACTAAGCCAGCTATTAAACAATAAATGTCTGTGGATAATTAGTTACAAATTACAAAAGCTGATGAAAATGTGCTAGATTAGTGCCGCGTCCCCCAATTTCTCTTTAATTTAGTCATGCCCAGTTCCATTCTCTAGCTATGACTCTTGCAATCACACAGTACCACCTTTCTCTATGTCACGTCAAAGGCCAACACATGTTTTCGTAGTGCTGCTGGCACAATGTCCATGTACATCTCAACACACTTGGGGGAGAACATTAACTGCCAATTCTGTCATATGCTGGCTAGTAAAGTGTAAAGTGTCCATATTTATCACATGCGAACACACCACATTACAGCACCGCACACATCTGGATTTAACCCTTTCACCTAGAGAAGCAGTGGGCAGCCAGCGATGCAGCACCCGGGGAGCAGTGTGTGGGGAGGGTACCTTGGAAAGGGGTACTCAGTGGTGCCATTGGCAGTCCTGGGATTCGAACCCACCACCTTCTGATCACAGCTGCAACTCCCTAGCCAGCAGGTCACCAGCTGCCTGTGTTGTAGCTTAGGATACCAATAATAAGGAGAGGGGGGGGCACCCTGCCCACTCTGAGAGAGCGATGGTGTGCTCTCATGGACTCCCAACATGCTTGAATGTGGTGCAGGTCTTTAGTGGGTCTCTGAAAGATGACATGTCAAGCCAAGCTGCACTTGCTTCATATTCTCTTAGTCACTGCATTACACACACACACACACACACACACACACACACACAGTGAAAAAGCAAGAGGGATGGGGGAGTAAGACAGACATAACAGTTATACTAATAACCTATTATTGGGGGAACACTAGCGTTTTGAATAAACAAACTAACATAATAAATAAGTAAATATTTTTTCATGAACCTTTAGGTATGTTTATTTATTTGCTGCCTATAGAGCTCAGAGCAATTTCTCACACACATAAACCATGATTTATAAGAAGGTCTAAGGCAGTGGTCCCCAACCTTTTTTTGTGCCGCGGACTACTTTCATGTAAAACCATATTTTCACGGAACTAGTATAGATTCAACTAAAAACAAAGTGCATTTGTTTTTTACTCATTTTGCTCGTGGGCTAAATTTTTGATGTACCGTATCACTTGACTGAGACGAACATTTTTTTCAAAATAAAATATCTTTCAGACTCTGATTATCAATAAAATATTTGTAATCTTTGTATAGATTGTGTTTTGGCCATTGTCGTACAGTAGGGTCGGACTGGTGTATTCTTTCCTTCGTAGGCAAGCATCAGTGTTTTAAATCTGAAGTGAACAGCTACAGGAAGCCAGTGAAGGGAAAACAGCAATCGAGTGACATTAGCAAACTAAGAAAGATTGAAGATTCCATTCTTCTGTATTCTGGATCAGTTGCAAGTTGTCTGGCAGTCTGCATAGGAAGACCAGCCAGGAGCGAGTTGGAGTTGTGAATCCTTAAGATGACAAGAGACAGAACAAGTCCCTGGGTGGCCTCCCTGGAGAGAATGAGTTGAATCTTTGTAAATGCTTTGTAGAAGTTTAGATCAAATGACCAGGAAGTTCTCAAACAAGACACAGAGATCATAATGAGGACCTGTCATTTCAGGGAAGAACAGCAGCTCGGTCCTGATGTGATTCAGCTTCAGGTGGTGAACTGCCATCTATTACAAGAGGTCATCCGGACATGCAGAGATGAGACCTGAAACATGAGTCTTTGGCTCTAATGTTAATGGTTTGCAACTCATACAAATCAGCTTGTACAGTCTATTAGAAAATTTCACAGCTCTTTTGTTGTACCACATTTTGTTGTATTGTACTGAATTCTTTAGTGAGAAAACTTCTAAACCTATCTTTGTCTTTAAGGTTAACTGTTTTTAACTTACTATGAATTTACAATTATGAAATGATGATTATAATAGCATGTTTAATTTCGTTGTTATTGGATTAGCTAGCTTGTCAACGTGCCTTTGAATGTGAAATTGTGTGATCCAGGTTTTACTGGAGTTTTCTTTCAAAGAAAACTCAAAGAAAACAGATGTTTTGGGGGTTTTTTTCGCACTTGGAGTGTTTATAAGAGCAGTAGAGACCCAAATGGAAATACAAAAGGATGCAAAAAGTGATTTTGCATAGCATGTCCCCTTAAAAGTCCCCTTTGTTCAGGTGATAGCGGCCTCTAGCAGCCGCTGACCGGGGACGTCACACTCTGTTCATATCTTTACATAGAAAAAGCTACAAACTCACACTGGCAGACATCATGTTTACACTAGATGCTAATATAGGGGAAAACGACTTATATATCCTATTATCAGCATAACACTTTGTGTGAAAAGTACAAAGAATGTCATATGTACATACATTTCAGAATTTCATATTTCTAATATTTGGAATGTCTGTTGGGCAAACATGATCTTGTACAAAGACCTTACCATGGTACCATGTTGCAAAATTGCTCTAATTGTACCCTAAAAATAGTGCAGAATTTGAATATTTCTACTTCATTTTACTTGCCATAAGTTCTCTTTGTTCTAAAACTTCTTGGTGCTTTTTCCGGGAAAATTCCAGATTATCCCAGGTGGTGTTTCTCTCCACTCTAATTTATCAACTATTAACCAACCTTGAAAAGGAATGTTGTCCTGAAATATTTGCTTAGCCCAGTCCCCCACATTCACCAGTTGCTCCGTCTGTCTGTCCAGCCCTGCCACAGCCTCCCTGCCTGCTTTACCACTGTACATGTGGAGTCAGGAGAAACCACTGCAGTGTCCACAGTGTAGACACTAATTACTTTATATATAATATACTGAAGGTTTCTGTGATTCGTCACATGTTGTCCTTGTACTTGAGCCCCTGGTGAGAGATAAACATTTTTGCTCTCACTTGTCCACACATAGAGTGTGCTTTCACTTTCCTTGTGTAAGACAGAGGGAGGGAAAGGGAGAGAGAGCGTAGCTTTCATTCCTGGCAGCCTCTGTGTGTTCCTCACAGGAGCCTCCTGGTCTGAGCGAGAGCTCTCCTCACAATTTATAGGGAAATCAGTGGCTGCTCAGTGTCTGTGTACTCTACTCATTCCACAGCTTTACTGCACTGCTCACACTACTCACTGTAACATAAGCCTGCACAGCACTGCTGGAGCCCTTTATTAACCAAACCTCCACTACGGGGGGGCTGAGATGGACAGAGAGAGATACACAGAGCAAGAGATACAGAGAGAGAGAGAGAGAGAGAGAGAGAGACAGAGAGAGATGGGGGAGTAAAAGACAAACACACAAAGCGAGAGAAAAAGAGGACAGAGACAGAGAAAGTGAGAGGAAAAAGAGACAAACTGAGTGAGAGACAGAGACAGACACATAGATGGAGATATGTAAGACAGAGAGAGAGAGAGAGAGAGAGAGAGAGAGAGAGAAGAGAATGAGAAACACAAACAGCAAGACTGTGAAAAACAGATATATACAGAGCGAGAGAAGAGAATGAGATAGAGTTCAAAACAAAGTAACACGGATACATAGATGGAGACAGATAGACAGAGAGAGAGAGAACGAGAGAGAGAGAGAGAGAGAGAGAGAGAGAGCGGAACAAGTGAGAGAGACACAGAGGGAAGAGGGATAGAGACACAGGGAGACATAGAGAGGGAGAGAGAAAGAAGAGACTGAGAAACAAACAGAGCAAGTTCAAAACAAAGTGAGATACAGAGAGAGAGATTTAGAGACAGACAGAGAGAGAGAGTGAGAAAGAAAGAAGAAAAATAATCAGAAACAGAGTGAGAAACAAAGAGAAACATGGAGAGAGACACACAGAGGAAGAGAGATGAGAAGAGGGACTTGAGGCAAAGAAAGAACGAAAGAATGAGAAAAATGATTGTGATTATAATAATAAGCATGAATCTCTGAATCTCTCATCTTTAGCCACTCTCAGACCCAGCATGACGGAGAGACAGCCGTCGCTATGGTAACCGCTTCTGTTTGGTGCCAGCTGGTATCAGCCGGGCTGGGGCAGCGTGGAGCTGTTTAGAGTAACTCGGGTCGGCCCGAAAAAATCCAAAGCATGCGAGAAGCATAATATACAGCCAGTCTCTGTGTCTGCTCCCAGCTCTACAGGTGGCCTTGTTTGGAAGTGCTGACAAATAGGAAATCTGCAGCAGGCCATGGGGACTGTAACTCATCCCCGGACGCTCAGTCCCCTGCAACCAGGCGGCCCGTTTGCTTTGCAAAGGCCGAAAAAACGAACGCGCCGCATGTTTGGTCTGCTGCTTTGGGCCGATGCGAGCGACATTTGGATTTTGTCTGCGATCAAAGGTTGTCAAAGCCACAGCATATGGAAATAAACAACCTTCTTTTGGCATTCGTCAGTGGAAGAAATCTGGACAGGTCAGACGGTTTGGACACTCCAGTGAAATCCTGAGTAAACCCATACAAATTGACTGACCCTAGTAGACCACTTTTTTCCCACCTTGTTAATAACTATTCTTGTAAAATTACCAGTCTTCACCCTGCACTGAACAAATAAGAGTGAAAGTCATCAGTTAAACAAGCTGTACTGTTAGATAAGGTTCGCTGCTTGAGATCTGCCACAGCAAATCACACCAACCCTTATTCACTCACTCACTCATTTTCTGTAATTGCTTATTCCTCACTAGGGTCGCTGGTACCCGCGGCCTATCCCGGGGTCAATGGGTGTGAGGTAGGGACTCACCCTGGACGGGGCGCCAGCCCACCACAGGGCACACACACACCATTCACCCACACACTCACACATATAGCCAGTTTAGAATTCCCAGTTCACCTGGCTCACGTGTCTTTGGACTGTGGGAGAAACCAGAGACCCCGGAGGAAACCCACACCACCATGAGGAGAACATGCAAACTCCACACACACAAGATCAGGACCTGGATTTAAACCCCCAACCCTGGAAGATCACACCAACCATTTATAAAAAAGAAAGCAATGGAGTAAATCTTTTCACCTTTAACACCAGTTTAGAACAGAATTTATCACCACAGCAGTAATTCTACTTAATGTTGGCCTTTTTATGGGGTTTCAGTGTTATATTAGTCAAGTTAATGATGTTGAGTCTTTACTTTTCCACTCTCGGTTTAATATCACCTGCCGTAAACACGAGTTTGGATATCTGTATGCTCATATAATCAAGAGCCTTCCATCCATCCCTCTGTTTCCTTCTATCCGTTTCTCCCGTGTGTGTGTGCGTGTGTGTGTGTGTGTGTGAGGCTGTAGGAAAGAGAGGAGGCATTTTGAAAAGGAATGAATGCATTTTGTCAGCATTATTGTAAAGATGTAAACAAGTTACATTTGTTAAGTCACGCCAAAATTTGCTCTTTTGAGCTTTCACCCACTTTCCCTCCCCCTTACCTCCTGCTTAGTACGTTCAGAGTCATAACATATACGGTTATGTATTAAACACCTCATTCTGCTTTATGAGCTACTGATTAGTGATCACCTGAATCAAATCTTATTTATTGAGGAAAAGTATAAAAACACTGCTGTAATCAACACTCTCCTCTCGCAATGAGACCAGTTGGATGGCAAACACTACTAGAAGCACGTCAATGGTAATTACTGCCATTTTGTTAAAGAGTGAACAAGAGATTTGTTTTTTTTGTTTGAATTAGTCAAGGTCTGTAAACGCTACATCATTTCTCTTCTTTTGATGTTTTGTCATTTCCTTGAACGTTATGCTTTAAAGAACAATATTTTTATTTGCATTGGTCTCTTATTTCGCACTGGAGCTGAATTACTATATTCTTAGTCTTAATGGTGCAGTAAGAAAAGCAGCCTGTTTATTCCAAGGGCTGGAATATGGAAACCATGGTTTTAGTACACGAAACCAAATGTGAGTTGATTTGAGTTGTGTCAGATGGTCAGACGGTCCGTCTCACTCTCCAGAAGTGTAGTTAGCCCACAGGAGCCGCTGCCACAGTTATCAGTTTTGGCGCCCTGCTGGGGAGGATGAGGAATCCGCTAATTAAGTGTGCGCTTAAATGTGCACAGCCTCGTTACGACGGTTTACGGGCCACTCAGGGACGAGGAAAGTTGTGTTTTCACAAAGGGACCTTTCATAAACGCTCCTTCTCTTCTCTGAAAGTGGTGGTGGTGTGTGTGTGTGGGGGGGTGCTCTTAGCATTTGGGCAGGAGGTAATTGGGATCACTCAGCTCGTCTGATGCTGATAGTGGAGCAATGGGAAATTCCTGTCAGTGAGTTTTGCCCTGGCTGGGTGGGTTTCGCAATCACCTTGGCAGGCTCTGTACACTCCACACGGGTGCAAGGGAGAGAATGAGTCGCAGCATGCTCACATAGCTGTCATTAAACGCATTAAAGAAAAAATAACAGCATAACAATCAAAATCCGAAGCTATGTGCCATGCACCATGCTTCTCCGGCGATTAAGCAGAATGCCATCTGTTGAATCTCAGGCCCTGATCTTGGGATTTGTCTGACGAGCTACACTGTCATAGCTGGACTCGTTTAATTGGTATGAATTAATCACTTTACATATAATTTGTTTTAAATGCCCTTTTAGGGTTTTTTTTTGCCAGTTTCTATAAACTATGTATGCCTAATTTAATGCCTCATTTAGCCTTTGCTGTATGTCAGTATTTGCTAAACAACAGATATTTTTCCTCAGTCCTCTGAGAGCAATTATTCAAACCAAATTAAATATTGAATTTACTGCTCACATTAAATCTGAGATTCAGATTCAAGCCAGAATAAATATAAAAGTTTTCCTCTCTCCTAGACAATAAGAGTGAAATGACAAAAGAATAATGGTGAATGCTAAACTATTCACCTTGCTGGCACACACACACACACACACACACACACACATATACATAGGCCAAAAACCAAGACATACAACTATGCCAGGTTTAAGGTCTGTGAATGTGTGTAAATTGGTAGGGTGAACAGTTCAGACAGTAAAAACAGAGAGAGAGATGTATATTTATTGAAAGAAATGCATTTAAAGAAATGGTTTGTGGTAAACATCTAATTTACACAATTTTCCTCTCATTTGCAACTGATGAGCTAGGCCTTTTTTGGCATGCCTTTTTTACTTCTTTAGTTTAGCACTGGAGCTACAAGGCTAATGTTGCTAACAAACACTACAAAGAAATAATCACCCAAATCATTTTGCATAAATACTTCCCCAAACCCTTTCACTCAAACTGCATCGAGTTCTTTATTTGGGTGATACAGACTTGTTGAAGTGGTTTAGCTAACATTATGCATTACTTTGAGCTATTACAATCACCTTAAGCTTTGTTGTACTTGAAAAATGTTTACTATGTAGTTATTTGTAGTCTCATTGTGTAGATCTCTGTTATTTGATATGTTGGCTTATGATATAACAAAGCCAAAATCTGTAGATTTTTATTTATTCATTTGAGCATGCTGCTATTCACCCATGCTAATCATTTTCATTGTGCCACAGACACAATGTTGCCAGCTGAATCAAGTGAAATGGCTCTGCTTGAAGTAAATAACATGGCCTATTATGACTTGGACTCAAACCTCTTTGGACTCTGTCTTAACATGGACTCAAACCTCTTTGGACTCAGTTTTTATTTGGACTCAGACAGCTTTATACTCAGTCTTGACTTGGACTCGTCACTTGACTTGACTACAGTTCTGATTTAGAGGCAAGTAAACAAGATATCCTCCTCCGTTTTTGTTGCACTGTTTTGACACTCCCCTCCCCCAGCATATAACACCAAAACTGTTTGTAATTGGTTGCTTTCAATGGCCTTTTCCTGAGCTCTGAAACCTACAGAAATCCAGTAACTCCATAGAAGGATGGAGATGCAATAGATGTCTCCATGGTTGCAATTTTGGGGTGAGAAGGGAGAGGAGACTGAGAAGCAGGAGACTGGAAACTTCACATTCCTGCAATCGCTTCAGATTTGATTTTGAAAATGACAGGTTTGAAGTTGAAACCCTCTCCCACTTCCTTAAATTTGACTGCGGTGTGACCTCCCTGAGTCTGGAAATCTAGGCTGCCCCTGAGGTAGACCTACCCCTGAACTACATCCACAAAAATTAAGTGTGTTTTATCTCCAGAACAGAAGTGATTTCACAACTTCTCATGCTTCAGTTAGAGAAAATAACTGGATCTCACCATGCTACACTCAGGCAGAAATTACATTTCCATCCCAACAGATCCTAAAGCAGAGTAAAGCACCACTGCCAGAAGGAGCTATTTGGCCTGGCAGGATGTGTTTAGTATTATAATGCGTTCCTCTAACCACCATAAATCTAGAGCAAATCAAGAAGGGATAATGGTTGGGGATTTATGTTTTTAAATATATTATTTCAGAAAAGCTAGTCTTTAATCTCCCTGCACAGGTTGGGTTTACTCCTTTTCCCAGATTCCCTGTCTAGGTTCCTTAAAAAGTATAAGCTCTGAGCAGCTTGCACATCTCTAGAAGGTGGGCCGTAGGGATGAGAATGTGTCCTCTGCTACATAATTTAATCTAGAATTTCACTGCAGTGCAGCGCTAATGAGGCACTTACGCTCAGAATCTAATTCAGTTGGCATGACAGGCATCGGTGCCCCAGAGGGTTTAAGCTTCTTAGAGGTATCTTGTGACACACAGACCACCCAAGCCTGGTAGTGTCACCCACTATGAATGCATTTTTCAGATGTACCGTAAGTCACAACAATAGGGATATAAGATATTATGTAACAGACTTTTTAGTGTTTTCAGAACTTGGACTAATTAATGACATAACATTGGCCCACTGATTCATCAGATCATTATTCCATAATATTTGACTATTTATTTATTGCATAGGGCCCCAGGGTGGCACAGTGGGTAGCACTATTGCCTCACACCTCCAGGGTTGGGGTTTTGAATCTGGATCCTGGCCTTGTGTGTGTGTGTGTGTGTGTGTGTGGAGTTTGCTTGTGATGCACAGGTTTCATCTGGGGTCTCCGGGTTTCTCCCACAGTCCAAAAACATGTGCATCAGGTGAATCGGGGATTCTGAATTGACCGTAAGTGTGTGTGTGTGTCCCTGCCTCACGCCCGTCCACCCCGAGATGAATGAATGAATATTTATTGCATAATATTTGATCATTTAGTCATTCTTTAGCACTGGACTGTTTATTTATTCCATAATATTACACCAATTCGTCATTCTGTGCCATTTGACTAATTGGTCACTACATAAAATTTGACTATTTATTTATTCCATTGCATGTAACCATTTAGTTATTCTGTTATATGTGTCTGCTTAATCAACTTTAGTCTGTAACAGCTGGCAAAACTTTATATATATATATTAATGTATTTGTGTCTCATGCAGATGTATAATGTACAATGTCTACAATGAGGCAGATGGCTGTCCACCCTCATGCCCCCCCCCCTCCTACCTTTCCATTCCTTCCCCTGCTGTGTTTAACTGTTTATGTCTTTCTGGTTCTGATTTTCGGTTATTGCCTGGTTTGTACTGGCCTGTGTGTCTTAGTTCTTCTGTGTTCTTCCTGGTGGTTGCCTTCTTATCAGCTGCTCTGAACCGTTTGTGTACGCCGGTATGCTGGGCCCTCTCACCGGACGGGCACCTCCTGAGAGACTGATATCCCTGCCGTAGCAAGCTCATGGTCCCCTGGGTTTGTGTAGGACCACCTATCAGTGTGTCGGCTGGTCCCCAGTCCTGGGACAGCCTCACTGGCGTGGACAGTATGTAGCTCGGAAAGATCTACTCAGGCATGGAAAAAAAGGGACCACTTTTCCCCTTTTTTTCTGTTCATTGTTTGTACAATTTGTGGTTGTGTCTGTGTGTAAAATGCACAGGTTGCTATTGTTTTATGAATTTTTGCATTTGTGTGAGTTGTGTAAAAAATAAAAAATGCCTCCATGTGTTGTGAGTGCAGTAGTGTGTGTAGAGCAGCTTTTCTATGTGCTGTATTCCAGCAGCTTCACTCCTGATTCAGTTTCTGATGGATGAAACAGAGTCACACACTGCTCTTAACATCGTTTTAATTGTGGCAGTTGTAAAATAATGTAAGAGTGTTGTGTAGTTTAACATTTCCATGGTATAATAAATTATTTTAATGTACTATTTTTACATTTTCTCCAAGCATTTTTTGATTCAAGTGTGGTCAATAGTGTATAAAACAACAGTGACATGCACATTTTACACAGACACACTCCCACAAATTACAGCAATAACCAGAATAAAAAATTATGCAGTCTCTTTCCTTTTTCCATGGCTGTAGCCTGCCTATTCTAGCCTGTTTGATGCCTGACATACATTTGAAACTTGTCTTCATCTGTGTAAAGACTGTTGTCTTTCTGTCCCTCATCCTGTTATCCCTGTTCCGCACAGTGCTCAATATCCCATTTGCTGTAATAAAACTGGTTTCATAGCTCAGCTTATGTAGCCACACCCCAACTACCCATGTGAAGATACATATTAAAATATTTGTTATATTTTATTTGTATGTTATTTCATAGCATTTGATAAATAACATTTTACAATTTTGTTATAACCTCTGACTTCGAAAGACATTCTGAAACTCTTGACTTTTTAGTCCCTCTAAATAACATTTGTCTATTTACCTATTCCATAAAAGTTTGACTACTTGGTCTTTATTTGGATAAAAATGTTCTAAAATGTCATGGTTGTGACATGAATAGTGCTCTAAAAACTGACAATTCATACAATCATTAACAAATATTCATATTATGTGAAGGGTGATAAATTGAGGGGAAAAAAAACAAGCACATTCAAATTACATTTTAGCACATCAGAAAACATAAGCAGCAAGAATATCACATTTTTTTAACTAAAACTAATTACCCTAAGGCGTCAAATATGCTTGAAGTTCTTTTCTATTAAGATGTGCATTCCTTTGAAAATCTGGCATAAGCAAAAAACAAACCCAGATATGTTGCTGTCTGGGGAAACCTCACAGTGAGTACAAAACCACCCTGCAGTGAAAACACAGATGAGAGCAACTCTCCCGGGGGTGCTGAAGCTGGCAAACAAAGCACCTGAAAGAGATTATTTGCAATCAGGCACTGTGTAACTAGCAAGCAGGTGTCAATTATTAGCTCTAATTGCAAGGAAAATTGGCATGGCGAAGTGTTGGGAAATTATCGTTGAGTGTTCGAAGGCCTTTATGTGTAAATCTTTGCATACCAACCTGCTAATTTAGTGCGGCTGCTGTCAAAGCAGTACAGCTGCACCTCAAACTGCACCACTTTGCTCTTAAATAGAGTGATAAAGGCACATCCTATACTAGCATCTCAATGCGGTATCTGCTGAACACATTCATCCAAGGCAGGAAACTCCAAAACATGATGCTCTCAGAGTGACTAAACCGTTACCCGAACAGCGTGAAAAACCTGCCGGAACGCCTCATAAAAAGAGTTCATTAGGCGCTTTTGGTGTGAAACTGAATATTGAGAGTTTTGTGCCAGTTCACTCTCTGTTCCCTTTACCGGCAACTTCTATGTGAAAAGGCAAGAAAAACACAAAGGTCCATTGACTTGCGCTCAAGCTCTGGGCCTACAGTGGCGTGGGAGTGGCTGAAACCACAAGTCTGGGAGCAAGCAGGTGCAAAAATGAGAGAAATACATACATAAATAAACAAATACACAGAGTCAGATTAATGAGCACCTTGTTTTTTTCTTTTCATGCACTGGAGCTTTCTAAATGACAGTCGAAGATTGGGTTTCAGGAAGATCGCACCATGGTGCGTCCAGGTGGCAGGCCACAGTCAGCTTGCCAGTGCCCGCTCTTGTTCGCTAAGGTATTTGAGGCACTCTGAGATATTTCCAATGCAAATGACAAACAAACGCATTTTCCACTCTGCTTGCACCAAAGGGTATTTTCGATTTTGCTGCAGTATGACTTTCAAACCAGTATGGTTCAATCAGTCAATGTTCTCATTACTTTAACTAAAATGTACATTAAAAATGTGTGGCCAAGGCATCTTCTTAATTTTAATGCAAAGAACATCAGTAAATGAATAAACTAGACGTAATATAATAATACAACTTCAGAGCTCTTAGTGTTTATTCATAGCAATATTCTTTTTTTGTACAAAATAATAGTACTTGTTTACAAATTCTTATATTTGAATAGCAATTAAAAAAAAAGGTGCTACCTGTTTTCTTTCTTTTGCTGTAAATTCTCTCATCATTCTCTAATAAGCAAACAGTGCTTATTAGGATAGTACAGAGCTGGTTGTGGTGGGACTGCTAGTCTATAGCAAGATAACAGCCATATACCCCACAGACTACTCTCTCAGACTCAAGTCTTTTGGCTATTCAAAGGTAAACAGACCTTCAGAATCTATTTGTTAGCCTGGTGGCTAAGCAAGGGCTTCCACTGTAGAGCTGACTAAGACAGTAAAGGAGCAAACTGTTGTGTGTACACTAGATTAGCCAGCTGAGATTTTTCCAGCACATCAGCTTGATCTAAATGAAATCCAAACACTTTTGTCTTAGCTAGGGATTTTCTGCACTCGTGAAACATCCCAAAATGCAACACAGGCATGTTCTGTAGCTATAATTACATTTAGTTTATTCCAAGTAACATTTCGCTCTAGCATATTTCTGGCTGCATACTTCTGCTCTTAAGATTTTGATATAGTACTCTTACTTTCATGTAAGTATAATTTCTCTGTATAGCACTTTGGCATTTGACTGGTTTTAGCTATAGAGACAAACAACATTTAGACCATTCTCATGCCAACATTGCACTTTCCATTGATTTGCATTCCACATTCTCTTTATTGTCTAAACCTATAATCATAACCATGCCAAAAACAGTTCGTGGTTGGTTGCACAGCAAACAAAATTACTATCCATAATTTAAACTTTTACTGGATTCCAGGACACGAAACAGAGCAACAGACAGGATGCCTCTCTAGCCATGGGGACCAAATGGGATCCCATTGCTATTGGCAAATATTTTGTGCAACAGACTTTTTGTGTCAGGTAGGTCAAAAAGTGAGTTAATTTGTTGCTAAATATTTGCTCTCCGTGGTGGTGCAGTGGGTAGCACTGTGCCTCACACCGCCAGGGTTGGAGGTTCGAATCAAGGTCTTGGCATTGTGTGTGTGGAGAGTTTGCATGTTTTCCTTTTGGTGGCGTGGGTTTACTCCGGGGTCTCAAGTTTCTTCCATAGTCCAAAGACGTGTAAGGTGAATTCGGGATTCTAAATTGTAGGTTTATGAGTGAATGGTGTGTGTGCCCTGCAGTGTGAGTGCGCCCACTGACCCTGGGATAGGTTCCGGGTACCCACGACCATAGTAAGGATTAAGAGGTTACAGAAAGTGAGTGAATGCTAAAAAAATGTATGTGATTTATTCCTGGTCCCCAGAAACATCAGTGTAGCTAGTTATTTAGCTAGCTCTCTAGCCATGGTAGCTAGCTCTAGGTTAGCCCGCTAGCTAGATCCATGGTCTGTATTTATGCTTGCAGGGACTATGTGGCTTATCCTCATCCGTTAGTCATTTTAAAAAGCTTTCTGGAAAGTGCCTGTGGTGAAGATCGTTGTAATCAGGGTTTGGCATTAACATTTAGCTAGCAGTCACTGTAGATCGTTGAGTCCCAAAGAAAACACAAGTCGCTAGCCATCATTTTCAAAAGCCGAAGTCTTCAGTGCTAGTAATATGTATCAGTACTCCTTTACTTGAGCATTTTGGTCTTAGAAAAGTTAGCTTTTTGATTCAAATTGATTTTGGGACAGAAAGGTGTTGAAATAGGCTGTTGTTTACATTTTATGTTAAAGCTCTTTCAAAACATGGTGTTCCGCAATTGCTCATTCACTCCCATTCAGCTTCATGGAATGCTTTCCCCATGAGGGGTGGGGTTTTTCCATCAGATGACGCGTTGCACTCTTTTTCTATTTTGTGGCGTAAGAAAATAAGCTGATGTGTGACACCACAGGAATCTTTTTTGAAATCGGAGTTTTCGGTGGACCACTGCAGTGTGACATTTGACAGAAATACCAAACCATATAATTATAATAAGCCATCCAAAAGGAGTTAGTCACGGTTTTCAGTGCAGGGGGTCTTTAAAAATTAATTAACCACAGGTGTGTATGGGTGCATAGTAAGGGTTTGGGAATCCGATCTCAGTGTTGGTATTGGCTCGATAAAGGACAAAATCACCGGATCGCATATTGGAAAAAGCCTTATGCTTAACTAAACTTTGAGCAACGTGTCAGGGGCAGCTGGTGGCCTGTTGGTTTTGGAGTTGCCCCTGTGATCAGAAGGTTGTGGGTTCGAATTCCAGGGTTACACACTGCTCCCCACACACTGCTCCCCAGGCACTACATTGCTGGCTGCCCACTGCTTCACTTGGTAAATGAGTTAAATGCAGAGAAAGAATTTCAAACTGTTCACACTGTGTGGTGCTGTGTTCATGCATGACTATAAGGGGCCACTTTACTTTTTTATGTTGTAAAGAGAGATACACTAATGAGGACATGAATATCACAAACGAGCGGTAAGGCTGTGTTTCAAATGCCTATTCACCCCAACAGAGCGCACTTTAAAATACAGCCTCCTGCACCCTATCAGTGTATAAAATGTCTAACAAAGAACCACTGGAGATTCAGCCATGGGCAAATTGTGCATTATATGGAACTTACATAGCACACTAAAGAGGGTGTAGGGAGTCATTTTGAGTTCAAAGTGCATCAAGACAAATGTACTATTAACAGATCAGCTGCCTAAGTGAGTGGAAAAAGACACCTATATCAGATTGGTATCAGTATTGGCACATACTCAAAGCTGCGGCATGTATATCAGAAATGCCACCAATAGTGTATATGAATGTTGTCTTTTTTTTAAGCTCCAGAAGAGTATATCTGCTCAAGATTTATTCTCATTACCATCAATTGTACTGGTTGACATTCTATTTGATGTGTAGCAGCCCATTCAGAACTTTTGCTTTTCAGTACATTTGCTGATACATTTACATAAATACTTTGACAAATTGTACATAGATTCATATATGTGTATAACCTCATTTGATATATTCAAGACAAAAAGAGAAAAAGAAAATAACTGGTAAAAAAAAAAAAGAGCTTATGATTTCCCAAGGGGACGCTCGAGAAACGGAAGGCTGACATGTTTGGCATTTCAGAAAACTCAGCAGGAATCTCCAACATGTCTAATTTGTCATGGTAGCAACCACCCTCCCAGCCCAACACTCCTGGCCCAACTTTTAAATCTGAGAGTGTTTGTCTCCAGTGGGAAAGAAGAATGAACAGATCCAAAACTCTTGGTGAATCTGTTCTGTTCTGAGGCACCACGAGATCCATTTTCCAGGAGCTGTGCCGTGCATTATCGGTCTTAATCCAATGGATTATCATTATACCGAGATGTTTACACAAGGAGTGATAAGCACAACAGGATCCATCCCTCACAGAGATAAGGCCAGGTTCACCGAGTCCATAGACAGGGCCTTACTCAGTCACCCTCATTTTCTCTCCAAAATATATGTGTGATCTGCTAATAATATTAGCAGAGTAATATTTCACTCAAGCAATGCCTGATCTGCTAACAGCAGTCCAATAATGAGTCTGTATCAAAGTACACCATAGATTTCAAGGGAACGTTAAGCATTTGTAATGTCATATATTTCTGAATACATCTACCATAATACATATACATATATGTAAATATGTACCACAAAATAAATTCTATAAATTCTGCTCAATGTCATATTTATAACACCCCAGTATAACAAAGGATTGCTTTCATTGTGTATAAAAAGACTATGAAAATATGTTTTCATAGCATGCGATTGAAACTAGTGTAGAACTGTGTCCTCTTTTGTCTCTGAGGAAGATAGGAATTCCGTCCAGATGTCTTTTTCGGAAGAGGCCCAAAACCTGCTACAATAAGCACAGCAGACCAGTCACATACTGAAGCTTTTGAGTTAACAGTCTCTGGACGGCCCGTTACCTCCATTGTTTGAAGGAGGGTTGAATTGTAGTCCATTAGGAAGCAAAGCAGTCTTGAGTGAGAGGCAGAAGTAAGGGAGGCTATACCCCCAGCAGCATGCCCATGAAGTCTGAGCCGTTCTGTATTGTGATGGATGCTCCTGCTGCATTGTCAACAAATATGGATGTGTACTGGCCTGTCTGGAAAAAAAAAATATCAGCAATAAAATGAATATCCTATACTGTAGGTAGCTACGTCAAATCAAGTCAAGTCAAGTAGGTTTATTGTCATTTTAGCCATATACACAGTGAAATGAAACGTTTCCTCCAGGACCATAGAGCAACAAAAGAACAGAAACAGAAACACCACAAGACTACTGACTGAATACAGTATTATGAAAGATACTGTATTTCTAGCTGCAGAGATTTACATGTGCAAAAATGCAGAACGGCAGTAGAGAGCAAAAAACATAATTGTGCACATACAGCAGCAGCAGGTCAGAGAATGTGCAGTATAATAAATAGAAGGCCATTTAAACTCTGAGGTTGTCTGAGTTTAGAAATGTTTAGGTTTATAAAGCAAACTGACCTGCAATCAGGATGTCAGAAATAAGAATCAGAAAATATTATTGATCCTGGAGGAAATTGCTTAGAGCTCTGTATCTCCAGTGCTACAAGATATGTCCTGAATGAAATACCATACACTTTCAGATTATTAAACCCCTGACTAGTGGTTTAGATTCTCAAAACCTTGTGGGATTTCTCTCAAATAAGCATAACTTTACATCTAAACAAACATGGTGGAAGACAATCAGACAATTGCTAGATTTTTGCACAGAAAAAGGGAAGAATGTTTAACACGTAACATTGTACAGACATTATATACGCAGATATTCATGCCGTTGCCAAAATTTAATAAGTTTATCCTCCTTCTCTGTAGTTGATCTAGCTTTCAGTAGCGCCATCATTATTAGAACTTCCTCCTTACACACTGCCAAGTGTGGTTTAGCTCAGCTCTTATTGGTTTCACGCCAGAGAATCGATTTCCAACCAACATTTGGCTGATGAGCCATAAATATTGACATTTACAATTCACAATTATGGCATCTGCAGCTAGACAATGAGTAAACTGGAAGAGTAATGATTGGATGATGCCATACCATGGGATAATCTGGGAGGATGCTCGTTCAAAATCAAGATAAACTTTTGTAATTGTTGGGCTTTAACGTCTTCCCTTACTACATGCTGGTACCAAACTGAAAGTCGAGTCCTCCAAATCGCGTGTAGCACAATGACATCTTTTCTAACTGCCACTTAGGCCATATTATTGGACAGCTCCACATACATTGAGGAGAATACCAAATGCCAATTCTCTTAAGTCATTTGACAGATGCCCAAGACAGTGAGGACAGTTGTACTCTCTTGGACTCCTGGACATGTCTGTGAATGACTGTGGCATCGCTAGGGATCAAACTTTTGATCTCTTTATGTTAGGGTGAATGCTGATTGAGTTTATAAGTGGTCAATGCACAATACAAACTGAGGGGGAATAGGCTTTCATTATTTGCCTCACAGCTCTAGTGCAAAACAGAAGCATCAAATACCAAACACATCTTGGCAGATCAACTATATTTGAAATTACGAGGAAAACTGTGTAAATCGAATGACTAAACTATTGCTTAAAATTGGTTATATGTTCAGTTTAGAGAGATACTGAGTCAGCCAAGGCACTCACCTGGAGTTCCAGCAGTCCATGAACATACACTGTGAATATCTTGCTGTTACTCTCCAAACCAACGATCATCTCCAAAGACCTACACAAAAGTCAAGACAATGACAACATGGTTTGAGGTAGAATTCATACTAAAGACCGTAGATTCATAAAGAGCAAATTCTGCTTTCAACCTCAGGGTTATCTGTTGATAATACTATGTCTGAGATTCAAAGAAATTCCTTCTGAATAAGCTTTTACAAATGACCCTTTCTGACTGTCATTAAGATGAATATATTTTTTCTAGTCATGGCTGTGTTTATGTATAAAGCAGCTAAGGTCAGATCTTCCAGTCGAATGCACAAGCTGAAGTGACATTTGCCTTGCATGATTCCTGTGGGGCAGGTCATAAGATTCCTGTCACATCCACCGTGAAAACCGAGAGTTTTCATGCTGAATCAGTTATGCCGGTCTTCTTTCTTGCTGCCATCTCAACAAGCCTCATCTCACATTCTCAGCATTTTCTAGGGGCTGTTAGAGTATGAGCCGAGATGGAAAAACCCAGCTCATTTTTTCCAAATTAGCTCAAAATTATGTGACGTGTCCTTTTGGGCTGTATGTATCTGTCCTAGTTGTTGACAATGTTTATCTTTACATGAGTCTTTAGTTGTGATTAGGCATGATAATATTAAGATACATATTTATAATAAGCGTTGCATTCATCCATAAATACATATAAAATGAGAAATATACATATATAATGAGAGAGACTGAGAGCAATGAATAGATAAATAAATAAATCTATGTGCAGTGCATTTGAAAAAACAGTAAATTCCATTTTAAGCCAACATGCATAAAATCAAGTATACAGCCTTGCAATCTGACTTTCACTGAAAAGCTCAGTGGCACTGTTATGAAATGATTAGCTTTCTTTGGCCAAGCTGCAGCACACAAGACTGAGATCCCAATATGCAATGCCAAGTATCAGCCAAACTGGGGTAAGACTCACCACAATTGAATTTTAGAGCAGTGGAAACACTTCACAATTTAGCAGTTGGACAGACTATCCAGTTTTGGAGAGAGAACATTACCTGCACAAAATCATAATGCCAACTGTTTGGTATCATGAATTTGGCAGAGGAGGAATAATGGATAGGTATTTTGGATATTTTTGTAAATGCTACAGTATCCATTGACATGATAGAGAATTCCGGGTTTCCACCAAAGTACACAATGAAGAAAGTCAGTTAATAGTTTGCCACATTTGGAGAGGAGGAATTTGATTAGCCTGACTTCCACCCCACAAATCAAGTCAAGTTGCTGCAGCTATGTTCCAAAATCTATTGGAAAGCCAAAACTACAGGAAGCACAGTGAGAAGAAACCATTAATATCAATTCATTAATATCAGTAATTTTGAAATGATATGTAAAGCATGCCTTGTGCCCGTTGGCCCCAGGATAAGCCCCAGTAAGGATTAAGCGGTTACAGAAAATGAATGAATAAAGATTCCCAAATTTCTTTCATTTTAGGTCTTAGAAACAAACAGTACAATACAAGATATTGTACTGAAGAGGGGGGGGGGGGGGGTTGGG
>JBBPCX010000141.1:6376627-6394792 GCA_037974365.1 Hydrocynus forskahlii
GGGGTTGGGGGGTGATGTCCAGAAAGCGCCTGAGCGCCGGCGTGCCGAGAGAAAGCAAACAATGATTTTAGACTGGTTTACACCGGTTTTATTTGTTGAAATTAGATTTTTCTCATGCTCTCTGTGTTCTAAGGGTTAAGAATTTGTATTGTTTATACATGTGTTTTGAGTATGACACATTGGATGTGGTAAAATTACAACCCCTGCCAGGTGTAAAAGGGTTCTGTTCGCTAATGATAACTCGCTTGTTTTGGTTGTGTTAGAAATGTGGAACGGGGACATTTGGGGCGGTAAAAGGGGGACGGTTAAAGGGGGTGTACCCTTGTTAGTAGAGCAATCCACCAATTTAACAAGCTGTCCCCAGACGTGTATTGTCATTTTGAGGTTCCGTGTGGCCCCACAAGACTATAAAACCCCTGTGGGTCAAAACTAGGGCTCTAAAGGTTACCAAGGCGACTGGACCAGACTGAGGGTCCGAGGCCTTTCTGTTTTAAAAAGTCTGCTCCACTTTTACGCAAGAAAGGCCTTGCTGCTTTCACACAAGCCAGAACAGACAACATGATTTACGGCCTACAATTTCTGGCAAAGACAAACTGGCATTGGTACACCGATTGGTTTCCAGAATTGTTCCTCTAGCAGTTTGCTTGCAGTGTAGCTCGAACTACCCCAACAAACAACTAATTACTGCTGGCTTAGGGATTTGCCTGGATCTGCCCTTCTTCCCCTCACCCCCCCTCTCCAGTTATTTTTTTCATAAGCTAAAATCATTTTTGTTTGATTTGTTGAAGCGGACTTTTACGACATGCGTTCACTTGCCTGAGCCGCTGAAATAAGAACCACATGGCCCTAATTCCAAGAGGAGCCCAAAGAAAAATACTAATTTTCATCACTGCTGATGTATTCCTATGAGCTTGGGTCATACATGAATTTATGTAGATGTGGATGTGGTCTATGGAAGCGAAGTCAAAATCGAGCATTTGGCCATGATAAATACATCAGGGGAAATTACACAGGCGACTGACTTTCCTACCAAAATTGCTGGTATCAGCATTGATGTCTCCAACAACGGCCTTCTTAACAGAGTTGACATTGTCTGACAACACATATAGCTGAAGCCGCCGAAACTGACAAGAGGCACTAAGGGGGTAACAAACAAAATCAGGCAGAACGTGGCATGCAATTATACGTTTAACATTTGTAGAGCCTGACGTCGTAAAATGCTCTACAAACAGGGATGACATTCTGATACTTAGAAACACTGCAATCATGTGCAGTGGAATTTTAAACAGTGACATTATCTGCACATTTGGTGTGGCAGAGTGTTTTCATTTCAGCAAGCGAGATGAGTGTGAGGAAAATCCTGACAGACACGCAGCTTTGCTTCAACACCTACACTGGCCTGCCAGATGTCCTGCCTACTTCTGAAAGTTTGACCTGACTTAAAATAATGATTCAACAGCTTTCTTTTTGCAAACTAATGTTAAAATCACACACTGAAAACCTTTCAACCCCGGGGTGGCTTAAACAGCTGAAAGATCTGAGTGCTGCTGAGTGCTGACATCACAGCAAGGAGATCAAATGTGTGGGGCTTGGCGTTAAGCTCGAGCTTTTACTTTTACCATTTGTTCCTTCAGTTTTGTAGCTTTTACAAAGAACACTGGCAGAATCTGAACAACTGGCAAAGAAAACACTCTCATTTATTAACCATAGCAATTATGATTATGAAGTACCACATTTAAGTGTTGCAGAGCCTTATCCTTTAGCTAACATTAGTAATATAAATATAATTACCATGTAATTACTGTCTAGGCTGCCTTTTCATATTACGGAATAATTTATAACTCATAACACGCCAGTTTGGAAGTATATGTGCATCTGCTCGTGTGTTTTTGTGTGCAAAAATGCTGTTTGTGAGAATTTTCAACTTGTCTACCCGGCGCGCTTTTAAATCACACTAATAATGTAGGTGAGCAGGTTAAAAAGCCTTAAAGGGTTAAAGGTTTAAAAAGCATTTTATTTTAGAAACCATTTTTATTATCTTCCAAGGTCTATAACTTGACATGCAGTGCACTCTTTGACGGACCTTTTTTAAATGCATCTTTTAAAAAAAAACCCTTAGGGGAAGGGTTTTTGATAGAATTTGACTGACAAGTATGTTAGCATGAGACAAGAATGCAAGATTGCAACATGAGAGAATGCAAAAATAGTTTAGACATATAACAGAAGTTCAGATTGAGATGATCTGTGTGTGAAATGTTTGAAAACCGTCCTCCATGTCAGTTGTGTACCTGGCTAGAGGGAACGTATCCTTGATTGCTCAGAAGAATACTTGACAGTTTCTCAAACGAATGCGACAAGTACTGTCTTCAGTTTCAGTGTTTGTTACTCCACACTCCAGTGGTTCCCAAACTGGTCCTCAGGGACCCCCAAACAGTCCAGATTTTTGCTCTATTTGTTGCAATTCCTCAGGGTCCCTGAGGACTGGTTTGGGAATCACAGCCTCAGACAACAATGAAAAGAAGCTAGCTTGAGAGGTGTTGTCTGTACGTCTCTCTCATGCATCACAGAAATATCAGATCTGTGTGATTCCCGTGGCTGCATGACATCATTCTGTCAACTGTTGATAGGAGAGCACTCACGTGTATCTATGGCAGAGCGACTCGATGCATATCAGCACTCTCACGTTGTCTCTGGCTCTGAGCTGGTTCTTATTCTTCTTCACCTCACTGTGGTCTGTAAAAGAGAACATGTAATCCATGACTGCCCGAATTAAGTTCAAGTCACTAACTCTACACAGTGACATCTGGGTCAGCACCCAGCCTAATCCCATCATTCAGCCTTATGTTCCTACTCGCTCCCTCCACTCCTCCAAAGAACATTGTCTGGCTCTGCCAGCCCTACACACAAGGCAATCCCAGACCAGGCTCTTCTCACTCATGGTTCCCTGCTGGTGGAATGAGTTGCCTACACCAACCAAAGCAGCAGAATCCCTCTCTGTCTCCAAAAACCTCCTGAAGACTCATGTGTTCAGAGAGCATCTCCTCTCCCACTGTACAATCCTGCTAGTGGCACCTCTGAGGCACCCCTTGAGCTAGGTACTGTACTCACACACTGCTCCCCGGCTGTCCCTTGTTGGTGGCAGCCCGCTGATTCACTTGGTGAATGGGTTAAATGCAAAGAAAGAATTATACACTGTTCACAATGTTTGCTGGGCTGTGGCGGGTTCACGCATGACTATAAAAGGCCACTTTACTTTACAAAAAGGTTTAGCACTTAGAACTCTTTTCTAGTTCTCCCACTGTCTTGAATGTTTCCTTAACTTGTCGCTTTGGATAAAAAATGAATGTACTGTAATGTACTGTAATGCAATCACCTCCAGGTCAGGAGCTACACTCCTGTTCCAAAAAGGAGAGAGTACATTCAAACATTCAAAGGCCAGAAGAAGAAGAAGAGGAGGAGGAAGAAGAACAAGAAAAGAAAGAAATCTAATTTTCCTTTTGTGGAGTAAACATGGCTTGAAGCCTGCACAGTGTCTTCAGCAGTATAAACATGAAGGTATTGCCATGTTCCTGACAGTAAGTGCTGGAGGAATTGTTATGTCTCATGGAACTTTGTTTCTGGGACACATAGAGACGAAGCCAATCACTCCGGACCTCCAGCATGTTCTGAACAAGGTTGCAGTTTTGCTGTAATTGTGAAGGGATGCTGAGCTTGCGCTATGGTCTACTGTTGAGAGCTTGGTGGCGGCACTAGAGCTTAGGAGCATTTAGCCTCCTGGGGCTCTGGGCCTTATTTCACACAAAGCATACATGGCTGTCTCTCTGAGAAGATTGATGGAGCCAGTGGGACCTCCACAAGCCTGTTTGAAAGAAGCTGACTGCAAACAGGGTTGAGGCTGTGTGTTTTCAGTAATTGCGCCAGCTTTTCTCTTCATCTTCTTGAGAGACTGGCACTCATCACTGTCTAACTTCGCTCCTCTATTGCTATTTTAACATGCACTTTTGCCTTTCGCTGGGCACCATCGTTTACGTTAGAACTGAACATAACTCCATGCTCCACCCACAAATGCATCCTCATAGAAATTGTTGTAAAGCGAAAAAATAATTTAGGTTGACCTTCAGAATGGCAAATTTGCTGCCATGCTAACTTGATTGCACAAAAAACCTTTCTGTTAAAGGAGCATTACATTTCGCACTCATACAAAATGTATGCTTTGTAAAGACAGGTCCTTTCATACTCTAAAGAGAGGTATTTTACCAAGGCTATTAGTCTTAATTAAAACACTGAATTCAACTATATCCACATGAAATTTGAAACTAAAAACATCTGTGAGATCCTGCTGGTGTGGGTTTCCTCTCTCAGTGATGCACACAATGTGTACTATTAGCATCCTCTTATGGAAGATGTCCAGATTGCTTAACACAGCATTATGATGGCCTGTGGATTCCCTGTCTATCATTTAAACTACACTCAAATCACTATCATCAAAAATATAAAGTAATCGTGACATCCTTAATAGTGACAGAAAGCTGAGATGTTTGCTACAATCCCTAATTAAGTTAAATGAGATTTTCCCAGTTGTCCAAGCGTGTCCAACTTCGCAGCAAAGGTTTTGTGGACAGAGCACGGATGAGCAAAGTGGCTAATTGTCGCTGAGAGAGGAAACCCGCACCAGCAGGATCTCACACATGTTTTTTCACTTAGGTTAAAGAACTTTAATTAGCCTGTTGATGTACATTTTTCATACACATTATTGCTATCCTGTAACATAATAATATACTCTTAGCATAACCAGTGGATCCGCAAATAACGTGAACTTTAAATTTAAATTAATCAATCAGATGTGAAATTAAATGCACTGACAACAATGCAATGGTGGATGACAGCCATGAAAAGATAGAGTGAAGGACCGAACTATAACAAAATTTATTGCAAAGTCCACGCTGCTATCACCTATACTTCCACCACATAAACAGCCATTTCCAGGCATGAAAAAAATTCCTGCGATAGGTGTGTAGCCAAGTACCCGCTTACCAATATGAACGTTGGCAGAGAACTGATAAATTCCTGTGATGGGTGCTGTAAAGCGGCCAGTGGACTGATCCATCCCTGTCCCTCTGAGGAAGGCACCTTTGGCAGGAGGCTGGAGGTAAGAGGCAGGTGAGAATTATCGAGAGCAGCAAAGAATGCCAGACACCAAACAACCAGTTTCTACCTGTGGATCCTTAAAAGGGTAAGCTATTGGCCTAAAATTCCCAATGGTTTCCCTTTATCTAAACAAAACAGAGATGTCTGCAGAAAACTGAATTTATTGAGCATAGTGGGGGCATGTAAAAGCCTTTGAGCAGCGTTCCAAGCTATGAAACATTTTAAGCGTGCATTTTTTTCTTTTTCCTCAAAAGATGTTTAATACTCTACAATTTAATAGCCCCCACATACACTGTTACAAAATAAGTCATTTTTTAGGCTTCGGGTTTGGGAGCACATAGCAGTTAAATGTTTAAAAATATGTAGGAATCTGCCAAGAAGCCTCCGATTCTGTTTTTGATCAGCACTGTATGGGGCAGTCGTGCCAGGCCACATTACTCTGCATTACGCCTTCAGAATCCACCGAGGCCTTCTCAGAATGATTTTGCAAGAACGCCTTCACATATACAGACTCAGGATTGCTTCATTGAAAACATTTCTGAACGACATTGATGGAAAGGCAAGATGAAATACAAGCATTTCATTGTATGCTTAGTAGTGTCCGTCATAGTTTTGTTACATGAAAGGCTAGAAACTGACATTTACACGATGCCTCTTTCTCCCAAGTAAGCTTCGTATTACAATAGATAACCATATTTTCTTTACTATGGGGAAGGCTGTAGGTCACCCATTCGTTTACAGTTTATAACACCGTTCCAAGTTAAGCCCATATCGGACCATGCACCTTTAAGGTCTTTCTTTAGAGCAGTGAGATGCCTGGCACCACAGCCTTTGGAGAATCTTGTCCACATTCATCAGAGGCCTGTTTTTCCATTCCTGCTGGAGGGCCCACTTCACAAATCACAATGTTTCCCCCTCCTTGCACTGCGTACATATATGCCAACGTCTGGTTCCCCCATGCCAGCCTCGTCAGAATGTCACAGGGCATAGCTCTTCCTTGAAACAGCGTACTGTTTCAAACAGCATCTATTTTTACCCCTCGCTGCTTTCTAGTCCAAGTCCCAGACAGAGTACCTTTTGTACAAAGCCGAGAAAAGACATGTGGCACACTCAAAGGAGGAGGCCCTTTTTTATTTAAGGACGCCTAAGTTTGGTCCCGCCTGGACGACTGGCTAATCCGAGACATCTCGTCGCTGTCCAGAAGACGAGACCTGATCAGGGAGCTGCTACTGAGAGCTGGGGTTTAGATTGTACTGCAGTCACTTTTGAAGGTCCTACTTTCTTTAAAGGCCAATGATCTAGAATGATATAGAACGACTTTTGGCTTCATAAAGAACCAACGGGTGTTACCTCAAAAAATCCATATCGTGGAACATTGAGGTCATAAAAAAACTCGTTTATACGTATTTACACATTTACACATTTACTTTTTCGATATACAGCACTTTAGCATTGCTCATTCTGACTGAAGTTATATGGAGTGTTTCTGTCTGAAGTGCTTTTTGAATGAGGCACAGTATGCCAATCAGAACAGGATCCATTTCCATATATCAGTCTTAAAGGCGCAGTAACAAAAGCATGCCATTTAAAAGCAAGGGAATAAAAGGAGGTTGGTAAGTGGTCACATGAAGATGAATCATGGCTTTGGTGCATAAATTTCATGTCCTTAAAAAGAAAAAAAAAGGTGCTGATAAAATGTATAGGCGCTTTAAAAGAGCCCTTTTGTAAAAGAGATTTGATTCAATGTAAAAAATTTGTACTAATTCACCTAGAACTATTAATCCCAGTCCAAGAACAGACCCATGATTTGGAGAGCTTTAAGCAAAGTCAAGGAAATTCAGTATTCTTTAAAACTGTCATCATGACGGCACCACTTGCAGCCAAGTGGAACCCGGACCAAAATAAGCCAAGCGAAATCCTTTTGGAAAGACGGGAATCTGTGTTGGCAGTGGTTTAACCTGCTGCAAAAAGAAGGAGTCACCCACATTTGCACTTTGGCACGGCCATCATTTAGGCCCTTGTCTCTCCGTTTTAAACGCGCTACTTCATCATCATGGTTGACCCTTCATTTACCCGCTATCTCCTTTTGGATGATGATGTGTGTTTGTGGGTTTACTCCTTGTGCTTTAAAGCTTGCAGGGTGCACAGTAAAATGAGAGCTGCCATGATTTTGCTGCAGCACACCTGCTTTTGTTTTCATGCATGTGTGCATTTTATGATAAAGAATAAAGCGACTATCTAGATGCGACTGCAAGCGGTGAGGTAATGCAGATGAGGATGATAAGCAATAAAACAGTGGCTGCAGAGAACAATGGAGAAAGGAAAACACACAGGGTGATGAAAGACTGCTGAGGATAGATAGAAATACTGGAAAAACACTATCGCCTACTCATGATGTTATCATTAGAAGCCTCACCTCTAGATGTATGTGCTAGGCAAACGCACAGTAGATGTATTTTCAGACATCTCCAGTGAGTGATTGTGGCAAAAAATCACTGTACTTATTATTTATCTAGGGCCGCACGCCACCTCCCAAAATATTAATCCATTTAATAGCTTTTGATCAAGCAGAACTAATAGATTCCCCTGAGGAGCGTGTCTTCATTGCCTGATGAATGACTCTTAAAGCCCAGTTCAAGCTCATCTGACTCGACGAGACAGAGGAGAAATTTTTTGAACGCTGTAGTCTGCACTTTTGGAGAATGCTATCACTAAAACCAAGAGTCTGCACTGAAACAATGCTCAGTTTCATGTAACCCCTGATCTTTAGGGCCATTCCAAAAAAAAACGGCAATTGACTTGAAGAGTTGATTCCCACACAATTGTTTTCTTTTATTATTCCAAAGATCAAGATATAAATCGTTTACAGAAATGCTCTTTTATGCATAAATTAAATGGGAAGGGGTTAAACCCAGACTGATGTGGCAGTTTCTGTGTGCAGTTCACAGTGATTATGATCAGCAACCTTTTTTTTAGTTTTTAAACCTTTTTTAAAACTAAAAATAACCACTCACATCAGTTTATCTCTGCCTTAATGCAAGACATCAGCAACCAGAGTCTACTTTTAACACACAAATATTGCTTGGCAGAATAAATCATGATTATTATTTATATAAAAAGAAAGGATTTTTTGAGGGTGGTGTATTTTGTTACAGTGCATTTTATTACTGTTTTATGAAAGCATAAAGCCGTTTGAGCATGAATGGATGTGGCTGAACTGCTGTATGTTGAAAAATTCTGAAATCTCATCTGAGCCTGAACTGGGCTTCCCACTTACTGTTTGAAAGTTCTGCAGCTCCACCAGCGTCTTCTTGTCCACGACCACGGGGCCTCTTAGCTTGCAGTGGAAGGCCTCCTCGATTCTCCTGTAGGAGACCATGCCCCCCAGAGCCAGAACAGGGGTGGGCAGTTGGCTGGACCCGCCAGACCGATCCACCGATGTCCTCCTTTCCAGGGCCTCTGACCGGGCACAACACAGAGACATGCATCACTGTCTGTTTCTGACACAGTTCTGGTGTCAAACCAACAACAGAGGTGACCCAAAGGTCTGGCTCCAGTTAAAACATTAGCCATTGCTAAACTCCTAATCCGTCAAAAGAAAACATTTGTTAGTTCTTAGGAGCGAATGTGTGAAGCCGAAAGAACGGGAAAATCCCATATTGTGTGAATATAACACTCAGTGAATCAGCCTTTTCAAATAGCATATGGTTAGCATATGCAATTGAACTGTCCTGTATTCCACTTCTAAAGATTACCAGATGCTAAGATGAAGGGCCCATATCCTTAATTTTTCTTGCATTTTGTATGACATCCTCTTACTTGTGTGGCTTTGGGGCTCAAAAGTAGTCACATTTCTTTTTCACTACCAATTTTACAATCCCCTTTCAAGAATTAAGAAAGTTGTTTGGGCTTCTGTACCTTTAAGAATAATATATTCCCATGTAAATGACCTCTGTTCTGATTGGCCGCCCGGTATTGTGCCTCAGTCCAGGCAGAAACACTTGTTATAACTTCAGCACAAATAGATTAGGGCTAAGCTGCTGCAGGTTGAAGGGGCGGATATATGTGAGTGCATCTGTTGTTGTGACCTCACAAAAAATGATGATGTTATTATAAGTTTCCATTTTGGAGATGCAAAGTGCAACATGCTAATCAATTCTGAAGAGAAGGCATATGTTTTTGCGAGAGCTCACCTTTGATCATCTCTTTAAACTCCTGCAACAGAACCTCTTGGGTGACCTCAGCTCCAGGGGACCCTGGAGGTCCCTGAGGCCCTGGTGGCCCCGGAGGCCCTGGAGGTCCTGGCTGAAACACAGTTGCAGGTTGTGAGTTGCATGAAATGTTTGCAACAAAGTGAATCAAAAATAATGTGAGCATACAAGAAATTCAGTTAGTCCACTAGAAAGACCAGAAGCTCGTATTTTTATTTATCATGTCATCCTGGATGAATAAAATTACCCAAATGTCTCAAGCCACTAAAGTTTCGGCATGTGAAAACAGCCTCTGAATCAAATGTTAGTGCAATCCATGCTGCAAATTGAGTACAGCGCTTACTCAAAAGGCATGCCACAGCAAGACATGATGTGTGACGCATTTAAATGTAATGTGCACCTATGGAGGCCTCACCTAACAGGACAGAAATCTAGAACTTAAATCTGCAGTGTGTGATGATGCGTGATATTGGTTGTGTGTACCAGGGGTCGCTTGCGTTTCCGGCACTTTCCTGGGAAGTTGCCCACAGGTCTTTTAACAAAGTCCATCCATGATCCATGTGGGTCTACTCTATGACCTTCAGTAACCTGAAAAAAAGAAACAAATATTACAATACTGATATATAATGTGTATAAATGATTATAGTCACTAGTTATATGCAAATGTTTGAGAACACACTTCTGCACATTTTAACACACTGGGAACAAGAATAAAACCTAAAAAGTGTGAGCAAATGTTATGGCACATTTTATATTCCAATATCAGACCCAGAAATGTTTAAAATTGTTCCCTGTAGGTGATGTGTCGACTGGGGTTCAATACTCCACCTGGGAGCTTCGACTATGGGCTTCCACTGTGCTACACCAATGAGTGTTCTTGGGCAAGACTTCAAATGCTGCATTCACGCATGTCTACCACATGAATAAAAATTGCAAATCACTCTGGATAAGAACATCTGCCAAATGCATAAATGTAATTTTTCAGAGGGTGTCCAAACTTTTGCATGCAACTGTACATCACACATTTCCTTGCATTTTTTAAAAATCCTTGTCATACTCAATGAGCCTTTGAGAACAGCACCAATAATGCTATTTATCAGACGTGTCAGTCTGGAATCATTCCCCATTTGGCAGTGGGTGCAAACTATTGTAGCCACGTAACTTAATCCAGTGAGTCATAATTTCTGATTATAAGCCCTCATTGGAAAATCTTGCCTAAAGATACTATTAAATGGTGCCAGACATCAAGGCAGGTTGCACTGCATGCTCTCTCTCTCTCTCTCTCTCTCTCTCTCTCTCTGTCTCTCACTCTCTCTCTCTCTCTCTCTGTCTCTCTCTGTCTCTCACTCTCTCTGTCTCTCACTCTCTCTCTCTCTGTCTCTCACTCTCTCTCTCTCTCTCTCTCTGTCTCTCACTCTCTCTCACTCTGTCTCTCACTCTCTCTCTCTGTCTCTCACTCTCTCTCTCTCTCTCTGTCTCTCACTCTCTCGCTCTCTCTGTCTCTCACTCTCTCTCTCTCTCTCTCTCTCTCTCTCTCTCTCTGTCTCTCTGTGTCTCTCTCTCTCTCTCTCTCTCACTCTCTCTTTTCCCATCACAATGCAGGAAGGGGTTTCGTGGCATGTTTTGCTATCCACCTGCCAAACACATTAACTCCAGTGTTGTCCTGAAGATTTTACCCTTTGTTTAATTACTGTGTTTTGCAGGTCAGTCCAGCGCCACGTTGAGTCTTGCCTGATCTGAGCTACAGAAAATAATCAGTTTTTGCAATAATCAGTTTTTTTCAAAACAAGAGTTTCCCTGAATAGAAAAACAACAGTTCCCCAATAACCTTCAGCCTTTGGGTCACTCAATATGAGTGCATGAAAGCCACAGTCCAGTACCATTAGATGTAATAAGTCACTCTAAAAACAGAGTCTGTTATTCTGGTCTCATCTTTTCAGTAAACAACGAAGACCTGTAGCTCATTTTTCAGTGAGAGCCTGTTCACTCACACAGAGGTTATCGAATATGCAATCTTGAGAATTCTGATATATTTCATGCACTTTGGCAACAGCTTGAGCACTCCAAATTCCCGACCTGGACCGACTTCAATGATCATCAATCAAGGAATGTCTCATTTTTTGGATAATTCTGCAAGAGTGGCTATTTTTGCAATCATACTTTTTTTTATTGGCTTTCAATAAACTGTGGTTTACTGTTAAACATAAAGGTGCCAAAGGAGGTTCTTGGGAGAAATGCCATAGAATAACCACATTTGATTACCTAAGGAATCTTCCAAAGGATGTTTTTAAGCCTTTAAGTTTAAGCCCTTTTTATAGCAGCCATAAAATGCAATTTATGCCTGTTTGGAAGTCCCTCTGTATTTTTTTTCTTCAGCAACACTGATAGAACATATGATGGAAATGTGTATGTTTTACAAGACTAGAACATTGGCCTTTAAATGTTTTATTGGATTTAAATTCTATTTTTTTCTTATGGATTTTGTATTTAATAAGGGAACTGCATGCATGGGCCATCTTTGTATAGAGGTTTAAATTGTTTTCACATCGGGGGGGCCTCACCCCTTCCCTTTCAACCCTCATTGCTCACTAGCAGCTCAACAGAGTCCCAACATTTCACACACACAGAGTCAGTGGCATCTTATTTAATCTGATTTTTGGTGAAAATATCTTATTTGATTATATTAATTAACAGAATTTAAATCAATACCACACAATCCCATTAGGGGCCAGCAGAAAGTGGCTTCAGAACTTGTAAATGCAAGGTAAAAGTTCTCTATCAAGAAAATGTTTCTTATAGAACTGCATTTCATGCCAAGGACCATCAAGGAACATTTATTTCTAAGGGTGTAGGTTTTGGTATAGAAAATCTACATTGTAATTATTAACAAACTATCTGGTGAAACTATTTCAACAGCATTAAGGTTGGGTTGAGGTTTTGGCTTGAAGTGAAGATTGGTGTTAGTAAAATTAGATTTAATTGAATGTATTAAACTCAGATTACTTTTCTGTTGCATTAAATATATATTTTCATGAATGGTGAAGGTGAGCATCTACAAAACATTTGCAGGATCCACTCAAAATAAAGCGTTATGCAGGTTTTTACTGGAGTGTTAGGGTGTAGTCACTGTACATAGTGAAAATATACTGGCTAGCAACCAACACTTGGTGACTCAAAGCAAACACATGCTGTCCCTAGATGAATGGTTTCAAATGAAGGTGTTAACACCTTCATCCAAAGAACTGTTGACATTTAATTTGTACAGGTGGAAAGTAGGGCTGTGTGAATTCTAATAACCACAAAAATGACTTGAATCTCCTCACGCCCTTCCTTCAACGTCAAGCGACTGTGGTTGAGATAGAAGCGGAGATAGAGAAGAGCAGTGGAGGTGAGCTGTCTGAAATGGAATTTGTTTAGGTTTGGCAGCGGGACACGGCTTACTTATCTGTTAAACTAACACGCCGCTTTTCCTCACAGAACGACTTTGCCTCTCGATTTTATGTAACCCCTTGTTTTTCTTACTCTATATTCCAGACTGAAAGGGGTCTCGTATTTTTGGTTGGGCAACTTTCTCCTTACCCCCTCCCCTCCGTTTTCTTTTGACAGCAGACAAAATAAACACCTTAACTTGCCCACGAGCCTCTTTGCACTTTTTGTTTTTATTGTGCCTTAGAAATCCGGAGAGGGATAAAAGATGAGCGGGTTTGTTCGACTGTAAAGATACTGTTACTGTGGAGGGCAATCCTTCATATCTTTCCCACCCACTGCATGATCTGTCTTTTGTTAATAGTAACGGCAAAGGAGAAGTTTTAAACCTCTAGAGTTCCTCTGTTTGCTTTGCTATGCTGTTTGAATGTAATTATGTAATTAAGTCTTTACTACACATATGTAATTTATGTAATCTTAATTACAAATGTGTAATTACATCTTTATTACAAACAGAGCTACAGAATGAATGGTCTTTTATCCTGTTTATTTAAATGCCAGCTGATGATAAATCAGATTACTTTTCACAATACAAGACTGTACACGTAAGAATGATCATCAAGTTCCAGCCGTGACAAAACATCTCTTGCACTTAGGCAGGCTAATGTGATAACACATAAAACGTTTAGAATCCACACTTTCGACAGGTCTTTTGTGCATGTTTTAATGAGCTAATGAGAAGTAATTAATTAGGGGAAAAAGTTAAAGGGACCATTTCAAGGAAAACCAAATTCACTGTAGTACATAATACTTGCATAATACTGCAAGACCAACAAAGATTTGAACAAATTGATGATGTCACAACTCCCTTTTCAGTTGTTTAGTTCAACCTATTCACACTGATGAGGGGTGTTTTTGACCAGGGCTACTTTGTGAATGAGCATGAGGGCAGCCAGTCGGAACAAATAAAATGTATGTATTTCAGTCTTGACGGCACAGTAATGAAACAGCCTGTTTAATTTGGAGGGATAAAGAGAGGGCGGAGAAAGGAAAGTGGAAAACTGCAAATATAAAACTGAATGATGCCCATCCACACAAACATCATAAGTGAGCCTAAAGAACAACAGTAATGCAGAATGTGGACCCTTTAAGGCCAATAATGTTGCTGTGTTTAGTGGAGAATAAAGAACTTAGTAGCATGTATGACGGTAGCAAGAGTGCTGCTTCATGCTTATGAAACCATGCAGTTCCCAAACAGTTTCGAAGCGGTCCAGTGGTCAATGAGTTTGTCAACACCTCCGCTAAACCACTTTGAAATGTACGGGAACGCTCCATAAGCACTGTGGCTGAACAGAATCAAATGGTGCATGCGGAGACACCATAATTCTGTCAGAGCGGGGATTAACTCGCTGCAAGACGAAGCGCATGGGGTTTCGAAGAACACTGCAGAGACGCAACACTGCACCATTCACAGCAGTACGCCAGACCACCTCATGTTCTTTTCAGTGCTGCAAAGCGCGAATCCACCGGGCCGCACCCTGAGGGGATGGAGAAGCTCATCGCTGCCATGTCAAGCAACAAGCCTTGGATTGTGAGCATGTAATTAAACAAGTGGTGCCGTGACCCTGAAATGCCACAGATGAGGATGATGATGCTGTAAAACCGCAGTCTTCCTTCTGAAACTTTATTGTTTTGTTTTGCGAGGCATCAATCCATTCAATGCCTTTTCACAAAAAAGTGGGGATACACCCAGTGCCTCGAGTTAGGGGGGTATTTCGAGAAGTAGCCATGACAAGTCCTGTCAAAGAGCTTGTGTTTCAGCATCCCTCCACCTACCCATGCCTTTAGGGAGTCCATTTTTCTCCTATGATTTTGGTTTGCGGCCATTAAAATAATGGTGCCTTTCAAGGCAAGTCTGCCAAATGCTCTATTATGTAAAAAATCATAATAATAAAAACATTTTAAAAGCCAAGCAAACCACCTAGACATGGAGACACTGTGTGTGCTGTTGGGAAGAAAAGAATTTCACCCACTAATGCATACCTCCTACCAAACGAATCTACAGAAGATGAAAGGCAAACACTAATTTATTAGTGCACGACTAGAACGCTGACAGTGGTGTTGAGTCCTGTTTATATGTTGAAACCTGAAAGTTTTGCTTAAACCACAGAACTGATGAGGTTAAAATGATCAGCGCTGACTATAAGATAAGCAATGCCTAATTAGTGCAAGTATGTGATACAACTACACTTACATGACTGCAATTACAAAGTCATTTGACTGCAGAATTTGACCAGCCACAGAGAAACTGCTTATCATTGCCTGTGCTGCTTTTGGTTTGGGGTTTTACAAGAAAAACCCTGCTGTGGAACGCAGTCTCTGTGTTGCTCTGAAAACATCTTGGCAGGCCAGCGCGCTGGCAAGTCTATATCGGTGTGTTTGTGCAACCGTCTCATTTTTCCCCGCTTTACAACTTTTAATAAATTGCAACGTGCTTTAGTTGATATGTACAGTTTTTTGTCGAGTGGGATCGATTGAATTCGTTTATGTTTAATTCAGAGAGCATTCTGTAAGCTCTGCGTAGCCACAGAACGGTGAACTTGGAACTCCTTCTCGAAGTTCTGCTTGGTGTTTATTTAACATTTAAAGGAAAATTGAAAATTAGCTTATTTTGAGCAACAAAAGTCAGTCACGGGAGGCAGCAGGCCACAGCAAACACAAACAGAGCCATAAAGCTCTGCCTTGTGGCCACTATCAACAGCCGTGTGGCACTTCGCCGTGGAGAGGCCGAATGATTGTTTAGGCCTGATTTCTAGTGTCATTACTATGAGCTTGCTTACCATAACATGATACAACTCCAGCTATTTTTTGCCATGACTATACATTAGGCTTAATATTTTCCATTTAGAGACAAGCATGTAGGCTGAACCTCCGAAGCCTATAATTAGGCCCACGCACGCACGGCCTGCGCGGGCTAGACTAAATATCACATAAATACTGAACAGAGTCTTTACAAGTTGTCATATTCTGAGCACTCTGCCATTCCGGCGGGGCGACACCCGTGTTTTCTGTTTACTCATTCAAGCTCTCATGTGTGGAGCAGGGAACACGGGCACGCCCCCAAAACGGCACTGCCTGGCTTTCTGAGCTGAATAGGTCTATGCAGAGTCAAAGGACGATGCCAAAGCCGCAAGTGTAGTTGGCGCTCGGAGTGCACAGGTAGGGCATGGGATACGGTGAATCACGCTGATGGCACGCTCTGTCTCCAAGCTGCTAGTTGTCTGTGGGTGTTATCTGCAGCTCCACACTCATTCATTCATGCATTTCTCCCTGTCTTGCAACCCATTCAGCCACTTCTTCTGTCTGGTGCCTCTCACTGATGAGGCAGAACGCAGTAGCCGGCAGTAACTACAGATGGAACCAATTGGACACCAGGTCTGGATGTTGGATCAATATCAGCAGAAAATGTTGTATCAGATATTATAGGGTTCCTGCAATAAATCTCGCCTGAAATTGCATTGTCAGCTGTGTATTTCTTCTTGTGGGGTAGAAGAGTGTTTCAGTGCTTTGGGCATGATTTTAGATTCTCATACTAAAGGAATAGTTTATCCAAAAAAAAAAAAAAACACACAAATACACAATTTGCACCAGATGTAGTCAATCAGCCTCTTTGTCTTTGTCCCAGTTTTACTTCGTCAGTTTAGCAATGTAGCAACAAAGTTAATTAAATACTGGAAGTCAGTAGTCACCCAAACTGTTTTAGTAAATAAATGCCCAAAACTTCTCTCAGTCCATTCATATTGCATTAAGCTCTTCATTAAAGTAAAGCAAACCAGTCTGTGGTTAAGGACTCATCATGACTCACCGTGACTGATGAAAATGCAAACATTCAGAGCTAAAAAAAGCAACTGGAGGCACCAGGATAGGCGAGGACTGATCTTAAGAGCCCTGTATTGATGATGGTTATTGCTATACGAAAAGTGAGAGTAGTTCAGGAATCCCAGTTGTCTAAAATGGCTGCCTGCAGTGTCTGCATACATGATGAAGTTTTGTGCAGTTTTATAGCTCACGGTAAGTCATGCTGTGTCCTAAACCATATGGACAAGCCTGCACAACTTTAACGAGGAGCAGGATGCTGGGAGCAGCTCCTTCGCTGCTGATTGTACATCTCATTCTTGAGCTTTAGCATTTTATTTTAGACCAAGAGGAAACCAAAATGAGAAGAATAGCTCCTAACAAATGTTATATCCTATAAATAGATCCCGGATGTTCCACTGGGAAAGCAGTACTATACTGTCAGGTTAAGATTTACAGGTATACAGTTCAGTTCAATTGTGTGCCTTAAACGAGTTACAAAGACACACTATATTTACTTTGCACCATTTCATAATTTACTTAGGGTACTTAAAAAAATGCAACAGATCAATTACATTCCATAACTAAAGGTACTGAGCATGTTCCCTTAAATGTACCACTCGAGTGACAGTTTCGAACTCTAAAAGGTAGAGATTTTCTGAGATTGAATTGGCTTTTTTTGCTCATGTTGTTTGAATAGTTGTCAGATCTACTTTGACTCTAAATGGAAGAAACAATAAGAAACAATTTTATTGCTTTATTGAAAAAACGATGGCATGTGGTTTTAGGGTTGGATCCGAATGGCATGCTTTATGTCTTGGTGGACAAGTTTATGGCTGCGATTATGCACGCGCGTTCGGGCCACGCCCCCCCGCTCGCCCCATACCCGCAATTAAGCTTTCTGTTAGTGCAACCATTCCGAGCCTTTAGACGCTGGCGCGGAGATACGAAAGAGAAATGATCATTTGGCGCCATATCAAGCAGCAGGGCCCCCCTTTCAAAGGGCATCATTTAACAGGTAACAGACCTGGTGTACTTTTCATTACGGAGGTACTCATTATTTTGTAATTCCTAAGGTCTGATAACTAGCTAATACACTCCAAATGGACGATAGATAGGCCTACAGGTCTTTTTTTTTCTCTCCTTCCTTGTGTGTATGCTGAATATTTGTTTGGCAGTTACCATAAAGTTCCTTTCATCACGTTCTTACGTACACAGCGAAGCAGGCGGTTAACTGCTGTGTTATTACTCGAGGGGAAAGTTGGAAAGCCGCCCATTAGGCCCGCAGGTCATTAAAGCAGTGACAACAGAGACGGCTGTATCTCATTTATGCTGTGATCTAGCATGCGCTTTCACAAAAGGCGCCAACGTGAGCCGCCGTATCGCTCAGAACTTTCCGCAAGACGAGGCCTACGCTAATGCAACGTGGCCCCAGTGTTTGGAAAATCTCAGCAGTGTAAACTTTGTTTATATATATATATATATATATATATATTTAAAAAAAAAAATATATATATATATATAT
>JBBPCX010000141.1:6394892-6410844 GCA_037974365.1 Hydrocynus forskahlii
CCCGTGTTTGGAAAATCTCAGCCGTGTAAACTTTGTTTATATATATATATATATATATATATATTTCAAAAAAAAAATATATATATATATATATATATTTATTTATTTTTTTCATGTATGTGGAGTGCACATTCCTTGCTAGTGAAGACATGTGAGGAGGATAAGCCACAAGGCCTATTATGAGATTCTGCAGAATTACCCTGCCCTCCTCCTTTACACAGGGCCTGACAAGAGGCTGATTGGAGCATCACACCTGCTTTTTGTGTCCAAATTACAGTGTTGAGACGTCTTTTTTGTGTGGGCGCTCATTTCTCCCCCTCCTCCTTATCTGTGGTAGGTCAAATGGACGGTTGATTGCAGCCTGACGACTGCGATGACTCGGATACCTGCTATGAGATATCTTACCTTGGTTTTGCTCCGCGATGGTTTTGCAAACACACTTGATTTTAGAGAGGAAATAATAATTTTTATTTTTTTTTGCTGTAAGAGTTACATGCATGACTAAGCCTATCGTAAACGTCCTTGCATTGTTTTAGTGGTTTTAGTGGTTTTAGACAAGTTCTTCTATTATAAATAATGACTGTTGTTTCGGAGCAGCATGTTACCCAACGAGCCACCAAAAAATTTTAAACGTCAATTTTCTACATTCTTCTTGTCTGTTAGGTCTGTTGTTTTCACCCAGTTTTAGCTTTTGTGCAGGTTTGATATGCCAAACAGAGTCATTTTTCCACATCCTTTTAAATTTTAGAATGAAACAGCCTGTTGTTGTTATGCCTTTGCAAGTGATGTATGCAATAACCTCTGTTCTGACTAGCTGAGGTCTAGAAGGGACATTCTTTATAACTTCAGTGTCATTTGATGGGGCTAAACTGTTGTCAGATGAATCAGTGGATTTATGTTAATGCATTCTGATTTTAATGACATTACAAAAATTTTAAATGGCTTTAACAAAGTTATTCTATTATGAATAATGATAATGATTTTTTTTCAGAGCAGCGTGTTACCCAACACGCCACCAAAAATGTTAAAACTTCAATTTTCTACATTCTTTTTGTCAGTTAGGTCTGTTATTGTCCCCCAGTTTTAGCATTTGAGAAGGTTTATATGCCAGAAAAAGTAATAATTTCTTTTTCCACATCTATTATATTGTGTTTAGGATTAAAGGCAATTTACAGCTGATGTGTGTCATGACCTCCGCTCTAATTGGCTGTCCTGTCTTGCACCTCATTCATAAAACAGAACTGACATTCTTCATAATTTCATTGCAAACTGTTGGTGCTGAATCAGTGGATGTTATGCATAATTATGTTTATGCATTGGTTTCACAAAATTGAAGAATTTGAAATAGAATGTCTTTCAGCCTTTGACTGGAAAGTGAAAGTTTTTTCATCTACATAACCCTCTTTCATTAAAAAAAGTAAGGAAAGTTTGGGTTTTACATGATATGAGCCCTTTAATTCTAAAGGCCCACCCCAACAAATCCATTAATATCTTAAAGCACTACTTTTCTCTAGAGCCATGTCTTTGCAATATACCCTACTTGTTTCAATATCTGCACTGTAATCATTTCAGTAGCTCAAGGTAATCATCTTGCAAAGAAACTGCCCTGAGCAAAGACTGGTGAAGAACATGACCAGCACATGATTAGTCTCAGGGCTAGATTAAAGAGTTTTTTCTTTTCAACTGGAAACAATAGCTAATTATCAAAAACGAAATAAAATCTGAACTAAGAGTTTCATGCTGTCAGTGATGTGTACTTTGTTTGACTTTGGTATTCTCTGAGTACGAACCCTGTGACTTTGAGAACGAGCAGTAAAACATGTTATTCTGATGCTGTTTTCAAAATAAAAGAGATTGCGTGTCTTTTTCACCTGAACTGAGATTATAAGCAGAGTAAAGACTCTGCATCTCGTACCTTAATGCTATTAAATTGGTTTTCGAGCCCTGAAAATGATCCTTGGTCCTTAACTGAATGTCAGCTTAAACTCAGGTCCAGCCCAGGTGACGCTTTTTGGCAGCGACACAATCTGGCATAACACAGGGTCTTAGTGTGATTATGTCATTACTTTCTGATCGCATGGGACAAGATGAAAAGAATGTAAGCAAGAGGAGGGGGGTGGCTAATCCTCCTGAAGGTGTCCTCTTTCAAGACCCTTTCTGTGAGGCTTTGTGAGGGGCTTATACGGCCTGCTGCCCCATTTTTTTTCTTTCTTTCTATTTGGATGGGGGGGGGGTAGGGTAGGGGGCGCACCGCCCCTATCGGATGTCCCAGACACAGCGGAGTCAGGCTGGCCCGAGAATGACAGAATCAATGGGCTGGGAAAGAGCTCTGCCAAGGGACTTTAAATATCTCCCCACCTAAACTTTCCCAGGAATTACATCATGGCAGCCTGCCTGTGCCGGACCACAACAAGAGGAAGAAGAAGAAGAAGAAGAAGACATAGAAGAAGAAATAACAATAGAAAAACAAGATAATGATGACAATCATGATGATGATGATGATAATGAAAAAGAAGACAAAGCATGAGATGAAGAAGACAAAACGGAACATTGAGAAGAAGATGCAAAAGAACAAACAGAAAAAGAAGAAGTAGTAATAGTGGAAGAACAGGAAGAAGATAATGATGACTAACATGATGATGATGATGAAGATTATGATGATAATGATAATGTTGATGGGGATGATGATGAAAAAGAAGATGAAACAGAAGATTAAAAAGAAGAAGAAGAAGAGGATGATGATGATGATGATGATGATGATGAAAATGAAGTCAGCAAGAAAAAACAGTAATGGTCATAATGGTACTACAAGGTAATACCAATAACAATAAATATAAGAAGTAAGATCAAGAATGAGAAGCTGAGGTCACAGAGATGAAAAGGGCAGGGGTTGAAAGAAAAGAATGCAGAAATCCCAGTTGGGTGAAGCCTCCAGTGGACATAGGAGCTGGCCTAAGGTCACTCACCGTAGCCTCTGATTTTACACAGTCAACCAAGTCAAATAAACAGACCAGTCGGGAGGAGGGTTCCAGGTGCCCGACCCATATGCCTTGATCTTCTGAAGTGGCACACTTTACAAAAATAACTGCTCCTCGTCTCCAACAGCTGGTCTGAAGAAGACAGTGGTGGTTGTGAAGAAGCCTACTGAAGCAGACTAACCATGAAGTGTGTTGTTGGTGTGGCGGTGAAGATGCTGAGAGAGTTATTCGAGAATGCCAACACAATGGGTGGGCCAACAGAAAGGCGAAATGTTCCAGTGGAAACCCCTATATCCAAACAACAGTGGAGCAATAAATAAACACAGCCTTGAAATAGCAAAACATTTGTCATGGTGGAGCCTTAGGGTATGCATGCATACTTGCATTAAAATTCAGCCACAGGCAGGTGAGCGTTTCATGCTGAATAATGTTACACAAGCACCTCGACCAAACAAGTAAATGCTGATTCAGGCAGAGCATCCTACATATTCACTTTTGGCGTGGAGAAATAGGCTAGTGGATCATTTTTAACTACTACAAAACAAACCCATGTCAGTCTGAATTCCCGTTCGCAGCTACCACCAACATGCTAGCTGATGTCCCAATGGCTTATCCAGTAAACATGCCCTCCTTCACTTCACACTGAAGGAGGTTGGAGAGGGGTACCCCCACTGTGATTATTAATTGATGCATTGATCAGGCTCCCCAAGTGCACATTCCTCACATACCCGAGCCATTCATCCATTTCAACCTTCACACATTTGAGTCTGCTGAGTCCCTATATCTCTCTCTCTCACTCTCTCACATCCAGCCAGGGCACACCTGCTCCAGCAAGGTATTTTATTGCCCAACCAAACTTTTCTCTTGTGGCCTAACTTTATGGGAATGTTCTTGAGTGATTCTTTATTGTGCAGAAATAGATGAGACCCACCAAACTCCAAAAGCCCCAAAAATTGACAACCAAAACTCCAAAAACTCATGCTAAGGCATCAGATACCCCACTTACCAGGTCATCTTCATTTGTAGGACATTTATATAAATAAACGAATGATTTTTCTAGGGCATTCCCAATGCAATGTGGCTAACTGAAATGAAAGTTTCACACAATGTCAAGCTTGGCTGCTGTGATTTTTTTTTAAAGATGAACAATTTGTGGGTTTTTGTCAGTACAGTGCCATGTAAGACTCATTGGCACCTAAGAACTTGTTCTGGGAAAGGCAGTGTATCTGCCTAGGCAGTTTTTAGCTGTGGAAAACACACAAATAACATCATTGCAAAATGTACTTATGTATATGTATTTGGTCACAGCTTCCCAGTTAATTAGTGCATCAGTAAGTTAACTCAGGTGTGCTGGTGGTGAATTTCAGGGTGGTTGCTGAGGGGCACCTACAAGAAATCTAAATGCAAACTGTTGTACCTCTAACTAGGTCAAAAGATGTATTTTTTTTTAACACAACATTATCTACTGTCAAGTTTTTTCCAGTATCTAGATCTGTGCAGGAAAGACTCATTTCCAACACCTTGTCAAGGTGCCATTTCCACATCCACAGTGGTTCCCAGCTCTGATCTTCCTTGTAATACTGGTGTTTTCCCTGCTATAGCATACCAGACCCAACTAATCAGTTTATACTAATTTGCACAAAGAACACTGCAATGGACTGGGATATTCAAGGACCCCAACTGAGCAGTGGTCCAGCAGCACACACGCAGGAGAGAGTTGAGAGGGGCAGCTAAATAGATTCAGGAAAAATGAGATGGAAGCCGTTACCTTCGTGCCCTCTTCCAGCTCCTCACTGTTGGAGAGTGTGGTGTTGAATGCCTCAGTGTGCTGTGGGGTCAGCTCTTTTGGCCTCTTCCTCACTTTCCTTGCCTCGGCCCCCTCTGGGAATGTTCCCTGGCTCCAAAGCACGGTCACCAGCACGGCCACCAGCCAGAGGCGCATCTTCGGCTCCCAAAACAACCCCCCACGGGACAGTCCAAACTTTAATATCCCCAGGAACCAGACTCCTTCCACGGGGCACACCAGATCGCTCTGCTTGGTTGGAATAAAACCCAGCCTGGAGTCTGTGCTGCTTAAATGTGGTCGCTTGCTGCAATTAACCTAAAATAGTGTGAGACACTGGCACTTTAATTCAAAGACTCCTGCAGACAGAAGGAGGAAGGCTGGTGGCAACGATGTTCCGATTTAGAAAGTTCAGCAAGGTCTCAGGGTCCTTTTAGCACGCTAGCTGCACAGTTTACTCGGCTGTGAAAAATGTCAAATGGAGAAGTCCTGGGGAGTGACAGATCGTGGCTGGTCTGACAGCAAATAAACCCATTAGTGAGATTTTTCACGCTTCCTGCCCCATGGGGTGAGGGGGAAACGACGGGGTGCCTGCAGAAGAGGGGCCAGGGATGAGGCCGCCAAAGGAGGACTACTCAGATTCCCTTGCTCTTTGGTTCTCAGAATCCTTTGCTCTTTCTCTAGCTCATGCCGTGTGGCAGAATCTCCCTTTGGCTGCAGTCAGGGATGCAGAGGGAGTTGAACGTAGCCTTTTGCCCATCAACCTTCTTGCCAAGTTCCTACCAACAGCCAAAGTGCAAAACAAAAAAATCCTAATGGAGTTGCAATTTGGAGCTGGTCCTGTTGTCTTGGCCTTTGGGCTTCCTTTGGAATTGGTCCCTTGCAGGGAAACCCGGTCCCATGCAGCCGTGTCTGACAATTTCAGCAACTTCAAAGGGGCAAAGCACTTGATTGTGATGACTGTGATGATTCCTCCGACCCTCTCAGGCGCAGCCAATTGCACGCTCAACTCAGCAGCCCCTGAGTCAACAGCCAAGTCCGGCGGGGTGACAAAACCACAAGCACACTCGCTTCTGAGAGCAGCCTCTGTCTGGGCTGTGTGGTGGGTCCTGCCTGCAGTACGCCGGCTTGTTTCGACACACTTGCTTTTTCCACTCTCTCGCACTCCTACGCCCCTGCTCCCAAACTCCCTGACTGAAGCTTACAGGAGGGCTCACAGCAGAGTTTATCACACACACTCTCCCCTCCTTTCTCTCTCTCTCTCTCTCGCTCTCTCTCTCTCTCGCTCTCTCTCTCTCTCTCTGCCTCTCTCCTCTCCCAGTTCTCTCTCTCTCTCTTTCTCCTCCCTCTCTTTTCTGATTCCCCTGGCCTCCCTTTTCCCTCATCAGTAAAATTGGCAGCCCCACTGGGTTGCTCAGCCCTGTTTTATCTCACAAATGAAATGTTCAAGAGACAGCTCGAGGGAGAGCTGCTTGGCAGGCTCCAGGGGATGTGTGTACATGCGCATGTTCTATTCTTCTCCAGATTAGTGCTCATATATGTCCTAAAGCCCCAGAGAATTACTCGCAAAGAAAAAGCCTCGGGCATTTGCGCCGTCTGACATTTAACTAATTGCCAAGGGACAAGTTCTGAGTTCTCCCAGTGGCTGCACAAGTGGTGAATTTTCTTAACTTTTACAAAGAGCAACACTGATGATCTGCTCTCATGACGTGTGTGAGCAGTCACATTTAACACACAACAGTAAAGGCATCTACAAACAGTCTCTTTTTTGACAAGCATTGTTTCTTCCCTGCTGGCTTTATCTGATATAGGTACACCGTTTATTCAGGAAGAATAATCCCAGGTTCTCTGAGTCACGGAAAAAGAAAACATGCCTATACGTCTCGCTAGACTGAACTGAAAACAAACACATGTAATTAATGTTATAAGCCTTCACACTGCTGGCTGGTTTCCTAGACCCAGATTAAGCCCAATTCTACACTAAATTGTCGGGCTGGCCCAAATATTCTCATGTATTAGTCTGTTAAACTGTTTTTTGTTTTTCTGTTTTCTACTCAGAAATTGTTGCCTTAACTACAACATGTTCCATATCAGCAATGCAGTATGTACTGTTAATCGCTCATAGTTGTGGTATTTTTGTGTTTATAGGTTAGGTTTTTTCACATATAAAATATACATATAAACACACACACACACACAAACATGCAAACTTATAAATATATTTAATGGGGACAAAATTAACGTCCTGCACACATTTTGTATGTATGGGTGTTCTTTGGGGTCAATTTGCCCCAGGCTGTTTTAGCCATGTTATAAAATGTAAGAATTATCTGCATTTTGCATGCATTTGTTTTTTGGTTTATTTTGGAGTCACTGTAATATGCAAGGTTAAAAGTCTTCAAAAACTTTAAACAGAGCCACAACCACACATAATCACACCTGTAGCCAGATTAGAACACATGTTAGTTCGCACTTCAGAAGGGAGAGGAAAACATATGCCACAAGAACTTTTACTGAGATTTCCCTGCACTAAGATCATTACATGTTTTATTTATATATAAAACAGAAACTATGTTTTATTTAAAGCACTAATTGCACAGTCAACAAAGCAACATAAAGTACCTGACACATAATCTTTAGTTTTAATTTCAACCACTTAAATTGCTGGGGTCAAACTGACTGAAGATGTTACTGTATTACTGAATATATACGGATATATTACTGTTTTTATGCGGATTTCGATCTTGTTTGGAAAATACCAGTGAGCATTCCAAGCCTGTAAAATACTGTTTGGTCCAGCCCCACTTTTTTTTTTTCTTGTCTATGACTGGGTTTAATCTGTCTCCAAGAAAGCAGCCCTACAACCAGATCCTCAGTGTCTGTTTCTACCAGGTTGTAAAAATATTTATCATTACACTGGGTTATGGTACTGATTACCAACCAATAAACATTTATTTAGGAAAAATAATAAACAGAGGTTATTTTGCTGGAAAAGTTGTGTTTATTTTGTAGGCCAAGTGTTCTGGTCTGAACTTCAGACGGGAGTGAGAATGTGGTGCTGGTTAGGAAACTTCATTGCTTTTAGTTCTCTCACTCCATCTGGTGGATGAAACTGAGTAACACGCTCAAATTGGTTAATCCAAGTTAATAACGGGGTAAAAGGCCAGTCACTGTTTTGTGTTTTCATGACCCATACAAAGAGGTTGCAACTAATCATTTAGCAGATTTAGCCCAGACAAACAATTATGAGGAACTTACAGAACTGTTATTCCAGGACAGAATTACTCTGTTAATAATTGCTGTATTGAAAATGTTTAAAGAGGCTTTCAGGCCAAAGGGGAAATGGAACTATTGCTACATGGCTCCTTCAGTGGGGCCACTATAGTCTATAGAACAAGAAAATCTCGTTCTGATGTTGTATCTTGAGGTTCAGATGAAATCTTGAAAAACTGCGAGGACTTTTGTACACAACGACAGATGGGTTGTGAGGTTTTAATTTCAGAAGCTGGCTAATGCAGAAGGAGGCCACTACTACTAGGAAGCTGAATATCATGCTCATATTTATTACATTTGCAGCTTTTAGCAGACACTTTTATCCAAAGCGGCTTCCATTTCCTAACTACAGGGGACAGGCTCCCTGGAGCAACTTGGGTTTAGAGGTCTTGCTCAGGAACCCAGTGGTGGTCTGCTAAAGGTAAGATTCGAACACACAACCTCTTGGTCCGGAGGCAGGTATCCTACCCACTAGGCCACCAACATCCTCTATTAGCTTCTATATCAGTGGCCAAGATCCGCTGAAATCCTCAGCAAACTAACTTCAAAATAATGATGAAATTCACAATACTGAGTAACACAAGGGGGTTTCCTGGCAGGTCTGTTCAAGGCTGTTTGCAGAAAGGTATGGCATTAGGGGCTCAGCTCCAATGCGATTTTAATCTTTATTTTTGGAAACTAGAAGGGAGAATCCAGAGTAAACACCATAACTTACTTGGTATGACAGTGATTGAATGGACAAGACTAAGAGGCATCATACTGCTAACACACACTATTTACCCAACAGCTTACACAAACATGCATCTACTCTTCTGGGAAAGCTTTACCCTAGATGCGGTCGGATTCACTTGGGTGAATTCACTAAAAGCAGAGGACTCAAGAAATTTCCTCCAGAATCAATACAGTGTGTAAATTTAAAATTAAAATTTAAATGGATAATGGTGTGTGAATATTTTTTGGACATAGTTAACTATGGACAATAAAGAAATTTTAAATGGAACTGAACCACCCACTGTCTGAATCTTACACTATATGGACAAAAGTACTGGGACACTCCTGATTTTCAGTGTTTGGGCTAGGCTCCTTACTTCCAGTGAAGGGCAATCTTAATGTTTGGGAAGGGGAGCTGTGTGTGGGGACCCTTGCTCAAGGGTACCTCAGTGGAGCCACTTGCAGTCCTGGGATTTGAACCCATGACATCCTGATAGGAGGGTAACTCCCTAAGCTGCCTAAAGTCTGCCTGTATTTGAATGCAAGGACATTAAAGTCCCTGTTGGTGTGATGAGCAAACGTCCCAATACTTTTGTCCATATAGTGTATAGTAAAGGTTGCCCCAGGACACCGAGAGGCTTTGCCAATAGGTGGTGCAAGTGCCATGGCTTGGTAAACCCAGTTTAACAACAGAAGAAGTCCTGAGTTTAACAGGCAATGTTTAGCTCCTGAAAAGAAGACGGCTGTATTGTCTGGATATTTCCCTCTTCTGAGCCGCGGTGTCTGTCCTGGAGGAGGAGACTGAGGCAGAATCAGGTAGGTCCAGGTCCTCCCTCGGAGCAGCCCAGCTGGCCACGTGTACAGGAACTTGACGAGCTATAAACCAAGGGTCCAGACGAGACCAGCCTCTCAAAACTAGCCAGAGAAACATCTTCTGTCCCTTTCTGCTCATTCCAAGAGGATTTATTCCCTAAACCACAAACGGGTAGGCTTTTATATCCCTTGCCACTGTCGTAAATGAGACCGTTCTTTCCTGTAAAAATGGAGAGACCAGGCTGCTGAGTAACGATATCTCTATGGCAACAGGACAGGCTAGGCTAGCTGTTGTTATTGAGCTTTTTCCAAGATATTTTGCAAGCTTTAGGGATAAGTACCTTGATAAATTACATTTTTCAAACAAAATAACGCAACCTTTTCAGCTGTAGAGGTGTCACGAAGTGTTAGAGGACAACGTTTCCACAAGAAGTAAACAAACATTTCCTTTAAATGAAGGTCGACTGTAACCTTTAGCTGTTGGCTAGCTGACCTTTTGGAGCTAAAGTCTGTGTGGAGTAGGCTTTCAGAGTATTTTACATTGAAACGATGACAAAAAAGGTAAAGACAAAGCCCCGAAATGGGCTTATTTCTCAGTTTTTCCTGTCTGTTCCACCTTTAAATGTTAAGGATGACAAAAACTGTTCATATTGGCACTAACCTCAACAGCACTGTGTGTATATATGAGCTCAAATTAATGCAATGGCCATTTTGGCAGATATTAATTACCCACTTCACTCCCATCAGGGAGGAGGTGCGTGGACCAGGTCCAACAGATATCTATGATCATTTGTCCCAGCAGCTGTTGGGTTTCTTAATAAGTTTCAGGTCTTCTAGCATATAGGTCTCTTAGTAGCTGATGTCCTAATGGTTAGGGAGATACCCCTTGACTCAGAAGATCGGGGGTTCGAATCCCAGGACTGCTAGTGGCACCACTGAGGTAAACTTGAGCAAGGTACTGGCTCTGCGTCACTGGCTGCTTTCACTTGTTGAAGGGGTTACATGCAGAGAAAGAGTTTCACATTGTTCACACTGTGTGCTGTGTTGGGTTCACACATGACTATAAGGAGCCACTTTACTTTTTATTTGTGGTACTTAGTATTTGTCTTTTGTTTGTAGGTCCTTATTTTTATGTATGTGTACTTTAGTATGTGTCTTTTAGTGTGTAGGTTTTAGCTTTTGTAGGTTTCTACACTACTCACAGAAAGTTAGGGATATTCCGCTTTCGGGTGAAATGTCCGGATGAACATAAAACGCACTATAACATTTACAGGTGAACTTAATGTGACCGTCCCTAAACGTTTGAATGCACATGTCCAACTGTTCAGTTTTTAAGTTCTTTTTACACAACTTGCTGTTCTCTGACAAGGAGCTTAATGGCAAATTTCCCAACTGGTGTTTGATCCATTTATCGACCAATGAATTTCAATCAGGTTCAATCAGAATTAGTATTTAGACAGTCCTCCTCATCATGCTGTTCACATTTTGACATCATGAGACCAAGACAACACCTAACAATTGATCAACAGTACCTTGCCATTGTGAGGCTTCAAACAGGATGTTCTCAGACAGAAGTGGCCACTTAGAGTGTCACAGAGTGTCACCAGCAGGTTGCAACAGAGATACAGAGAAACTGGAAGAGTCATAGAAAGGCATAGAAGTGGACGTCCTTTGGCCACATCCCACACTAATAACCGCTTCATTGTGAACAGTGCCCTGCGGAACTGGATGATGAATGCCAGTCAACCCCAGGCACATATAAGGGAGGTGAGAGGCAACCAAGTGTCACGTAAGACCATTCGAAACCATTTACATCAGCGTGGTCTGCGTGCTAGACGACATGCAAGGGTACCTGACCACACCACCAGGCGTAGGCGTCATCGTCTTGCATGGGCCAGGGAGCATAATCATATTTATTGCTGTTTTTGCACATGTAACTTCTGCAACTTTGCACATCTCTGTTGCTAAAATACAGTACCGGTCAAATACTGTATTTTGCCTCACTGTAGCTGTTGTAAATCGTACTGAATATTGTCTTGTCTTGTCTAGTTGTATTATTGCTCTTGTGTTCTTTTTCGAGCTCTGTGTCCTGTTTGCACTTGTGGTCTTGTGTTCTGTTCTGTTCTGTTCTGTTCTTGTATTGCACCACGGTCCTGGAGGAATGTTGTTTCGTTTTTACTATGTACTGTGTGTATATGGCAGAAATGACAAATAAAACCTACTTGACTTGACTTGACTTGACTTGATTTACGCTGGACGAGGGACCAGTGGGCCTCATTGCTGTTCTCTGATGAAAGTCGATTCATGTTTAGCAGTAATGATGGCCACCAATGATGTAAGAGAGCGCTATGCATCAGCTATTGTTGTCATCAGACGAGCCTTTGGTGGTGGTGATGTTACAGGGTGGGCAGGTGTGTCTAGTCAATACAGAATTGCCCTACACTTTGTGAATGGTACAGCTGTATGGCCAAGTGCTGGCTACTTGCTGTGAATCAAATGTGGACCCCAGCTTTTGGATAAGTCAAGCTAAGCTTGGTGAGATATGAGGCTAAAAACGTGTGTGTTTTTACTTTAAGCACCAGTGTAAAGAGGACCTCTACACCAGTTAAAGGTGGACCCCCACATTTCAAGCTTGGTTTTGTGAGATACAGAGCTAAAAACGGCCGCTCCTGTGTGTTTTTATTGTAAGCACTAGTGTTAAGTGAACGGCTGCTCCATTTAAAGGTGGACCAGAACTTTTGAGTAAGAAGCCAAGCTTGGCTTGGTGAGATATGAAGCTAAAAACGTCCCCTTTTGTATTTTTCCAGTGTCCTCCACCTGTTTGTGTGGTGTGAGCTGGGAATCATGTCCACCAGAAGGAGAGCTCGAAGCGGACACTGGGCTGCTGCCCTCTTCACCCTGTTTGTCTTTCTGGTCATGGACGTGAATGCACGACCCGCCAACATCTCCACCCACAAGGACAAAAACCCGAACAGCAAGGAAAACAACGAGATCCTGCCCCCCGACCACCTGAATGGAGTCAAGATGGAGATGGACGGCCACCTGAACAAGGACTTCCACCAAGAAGTGTTCCTGGGGAAGGAGATGGAAGAGTTTGAGGAGGATTCGGAGCCCAGGAAGAACAGGAAGAAGCTGGTTGAAATCTTTAGCAAGTAGGTGCTGGTGCAGTCCTTCCCTGACAAGGCTGGTGCAGCCGTAACCGAGTATTGGAGGAAAAAGTGATGCAATTTTGATGTTGTATCCTTGCTGTTACAGTCTGTTTACTCATCTTTTGTTTTTCCTGTTGGTAGAGTTGATTTCAATAAAGACAGAAGTGTCAGTGCTAAAGAGATGCAGCGCTGGATCATGGAGAAAACAGAGGAGCACTTTCAGGAGGCAGTAAAAGAGAACAAACTCAGCTTCCGTGCTGTGGACCCTGATGGAGATGGTGAGCTTGTAGTCTCAATCTTTAGCCAAATGAACCTCTCACAAGGGTATCTTATTTATTTATTGTTCATTGTGGATTTTAAATGTCGCTATTGGTGGTGGTGGCCTAGTGGGTAGGATACCTGCCTCTAGACCAAGAGGTCATGTGTTTGAATCCTACCTTTAGTATACCACCACTGGGTTCCTGAGCAAGACCCTTAACCCCACGTTGCTCCAGGGAGACTATCCCCTGTAGTTAGTGATTGGAAGTCGCTTTGGATAAAAGCGTCTGCTAAATGCCGTAAATACAAATGATCACAGTGTTTCTGTGGTTGTGTGCATGAATAAAGGTATTCAAATGATCCAGCTAACAATAAACACTCTGATCAGAAATAATGCCATTTAACCATGTCTCATCAAGGATGTGCCATTGTGTTTGTAGAATATTTCAAGGGTACTCGGCTGTATTGTGCAGCTTTTAGTTCTGCAGCCAATTTGGGAAATGTGAATGCAGGCTGTTTATCTATAGAAACATGTAAGGTGTTGCAACAAGTACCTTCACCAGACAGGTAAAGCAGATCCTCCCTTTGTCTTCTGAGTCTCTTCTGTAAGCGCAGACATGCTTATGCCATTTATCGCTGACTCATAATGCAGAATAAATCACTGGAGCTCTGTTGACTGTGCTCAGTCAGAATTCTCCAGCATTCTCTTTGAGAAATTATGACTTTGTGGCATGCCTACACTGGTTTCAAAATGCTGGTTGTGAATGTGCACTAAACTACCACTTTTGATTGAGCCAAACCACAGGATTTTGAACCTTATTCACTAACAATCGTGTTCTCTCAGGACATGTGACGTGGGATGAATACAGGGTGAAATTTTTGGCCAGCAAGGGTTTCAATGAGAAAGAAGTGGCTGAGAAGATAAAGAATAATGAAGAACTCAAAGTGGATGAGGAAAGTAAGTGAAATGCATTAGAGGTACTGCATCAACCATCAAACAACATCACTGTATCTGTATATTCATAACTGTGCCAGTAATATGTAAATATACTGTAAGAATGTCTTTGATACAATGAGTAAAATTGTATACTTTCTTTATATTTTACGGTACACCTGTGTGTTTTTGTCTACAGCCCAGGAAGTCTTGGAGAGTCTGAAGGACCGCTGGTTCCAGGCAGATAACCCTCCAGCTGACCAGCTGCTGAATGAGGAGGAGTTCCTCTCCTTCCTCCATCCAGAGCACAGCCGAGGAATGCTCAAATACATGGTCAAGGAGATCATCAGAGACCTAGGTAAGCATGATAGATCTGTTTCAAAAACCAGCTACAATAAATCCTTGAGCCTGCTTACACCTGGTTGTTTCAGGTGATTAAGACCTGGACTGAATAATGATGACACAAAGTAAAGATAACTCAAACTTTCACTTTTTAAGCTAATTAGTTGCTGCACCACAGTCGGCTTCTAAATTAATCTCAAAGTAGTTCATGTCAGGAGTTGAACTGAAAGAGCAGTGGGGCCTCTTTCAAGTTGTTGCAGTCTAAATTATATTTTTGCCCATTTGTGGTGTAATGTTGACACACCATGAAGAGCATCTGGTGTTTTCACATGGTCTTAATAATCTCCCTGAATATGCTGTCATGAATCTCATGAAGCAATATTGTTTTTATTTTTGGCTTAGTTTGTGCCTAAGCTGGGCATGCTGTTATTTAAATCCTGTGTTTTAACTGATATTTTTGGCAGACCAAGACGGAGATAAGGAGCTGACTCTGTCCGAGTTTATCTCCTTGCCAATGGGGACAGTGGAGAACCAGCAGGCTCAGGACATTGACGATGACTGGGTCCGCGAGCGGAAGAAGGAGTTTGAGGACGTTATTGATGCAAACCATAATGGCATCGTCACCATGGAAGAGCTTGAAGTGGGTCTTCTTTTTTTCTCTTTAATGGGTATATGTTTTTTTTGTGTGTGTGTGTGTGTGTGTGTGCGCGTGCGCATATATATATTATACATATGTGATACACACACATATACACACATATCTCTGAAATAATGTGTGTATGTGCATGTATTAAAACCTGATGTTTTATTGATCCTCCGAATCATGTATGTATGTGTGTAACCATCACAGCTTGGCCCTTGTCAAAGTCACCTAGATCCTTAAGCTTGTCCATTTTTCCTGCTTCCAACACATCAACTGTTCTTGCTGCCTAGTACATCATACACCATGACAGATGTCACTGTAACCAGATAATCAGTTTTACTCCCTTCACTTGTAAGTGGTTTTAATGTTGGGGCTGATCAGTGTGTATATATAATCACACACAGTCAAATGACCATGAGTAATTGGTTGTTTGTTAAAAGATAAATCAATAAATCAACGCAGCGGTCTGGTACAGTTCATATCCTATATCAGCTGCATGCAGTAAATGATTGTAAAACTTTTCTAGCGTGTGTATAGAGTATAAAGTCAAATATAGCTTATTTAATATCTAAAGTGGTTAGACTGTTCGTTTCTACTTCCTAACATCCTGGCTTATTTAATCTCCTGCAGGAGTACATGGATCCCATGAATGAATACAATGCCCTGAACGAAGCGAAGCAGATGATTGCTGTGGCTGACGAGAACCAGAACCATAGCTTGGAACTGGAGGAGATTCTCAAATACAGCGAGTACTTTACTGGCAGCAAGCTCATGGACTACGCCCGCAATGTGCACGAGGAGTTCTAGGACATTCTCCTCAATCCCTCCTCTAAGAAAGAAAACATGACCGAAAAAATCCTGTTCCACCCAACAGCTAAACAGGCATATATATGTACACACATTCCCGAGGATTTGGTGCATTATTGCCTGCAAGGGTTTGGATTGGCTTATTGGAGTGAGTGAGCTTGTTTGGTTGTTTGAAGTAGTGCCTGGAGAGTGTGTGTGTGTGTGTGTGTGTGTGTGTGTGTGTGTGTGTGTGTGTGTGTGTGTGTGTGTGTGTGTGTGTGT
>JBBPCX010000141.1:6415157-6425697 GCA_037974365.1 Hydrocynus forskahlii
GATTTCACAGAAGTGTGACTGACTTGGAGTTACATTGTGTTGTTTAAGTGTTCCCTTTATTTTTTTGAGCAGTGTATAAGCAACCCAGCCAGCGAAGAATCCTTTCAGTTTCAGAACGTGGATCAGTTGATGTCCCGTTATGAGACATTAAAGATAATGCGGGACGACCTGCTGCAGATGACTCAGCAGAACCAGGACAGAATGGAGGAATCCCGGGCCCAGCTGGCCCACTTCACCCAGCAGACCAGAGACACACTGCTCCACTACAACAACTCTCTGGTCCAGCTAGAGTGTCAACTGGACAAGGCCCGAGCAGATGGCCTAATCTGGGTAAGACCAAGTTGAATGCACACTACATTAGTCAAGTACCTGTAAAATGGGGCTGATACCAATATGATGCCTCCCTACTTGCCAAACATGTTCTCTTTGGCTTTGTCTTCACACTGAAACATGTCAGGTCTTTTTCAGTTTTTGGAATGTATTATTCATATCATAGGTCTCTTTTCCTTGGTTTTACAAGAATAAAGGTTTCAGAGTAAGGAGCCATTAAAACCACGGGATTCCCACAATTCATATTGGTTCCTTTAACACTCTAAATGATGCAGACGCTTATCTTGTTCCTTTCTCAGGTAGAATGTTAAACTGTCAACTTCATCAGGTCTTTGTTAACATGCTACTACCATTAAAACACCTGATCTTACCAAATTGTGAGCCTGCATCAATGTATGACAACTGTTATTACTAGTTTATAACTGCTTATAAATGATGTCTACAACCTAATTAACAACCTGGTTATAAATCATTTATAAATTCCTTATAAATGCAGTCTTATTGTGAAGTGGCACCTCAAAATCTCTCATAGGTGTTCATTTAGGGTGAGATCTGTTAAGTCTGAAGGCTGCAGCATGGGATTTACATCATTTGCATACATCCGCTGACCCCTTCGTGCCCTGTTGAGGACCCTATTATCCTAACGGAGATCCTAATGTCTGGACATTTATTGCAGTGGTTTGCATTGGCCCTGCCCTCTAAAACAGAGGTATTCAAACTGTTTTACTCTGAGCCCCCCTTGCCAGTGTTTAAGGACTTGGGTTTCCTCTCTTATCAGTGGAAATGGAAGTTTTGGCCTGAAGAAGTCTTGATATATCTGAATTAGAACCAGGGCATTGGCCATCAGCCCCTCTGCAGTCCAGTGCAGGTAGCTATTAGTTTGGATCAATTCAGTAACAGTGACGTTCATCATTAACCCTTAGTACTCAACAAATGGTAAATTGTTGTCGTACGGCAAAACAACTTCTTATGTGGAAGTTCCCCCAGTTTCTGTTGATGCTTGAGGTGTCAGACATCAGGCTGAGCTTTGTTTGGTGTTTGATGTCACATAGAACCAATGATATTGTAATTTAAAAAATTACAGTAACCGCCACAGGGACTTTAAAATGGCATTAAAAATCACAAATGCCTATAAAAAACACAAATGCCCAAATTTCTTTTCTATTAGGTCTTAGAAACAAACGGAAAAAACACACGACCTTTGATCCTGGAAGAACTTTCAGGATAGTCTCCGGGCACTAGTGGGTGGGGAAAACCCGCAGAGGGAGGGGGTCCGGAGAGCGGCTGAGCGGCAGCGTGCCGAGTGAACGAACAGCATACAGCGAGCATTTAGGAGAGCAAACACCAGTTCTGGACTGATTTACACTGGTTTTATTTGTTGAAAACAGATTTTACTAATAAGCTCTTGGTTCTAAGGGTTAATGACAGCCATCTATTGACTGTACTGCTTTTTCCCTGTGATCAGGAGTCACGATGGGCCCACATTCAGAATACAGCTGCCAAGAAAACTCTCCTGTTAGGTACAATCAAGATGGCCACCTTTAACCTGTACCGGAGTGTGTGTAAGGTGGCCAAAGACTCTGGAGAGGCACCATTTTCTCCAGAGGATACACTCAAACAGCTGGATAAGGTAATGCCAAAAGCCATTAAAGGGCCCATATCCTTCATTTGGCCCCTCAATGGCCCATATCCTACATCCTACATAAACTTTTATTGTTTATAGGTACTGTTAAGTATTGCTGAGTGACCTAGAGTACTACTGGTAACCCTTTATAATACTGATTCACGGGAACTAAGCTATTCTGCTTATTTCTTCAATAAGTCATCTAATGAACATTAACTGCTCTATTAAAGCCACCTGCTCCAACACTTGTTACTAAAATACGGCATCCCTCTTTAAGAATAGGCCTCTGAGGATGCCTTGTAACTGTATATGTTACTCTATTAATTAGTGATAATTTTCTTCTTGTTTGTTGCTAGATCCTGAAGTTCTTAAGTAATGAGATGTCCATTTTGGAGGAAGTCAGCCGCACAGAAAGGGTTGTCCCAGTGCGTCGCTGAACTACTAACCCTGAGGATGCAGATTTTGTTTGTTGTGCTGTATTTTATTTAGTTATTCTATTTAAAATAAAACAACTGTTTTGAGACAAGACCTTAAATGTTTCTTGAAGTCTTAAATCTTCATTCAACCTGACGTCACCACTTTCTGACACAAGATGGCACTCAAATGTCAGCAATGTTTTCAAATTCTGTATGAGGAAACTCCAGGCCTCAGCCTTGTCACATCCTTATCAGCTCAACTTCCACTGTTCTCATGAACCCGTTCACATTCACTTCCTATAAGTTCATTTTGGCTGCCCGGTTACTTAACATTTACTTGCCATAATTCATTTTTTATCTGCCTAATCATTATTCTTCTGTCACCAAAAAAACTCAGATTAGCTGTTTCCACCAGATGCTGGAACAGTGTCGGCCTCGTTCCCAACAATTCTATGTCCAAAGATGTTCATCTGCTTTAAAAGAACAGCTCAGCAAAAAAATCTGATTGACATATTTGATTTAATCAAACAACATAGACAGGATGAGTGACCAAATCCTGCTTCTTTAATTTAGAACTGCAGGTAACATGCTGACAAACAGTGGACGTTAGTAGTCACTTAAATAGCCCACCTCATTTCTGTCAAAATACCTCACCAGAACTCCTCTCAACCTACTCAAGCCCTTTGTTAAGGTTACGCAGACATGCTGATGTGGTTTAAGACACAGTATGACTTACTGCAAGCTGTAAAATGAATAAAACTTCACTACAAGCAGCCATTCCTCACAACACCAGGGCTGATATTTACAAAGCAGTAATAAATTAGTGGACTGAGTCCTAAACCACATGCACTAGTCTGAAGATCTGGATGTGGTTTGAGAAGGTTGAGAGAATTTTGGATGATGTGTTTTTACAGAAATGGTTTGGGTTAGGGAGACTATTGACATCTAGTGTGCAATAGCAACCTTGAAGCTTCAGTGCTAAAGCCAAATTAGATTTTGTTTTCCAAATGATTGGTATTGTTTTAAACTTTCTAACTTGTAAAATGTCCATAGAAAAGCACAGCCAATAGAATGGACCACACTGGACCACACTTGAGCCATAGGTTGACTTGCACATTGCCAAGCTTAGGCTAGAGGGGTATAAAACCCACTGGCGTTGGAGCCATGACACTTGGGTTCTCAGGACTGATGGTGCCATTGGGATGACTTGGAATGATGTTTGTGATCCAGAATCAGTCGTCCAAGAATAACCGAAAACAATGACCTCACTGGTGGTTCACTTGTGGTTGAATGCAATCAAATCCTCACAGCAACGTTCCAACCTCTAGTGTAAAGCCTTTCGAGAATAGTAGCTTTTACGTCTGCAAAGAGGGGACAAAAACTTGATTTCGGTAGAAACCCTGGGTGAGCCAGTCTCTACAAACTTTTAGTCATGTATTATAATTTGAATTTCCTTATAAACTACACAGCAATGCACTATTGTCTACTAGAAAGACAAAACACACACAGTCTCAGCTGATGGTGAGCTCCACCATAGGGTGTGGCGGTGCACGCTGAGAGTAGACAGACGGGTTTTGAGCCTGGTGGTGGGAGAAAAAAAAAGAGGCTTGTTTTTTTTTCTCTTCTGCTAGAGACTGTTATGTAAGGGAGGGAGAGTCTTCCCACCTCCCCTCACTGTTTTTGTTTTTCTCAATGAGCCAGGCCTTTTCTCTCTCCCCGGCTTGGGCCCCTGTGCCTGTCCACCGGGCCCCTTTCCTGGAAAAAAAAAGCCCAGCAGGGGCCACTCAGGGATAGATTTTGAGGAGGCGGTGGGGGGGGTGTAGAGAGAGAGAGAGAGAGGAGCGAGCTAGGCAGAGAAAGAGATGGAGGGGTGGGAGGGGGTCTTCTTCCCTTTCCTGTAAGTCACATGGCTGCAGAGTTTGAGCTCGGGCCCTGCAGAAAAACCTCAGATTTGGCCGGTCCAGGCTGTTCTCTGGTTAGTGTGTGTTGCGTGGGTGCGGGTCACTGAGGGCTCGGGCTGCATGTCACTGAGGGCGCTCGGATCAAGGTGGAATTAAGTAGCTCATATCCTGTTCGTCCAGCACTGAAATACAGCACAAGTGTGAATTGTGTTTACGTACATTTGACAACCCAGATGTGCACGCGCACTCACACTTGACGGCCGTACGCAAGTTTAACGGATTGGTCGTTCTATATACTTGTAATGTGAACTCCAACGTCAAATTATATGCGAGAACCATTCTGCAGCAATCTTCAGGAATTAAAGTTGCGTGAAATCCTGAAAACCTGAAATAAACATGTTCTTCAGCACTGCTGTCTTTCCCAGGCCTACAGCACATCTCCGCTGCTGCTCAGGATGGAGATACCATCAGATACAATAATAGCCTACTAGTAATATTAATAAATAATATAAATAAGATGTCACGTAAATCACTGACCTTGATGATTCTTTAGAGAATCCACTGCATTCTGTAATCTAAAAAATACCTGGACTTGAGGAATTTACACAATACAGACAATAAAAACAGCACACCAATTACAACAACATTGACATTTGCTTTTAATTACAGTAGTCTGAGAGTTTTAGGGGCCTGGGGGCCAGTGTGAAAAAGGAAGATCCAAAACACAGCTATTCAGATGTAGAGCATTATGAGAAAGTAGGAGGTACGTGACCCCTCTGCCTCCCTCGTATTTTATGTAATTAAGCAACAGATGACGTGCGAGAGGGGGAGGGAAGGTGTGATCTTGAATAACATCAATAAAATAACAATAACAAGTGTTGTATTGCTTTTATGCAACGGTTAACAAAGAAATCCTGAACTTTGCATCAAATGTGCTGTAATATTGCAATAAGGAAAAAAGGCATAAAATGCTCCTAATATCAGCTCATCTCAGCTTTTACAATATTTGACTGATTACCCTAAATGTTATTCCAGCCAGTCCATAAAGCATTTCCCTTCAGGTTTGACAAAATGTATTCTGTTCATTTCTGGCTAACTCCAGTTTGTTCAATGGTTCTGTCACCACAGCTGCCGACCTGAAAAATTTATTATGATCGAAACACATTAATTCAAATCAATTAATTCAAATACATTAATTCAAAGCAATGATACAAAAATCGGTTCCGACTATACAATCTGGCTTGTTGAGAAGGATGGTCATTATGGAGTTGCCCCTACGATCAGAAGGTCATGGGTTTGAATCCCAGGACTGCCAGTGACACCACTGAGTTACCTTCAAGCAAGTGCGTCACCACACACTGCTCCCCTGGCTGTCCAGTGTTGTGGTGTGTTCATGTGACTATAAGGGGCCACTTAACTTTTGTTGCTTCTGAACTCATCAGATTGTGTTGTATCATTGATGTTCATCCATTATAAGATCGAATCCCCACCTTCAGAAGGATCCATTGTCATGCACAGATGCATTTTTATGCCACTAGTGTCGAGACCCAGTGTGTTAATACTATACCACTGCAAATAAAAAGCTCTCACAGGTGCACATTCCTGAGCGGCCTTCTTTGATTTGTACCTGTTTCCTAGCGTCATGACCTTCTAGAAGAGGACAAACAGCAAAGCAAGCACCAAAAAAGGCCAAAAAGATTTCAGGTGGGTCGCAGTATCTACAACTTTTGGTTCCACTGGTCCTCAAATGGGTTCCATTCCTCAGAGAAGTAGTTTGGAGAAAAAAAAATCCAATTTCCTTGCATTTCACCTTGACGCCAAAGAAACATGTTTTTTATGTTACAAAGCTAATGTGGTGGAATGCTGAAGCATGTCTGAAGCATGCTTCTTTACTTTACAAGGCTAATGTGGTGGAATTCTGATTACAACCATGCATCATAGCAAACCTCAGGCATCATGTCCTTGGGGTAAAAGAAAGACTGTGTTAATTTGATCCTTCCCTGACCTATTCTGAGAACCCAGTTAGTGCAATCAGAGTCAGGCTGCATTGCTCAATCAAATGAATGGGTCTGGGGAGTTCGACCAAGCTCTGGGAGATCTACCACCCTTTCAGTGCCTTTCGATATTTTGACACTTGTTTGATATGTAGTCTGGTAAATTCCCTTCTGGCAGGTTGTGCAGCCCACATCACTCCTATATAGAGACACCACAGCCCCACCTTAGACTGCTGGAACCACATGAAGGCTTTAACCTTGACCTTTGGTTAAATAGGTGCATTCCATACAGATATGACAATCTCTAAGTGATTTCCCTTCCGTTTGATGATTATATGCTTTTACACCCACCCCTGTTGTACGCTGGGGGTCTACACTACTGTGCAAAAGTCTTAGACCCTTGAGAAAATATTTAGAGCCTGTTCAGCAGAGCAGGAATAGTTTTTAAAGCGAATATTAGAATGTATACAAGCAATATTAATGCAGTAGTGATTTGATGTATGTCTTTGTGTTTGCATTACCATTCCCAGATCTCTCCTTGTGTAAGTCCAATATTACATTATAGTTTTCATCAAATACCTCAAATACCTGGTTCAGCTCAATCAGTACTTCATTAGATTAAAGCTGGAGCTGCTGATGGAGTTTCACAACTCTACGTAAAGGCTGAAAGCATCGATGTGAAATCTGGAACTGAACCCGTGTTCTTCTGACCACCTCACAAAATTTCAAGTACTTTTTAGAAACAAAACAAATCTTGACTTGATTTAAAGCGTTCTTGTTTGTTTGCATTTATTCTAATGTTAACTTGTATATTTGCTGGTAAAAAGTCCCTCACTGCTCAGATAAATGGCTTTAAACAGTTTGCACAGGAGCCTAAAACTTTTGGTGCATGGTACTGTACATCACAGGCCCAATGCATTGCAGATTAATACCAAAACAAGAACTGTTTTGGAACCCCATGTGTTTCTCTATGGGGTACTGCTGAGGTTTTTTTTTTTTTTAAAGCAAAGCATGCATTGGAATTCTCCCGCTCACAATAATTTTAGCTGTGTGTCTGCGTGGCTTCCACTTTTTTGGATTCTAGGAATGTAAACAGTGCTCCCATTCTTGTTTACGTCTGGGTTTTGTGGTATAGAATTGGTCCCAGTTAGGACTGGGCAGGGAGAGATTTGCAGCAGCGTAGCTGTCTTGAAGTTTCGCCAGTCACTCATCCACGGCTTCCACACTTAATGGAGTTTAAAACAGGAATATTGCACTGCAGTCCCCCCAAGACGCTTCTGAAAATCAGCAGCGTTTTCAGTGAAAGAGCATGGCTGCTGTCATGCAGAGTACATTGTGATACACAGTGAAATAATCCAGTATGAACCAGCAGTCTTAGTGCTCGTTTCCACACATTCTAAACTGCACCTGATTGGGAAAGAGCTTACTACACTATATGAATAATCACACATATCCGCTTAATCGCTTCTGCTCTTGCTTCAGCATTTGTGAGAATGTCTCAGCATTTGTGAGAATGTCCGTTTGTTGTAGATAACAAATAGGGTTGGTAGGTCTGAAGGTGAAAAACTTCTAGGTGATGAACATTAAACTCTTTAAGCCCAAAAATGTGAATTCTCTGTGTACTTTAACTAGCGCCCACAAATACACTTTTTATCACTCTAATTGTGTTTAGTTGTAGTTTATACATTTTTTGTATTTTATTTCAGATTTATCTGACATGGTAAACCACAATGAGAATCAGACCACTCTCAACCTCAGGAACACCATCAACACCATCAACTTAAACTACAACTACTACTACTACAACTACTACTACTACTAGTACTACTACTACTACTACTACTAATAATAATAATAATAATAATAAGAAGAAGAAGAAGAAGAAGAAGAAGAAGAAGAAGAAGAAGAAGAAGAAGAAGAAGAAGAAGAAGAACAACAACAACAACAACAACAACAACAACAACAACAACAACAACAACAACAATAATCACATTATTATTATTATTATTATTAACTACAAAATTTGACTTATACTACAAATACAAACAGCCTAACAATAATAATAGCCTACAACCAATAATTATTATTGTTTTATTATTGTTGTTGTATTGATGATGATGAGGAAAAAAATTATGAAGATGATATGATGATTGATGACGATGATGATGATTTTTATTCTTCACCCTAATATACGTTGTATGTCTGTTATCTTGCCTTTGCTGCTCTATGAAGCTTTGCACACAAGCATTTCACTCATATGTTCTGTACCTGTGTACCAGCGACACGGGATATGACAAATAAAATGATTTGATTTTTGATTTGAGGAGAAGAAGAAGAAGAAGAAGAAGAAAAAGAAGAAGAAGAAAAAGAAGAAGAAGAAGAAGAAGAGGAAGAAGGAGAAGAAGAAGAAGAAGAAAAAGAAGAAGAAGAAGAGGAAGAAGGAGAAGATGAAGAAAAAGAAGAAGAAGAAAAAGAAGAAGAAGAAAAAGAAGAAGAAAAAGATGGTGATGATGATGAAGAAGAATAAAATGAAGAAGATGATGATGAAGAAAGAAGAAGAAGATGATGATGATGATGATGAAAAAAATTGATGATGATAATAATAACAATATTAATAATAAAAAGATGATGGTGGTGATGACGAAGGAAGAAAAAGATGATGATGATGACGAAGGAAGAAGATGGTGATGATGATGATGATGAGGATGATGATGAGGATGATGAAAAACATTGATGATCCTGATGACAATACTAATACTAATAATAATATAAAATGACGGTGGTGATGATGATGAATAAGAAGATGCTGATGCTGATAAAGGAAAATGATGATGATGATGATGATGATGATGATGATGGAAGAAGAAATCTGATGATGAGGTTGATGATGATGATGAAAACTGATGATGATGATGATAATAATACTAATAATAATAAGAAGAAGAAAAAGGTGATGATGATGATGGTGATAGTAATAACAGTAATAACAATAACAACTATAATAACAACAAGAAGAATAGTCAGATCATGTAGAAACACACTAATTATTCTAGTGTCTGTGTAATTTCGATCTCTTTATCAGATCTATTATATTATAAACCTCAGTGTGTGTAATGTTGATCTGTAGGACTCGAGCCGCTCTGGAATGTTTTCAGCGTCGCGCGCGCGGAGCTGGGCGCCTAGGCTACGCCCACTTCCCGCTCAGCCAATCCGGGTCGGGTGACGGTTTCGAGGCGCCCTTCGAAAGCCCGTCGAAAGCAAAACAATGTCGGGATTAATTATATAAATTGCGTTTTTGGGGCTCGCTCGGCGCGCACTCGGGTTCTGCCGCCGGTTCGGAGCCGGTAACGGACGGGCTGGGTCGCGGGTGCTGTCCGTGGGGCGTGCTGGGAAGGGGGGGGCGAGTACGCGGGGTTGTTTATCTGTAGTAAAGGGGAACTTGAAACCGGCCCCTCCCCCTCCTTTGCCCCATGTCCTCGGTTGTTTTCCTTCTCTCGCCTGGATTCTCCATGTTGTCGGAGTAGGACGGAGAGGGGCTTCCACTCCACCGCGGGGGGCTCGGGGCACACACACACACGGCCCCGAGGATGAAGAGGGGACCCTCAGAGTGGAGAAGAGATGATAAAGAGGACGAGAAAACCTCCATAAGAAGTGCCATGCCCCTCCCCATGTGGACAGCAGCAGCAGGCGGGAAGAAGTCCGTCTGAAAAACAAAAACATGTTTTTAAAAGAGGCGGGGGGTCTGTTTACCTCGAGAAGGTCTCTGTTAAGATGTTAACATCTCCAACTTGGACAAGAAATGCGTGTCGAGCCTCTGTTTAGGTGTTTAGAGGCAGGGAGGGGTGCTTTTGAGGATGTAGCGATGGAAGTTACAAGGTGTCATCGAGAGAAATAAATGTATCAGAGAGAAAGCAGAGAAAAAGGAGCTGCCCCGTCCAGAAAACAGGTAGGATATCTTCACATTTCAGGCTGGTCTCAGCTCCTCAGCTGTCAGAGACGAGTGCACTCTTGTCCCTGACAGCTCAGGACTCATGGTGTTGTTTATGTTCTGCAAAAACAGCAAAAAAACCCCCAAAAACAAACAAACAATGAAAACACGGACATGTCCCGTTTAGACTCTCTGCAGCCACAAACAACCAAACAACTTGTTTACTGACTCTCTCACAAGTGCACGACTCGTCTCGGGGGCCTCGGTGCACATCACATTATAAATAACAACACAGGACACAAAATAATACTAAATAAAAATACAGCAGAAGCGCACTGGCTGTTTTT
>JBBPCX010000141.1:6427718-6443204 GCA_037974365.1 Hydrocynus forskahlii
AAAATATATATGTATAATTATATATATAATAGATAATCTGTATATATATATATAATCTGTATCTATGCACAGGTAAAGTCACAGAAATAGCTTAGAATACAATCTGTTTGTCACATTAACTTACATTAAATGTGAAGACACACTTCTGCACAATTTCATGCACAATTACAGTTTATGTGCTGAATGTTAAAAACAAAACATGTGGTCTGTGCTAACATTATTGCACATTTTTAATGTAGCAAATAAATAGAAATTGGGCTCTAGAGTTAGCAGAAAAGGTCAGGTTTGTTGACTGAAGAGGAAACGTCAACTTATTTTCACTTAGAAAATCAATACACACACATATATTGGAGCAAAACCTTTTTAATTAAAAATACTTTTTTTTTATTCCCAGCTGCTGTTTACACTATGTCAAAATTTTAAGAAGACAGTGATCCAAAAGCATCTCGTTACATTGACTTCCACTGAAAATACGTTTAGATAATCATGTATTGTATATGTAAACGAGGACCGTACTGCTGCACTGATTTTTGTATTTGCTGAACAAGGTTTACATTTTTTTTTTGTATTACTGATGAATTATTTGTGCTTACATAATTACGTCCTGCTTAGATGTTGTGTTGACACCTGCAGCTGTGTGAGCCAAAGCTGTTCGTTTTCCTGCTCACCTTTGAGCGTTTGGATTCCCGACATGTGGAAATGTCACGACGCTCAGCCTCAACACGTCTTGGCTACTTTCTGCATTCTGAACTTTCTCAAAGTTTGTTAGTTGTTTAGTCCCCTGTATTCAAGCTCAAGTTTTGTAATGTGTTTGTCATCACATGACATACTAACTGTCAAACAGGCACCTGGCATAATGAGGTTGGTACTTGGGTGGGGGGGTTGATGGCAGGTCTTGTTTTTTTTTTTGTTTGTTTGTTTTTTTCCCCCTTCACTTTTGCAAAACTGTAATTCTGGTCTGGCTTGTGTGTATTTTGCTGTCGAGTTGAGAACACAAAGCCAGTTACAATCTCTTCTAAGAACCGCAGAAAATCGCCCAATGAATCAACACCCCTTCCTCCCTCCCACCCCATTCACGAGCCTCCTTCTAACGATTGTGCAATATTCTTCCATCTGTGTATATCAAGTCTTTCAAAGGCCGTCGAGTTCACGGATCACGTTCAGTCTCCTCCATTTCCTGCGCCTTTTGTGCGGAGCAGAGCTTTATCAATGAGACGGACGAATGCGGAGCAGCGAGCGGTGGCGCAGGAGGCCATTTTCCCCCCTCATACCCTCTTTCCACAGCACACGCTGCTCGTATGTTACATAAGATGATTCCTATGGCTGCATAAGCCCCTCAAAGAGAACAACAGGGAGGGAGGGAGGCGGAGAGAACGAACATGGAAGAAAACACAGATCAGGGCTTTTTCTCCCCATTTCCAACACGTTTACCTCGATTTGGAGGAAAAGAAACACAGCATTTTCCAGCATTATAATTTTGCCCCAGTAATGTACACACACAGATTGGGCCAGCAACATTAGTTTGACAGTCCATGGAGATGAGGCTCTTTGCTATGCGGGACATTTTTTTAACCTTCCGCATAATCTGAAAGGTATGTCTGGACAATTTCACGTTTCTCCATGATGCAAATATTTGCACAAAAATATGCCAGAGACTTTAAAAATGCGAGCGGCCCATAAGCCCCTCCATAATGCAAGCCCGAAAAGCCTCGCCACAGATGTCATGTTACAAAACACGGGCTCCGATTTCTGCGCCCGTCTTTTGTGGCATATGCGCTGCGAGGGCTCGTTCCTGCCAGACTCTCCTGTGATGAAATGGCGGGAGTGGTTAGTGTGTGTGTGTGCATGTGTGTGTGTTTTGCGCTGAAGGTACATCTGAAATGTGTGGGCTTTCCCGCCCTCTGTGATTATATAACATATACCAGCCGTGGCCAGCAGCCTCATTTAAAACAGATTTTCTGTTTCTGTGCAGCGGGAGAGGGGTAGTCGAGCAAACAGGATGAATTTTTTTTGTGTTTAACAAGAACGCAGCCTGTGTTTCGTTTCTTTTTTTGAGCATCCGTGACTTAAGATCCCCCGAGCTCACATTTCCCTGCAGTCTCTTAGGAAAAACACATTGGTGAACTAGTTGGTGCTGATGAGATTCAAAATCATGCTGTTTGCCCAGTATATTATGGTTTCAAGGGTAAATTTCTGTTAATTATTACATTAATAACATTGGTGCACCATCATAGAATCTTACGAACCTATTGTAGCTTGTTTTTATGTTCCATTCAGTTTTCTCTATTTGAAATTATAAGAAAGTGAACCTTACACAGTATTGCACAGACTGCATTACCAGAAAGGTATTTATTTAGATATTTTACATTTTGTGTTACTGATTGTTCTGAACAAACTTGTTTAGAGCAGTCAGTATCCCCTGTTGTTTTAAGTACAACTTAAATTGACAAACCTTAAATCATTTTTTTTAACAATTCTGTATGGAGCAGTGTCCATAGGACTACATGACACTTACGTGTTTCATGACAACAGACATAATCCTCCATGACTATGTATGAAGGTTTATTCTAATTTCAGCTTCATCTGTCATATACCCAAATGAGCTAATAGGACTAAAGCAGCCTTTACAACAATCTGAATGATATTTTACAAACGTCAAATATTCTTTCATAGAACTACTAAAATACTTGCTTAAAAAGATCATATGACCATAATTTTAAGCATTGTCGTTAATGCAGAAAATATCCAGCAGGCATTGTATTAACAATCTCTGCTCACACGCTGTATGTTGCTATAGAAGCCAAGATTGTAGCCTTTGAATGTAAGTCCAGGTGGAAAGAGTGTAATGTTAATTTTATTTAAAACAAAATGATCTTTTTGAATTATTTTAGTCAGGGTTTTAGTTAGTGCTGGCAAAAATGATAGCAGCTGTTTTTCCCTTTTCATCCGCTGCCAGGATCTGAGCGCCTTGTTTTGATGCAACCTTCACCAGACTAATATTACTCATATGAATCACTGTCCTACATATTTGAGATGATTCATCAAACTTGTTGCTCCTTCTTAACAACCTTTTGTTGTACATTTTACACTGAGCAGTTTTCATCTGATAATTTTAAGTTCTCCCACTCGTGTAATTTCATGTATCGCTCTTCTTTTAGCGTCAGTGCCCGCATGAATAGTTCAGTTTGTACGTTTAAATGACATGGATGGCTGAACTAGACAAGCTAAAAAAAAAGGGGGGTTTTTTACAGTTTACCATATCATAACAATCTCTGTTCTTTTTCAAGACATACACATTTGAGATCTTTCATCATTTGTCATGCCAGTATCTTATTGTGTACTTTTCACTGAACATCTCTGCTGTTTTAGCTGTAATGACTATGTAAAAAGCAGTTAATGCTTTCTAAACCTGCAATTTATTTTTCAACATTTTACCTTATTATAGCAATCTGTCCTTTTAAAGTCCTTTGCTGATGAAATGCATATGAATTTAGGCTACAAATATTGGGAGCCGGGAAAAAAAAGATGTCTGAACACTAAATTGCAGCAGCCCTACAACTGTTGCTTGTTGGAATAGGCCTTTATTAAAGGCTTATTTTGGCGTTCTTTAAACTCTTGAATGCTGTGTGTCAGTGAAGTTTTTTGTATATCGCTCATACAAAAAAAATATTGTTGCAGACAAGATATCGGCCAGTACTACACACCAACGCTAAATGCATTCTTCTACTGTAACAGACCTCTATATTGAAAGGTTACACACTCTAAAATGAGTTTGGCCGTAGAGTGTTGGACTGGTGATAGCTTTAAGAGGGATCCTTGTAAACCACGGGCTTAATCTCATTATTCATTTACTTCTAATGTAATTGTATATGATATAATTAGCATTTAGACCACTAGAGCCTGCTTGCATGCAGCAGTTCTTACAGAAGGAGTTTATATCTTCTTTTTTGTGTTTGCCTGTTTTCCTGTGGGTCTAACAGGTCAGACAAACAGCTTCGTGAGTCGAAAACCAGGATGTCAAACCATCTCAGAACTCAACTGTTGCCTTCAAGCTGTGGATGCCCAGCAGCAAAGCAGTACTTTCCCATGATGCCGTGTAAATGCCAGAGGACAATAGAACTGTTGCCAAGGTAGTACCATTGTACCAGTGATCTGTTCTCATACAGCTCCTGAATGCTGAGCGGGTTTTTTTACACCCATCAGAACGAAATGTCTGACTGAGGGTGAGCTGTTGTGTGTTACAGTGTTGACACTGTGAATGTCCTGGTTATAATAATTCCATAATTTATAGGTTTTAGGAGTGGTTCTGGTGTTGGATATACAAAAATAAAAGTAGGAGGGACCGTATTTCATCATTATTGGGATAAATTCCATCACAAAATTTTTATGCATATCACCGATTTTGCAGATCAACTGCATGTCCATTACAAAGAGATACTGTAATGTTTTATTGAGTGGATTTAATGATGCTAAATAAACAAAGGCAACAGACTAAAAATAAAACCTTCCTGGTGGTGATAAATGAGAATTCTAATTTGTTACACCCTTAGCATTAAAAAGCTCCATAAAGCTGCCTGTTAATGCAGTGCTGTTGTCTACTGGATATATTTTAGACCTCTGTAATTTATAAAACTATAATTAAATATAAAACAATTTAAAGGGTGATTTTGAGGATACTAACCGATATTAAAAGCCTGTAAATACCTTTCAGGTGATGTATTTTTGTCACATCGCTTACTCCTAGACTGTATTATGATGTTACATTTTTGTCATATTTCCTCCACCTCCACACAGGATACACCATTCTTTGATGCGATGGTTTCTGTGTTCTGAGCTGGTTATGGTTGAATTCCTTTTTTTATTAGCTGTTAAAAATAAATTCAGAGGGTTAAACTTCTTAACTTTAATGTATGTTCATTTGATGAGATTTTCTTTTTCATGTCATTTTGGACCATTTCTATTGGACCATTCGTGATGAAATGATCACACAATGCAGTGGGTAACAGATGTATTCAGAAGGTGTAATGAAATTACATAGATTTAACAAAAGGAGTTATATTTTAACATGAGAGCAATAAAATGCAAGTGGGTGAGATTTGAAAATGGCATCATGACATTTTGCTTGAATTTCACCATAAACAGAAAAAAAAACGAAATTGTACCTTGATCTCAAATACGAGTTAAGGGCACCAAGGTCTTGTTTTCGTGAATGCAAGACTGACCCGCGTGTACTGAGCAGCCCCCAGGGGCCGGTCCACAGCTTACACTCATCAGCACTGTTGGTAAAACACTGAAAACAGGGCTACTTCTGGCCACTAGTTCACCTGCCCTGTTCTGATGAACTTCTGCCTGGTCGAGTTGTGCTCCAACACCAGCTATGTGCATAATAATGAGACGCTACAGCTGCTCTCATTGGCTGGCTTGTGTTCCTAGGCTGTGGAGCAGCTATTCTCTAAAGCCACAGGATTGTCTTGCTCACTGGAATGAATCTGATGGAATATTTGGAGGGAGAAGAAAGTGCCAAGCAGAGGAGTCTTTGCTGAGGAATATTAATGAAACTTATGAGAAATGTGTGTCTGCAGGCAGTTGTCGAAGTATTTTCTAGACAGAAGAATATAAAACATAAAAACAGAATCGACACATGCATTGATCTGAAGGCAGCAATTCAACTGCATGAATTTTGGAAGAGTAATTTAGACATTTCACATATAAAAACATGTCTATATTCCACTGCCCTGTGAACGGTTCCTCCAATGACCTTGTGTATTGAGTGTGTTTTTTAAAATACCTGAATCATACCCAGAAAAATCCAGATGAATCACCGTGACATTGGAGGCTGAATCATTTCTTAAAGAATCATAATCCAAATTCAAATTGTGAGATCAGAGATTTACTGTTCAACTGTTTTAAACCAACATTAAAAACCTGTCCGCAGCTGTGCCGTCAAGATCTGGTCGTGTGTGTGTGTTGGGTTTGTTTGAGTTACAAAGTGACACGTTACATAAAGCGGTCATATTCATACATGAACCTGCTGTTTGTTGATTCTAGCACTGACCTCTAATGATTTTTGTCTTGCTTGTGGATCGCAGGCAAACGTCCGAGCTCGAGGTGGCCTCTCAGGACCGGGGCGGGATCTGTGTGGTCATAGACCTGGACAGGATGCCTGCGCACAGTTTGTTGAAGGTATTGTCCCATGGTCTTAACTCGGTTACATTCATCCAAAAGCACCTCCAACATATTACAGATCCTTGCTAAGTAGATCCTTCAGCTTAGCAGGTTTCATATGTTAGACTCCAGCCTCATAATTGGAAAATAATAATTATTTTTAGTCGAGTTTAGTTAACAACACTTTAAGCCGAAAAAGGTTCAGGTGTTAAAACTCGCTCTGAAAAAAAAACTGGACACATTGCATGTAGCTGGACAAAAACAGTCAAAATGCAACTGAAAGAAGTATGAGCAATATAAAACAAATGAAAGATATGCTAAATAAAAAGGTTAAAAAGTTATGTTACGTCCAGTTTCGTAAAGCATTTCTTACACACAGGTTTGGGCAAAAGTGAGCTGTTTATCTGGGCAGTAAAAATGTGTTTATTTGTTCAAACTCAACACAAATGTGATTTTAAGTGTATGAGTATGTTATCGTTCCCAAACCTCTATTCTAGGGAGTATTTACAGTCACTATCCAGTACCTGCTTCAAGTGGTCAGTCCTTCATTAAACTGAGTCAGTTGCTGCTGAGTACAGTGAGATATCAGGAACCAGGTCTATGTTCTTCGAACCATATTTCTCTAACCAACATATGAATCGTTTTTTTTACGCTGGTACTCTTTACAGTATCCTTTCTCTTTGTTTGTGTATGTTCTATGCATAATATAGTGCTTTTGTTTATTTATTTTGTGTATTTGTTTTTTTGTCTATTTGTGTTCTGTTTATTTCCTTTGTCTATTTTGTTTGTGTTTGTTTGTGTTCTATATGCTATATAGTGCTTTTGTTGGCAAAAACACACTGCTGAGATGAATAGTTCTAAACTGTTCTCATCCCGTGAGGTGAGCTTTTCTAACTTCAAACGCACACGTATGAGTGTTTGCATGGAACTTGGGTTACTGTGTGGTTATTAATTAATTTACCTTGCCTTGTCCTTAGGCAGTAAGTGGTGCAGTGCAGTTTTCTTTGTATCTAGTGAAAACTGTGGGGCCTCACAAACCAGGTGAGACTTCATAAGCAAAGTGTGTTTAATTTTGTGAGAACTGAAAGGCTGGTAATCCCCCGTTAGTGGGCTGGTGTTTTTATTAGCTTACGCAGTGAACACAAACGGGATGTGCCTGAAGACGGAGGGAGGCTGTTCTTCTGAAGTCAAGAGTGGACAGAGTGGGTCCTCTGCTGGACAAGAAGGGGAACTGTTGGAAACAGATATAGGCTACGTAGACAAAAGTATTGGGACACACCTTTAAATTATTGTGAGCCAGGCTCTCTCGTCCAACATCAGTGCCAGACCTCATAAATGCTCCACAGAATGAATGGGCACGAATTTCTCACAGAAACTCCAAAGTCTTGTGGAAAGCCTTCCAATAAAAGTGGAAGCTGTTATAGCAGCAATGGGGAACCAATTCCATATTAAAGTCTATGGATTTGAATGCAATGTCATTAAAGTCCCCGTTGCTGTAAAGGTCAGGTGTCCCAGTACTTTTGTTTATGTAGTGTACAAATAATGGTCTATGTGTCTGTGTGAAGATATTAAGTTGTCTTTTAATGTTTCTCATTTCAGTACATGTCTTTGTTCATCTTCTTTTAGGAATAGGACACCTTGTTTATGTATTTATGATCATATCTTGTATATGCATTCCTGGAATCCCCCCAGAAAGCCTGTGTTTGGCCTCTGCCTGGTTCAAGTAATCCAGGATAGGTTGGTTCTAACTAGTACGGCCTATTCTTGATTACTTGTTTCAGGAGGAAGCTTCTAGCAGCAAAAGCCCTGCTGTCCTCTGCTCTGATGGCCTTTAACTGGGGGGAAGATAACACTAGTTTATCGTCTTTATTAAGTCAAGATATTTATTAGCCTCCCTGAAGAAAGGATGATGGATTAAAAACAGTACTGAGAACCTCTGGACTATAGTTGTGTATGTTCTGTAAATGTACATTCTTTCCATTTCTTTTACTGTGAAAATTGTATTTTTAAAGACTGGTTGTCATTTCTACACATCTTTGTTGCATTATATTTGACCCTGTGCTGTAAGAAAAAAATTATTTCAGAGTTTTACAGGCTTGAAACGAGTCCAAGGAGGTTTTTAAAACTAGTTTTTATTTCATATTTACACCTGTTCAACACTTTTTTATGCAGATATATCCATCATTTTGACTATAATTCTGATACAAAGAAACAAATTAGTAAATACGACGGTTGCCATCTAGATTTTCATTTTAATTATTTTTTTATTATTATTTTATAGTTTGGCTTGCAAATGATACAAAAAATGGCTTACAAAAACAATTTGCGACTGAAAAATATTATAGCAATCTGTGTTTTTCCAGCTTGAAAAGAGAATAATTGGCTGAGTTCTTAGACAAGATGACAGACTGAATAAATGTTGGATGACATTTGCAATGACTAGGGCGAGTACTCAAGTATTCATTCTGTGATATCACAAGCATGTCATTTTATAGCATTTATTTCAAATCTGCAACAAGAAGGTTGGTTTTGTCAAAAGGACAGATTCTGAACTGTTCGTACGTAGACGAGGAGACATTTTATGATTATTTGAATTTGAAGCAAGCCGAATAAAGGAACCATCATTCATCATAGCATTAGAAGTCATAAATGGAGACTCAAACCTGGTATTACTGAAAATAAATTAAAGGTAAATGTAATTATTCTATGCAGTTAACGTTATGCCATTGAAATAGTGTTTTAAAAAGGCAGCAGGGTTAACTTTACATAGAAATCAGACCTATCTACACTAAACCTCTGAATTCAGAGCAAATAACAGGTGTTTGTGTGTCTTTCTCAGGGTGCTGCTTCAAAGAAGAGCACCATCTCAGCCAGGAGCGCCACTAAACCTTGAACCTGAAGAGCTTTCCTGCGTCTTCCAGTCTGAGAACACTGTGTGTAACCCTGTCATATCTTCTGTTCGTGCCTCTGTTTCAGGTACGTCAGTTTTATAGTGACCCTGGTGTCACCTGTTTATGTAAAGTACATAGTCATAATTATTAGTATGACCAGTAAACTGATATAAAACGATAACATGACTTAGAACTGTTTAATAGAACATGATCTTTAAGTTGGACAAAAATTAAATGTACACATTTTTCCTTGTACCTTGAATATTGGTGCATTTGTTCACTTAGTAGTAGTAATAATACTACCCCTGTAATCAATGAAAATGAACAGAAATACACAGAACAGTAAAAGCAGCAGTATTTGTCAATATTTTTGTCCATTTCAGTGCAAAACTAACCATTTAAAGTTCAGGCAATTGGTTGATCATCTGGCCAAATTTTCACCAAACTGTCACTTTAATCAAATATTCTCTCGGCTTTGGTCCTCATGAGTAAGAGAATCTTTATATCTGTGTTCCTGACAGACTTCAGTGCCTTTGTTAGATGACCTAGACGATGCTGGACTGGGCTGCAGCAGAACCGGGCAGATGATTCCACAGCAGAAGAAAGACAGTCTTCCTCAATCTAAGAGTGCTTGTCTCAAACAACATTTAAACCTGCACTTACACACCACTGCATATGGCATTACACATATATATACACACCTACAACACCTGTCAAAAGTGTTCTAAGTTTTAAAATAATGCTGACATCAAAACTGGGAAAAAATCCACATACAGTTTTGTGGTGATCAAAGCTATCTTCTGTTGTTTTTTTTGTTTTTTTTCCAAGATTTTTCAAAGTAGTCCCACTTTGCCTTCACATATTCATAGTATTTACTCAGCTTCATGAGGAGCCCCAGAATGCTTTCTAGAAGGCATTTCAAAAGTGGTTTTTGAATGTAATTAATTCGTACATATGCGTCAACATTATTTTTTTATGTTTTAGAGATAAACTCCAAGCATTTTGTAGATCAAAATGTCTTTGACGTGAAGTTAAACATTCATTCAATTAGATTTGTCCAAACCTCTGGTGAACATATCAGAGATTTATCCAAGTCTCTGATATTCTGTTAGGAATATAACAACATACTCAGGCCAAGTTGAATCCATTCATGTTCACAGTTCAGTATTCTCACAATATTGTGGACAAAATTTAAATGCAGAAAATGAGCATAATCATGTTACACAGTGACACTGGAGCTGGGAGGCAGGAATGTCTGTAAGAACCAGAACAGGCTGGAGGGCTTTAGATGAATAGATCTTATAACTAATAGAGTGTCCATTCTCCAGTGTATGTCCTCACAGTTCTGCATTGCAACATCACAATATCATGATGCACTGTTACACCCCTAAGTACTCTGTGCATGCACATGAAAATTTGGTTCTTATGTTTACCTTTACACAGTATCAGGTCGCTCCCTCTGTCTTATATATATATATATATATATATATATATACTACCACTTAAAACTTTGGACACACCTTCTCATTCAACGATTTCCTTCTTAAACATATTGTCACGGTCACAACAAAACCTCCAGTCTCTTTACTGGAAAAGGAAAAGATGTTTTTAAAGTAACGAGATGTTTTAAAAACTTTGGACAGTTTCTATCAGTCCATTAATCATACATTTTTTCACTGGTATTTTCAAAACATGGTTTTGTTCCAACAATGTACACTTAAGTATGTGTTACAGATTTTCCTCAATATTTATGCACACCAGATGAGAATGAATAATATGCTTGTACCCCATGAGGATCTGTAACATACAATCTACCTCATGAATGCCAAAATAATCCCTATGGATTTATGTTGGACTTTTGATCTTGCCGTTGACATTGTAACTAATATAAGCATATTGTCTCTTTTGCATTCTTTCGCTGTGTACAACAAACTTGAATAAATTGCTTTGTTGAAGGACCAAATACAGTGAATGGTGGTGTAACATGGCTTTTACTGAGGAGTGTGTCGTATTCCTGAGTGGTTGGATAAGGTTGCATTATCAACTGTGTCGTTAGTATTTGCCTATTTATCAGTGTGTGGTATTTTCACACCTAAACAGCATTTACAACTGCTTAAGAAAGGCCAATTTCTGAAATGTTTCTATGTTGTATCTTTAGGTACCTTTAAGTCTTAGTTGCACAGCAGCGACATAAACACTGCTTTTTGTGTAACGCCGAATTCAAGGAACTGAGTTTCAGTTCCCCTCTGCAGCATTCTGATCATTTGACTAATTTTAACACGACAACACTTGTCCAAAACTATGCACAGAAAACCGATAAACATCATCTGACCAGGGTGCACTAGTTAAATGTACAATATTTACTTGTTAGATGTAACATATTGGGGGAAAAAAGTAAACATAAAAGGTGGATTGTGCAAGAGTTTGGGCACATGCTGTATTGTGTGTTATACTTTGAACCCCAATATGCTAAACTCGGAATTTAAAGCCACAGAAATGTGTCCCTTTTGAGGAAAAAATGTACATATTTGACAAGAGATAATCAAAACATGCAGACTGGAGTACCATAACATTTGAATACAGCTGTGTGTAAGTAAACTGGGATGCCTAGTGTGCGTCTAATGCTGACAGATGTTCAGTCGTGTACACACAGCTGGCGCAGTCTGCATAGAAAAGCACTGCCAATAGAATGGGACGCTCCTGAGCAGCTTCACGAGCCTCAGGTCACCATGTGCAATACCAAGTGTGGGCTAGATATAAAGGCCACCGAGGTGCTAACCTTCAGCAAACAGTCTCTGGAACAAAAGAGCCACCACAAACTATAAAAAGATTTTTATTTAGTTGCATGAGTGATGGAAATTACTTAGAAAGATGATTATGAAACAAAAAAAAACATTTATGGCTTTTGCAGAGATGAGTGAAAAAACATCTGATAGCACCTTGATAAAAAAAAGTTTACAGATATATTAACAGCTTCGTCATAAATCCTTTTGTAAACATAGCAAACTAATATAAAATATTCCTGACAACAAAATAAAACGTCGAAAATAAATGTAACGTCTACAGGCAACTTAGAAATCTAACACAAGCAAACACATCAGTGACGGGAGGACAATGCGGGGTTGCATGCTTGCATGTGATGTTAAAGACATCTTTGAGGTTAACAGTCATTTTCACAAAAAACAGCTTTTTTTGTTTTAAACAAACAAGGGCCTGGTATAAAAAAAGGGTGTATGTGTGTGTGTGTGTGTGTGGGGGGGGGGTTGGAAAAATAATCTGTGAACTGTTTGGTGTGGGTTTGAGTCAATAAAGCAGTACTTTGTTACTCAAAAACAAAAAAAATGCTGTAAAGTTAAATGTCTCGTTTGAGAATCCTTCACGATGTGGTGTGGTCATATTCCTCTTTAGGCACTAATGAAATTCCCAGCTCCACCTTCAATGGAGAGGCAGTCCTGGTTCTTCCAATTTTCAGCTCCATCTTGGCGAGGCAGTTACATTGTAGTGCCTGTAGGTGCCAGAAAATAACTGCTGCACCGTTTAAGACAGAATCGAAAGTGTTGAAAGGAGCCTGACTTTGATTTTAAAGTGACTTTGATTTTACAGCATTGTGCTAAGTGGGTCACTGCAATGTTTACAAAACATCTCAGGAACAAAATCATGTCCTGTCCTCACAGGACGGTGTGTTGGAAAACATGGGAACTGTGTTTATCGTGTTGCTTTAAAGTGGAAAGGAACAACCATGTACAACATAGAATGAGGTCATCTTGCTGAGTCAGCCAGCCAGGAGAAAACTCACTAGAACAGAACATTAACTGCATGGAAAAGGGAATTTCACAAAGCTGGGTCTCACAGTTGGCTGGACAACTTAAGTCAGAGGGTCTAAAAAATGTCCCGATAGTAATAAGCTTCAGTCTTCGGAGAAACCTCACCGCATGAAGTGTCCTCGAAGACACTGCTGAAAAGGAACTTAATGGAGACACACACACATACGTAGACAGCCAGGCACAGTAAATAGATTGACAAGGAACAAAGATAGTAACCATTGAGGTGTGGTCTTGTCTCACCACACTGTTGCAAAGGAAGAGAAATAAATAAATAGTAAAAATTCACCGTAAAACACTGTAGCTCTATCTCACATGGATAGTACTTTTTATTATTGCTACGAGTTGTTGCCACGTAACGTATAATGGAATCAATGGAAGTCGACGCAAACTGTACACAAATGCATGTCTTGCTTTGTATTTTTTTTTTTTTTACTTTTACATAAAATATGCATATTAAATTACGAAAAAGAAAACCACATAAACACCTCACTTTGCATGTACTTTACACAACTATGTTATGGAAAGATGTGTATGTGTACGGACAACAGGAGAACATTCGGAGGAAAATGAACGGAAGACTTGGAATGGTTTTCCAACGTTGATGGAGGAACGGCGTGTCTACTTTGCTACTACTCAAAACAGAGAACGAATGTTGGTGTTCTCAGCGACAGAAAGAGGTGTGTAGAAATTCGGTGGGTCGACAGTGCCCACTGCAAAACATGTCCACTCACTGTGTTCTGTCCGAAGGGAATTCTCGGATCGAAAGGTGAATTTTGTCTGCAGGAACAGTATTTCGTGGGAATATTCTGGTGCCAAAAAGGGAGTGTCCAGTGAGTGTTTGCATAAAAAAGACTACTGTCCTTCATCACTAGCATCAGGGTGTAGAAAAGGTTGGTACCTGATGGTCAGTCCCCGGTCCTCTACTACCACCATTATGGCTCAGCCTTGACTGCCGCAGGAGGACAGGCTGTCGTAGAGGGAGTCGCTGAGGGACTCGGGGGTTTCTAGAACCTGGGGGTGGCTGGACGAGAGAGCATCATCGGGCCTCTCTCTCACCAGTTCTAGCCCAGGATCTCTCACTGCATCGGGGTTGATGGGACCACGAGGCTTGCCTCGGCGTGCTTGGGCCACTTGGTGGAGGTTTCTGGGGTCACCATTGCGACCGACTGCGGCTTCACTAGTCTTGGTGCGCTGTCAAGAAAGCATAAAATTAAAATTACACTGAATGTTTGAAATCGCTTTAATATGTAATCAAAGAGGCACAAAAGGAATTTTCTATAACTGAAATCTTAAGCATAACTAATACATGCAGAAAGTGTTATGGAAAAATGAACGTAAGTGGGTTGCATAGCTAAAAACATGCATCTTGAAGCCTGAACTTTCATGTAAATGACAATCAAGACCAGAAGTTTTCACAAAAACAATGTCAATGTCACAATGTATTTTTTCTGACATCTGATCAGTTGAAACAGACAAAAAAAAAGAACCATGACATGCACAGAATGATGTCAAGTGGAGCTCTTGGGTTTCCCTTACTTGTTAGGTGCACCAACTTTATAGCCTCAGGGTGCAGCCTCAGACACCAAACATGACTTGGCTGACTAATTGAGGGTCAGGACTATTTTTGTGCATTGTTGGTTTAAACAGGATGTTCGTGTGGACTCGCTGCCCTATACAGTTTCAGTGACCTGATCCAGTTCACTAGATTTTAGGGTAGAGAATTCCTAGGACTGGAGCTGAAAAACCCTGATCTATATACCTTAAATGGCAATCCATACATGGTTTATAAGGATTCTCTTCCATTTAAGTTTACAAATGATATAATATTGGCTTGGCCTTCTTAACCTGGTCCTGGTCCAGGTGTGAGAAGAGAGACTCACCCTCCTGAATGAGCTCTTCTGGGTTACTGGTTCTAAGCCCTCACCTACTCCGAGATAAACATTGGATGACTCCGTCGATCCTTTAAGGTTGGGGAAAGTCCAGTTTTTTGTAGGGCCAGATCTCATCGGTGCTCCACAGACATCAGTGCCTTAAAGCAAAAAAATGAACAAAAAAGGGGGAATTCCACTGTTTTTCTACCGAGTCAGAATTGTTGACAAGGGTGGTCATAGGAACGAGATGCGCAGAACATTTAATATCTCTAAACCCCACACAACAGAAAGCTATTACATGAATTACATGCGGTTCTATGCTGCTGTCTCTTGTGCAATATTATATTTATGGTGCAATGTTATTCATTCTGGAGGATTTACATCTCTTTCCCACTTTACTGTTACACCGCTGCATTGCCTACTTACTGTACTGTCCTCGGATTTACATACCAGTCACAGTTCTGCCACACTTCTATACTGTCTATCTATTGTATTGTTTCTGTCATGCCCTGCAGTTTGTTCACTGCTCCTGTCACCTGTGCAATACAAATATACAATATAGGCCCTTTACAGGGGGTGTGAACACACTACAGCACTACAATTAACCCATTCACCAAGTGAAGCATGGACCAAGGCCTCTCGTTATCTATCTAGTGTTGTATTTGAGCCCTCCCTCCCTCCCTCTCTCTCTCTCTCTCTCTCTCTCTCTCTCTCCCTCTCTCCCTCCCTCCACCC
>JBBPCX010000141.1:6452065-6462629 GCA_037974365.1 Hydrocynus forskahlii
CCCCCACCGTACATCTCCACACCTTCACACACCCCCCACCGTACATCTCCACACCTTCACACACACCCCACCGTACATCTCCACACCTTCACACACACATTTATACACAGCATCGTTTATCCAAGTTTATTAGATCCATGTCACACAGTGTGATTTGTAATGATTTTAAAAGATTTCTGTAATTGTCTATAGAAGGCGTTTTTTAACTGAAGCTCTTCACTTTAGATGATCATTTAATTCTACTCAAACAAACCTAACCCTAACTCCACAAGATGAAACTAACAGTTAACAACACAACATAACAATGTGTGTGTACTGTATGTGTGTGTGCTATTTCTGGCTGGATCAGATATCCTTTCTGATATCTGATCCAGCATCATCTTTTAATATTGCCCCACAACCAATACCTGGCACTGGATCTGTGCCATCTTGATCTACAACTCAAATTACTTCTAAAAATAAAGGGTCAGTGGAACAAATTCATATGTATCATGCACCACCAGGCAAAAACCCCTCTCAAGTACTGATACAACGAGGTTTATCAAACCAACTACATCGTGCCAGCAGTCATCCATTTAAAAAGCTGTGCAAACATTACACATGTCCACAAACTATATATAGCAGCAAGCTGAAAAAACAGCCAGACCTGAGCCGTGAGGGTTTTTTCTGTACTGGCAGAACTAAAAGGTTGTGGCTGTTTTGTATCTGTTCTTGACTTAGAGCCAAAAATGCCTTTCTTATATAGAACTGGAAAGCCATTGATACACACCAGGTAATGAACCCAGAAAAATAGCTTATTGGGTATAAGACTCTAAGGCCTAAGGCAAACAATGCATAATCTGCTTCTCACAGACTAAATGGCAAGTTTATATGACCACCATTGTGCCATGGACATTGCTGGAGGAGGTAAATCTACCAACATTCCAGGTCGTTTTTCTTGTTTCGTTCAGACAAAAGCAAATTTAAAAAAACCCAACTCCTCTTCAGTGCTATAACTCACTGCCCTACACATCCATAAACATGTGTGCCTGTGGAACATGTGTGATGATGGTGATTTTCCAAAACGGAAGTAAAACCCCCTGATACCAACAAATCTGAACACAAAAGACCCTGACCCTGGATACATTACTCATACAGGACCATGAATTTTAGAGTAAATTAGTTATGACTACTTTAAACAAGTAAAAGAAGAGACTGTTACCACAACAGCTGCAACTTTGGTAATCAGAGCTGGACAAATACATTTAAATATTAGTACTCTTTAGTTGGTTTCTGTTTCTACATTCCACAACAGTCTTCTTGTAATATATATACTAATGGCGATGCTTCAAACCTGCATAGGATGCAGTGTTTTTTTAACTCTTCAGTTACTAAAATCAGGATTTAAGCTATGTGTGGCAGGTTGTCCTGGATGCCTTCGGTCCATCTTTTACTCTGCGTCCCTGGTGGGTGTCCCTGGTGGGTGTCCCTGGGTTCAGACTGCACAAGAAGTCAAGACTTCCCCTCAGGAGATTATTGGAGACGCCGCGTGCAAGGCTGCCAGTAGTCTTGCTCATCTTTCCTTTTCATCTCTGAATCACTGGCGGGCAATGAAAAATTAATGGATGAGTAAGTCAAATCCACCGAGGCAGCAGCTAAGAAGTCTAATTTGAAGTTGTTGGGATAATCGTGGCAGTGAAGAGCAGATTGCACATGCAGCGATTTGTGCAGTCATTTTCAATCAGGAATTTCCCCGGACTGCTAGGTATTTCCCAAGATAATGGTTAAAATGTTCCAAAAAAGCATGAGCAATAACTCGCCTTCCACACACAGGAGATCTGCTGACACGGAGCTGTTTGATAAAGTACACGTATGCCTTGCCCGGTTTTCTAAACCTACCATGAGACTACAAGCTGACACATCACTTTGTCAGTTCCAGTGATCCTTATTAAGCATCACAGTAATATAAAAGCCCATTAATTCTGAGGCTGCAAAGTTCTGGCCACTGAAAATGTTGGTCCAAAGCGATCAAAAAACAGCATTTATAGAACAAAAAAGGATTAAATCGGCCTGTATCAAGGTCCGACAATCTAGAGATTTCCAGATAGGAATTTTTTTAAATGTTTGTTCTCTTTGCTCTGCTTGTACATGCCCCAGCGTTTTGTAGCAGATAAACAGTGAAAATGTCAGCAGCATGGACACTTCATGTTTTCTACAAGGGACATCAGGCGATTTGTTATCACTGTTCATTCTAAATACCAAGATCTGGGATAACGGCCAAGAACTTCCCCACTACAGGTTTGAATCAGTTTGAAAACACAACATCCCACTCGATACGCAGAATACAGCGAGACTTCAGAAGCTCCAAGGAAAGTCCCTGCAAGCACGCTGAAGTCATCTGTAGCTACAGTTTTATAAATGGAGAAAAAAAATTCACAAACACCAGAGCCATAGAGCAAATGATGATTATATTCACCTTATTGTGAGCTTTTTCCCCGATTTCCCTTCCGTAATTCAATGAATGTCAAACCATCTACAAACAAGAGCTGAATCTTAAATGCTGATTAGTTTTAATTTAGCTCTCCTCACTAACATTTTTATCAAGACTAACCAAAGAACAGAAACAAGTTTAGATCATAGAGAGTCAAATCTGAGGGAGTGAGGTTACAATTTTAAATCAAACCTGCCCTATGCTGTTCGAATCTCTAGCCTGGTCCGAACTGATGCGATGCCACTGATACTAGTGAGCCAAAACTCCTCACCTGACCAACAAAATATTCATTACTCAACAACCCCCAGGCGACCCAACCCACAATGGTTTTGTGAGTCATTTCTAGTCGGAAGTCCTTTGTCACTTTTTGACCCGCCCCGCTCATACCAGCACCCACAAAATTTCCTTATGACCTGAACTAACTCGACCAGCTGGCTAAATTCTGAATTACTTCTGTTCCAAAGAAAAACAGAAAACAGTGTAGAAAGAAACTAATATTAAAGATCATGTTCACACCTGCCAGTAACATGCATCTTGGACAATCCAAGAACAAGTACAGCTCTAGTACAGCTGTGAATGCACCCAAGACGCATTGAGGACACACTGAGATTGAATTGCTAAGACCATACTTGGAGGTGGTCTCGGCCCCATTCTTTTAATAGTGTGTACACAAAAGCATCCTGGGCCACACCGATGGACCACCTACTCAGTGGACTGTTCTCTGTGTTCTGATTTCTGATTGTTTTGTCCTTCTTCAGAATCAGCACTCCACACTAAGTTATTGCATGAAACAGAGATCCGACTATGACATAAGTGTATTGTATTGATTGCTTAGGTTTGATTTCTTACTGATCTTCTTTGGGCACAAGAAGTGCATTGCTGCCTCTCATTGGTTAGAGAAAATGCATTTGGTCTTCACATACAGAAATGAGGTATGTATTTATTTGCACATAGAGCAGGAAAGTTGTCGCTCTAAATACTTGTGGAGACGTATTCTAACGCCAGGTGTGAACTGGTGTGCTTGTCCACTTGTGATCGGACGCCCCAAGATGCCTGTTACTGCCAGGAGTGAACAGGGCATGAGCAAAATGTTGGAGTGAGAGAAAAGTCCAAATGGAACCTGTTCTGTGGTGTTTGGGACTGTAGTTTTCAGCCAGGAGAACAAAAGCTTAGCAGGACAGAACTGCCACAGTAGAGGCTCAGTTAAGGCAAAACGATGCTAACACTCGTTTAGAGGTTAAAGACTCACATCCCTCAGCACAACACTGAGTGACTGGTAAAACGTGTTCTGTGGTGTGTGTTAGCTTTGAGTGGTCCCTGAACAACTTTCATGAATAATTTTTATCTGGCCCTGATTTTTTGGTAGCCATTTCTGCACATCGTCACCTCACAACACAAGTCAGTGAATTCCCATATAAATAATCTAAATGTGTTTACTTGGTTGTTTATTCTACTGACATGGAACAGAAACATTGAGAAGAGTCATAGCTTTGTAATACCGTCATGATTTGCCATAGTATACCCACAGTACGTCCCACGTCTTGACAGTGCAGTCAGTAATGAGCATCTCACTGTGACCAACCATTTGCAGAGACCCTCTCCAACGCATACCATGCTATTCTGGGGCAAGCACATCTTTCTCAACAACAGATGTCTTGATGGTCAGTGCTTTCACCTACGATCACTTGTGACAGAGCTAAGTCACTAAGTCTTCATTCCCTGGCAGCCAACATGGAAACAGGGCTAATCTCCTCTTGCCAGGACCAAATGAGATTAGCATCAGTTTGCATCTGGCCCTGAACTTTGGGTCTGCGTTCCAGATAGGTCTAATCTGAACTGTCTGCATACACCACCTTTGGTGTGAAAATCCACAAGCGGCGATTAATTTTGACATACTTTACAGCTTGGCTTGATTAGCAAGAGAGGAGTAAGACGCTGAGCGAGCAGGGAGAAAGAGCCGCTTGTGAAAACAAAGGCCGGCCAGGCTATAGCCCCCTATGCGAAAGAGAATTCTTGGCAGGACTACCACATTGCTAGCCCCATAATCCTGCGATATGCTGAGCAGTAAACATAGCAATAAAACACTGTGGCATAGACTTAATAGGGGCCCCAAGCTCATTTATCTGTAAAGCAGTACATTTATTGAACCTCCGCTGCTGAGAGACTACTGTTGGAGAAGGAAGACAGAGGCATGGCCGGGACTTTATTGTCCTGATTTCCAATGCTTCTGAGTCACCAGGTTGGTATGATGGCCAGAGGAAAGTCTCCTGAATGTGACTAAGGCTGGAAATCAGAGCTTCTGTCTACAATGTGAGACTCACACAAAGCTTCGTAAGGCTCAGCAGCCCGACACCGCAGGCGATCCGCTCTGTTTTTGCACACATCAAACAGGAACGACTGCTCTCGTCCGACAATGTGGAGAAAGCAGGCCGGCACTCTCTGAATGTTGGCAAACTTGGTGATGTGATTTGTAGAGGGTGGGAGGTTTCAGGGGGCAGTGGATTGACAAACAAAATGTACTGGTTTACAGCAGTCAAGGAGGACGATAGTCGAGTTTGAGGATTAATGTGGCTCAGAATGCAGTCTTCCCAGTCAAAAGGGCCACAGGCAGCTAATTTCAAGGTCCATCTGGACACTGTGCTACATTCAGGCATCCCAGCCATGATAATAACCGCAACAACATATCCTCTGTTCAGTCATTGTTGTATATTTTTGCACATCACCGAAATAGAATGGGGGAAAAGGAGCCTTGGTTTGAACCTCAGATAAGTGCAGAACAAAGAGGAGCCTACAAGGCCCTTCTTTAAAATTTGCTATTTCGCTGCATGCTATTGTTCAAAGAAAACAGAACTGGGTTTTTTTTTACCCCCACTCGTAAGTATCAGTGTTTCAGCACAATTCACCTTTCAGTCATTTCTAGACGGTGTAAGCGTGCATCGATCTGAAGAGGCAAAGTCTGCATCGATTTTGAAGCGTGAATTGAACAGCTGAACTGTGATTGATTACAATAAAACTGCATATTTTATACGCTTTTTTATAAGGCTAGAGTCACTGTGAGACAAAAATGTGATGTAACAGTTAATGTTACACCTCCTTCAAAGTCATTTTTGAGTATTTCTATTGGACGATCATTCATTCAGTTCTAAAACAATTTAAAATGACGCCAGAGTGTTAAAATAATATTGAAAATTGACTAAAATGCAGATGCTCTGTTTTCTCCCAAATGTGACGTGCTCAATTTTTGCCAAAATATCACAAATTGTTTAAAGAAGACACTTCAAATACTGTTTTTATTGTCTGGTCTTCCACTCCTAGGTTTCCTCCAGTCATCCAGCATTTATTTAAATAATTAGGATTTGTTTCAAAATGAGTAAACAGAATATTTTCCTCTGTTTAATCACTGTTGCATATTACCAAAGCAGAATGGGGAGAAAAGGAGCTTTGGTCTGAACCTCAGGAAAGCCTTCTTTCCCATTTGCTGCTTCACTATTGTTCAAAGAAAACTTTTTTGAATATTTTCTTGGTATGTTAAGGTTTCATGATGTGCTAAATCACCCAAAAAGAACTGAACTGTAGAGTGATTCGGCATTTATATTATGAATCTCTGCATATTTATAGACTATTGTGAACCTCTAATCTAGATAGGTTCACTCTTAAATACGGAAGTGGTCCTTTCTTTTGTCAGTGGCAAACAGTACCGAATTATCTTAATTAATGCAAATAATGATCGGGAGTGAATACGAGATAAAAGGAAAATTGGTGGTAGTGGGAGGGGTGGAATAAAGCCAGCAAGAAGAAGGCAATCAAACAGAAGTGGGGCTCTCTCTGGGATCCCTAAACCACACAGCCTGCCCAGCCTCCATCCCCCACACTCCAGGAGTTATTAAGGAGCAGCCAATCCCCGTCTGCAGAGCCAGCCTCTGATTATTCACACCCTGCACAATGGGCACATAGCCCTTGCGACACCCCCTAAAACCCTGATTATTGATCTTTTTTGGCGTGATTTATGAGCTGATAAAATGATGAATGGCCCCGGAAGGGAGACTGGATGCTCCCTCTTACGCATACAATGAAAGTGGATTAGCGGATAGGTGTCATTTGCTCTTTTCCACCTTTTGCATAAAGCAAACAAACATTAAAGGCTCGCCTCAGTCCCATGGGAGACATTATTTTTTCCTTCTGATGTGAACTATTCTGGGGATAAAACATTCATTCTCTCTCTCTCTCTCTCTCGTACCAGGCAATCTCGGCTCTTTAATATTCCAGTAGATTTAGAAGACCTTCAATAATGCAGGGGTCTTGCAGTTTAATCAGAATTTCCACTTCTATCTTTTAAAACGTCCCTTCAAGATTATATTACCCACTTTATGCAGCACTAATGCGTCCGTCATGTCCCATCAGCGGGAGGGTTAAAATGCAGTGCACTCCCTGACCCTTCCATTCTCCTCGGCTCACAAGTGCTGAAGCAAGGTAATGGTGAGTCTGCAGCTGAAAGCGAATTGGCCGGTCAGCCATGTGAAGCATTCTGCAGCCTAATAAACCCACCCTGTCCTTCACACAGCGGCACAACCCAGGTCCCAGAAAGGCATGCCTTAAATTCCGGCTCTCACCTGCTGCAAAAGCCTTGGAAGCAAAAGCTGCACCCTCCTCACTCTTGTGCGGAAATAAACTACGAATTATCTGGCAGTGGGGTGTGAATTAACCTATTAATTAGCTCCCACCTGGGCCCTGAGTACCATTTATGCTGAGTCAGGTTATCTGTCCCACCCAAAACAATAAATCCTTCCTTACTTGCGCCTCTGAATTGTTTGAAAACAGTCCTTTTGAATGGTTTCCCCCTCTAGTACTAAAATGTGCAAATTCAATTACCTTCCAAAGACTGCAGTGAGTGTAGAGTATAAAGATAACATTCATGACTTCCATTGTTTTTAATAGGAAGGAGTGCATTCCTAACAAATGCAGATGGCAGGCCTAATCCAACCAGATACTACGGCAGCAATAAAACGAAAGCACTTCAACAATTCAAGCACTTTTAGGTCAGTTGCTTGTTCCATAGAGGCAAGTGTTACTTCTAGGAACACACAAATAGTCCGCTTTATGTTTATGTCATGGTGCTTTTAGCTAAAGGGTTCCCATTGCTTTGTAAGTGGTTAGAGCAAATGTTTTAGTATAGGACACCATTTAAAACTCATTTCAGAGAGCAACAACAAAACTACAAAAAGAAGTATTGGAATGGATATCACTACATTAGTGACACAAGAAATAATTAGGTACTTACCTTTTGCTTAACTAGCATTTCATACAACTGATAAAAAGAGTGACTTTGGTGCAAGCTGACTACCCAAACATACAAAATATGCGCTTGTCAAAGCTGATTTTACCTTCACACCCAGTCAGAGCATCCTGCTAGCAAGTCGAGAGAGCAAGACGAATACCAGACATAGGAGCAGGATCCGAAAATCCCACGAAGAATCCCGTGTGCCTTTGCCAAAGGCAGCCGCAGACACTTGTCCTCGGACGGGAGCCTATCCCTCAGCACAGAACCGAAGAGCCTGTCCTTAGGTTTGTCGGTCCAGGCCGACGGAGGCTGCTTTCATGTCCTCCCATTGTTCCGGCGAGAGTGAAGCAGGCATCCTGCCCCTACAGACCCAGCCTACTACAACAGCTGTGGGCCAGCCCCCCACCTCTCCACTCCTCGAATCTCCCTCCTCCAACGGCTGCAGCCAAACATTAACCCTGCAACTGCTGGAGGGGCCATAAAAGAGAAAAAGGGCTTATATTTCAAAAGGAGACAACGCAGCGGCCCCACACAAAGGCGAAGGACAGCGAAAGGATATCCGAACGGACGAAAAGGGAGTCGTGGAGTTACCCAGGCAACCTAGCCCCTGTCAGGGAGCGGGAGCCTCCTCCTAAGAGGATTGTCCGACTGTGGAAGACTAGCGTTGATTGGATTGCTACTGCAGTCACTGAGACAGTCAATGTAGTAAGTGCACAACAGAAATGTGACCTGGTTACGAGTGCTTGAACAGGGCAGGCTGACTCAAGCCAATCAACCGTTTTTGTGATCTATTCTCTAAATTCACTACATCTTCATTAATAAGATGCAGTGAGTTCGCGCCCCACACTGAGAAGCGGAGCTGCAAAAGAGAAATGCTTACATGACCTGAAATGACTCGATCTGAGACTCGACCCCAAATGACTTGGCTTCAGATGTAACTTTACTCAGATCAGGCACCTTTATTTTCTGGAAATACAATGCAAACACAAATCAGTCATAACCCAATTTCAAAAACGGTGTTTCCTTTGTTAAGTAGATTAAAACTGTGCGCTCCTTAAATATTAGTTATGAATCCATTACAATTACTTACGACACATATTTCAGCAAAGACATTAATCCTGAAGAACTGCCTAGCACTATAATCAGGATAACTAATCGTATTAGTCGTATTAATTGTATTAGAATGTGCCAATTCTGGGATGAGACCAACAACTTTTTTTTTCTCCCTGTGGCTCGTTATCCGCCACCAGTACTTCAGATGCATTACTACCAAGCAAAGCATAAATCAGATTAAGAGGGTTTGCTATTACAACAAGCATCGTGTCCTCTCTGCAATTTGTCTCAAAATGAAAAAAGGAAAATACTTTTTCTGCAACGGGACAAGTGTTATCGCTCATCCACACGTGGGCTAATTAATGCATCAGCATTCGAGCACAAGTATTCAACTGACACCAGCATGCTGATTTTGAGTAATGCTCTACGGGTAACAAAGCGGAACAGGGATTATCACGCATTTCTAAGATAAACACCATGTCCTTTAAATCAAAAGGTGCTAAGACATCCTGGTGAAACCCAGTGAGGCCTGCCGTGTAGACTTTCTAACAGGATAGCTGGCTGTTTTCCAGCAAAATAATGGAATCCTTGTGAATGATTTTCCCAGAAAACATTCTTAAAATACCACGTCGACCTTGCGGCTGAGGGGCTGATGAAGAAGCCCTGCAGCCTCGTCCCAAACTGTGCCTGAACCCCAGATCACGCTCCAGGCAGCCACTCCTTCACGTGTGCGCTCTTGTGGCTGCAATTCCACCTAGACTATATATCGGTGGCTACACATTAAAGACCCAAATTGGAGGACATGACCCAAATGCAAAAGGGGGGTCACATGTTGTCCTGGAGCTAACAGTCAAGGAGCGAGAGAATCCGCCACAAAGGGCCATTGTGATCCTTGCGAAGGCCACTTTCACTTATGGAAAGGGCCCTAGAGGGCCAAGGCATTGTAAATATCATTACATCCAATGATCAATAATGAGGTAATATGTGGGAATGTGGGTGGTAAAGATGTGAAGAATTCAGAGCCAAACCCCTCGAATGAATCTCTCCTATTGTGGATCTCAGCTGTTATTCCAAGTGCTACCAATTTGGTGCTCAGCCATGACAGGCAAACTGGTGCACACTTCAGTAAGTCATGCAGCCCCAGGTGTCGAATGGCATTTGCATTTAACATTAACACGCACGTAACCATTCCATCAAACCTATGTCTCTTGATTCACAGCTGGGCGTTTGACATAAGTGGAATGTTTTAAAGGAAACGAGTAAACACGGCTCAGGAGGTTCTGTTGATTAAAGCTGGGCTTCACACTGGACACAGTTTGAAGGCCCTGAACAGTTGCATAATCACAGTAACACAGTAATTTGATAGCACTGCAATTATCCGGATAACAGGGATCGATCCCAGTGCTTTAGAAGAGTTACGCAACAGCACAAATCCGCGAGATAAAGGCCAACATGGAAGAATCATAAACTAAATGGTGAATTGACAGATGGCGCGGAGCCTGAGGTCCGCAGCCGTCCGGGGAGTTGGTCGGTCTGCACTGCTGGGCTGTGGTGAACATCCCGGGCCAGCAGTTGGTTTGTGCTGCAGCGTCAGAGTGAGTCCGGTTTAAGGGAATAAATCAGAGCCCTGGTGAAAAAGACCCCATTGAGAGCGAGACAGCTTAATGGGCTGTAATGTGCTGAACTCCATGTGAGGTGGAGGGGCTGATCCACCTTTTAGAAATGTGACACTGGTCTGGAATGGGGGGGGAAGGGGGGGGGGG
>JBBPCX010000141.1:6462729-6512648 GCA_037974365.1 Hydrocynus forskahlii
GTGGCGGGGGGTGTAGGCCGTTGTGTTAGGTGGGGGTTCAGTATGTGACTCTGTCTTAAACCAATCCGATTCACTGTTTTCGTATGACCTGACAACGCTGAACTGCAACGCAAGCTGTACATGACCTACTGACATAGAAAAAGGAAAGTTTGTGGGGGAAAAAAAAAAAAAAAGAATGATCACTCTCAGAGGGGATTATGTGTTCACCCACGCAATGTCATTTAAGAGCAGGCACATCAATGAGAGGGTTTGTGTGAATGGTAAATAGCCTAGTATCCAAATATAACATGGTAGCGCGGACGTTCAACTGCCTGACAAAGCAAATTTGTCTCCTAGGTCACAAGTGTGCATGCAAATGTTGCTTCTACTAAACAAGGATGTCTCAGATGAGCCTGGGTCGAATCCCGTAACCATGGTTACCACCTTGGGTAAATGTCACACAGGCTACTGTATACAGTTACTAAAAAAGAAAAAAAAAAGAGGAAGAAATCTGAGCAAGTTCCTCCTGTACCAAACAACGAGAGAACATCACTCATGAAATGAAACAGACGTTCTAATGCTGAAAAATGAGGAACTCTGTGCAAAGAAAACATTCAAGCATATGCTTTGTTTAAAGGCTGGTATGCGAGCGGCACTGACCCAGGGGCTGCTGTCCCCTGGCTGGTGCCGCTGTAAAGTGCAGTGAAGCCTGGTCTTCAGTGGGCTACAGGGACACGGCCGTGAAACATCTGGACACCAGGCGCAGTGGCTTCAGGCGAACACCCTCCAGCATCTTCCGTCTGGGTCGTCCCACTTTTGCTTTGCTCCGTGTGGCCACCACACTCTCGCAGCACGCTAATCCAAATATCTGCCCAGATTAATGCATGCTGCACGTATGGGCACAGTGTACAGGGGCTTTTTCGCACCTTCATTAATCACCTAGCTTCGTCTGCACCGTTTGAAGATGCAAGCAAATTCCGCTGCCAAAAAAGGGCTACCCTAGGGGTAATGGACGGCCAGATGTTCCAGCGGACCGGACAGATAGAAAGTCTCGCTTTAAAAGCAACGGCCCTCTAGCGAGGCGGTTTGCATATTTAACGTAAACATGGCATACATCAGGCTCGGGTAGGCCTCTTAAGGGAATGGTTTGGCTGTAATTAACGGGATGAGGGGTCACAGGACACCAAACCACCAAGGCTTTCATTTCCAGAAAAAAAAAAAAAAAGAGAAACGAAAGCACATGAGCGCCTTTTCTTCTACCTCTTCAAACAGTGCTGGTGGTAGGGCTTTGCAGAGAGCTCTATGAATGTAGTCATTTTGTGCCAAAAAAAAAAAAAATAAAAAAAAAAAAAGAAGGAAAACCCCGGCCATATCAAATGTGCCACAACGTGCCATTTCTGATGCCGTTTGTTTAACTTTCGTTGCTGTCCAACCCGAATGGCGGACATCCATCCCTCCGTTTACCGAACAGGATGTGCCATTGACCTGGTTTGCTTGAATTGATTAAGGCCACATTCCGCAGCATATTTCCGCTAAGCGCAAGTATGAATTGAATGTTTGTTGCAGCCCAAGACTGGAGCTCTGTGAGAAACCAGTTTAAATGTTTGCACGGCCTCTGCTTCTTCTGTGGGGCGGATTCGAAGCAAAACAAGTCTTGGCGCAGACCGTGCAATAGCTTGTTTCTTTTTAAGTGGCTAGTGATAAGGTTGTGCTGACACAACACGCTGCCACTGCCGCCTTAATAAAGGGGCACCATTGAAGGCACTTTTTTACGCCAAATCTTTCAGGCAAATGAGTGACTGGTCGAAAATTGACCCATCTGAAGGACGATGCGTGCATAAAATTCTCATTTCAGCCCCATGAGCTCCCACCGCTCTGGCAAAGGTTGGGAAGCCCCAGAAATGAAACAAAGACCGCAGGGGGAATTCGTGGCAGGCGTAATTGCTTTCCCCCAAATATCTGCAGTGTGTGGAAACAGCTTCGCAGCCTCGCGGAGTCGGCACCGTGCTCCCCTGCTGCGCTCCCGTCATGTGTCTCCGGCTTTCCTGAGCAATTGATGAATTCTCTACATGCTAATGTGCCCCGCCGGTCCATATCCATGGTAACCGCAAGCTGGGGAGCTCACCGGTGGGGGAATTACTGATAACAGAGCCGTCAGCCTAGCAAGGCGTCAGGGAAAGCAGACTGATAGAGAGAAAGAAAGACTGTGCTTGTCTGGGGCAGCCGGTATGTGTGGCCAGTGCACTTAACATTTTTCATGCTGATGAGCCAAAAAGAAGCAGCTGTAATGACTGGGGAGGCATAAAAAACCCAGTCTAACATCCTAGATTACTAGGAGTAGTAGAAGTATACTGATTCAATACAGCATGCATATTTTTGGCCAAAATGAAATTCCCAGGCCATTTTCAAAGGTGTAATTTGAGACATCATGATGCAGGGACTCATTTCCCAAAGAATCATAATTGATATGAAACAAATCACCGTGCGGCCAGAGATTCACATCCCTTGTAATGACTGCTTCCATTTTCTCACACTTACCAGAGCAGTTGCTGAGCTCCAATCAGGACAAGCACATGGAGTAGCACTCCCCCTCAGCGAGAGGAGCCCAGCCAAAGGTCCAATTTCATGCTTCAGTCTTAATTGTCCAGAGAGCCATGTTTGGACGCCTGAATGCGGCATGAGGACAAAACCGCAATCGCTGGCCACAAAACGCCACTGTTTCAGCCACCAGATAAAACTCAAAAGCTCGATTATCCCCTCTAACCTACATTTTCGGATTGAGTCCCCTTAAATATCGGGGAGTAAGCGCAGCATAACAAGTGGGTGGCTTCTGTTTCTTTTGACCAGTGTTTCTCAATTCAATCCTTGAGGCCCACCAGATGGCCCATATTTACCCTGTAATCTTGTTCCCAGTACACCTGTCCAGGTATTCAGTGTTTTTCATCAGGGATGTGCGATATAATCGCTGGACAAAGTATTTCTCAGTGCTATGTGGGAATTATTATTGTTATTCATTATAATAGTAGTGTAATTATTATGGGTCTCATATTGGAAATAAATTCTAACTGATTTTTGCCCACTTGAGCTCACCCATGAAATGACAAACATACAGTAACATTCAACTCCCTCAAACGCACTAAAATGGATAGTATGGTGGATAATCACACCTTCACACATGGAAGAGCAAAGGCTTAATTCCTTGTCTAGGCTTGAACTATATAAAGAGTCCTTGGACAAAACAATGTCAGACAATGTCACTAAGACCATAAACACATACATGTTTATTGTCACATCTGATTTAGTCATACAAAATTAATTCATGATCCATTTAAAAATTCTAACATGTCTTACACTCTGCACTTCATGAATGGATTAGACTGTGAACTTACTTTAAAATGCAAGAAAAGCTAAATTATTCATCACGATGACAAATGACTAGCATGCAAACTGCTTTGCTCACCACAGAATATTTCAGTTCAGGCTAAATGAAGCACCCACACAAATTTAGATAATAATGACCTAAAACTGAGGAGTAGAGAAACTGACGTTAAAGTAGATGGTCAAGTAGAGAAACTGATGTTAAAGTGACAAATCAGACTTTGGATCTGCACCCTATCCGGCTAACCCAACACTATCTTGGCGAGGCCTGATTGCCACTAAGTGGAGCGTTACTGAAACAAATGTAGACAATAAAATCTAATATCTGAGAGAGTAGAGTTGAGTTACTGGTGTTGGAGAGACAGAAAAACTGAAACACACTCGGTTGTGTTTCAAACTGTAGTGTTTTAGCTAAGATAACACTAGTTTAACTTGATTTTTTTAGTTCGAAGGCCAAAAGTGCCACATGTTATAGCACAGGCTCAGTTGTGGCTAAATGATGCTAAAACCACATTTGTTAAGAGGATAAAGCCTCATATACGAGAGCTCAAAACAGAATGACTGGTGTTAGAGTGGCTGCCTAAAAAAAAAAAATCAAACCCATTCTGCAGTGTCTGTACAGTCATGCAAGGCTTTTCCAAAATATTTCAGAATTCTTCCGCATTAACCACTCATCTGGTGCCCAAACCACCAGTCAGTGAGTTCAATATGTACATAATCCCAACAGTTTACTAACTAGATGTGGAATACAATTGTCACATAATTTTGAAATATTATTATAGCCCAACCTATTAGTGCATCCTTGTTCCTACAGTAAAGCAAAGTGGCCTCTTATAGTCGTACGTGAACACACCACAGCACACAGTGTGAAATTCTTTCTCTGCATTTAACCCATGCAGCAAGTGAAGCAGCGGTCAGCCAGCGATGCAGCGCCCGGGGAGCAATGTGTGGGAACAGTCCCTTGCTCAAGGGTACTTCAGTGGCGCCACTAGCAGTCCTGGGATTCAAACCCATGACCTTCTGATCGCAGGGGCAACCTCTTAACCACCAAGCCACCATCTGCCCTTGAGGCTGGTTCATATGTGTTGAAAGAAATAGAGCCAAGCTGTGGACTGTGTTTAGAAACACTGCTTTGTGCCACGAATGTCATGAGGTGAGAACCTATTTACCATCTACTCAGAAACTTCCCACTGCTTTCACCGTGATGTCACGCCTCTATCAGACACTTTCAGCAGGGGGTGTTCTGTTTTTTGTGTGCCTCATGCGTTTTCTTTTTTTTTCTTCCCATTTTGTGATAGCAGCTGATCAGCCTCTTGGCCCAGTGGCACGATCAGGTGGCCAGACGCGATCTCCCCAGACCATTCTGGGCTCCGCTCCACGAAATAACATCATGAAGCCAGTGAAGGAAAAACAGACACTGTTCACTTAGCTACATAACAGCCACTCTCTGTGCCATGTGGGAGGTGTAGCATAACAATCTAATACGCTGGATAGTATCAACCAGAGCCGCACGAGGACCAGGTTTTATGGCACTTCTGCTGTAAATAAAGAGCGAAAACACCCCAATTTTCATTGAAGACTCCTTGTTTTTAAATCAGGTGAAGAATCTGAGCTGCAGTAAATCACCCATGTTCAAAATTATGCTTACCAGGCCACAAACTATTCCAGATACATTAGAGGAAAAGACACCGCTGCCTAATTAGACTAAGTATTCCTTTAATGCAGTGTTCAGATAATAGGTTACAGTACTGAATTGTTTTCGAAAGGCCTCAGACTGACAGCTGTTTGGCAATACAGCCTCATTTCTGGGGCCTAAGCATTTTTTTTTCAGAGAGAAAAGGGGACAGTAATTGCACGAGAAGAGGTCCGACGAGAAAATCTGCCTCGCACCCAGCGCCCCGGGCACTACACAGGCGAGTGTGCGTGTGTGTGTGTGTGTGTGTGTGTGTGTGTGTGTGTGTGTGTGTGTGAGTGATTCAGCAAGGATACACCTACACTGGCATGTTTAGAAAAAGAAAAAAAAAAACAAGGGGGAAAGTCATGGTGATAACTCTCCCATTACAAATACAAGCTAACAACAAGTTAATGCTTTTCACACACCTTGGAAGGCAAGAGGGCATCGGGGGGCTGACCTTTCTGAATTCCTCAAGAAGGCAATGAAGAGGCCTGTTCATGTCATCTGCCTTCCATTAGGGACACCGTATGTCCCTTAGGCATGCAAGGGAAAGGAAAAAAATGATCAAAGTCCCAGCAGAGAAGAGATAAGGTCTCAAATCATGGGAGTAGCTCCCACAGCAGCCTTCCAAGCATGACTATCTGTGGACTGGCAGCAAGGCCGCCCGCTCCCATGATGATGTGCTCCTGTGGTCAGTCTGGTTTACAGAGCAATTTGGAAGTTTATCTTGCTTTGTGTTGCTTTCAGCTATTACTTGGTGGAGCATCCTCTCGGTTTGACCCACACTGTTTGGATCTGCACATTCCAGGAGCCCCTCCAGCAGGAGGAAATGCCATTAAAAACTCCATGGCAGGGCCATTACAGGGGCCTGACTATTTACCATTTACATCTCTCTCTCTCTCTTTCTCTCTCTCTCTCTCTCTCTCCCTCTGTCTCTCTTTAGAATGGTAGCCTCGGTTAACTTGTAAGCTGCTCTTTTTTATATAGGCTCTTGGACATGGGGGCTCTTTTTTTGGACAAATGTGAAAAACATCTGTAAAATATTAAAGGGGAGGGGCTAGTGAGGTAGTGAGGGGTGGGGGTGGCATGCTTTTACCCTCAATTACACTTGAATTAGTTGCTGTTTTAGGGTCTAATGCAATATGAACGCAGCCAGAATTAGCCGTTTTACAGTGGGGGCTCTCATTACAGTAAGAAAACAAGAAGTTTGGGCATCGTAAAAAAGTGCAAGCAGCTTTCCTCCACGGTCTATCTGCACATACTTTGGCGTGCAGGGTAGAGAGAGAGGAAAGGAGAGGAAAGCGAAGGGGGACAGGCTTTTAAACGACTATTAAAAGCAAATAGTGTTAAAAAAAATGAAGATTGGCTTGGTGAACATGCGTGACTTGAGTGTGAGCGCTAGCAGCTTATGGCTTCTTCTGCTTTGGTGCAAAAATGGCTCCGGCGAAAGGAGCTCGTTTAAAGGGCCGGGACACAACGCATCCTGTCCGGATATCACGACAAGCATCCCCCTCCTTCACTCCCTCTCGGCCGGTGTCGTCCCGGCTTGAGCAAGAAAAACAACAAAACACACAGCGTCTAAAGCGCAATAAACGAGTGGAGAGGCGTTTTTTTCTGCACACTCAGCTCGATCCTGCCAAGAGGAGAGACAAGACAAGCTAGGAAAGTAAGGAAAAAGCCCTTTTACCTTAAACTGATCGTCTCTGGAGCCTGAGAAGGTGCAGGAGACGGTGGTAAAGGCGAAGAAACGCGCTACGAGACCCCCTTGACTGCACTCTCCAACCCACCCAGCCGGTACATGGTGCCTGTGTCCTCGGTTCCTCGGTTCCTCTGCTCTTCAGCCGTGTTTAGGTTTGAGCACCAGGCAGGAAAAGTGATGTCATGGCTGGAAATGGTGCTGCCCGCCCCGTTTTCAAGAGCCGTCTTTATGTGCTCCACGTAGACTCGTGGTTTCTCAGATCACCCTCTCCTAAAGCTCAACCTCCTCCTTAATTCAGTTTAGCCTCTACTTGTGCTAATCTGGAGCTCTCCAGCTCTTCTCCTCGAAGATCTGGCTTCCTCCCACTCTCTACTCATATCGCAGCATTAATTCATGCTCCTGAGATTTTAGGTTTAGTAACCCTCCAATGTTCTAACAGCAGTACTCTACACTATATACAAAAGCATTAAGATAGAACTTTATTTACCACTTGCACTAATAATCAGTTATTTTAGTACATGTTAGTTACTTGTTATTTTAAGAGTTTTGTTATTCCGTTTACACTATTACTACTATTCTTTTTAAACTGTGTCATCTTTATTCCTCTTGACGTATTGGGCATGTTTATGACAAAAGAATTTCCCTCGAGAGAAAGTTTTTTTAATCTTATTTATCCCAAGAGAAATTGTGTCATTAGTACGCTCAGTGCAAGAACAACACAAGACCATAGAAATGACAAATAGTGCAGGAACACAATTACTATCTGGCTCTCTGTCACTGTCTCGCTCTCTCTCTCTATATATATATATGAAGTGTGTAATACATACTATATATTCTTGTTTTATATTCTATTTTATCTTTTACTTTTTTGTTGCACTGAGCATGCTATACTATATATACAATGTTGTAATAACACTGAGCTGTGTGTAAAGATTGTGTGCCATACCAGAAGATCAGTACTGTGAAATGGTTATTGGGACCTCTAAATTCTTGAATTCAGTGCTTCAGCACAGCGCCATGCTTCCCACTTTGTGGACACAGTTTGGGGAAGGACCTTTCCTCCATGACTGTGCCCCAGTGCACAAATCAAGCTCCATAAAGACATGGTTGGAGGAGTTCAGTGTGGAAGAACTTGACTGGCCCGGACAGAGCCCTGACCTCAACCCCATCTGACACCTTTGGGATGAACTGGAATGGAGATTACGAGCCAGGCCTTCTCGTCCAACATTAGTGCCTGACTTCATAAATGCTGAATGGGCACTAATTTCTCACAGGAACTACAAATTCTTATGGAAAGCCTTCCAAGAAGTGTGGAAGCTGTTATAGATGCAAAGGGGGGGCCAACTCCATAATAAACTCTATGTATTTGGATACAATGTCATCCATGTTGATGTAATGGTCAGATGTCCCAGTACTTTTGTCTATATATTGTACTTTAAAAACTTGTTACATACAAAAGCAAAGCTTCTGAGCTGCTCTCCTTGTTCCAAATGCATTACAGCATTAGTACCTCTGAATTATACATGCAAAAAAACATTAAAGAGATTTTCACATAGTTGGACCCACACTAAAACAATGAGAGAACCGAAACTTATGTCAGTGCCAGGGATGCTTTACATAACATGCTAACAACCTTCCAATGCAAACACTGTTCACTCCTGAAAAGCACAAATAGGCACAAAGATTGAAGAACATGGCAAGTTTTGTTTTATTTCCAAAGACTGATTCAGATGGTGTACACACTCACACAAGCACCTTGTACCCTTTACCTTTTGTAATACGCCTCTGAACACCTCCAGTAAATTAGGCATGATATTGCAGGCTTTGTAATTATGGCTTTTGGTCGGTCAACTCGTCTTGGACAAGTCTCCTCTAACCCCACCAGTACGGCGGGTTCTGCGAAGTCTACAGACAGCTGAGAAAATCAGGCCACGAGGTGCTCAGGATGCGGCATCTATTCTTGTGGCAGGGTCCTTTGATGAATGGTGTGTGGTATCCTCCTCCTCTGCGGTCTCGAGTACCTCAGACACTGCCTAAACAGTGGAAAAAAGTGTTTTTAAATCGCTTGGTTCTTTAAATTTAAAGAATCACACTTCAAGAGACTGCAGAGACAGCAATATGTTATGAATGTCTCTTCAAGCTGAATTGATTTTCCCCCACTGTTAAGTTTGGGAAAATCAACAGACCACAAGAAGACTTTTAATTTCAGCCACTGTTTGAAACCAACATCTACGCCAAGTTGCTGGCCTTGATTCAGGGCTAAATGACTCGGGTCAAAACATGTTCTTTTATTCAAGCATTTAACAGTTATTAAGCTGGAAGGAGTGAAGTGTGAATGTGTGCCAGAGTCAAAATCCTGGTAAAGCTGAAACAGCAATTTACCTACACAAGATCTTGTACAATAACCCCGGAAACTGGAGGGAGAGCTTGTATGTGAACAAAAGCTGATACTTTACAAGGAAATACAAAAATATCTACGTTACAGCTGGCAGATCTCAAATTTCAGTGACTGTTTAGTTCAGTTTAGGTCACATGAGTCAAAGGGACAGTGTAGCTGTAGGTTTTGTTACAACCAATCAGCAGCACACCTGATTCCACTTGATGTCAGTTGTGAAACAGACGTTTAGTAGAGTTCCTGCTTGTTAAGAACAAAAACCTACAGCCACACCAGCCCTTTGTGGGTAAGATTCAACACCCCTGGTTTAGGTTTCTTAGTGAAAACTCCAAAAGGCGTAAATTTTTTATGTGATCCTAGAGAGAAACGTTGACAAATCTCCTCGATTGAATACACAGATATATCTGTGTAAAAGCAATGCATCTGGGTCAGCAAAGCAAACATTTTTTTTGTACATGAACAAAAAAAGAAGAGATGAAGGAGCAGTTTGTCATGCATGGTGAGAACCTTACCTCCTGTTTACTAAGATTTTCCTGGCATGAGTGAACATGCCCCCCGGTAAAATATCATGCAACATGTATCATGTAGCTGCATGTATGAACAAAAACCCAAACATTACCCAAAAAAGGATCTTGATAACATCCCAGGATTTAAAAAAGGCATGAGAGAAGAAATGAATATCATCTCAGTAACTTAAGACATGTAGCACTGATAGTCAAACCACTGTAATGACTTCTAACTTAAATAAACAAGTACATTCAGCCTGGTAACGCAAATGACAGGTGTTTGCAGTACTCCCAGGAATTTAAAACCCTTAAAAAGTCTTTTGGCCCCAACCCTCTAATTTGGTCTCCAGTGCACTTTCATGAACCAGTAGCATGGCAGAGTTTCTCCTATTCTGTTTGTGACAACACTAACCATTCGACTTGTGACACAGTGTGTGTCAGATTGTGATGGACAGTGGTCCACATTGTCCTCCATATAAGAGCACAGCTCAGTTCATTCAGGCTGGAATACTAACTGAACAACAACTTGAATTTGACCCTGGCGTTGGGCTATAACTCAAGTTCATATGTGGCATTTTCAAGATGTTTTCATTTTAAATTCTTGCCTCAACAGCTCAGGGGAGCGTTTCACGAAGCAGAAATACTCCGTTTAGCCCAATAACATAAGATAAAAAACATGTCAACGGGAGAAGAGCTGCAGGACATTCAGGGCATACATTACCTGATAACCCCAATGTTTTGTGAAACTCTCCTGGGCAACAATAAATAGGGTAAACAACATGCAAAGACCTTTTAAGTTGTAAATAATAAGATGTAGAAATACATGACTTGTGGAACAAGTACAGGCTATATTAGGTAAAGTCAGTTATAATTACTGTAATGCACAAAAGATCAAAATTTAAATATCATATGACTCCTTTGAAGCATTCACCTGGTCCGCCACTGACATTTCATCGGTTTCTGAAAGCTCTGGGTCAGGTGTTGAGCCATCCAGATCCTCATGCTCAGCCCCAGTCAAGATGTCCATGGGGGCCTCAGCTATGGCACGAATGGTCTGGTCCTCCAGAGCCAGCGCTGTATCAAAGAGTAGGGGTGATGGAGGGCACTGCATTCCCTCGTCTCCCACAACATCCAGATCCTGCAAAGCCAAGTAGGCCTCAGTGTTAACTTTCGGGGGAGTGGATGGGTGTTGGCTGAAACTAAGGTCCAGACAGTATATTTTTCATATTTTCAAAAGCATAATTTAGTCATCCATCATTCAAATGTATATCCTAAATCATTCATACGCGCCACTGAAGATAAACGTACATCACTGAACTCCAAAGGCAGGCTCTCGGTGGGCTGCAGCTCCGCAGCACTAAGGTACATGTCAGAGGGGCCTGAGGCCAGCTGCTCTGGGGCAAGGGTCTCCAGCTCAGGGTGGTACATGGGCGGTGGCAGAGAGAGGTGCAGGGGGCACCGCGGCTCATCTGACTGGCCCATGTGCACTGGTCGATCGCAGGGGACGTCCTTCAGGCCAGGGCACATCTTGAACAACACTTGGCTACTGTCTTGGTAAATGTCTGATGTGACAGTTAAAGGAAATGTATTTATATACATAAATGAAGCCTTGAGTTACTGAAGAGAAATTGATAAGTTGCATCCCATATTAACAATAATCTAGCAATATACGCTCAAGTTTTGAATGTACCCTCAAACTGAATAGATTTTCCCATTTTGTACATTTGAGAAAATCAAAAGACAATGTGAAGACTTCAATTTTAGCCACTGTTTGAAACCAACAGCTATGATAAGTTGCTGGCCTTGATTCAGGGCTAAAAGGATGAAAGAAGGAGAAATGTGGAAGTTGAAACACATGAGCATGGTTAAATGTTCAAAGACATACATGCTGAATTACAAACACTCGACTCTGAAAAGGATACGAGAGACACAATGCCTCGTCATAGGCAGGCACTGGTTTGAACACCGTGTTCCTTCCACAAAGGAAATGCACCTCTGGTTTGGTCGTACTGAGTGGGCCTGGTGAAAGACCAATGTTAGCTTACAATGTTGAATAGTAAACTTGTGTTTATGTCATGACCCTCTTAACATGTGGTATTTACATGTGTCTTATATACAGACAATGTCTAATTACATTTAACATTTACGCACACAGAAAAACGGGATTTTCCTTTAGAGCTGGTTTTCCCATGTTACATCCAAATTGAATTAATTCTCCTTCAGAATCACAATATAACACTATTGCAGCTTTTGTTCTAAGCATGTTAAAGGGGGTACATAACTTAAAGAAGCACACATTCACACAGCGTTAAAGCAGCAATACGGTCGGATTTACACTTGCATTCAATACTGTTCACAGCTTTTGGATACCCTTTGGATAAGTGTGTAGTGCGATTTGGGCTTAATTCTAAAACCAACGCATTCAATTACTAAGCCAAGTTCTGTTCTGCATCCAGGAATTCCAGAAAGTCAGGACAGCCAAAATAAAACTAAATCAAACATAGCAGTATAATGCGATCAGCTTTCTATTTTGCCATCAAGTTTAATACAACTATCAGATAATAAGAACACATGTTGAGCCCAGACTGTTACCTGTGGCGCTCCTCCCTCAGTGACGGCCTGTCTGCGCTCTCTGAGCTGTCTGTGTAACAAAGCCTCAACGCCATAACGACGACGGTAGCGCCGCAGTGCCTTCAGCTTACGGAGGTTCTCCCGCTCCTTCATGGACAGGCCTTCGGGCCCGGTCAAAAGACTGCTCCCTGTTTCAATCACCACATGATGGTGTGTTACACTCATCGGGAATATACTAATGACACCATGGTCACAATGTATATAGAATTAATTGACCAATTAAGCAGACCAATATCAATATCCAACATTTTCAATTTGCTGATGTATAAACATTTACTGTATGCATAACATATATAATTTGTTTTCATTCTTGAACAGTTTCATTCTTTATGCCCCAACACCAATATGCTTACAGTAACACCAAGTATCTGTAGGTACATTTGTGTTTGATAATGGCCAGCAATTCCTCAGTTTTATGACTCTGAGGAATGGACCTGGGTTAGTGAAACAGTGTTACCTATTGTCTCATGCTCAACCTTGCGGCTGTGCAAGTAGCGTCGCTTTTTTTCCTTCAGCAAGTGCTGCAGCCGTTTAAACTGGTCTATGTAGAGTGACTGGAGTCTGATCAGCTTTTCACGAGTGATGAGAGCGACTTCTTCAGCTGTGTACACCCCAGCATGTCTACAAAAAAACCCCCCAAAAAAACAAGTATAACTTGTTTCTTCTGACAATTTACACTTTTAAGAAAAATATTTACATGCCTACGATTCTGCATGACAACGCTACTCACTTGAGAGGGTCTTCATGATCACTGTCTATGCTGTCTGCTTCACTGTCAGGGTCTCCTCTCCACATCTGATCCAACACTACAGGGTCCTGTTCCTCTTCACTCCAGCTGTCCTCCTCTACTCCCATAAAAACACATGTTTAGCACATTTACAACACTGCTAGCGATCCTTCAATCTTACTGTACAAATGTTTATGGTCTGGTCAATTAAATGGGTGATTTTAATCACATTTTTGTAGCTTCATTCTGTGATCTACATTACATTTCATTGCATATAGCCACCATTTAAAAGAAAAAAGCAAAATATTGGAAATTGGCTTGCCTAGAATGCGGCTTGATTCACTACGTCCTTCTTGGCCGAAAGCACCTGACTCTGCCCTGTTGTATCCGCTGAGCTGAGACAGCAGCATCTCTGGGGATGGTCCTGAGGAGGCCTTGCGCATTTGTGCTTGCAAAGCAAGAGCGTTTCTACGAGCGTGCTCAGCACAAAATGCCACACTGGAAAGAAAAAACATGACACAGAACAAGCCCATGTCAAAACAATGACCACAAAGTGAAACCACTGTGCCTGATTCCAAAGTGTGCTCTGCATTTTCTGTGTAGATTGGTATGGGGCAGATGATGGCCAGTGGTTAGGGAGTTGCACCTGTGATTAGAAGGTCTTGGGTTTGAATCCCGGGGCTGCTAGTGGCACCACTGAGGTACCCTTGAGCAAGTTACTGCCCCCACACACAGCTCTCTGTGCACTGTGTCACTGGCTAAATACAGAGAAAGAATTTCACACTGTGTGCTGTGTTGTGTTCACACGTGACTATAAGGGGCCACTTTACTTTATCAGATGGACTAAATCCCAGGACTGCTAGTGGCACCACTGAGGTACCATCCCCACACACTACTCCCTGGGCACTGTGTTCCTGGCTGCCCACTGTTTCATTTGGTGAATGGGTTAAATGCAATGAAAGATTTACACCGTTCACACTGTGTGCTGTGTTCACGTATGACATACAGACACTTTACACTTTAAAGAGACAGGGACCCCAGGACTAGACTTGGGGACCACTGACTCAATCTGTACCATATGAACAAATGTCTTTACCCATCCTTTTTCTCAGGTTTCGGTGCAGCATTGGGACACCGCTTGCCATTTTTGTTGGACACATAGCTGCACTGTCTATAAGGAGCATTCTTGTCCTCCAGGATGTGCTTGATGCAGAATTCCCAGCCGTCCAGGCGTGGCTGTGAGCAGGCTCTCTGAGTGTAGCCGCAGGCCTGGGGCTCCTGGGTGCGGCCGGTCTGAGTGACCCTGCCCCGGCTGGACGGTAGCACGTGGATCCGTATCCGGTTCATCTCTGCCTCTATAGGAGAATGGTCATCCAGTTAGCACTTCGTCTCTCAACTTGATTCAAATATTAATGCAAGACACCTTCTGTTTAAGACCATAATCGCCATGCAGTGCCTAACACGCTTACATTGAACAGGGGGACACAGCTCGTGCCACGTGTGCTGCAGCTTGTGTGGATCTGCCTCAATGCGTTTTTCCACATAAATTGAAACATAACTTAACTTTTGCAGTTAAGAGCTGAATTAAAAACATCTATAACATCTGCACTGAACCTGGACAACACCAGCATCACCACGGCTGACTATCACAAGGCTGAAGCTGTCCTTTCACTCACCAAATGCTTATTCTAATGGCCTGTTACACCTTAAATACTGCAGAGGTTAGAGTCTGACCCTTTAAGGCGGAACGAACAATATCAATAAAGACTTCAGCCATCTTTGAACCGCCACTGAGGTGCTAGCAAGTTAGCACCAAGCAGAATTACACACAAAAAAAACCTCTTTGACTTCATAAAACAGGCTGTTGTGGTTACTACAGATAAGAAAACCATTCAATTCTTGTTTGATACCTGAAAAGAGTCCATATTCACCGTTATTTTAGTCCAAAGTCGTCAAACTCTGACCTCCGTCACAAACCACCAACACAATTCTCCGTCTGCTCAGCCTGAGCTCCTCCTTCCCGCCAACAACGACCAGCCTAGTCTAACCGTGATTGGCTGTCAGGCAGGTATTGAGGGTTTTCATTGGCCAGAATGTTTGCGTCGACGACATATGCTCCTTCCCCATTGGTTGAGCTTTTTGTCAATCTTAGTCAATCAAATTAATATTCATAACCTGCAAACCTCATGAAAAGAGAATTGTAGATGTTTTTCCACATTATGTTGTGGTATTATACACCATGCATCAGTTAAAGAAATAGACCAGCATTTATATCAAAATAATTTAATGTAAAATTGGGGAATTGTTTTTTCCCCTAGAAATTCATGTTAATTCATAAGTTAAATGCATAAAAAATGCATAAGTTAATTCTTTCCATAAAGTTCCCAGGCCTTGTACATTCTTCTTAATTTCCTGAGATTTGGTTTGGGGAGCTCCTGTGGATAAAAAAAAAAAGACAAGTAACATGGATGAGTAATGCACAAAGAACATAAAGATCGTCCAAGTAAAATACTTTTGAAGCACAAGTAACATTAACCTTACTAATGAGAAATGTTACAATAACCAATCATTATAGTTTCTATATAAGTGTAAATTTTCCATTTGTCACACATGAACACACTACAGCACACACTGTGAACAGCATGAAATTGCTCTCTGCTGTGGGCAGAGACGTGGCGCCCAGGGAGCAGTGTGTGGGGATGTTACCTTGCTCAACGGTACCTCAGTGGTGCCACTGGCAGGTCTGGGATTCAAACCTACAAGTTTCTGATCACAGGGACAACTCCCTAACCCCCAGCCCACCAGTGGTCACAATTTGCCAATCTAGCTGATGCATTTCTGCCAGGGAATATTGCAATATATTGCAAAAAAAAAAATAGATGTGCTAATGTGAGAAATACCTGTTCATCATCCAAATGGAGAAGATCAGCTAGAGGGACAATAGATGGTCTTCCATGAGCACACTGAAAGGGCAGCTGACAGGATGAGAGGGATCCCACCAGGGTACAACACTCCTCTTTACTCAAAACATCATTGAATTTAATTGCTCCTGTTAAGAGAACACTCTATTCAGTCACAAAAATGATTGTTGTGACTCACAGCTGCATGTATGTCTGTTGTGATAAAGCAAATTAGCAATTTTCTTTGCATTACTTGTCCACTGCAATGAAGTGTTTGTAGTGTATTCGAAAATACTGACCATGGCAAGCTTGTGAAGCAAGAACATTGTGGACTGTCAGTGGCGTAGCGCTTCTCACTCGTCCAGCTGAGCGCAGAAACTGAAAACAAGAAGTTAATGACATTAAACAAAGTCTATTAACGTCAACAATGTCTCCAAAAGTCCACATTTAACCTGAGGACATAAACGTAGGTATAATACAAAATCTTTCAAGCAAAAAAAACAAAAAAAAGCCAGGCACATTACAAACCTCTGACTCACCTCAATGTGCTCTCGCAAGTATTCCTAAATAGACAGGAAAAGAAAAATCAATGGCCATCCTCTTAATTAAGCTTAGAGCGTAATTTAAAGTCCTTTGTAACATCGTTTCAGGTCTGACCTCTGCAATAGATTTGATGACAGTGCATCTTCCACGCCGCAGCTCAGTGTTTTCCTTCTCTATAAAACATGCGGGGAGTCGCTGCAGAAGCACATGTGACTTCTCTGTCTGAGGGAAGCCTATTTCTAGAGCAAAGCCTCTCAGAAAAGGCTGATACAACCTGCACAACAAAAGTATTACTGTCAGTTAATACATACGTAGTTACTATATCACTACTGATATATTTGCAACCAGGTGTGTAAAAATGTCCTACTATGTGAGACAGTTACTGTAACAAATGCTAAAGAAGTTGCAGCAGCTATGTTAAGTTTTGTCTGTAATTTTGTTCATTTTTATAGAGAACTGTTTGTCATACGGTGTTAGAAACAACAAAAGTTGTGTGCAACTCCATCTATTAGTCAAAATAACAGATTTGAAGAGTTCACATTCTCCTCCAAACTTGCTGAGCTGTCCAATGATTAGGAGCAGTTTGAAAAGATGCAGTGCATCATCGTGTGTCTTGGAGGAGCCTTCTTCCTCCTAGCTTGGTAACATGATATGATAAGGAGAAACCTAGCTAGGGGATGGATCTGGACACAAGTCAATTTAAAAAAAAAGCTGGTTTGAATCAAGAAATAAATGGTACATTGTAGAGAAAACGCTGGCTCCTTTACAGTGGTGGCGAAAGGAACCAAGGGTTGCAACGTCTACAATGCAAATATAGCCATTTTATTTACTATCTATAAAGGAACAATGACTCAATGTGTCTGAGGTTCTTTATCTAATATTGATAAAGACTAAATAGTTGCAAATCTGAAAGAAACAGGTCCTCAGGCACTTTTGTCAAATGTACACACAATGTATTTTGACTTTGTGTTCAAATATGAACAAAAGAGAATGCATTCATAAGCATATATGCAATATGTAACAGTAAAAAAAAAACAAGTTCCGCATATTGATGTTACAAAAATAAAAATATTATGTTCTTGAAAATTAAGCAACTCTTGAATGGAAAAATATGACAGAGCTTTAGTAAAGATGTTACACATCCCTGTCAGTGCAACCGGTTTGATCATTTGCAGATGGGAAGGTCATAAACCCACAACTGGTCATCCCTGGACAGTTGCACCATGCAAGATTTCACGACTGTAAAATTATCTATTTTCTTACACACAATTATTCAAATAATCCACTCTGGTCAGGCCAAACAAAAATATAATTTCTTGGCAGTAATTGTTAAAGAAGGGTTGGATACAAGATCCAAAGAACACAGTGAAGTATGAAGGTGAGAGCATCAATATATGTAGCTGCTTCTCTGCGAATGGTACTGTCCAACAGAGTATCAGAGGGAATCAAAAACAGTTTGCTGAATGAGCTGAAATTAAAACACAATGCAAAAAGCCACTTGTTTCTTAAAGTTGATGCCTCAAAACGGTTATTATCAAAATTTGCACAATTTACTATCCACTTGTAATGTCTCAACACCTGAACTTTAGTTTTTAAACAGGCATTTGTTTCTGCTTATAAATACAGGTTCTTTTGTTCATGCTTACAAATATATGTATCTCCACGATTAATGGATTTTTAAATAATGTTTTTTCAAACATTTTCTAAACTGTCAAAAACAAAGTCTCAGACATCAAGGTATCAAACATTTCGTGTAATGTCTTTCTGTGATGTAGCTTTTAAAGGCATTAAACACCGCAGACACTTGATTCCTTTCTGTGTTGTGAACAATTCTGACTTAATTCTGTAAGTTTCTCTAGAATACAGCTTTTCATGTCAAACCACTCTGAATGACTTCATATCTTAAATGACTGAACCAGAGAATTTGAAAAATTGTGGAATTCCCTATTAACAACTCAATGCAGTGCTAATTTGTGGGGCACGGGCTTCTTCCACTATTGTCTAAGCACCTGTGAACGAACAAAAAAGCCAAAAAAAGTCTTGGCTGGTCTACTACATTTGGAGAATGGGAAAGTTTTAAAATTCATAGTGTCATTCCGTCTCACCATAGACATGCTGAATGATGAATAGAACAAAGGACACAATACAATACTTTACAAACCACTAAACAATAAACTTCACAGCCACGTAGCACTGAACAGTAGACCAGATAGGATCTGGACAGGAAAAGTACGTCACTGGGTGGGGAAAAGCTACTAGTCCTCACATGAACATTGTACATGTATTGTTATCAGAACATACTGATAACAGTGATAGTTCATCATTCTTAGCAGCACAAACGCTGTAACGCGTGCAGACAATAAAACTGACCTCAAGAGTCTCATCTCCTCCTCGCTCACACTGATCTCCAGAGGAGGAATCACACTCGATGAACAGAGTCTCTTTTTACCTGGTGTGTCTGGATCATCCTCATAAGACTCTACATGAAACAGAAAGCACATGTGACCGCATTTCTTTTGTGCTTATGATATAAACAACGAAGCCAAATGCCAGAACATTCTTGCACAATCTGCGGCTCCTACTGATTTGCATACACTTTCTGTGACCTGATGGAAGCAATGTTGCTTGTTCTACCTGTCAGAAGCCCCTCAAGGCGTACCCTTTCATGTGCAGCATGCTGATCAACAAGCACCAGAAGGTTTCCTGATACGGCAAACGGAAACATATTGCCAATGTTCAGCAACTTCATAAAGGGACTAAACTTGATAATATAAAGGCAAGAAAATACATACCTCCACTTTCACTCATTTCAGAGGTTTTCTGGTCTGTTGTATTTATGAGACAGGCGAGAAACTTCTTGTCTACTTGATGAATAACCTGGATTTAAATTAAGGTAACAGAGTCATTCATATTTTCCGATTTACTCACTATGAATTGTGTGAGGAGTGCACTGAAAATACTAACTAAAAGTGGAACTTGCCTTCATTGAATGGATCATATCTTTAGTGAAGCGATAGGGGAAGAGAATATTATGGATTTTCACAGCAAGGCCTTCTGCTTGACCGCTGGTCACATCCACAGCAATCTTCAGAAGAATAACAATTAGACAAAGTCAGATGAAATATCAGACGTATTACGATCCAGACCTTAAGGGCCACTGCGCAAGATCTTTTCAATGAGGATGAATTGGAATTGTGTCTAGGGCTGCAACATCCACTGAACCTTCACACACTCATAACAGCAGCACGACAACACAACCTCCCTCCCAAAAAAAAAAAAAAAAAAAACACATTCATGATCCTGATATTTTTGAAAATATCCCAAAGCTTACAGACTTACTTGAGGGGGTCGTACAAACACAGGGTTATTCCACTCAGAGAAAAGAGCCGACACTGAACCAGGACCCTGGGGCTCATCTTAGGGAGAGCGAGAGAAGAACAATCAGTGGGAAGCACAGCACAGTTTGTCATCAGGCCTACCCTCATGACATGCATTACCTCTGTGGTCTATGCTTGTACTAAGGACTCTCTCTGCTCTAGATTTGGGGAGAAAGGGGAGAACAATGTCTGTCTGAAAAGGGTAGCACCTGTACTCGAAACCTACAGGCAAAGAAATACTGATTAAAATACACAATTCAATAAATAAAGACATGTCTATTCACAGAATCCTAAGCTATTTGCTACATCTTAGATTAGTAGTAAAGATAAAACTATGAAACTATACATAGAGTTAAACAATGAAAAAAGAGTTACATTAATCAAGATGATCATACATTATGTAGTTTCTGGTCAATTTCAGTGCACTCCTCACACAACGAGTAAATAAGAAAATGTGAATTTACTGATACTCTCAATTCCTTTGTTTTGATGCAGTTTTTAACACTCTTGGCATTCTCTCAATTGGAAGGCTTTTCCAATACGCTTGATGGCATTTCTTATAAGTGCAATCCTTGTCTGTTACTGAAACCTACCCATTTTTATTTTCAAAATATTTTTAGGGGAAATAAATGTATAAACATGCACTGAATCCACTATTCATATATGTTGAACCAAATGTCAAATTTCAAAATGTTCTGAATTTGGAAAATGGACATTCAAACCTTTTACTAAACCTTATCTAATACATGTACTGTATTAATGAAGAAATGTTTCAAGAGGAGGCTTGTAAATCACACAGAGAAGACAGGGACAGCTGCAGTATGTTACCTACCTGCTTTAGAAACAACACTAACTGCCATATTTGTGACATCTGTTGAGCAGAGTGCTGGTGTCTCCAACGAAGAAGCTTCATATTTACTGAGTCCTGTCATTTGATTGATGTAGACCAGTTTTCCCAACGAATCATCGTAATGTGTCAGCCAGTCACTTGATACTGGGACCGGCCCATCACCCTCACTGCCCTGTCTTTCATCTGGAGCCTGGTCCTCATTTCCTGTTTGGGAGGGCACAAGGTCATGTTGTGATGCAGGGTTAACTATTTGCCCTGAGGGGATAGCTGGCTCGGCAGAAGTCGTAATTTCAGAAGGAACCCGAAGGTCTCCATTGCTGGCGGTGGAGGTGGGAGTTGATGGGTCATGCCCATGGGGAGCAGTGAACGTGGGTTCATCTGGATGGCAGTCTACAACCAAATCGTTTGTTCCACAGTTCTCAGCTGCCACACTTGGTTTTGAAGAACCGTCACTGCTCTCCAACATTTCACAATGAGATATGTGAGAATCTGAAGAGACAGCGTCCTGTGTTACAGTGTTAGGCAATGTTTCCATGATGGAAGTCTCTTTGTGTTTAGTATCTTTAAGACTGTCTTTAGATGATTTCTTACATTGTACCATATCACATTTTAAGTGTGAAAGTTTTGCTGCTAATGATATTCTACCCTTTGTGCTAGTAAATTTAAGTTTAGTGTAAGTAGAAAGAGTATGTGCATGATCTTTTGACAACGAGTGGTCTAATTTAGTGTCTTCTACTTGTTTATCCTCGGCACTGGTGTTCGCATGTGAAGCAATAGATGTTCTAGAAACTGATGGACATAAAATGTCAGTGATTTGTGCTTGGCCTTTTGTTTCAGCACCTTTGCCATACATTCTCTTGAACTTGTCGAGAGATCCTGTTTCAAAAGTCAAAGTTAATTTGCGACGTGGTGTGACCTTAGTGATCTTAGGCCCAGCAATACTTTCGGCGGTGTAGCCATCCATGTAACCTTGAGCACAGAGTAATGACAACTTTCTCTTCGGTGCACAGCAAAGCTTTGGTTCAGTGAATGTCCTCAGACTATCCAGAGGTTCTTCACGATCAACCACAGCAATCCTGGTATTTTCACAATGTGAAACTGTATTATCCTCGACACTGGGTGACAAGTCATTATCATTCACATCAGGGCCTTGAGCATTCTGATAATGTTCAGGCAAGTCCTGGTCTTTGCAAATATCAGTCTGCAGAACAGAAACTGAATTGGGCTGCAAAGGCTTCTCAACATCATGGTTTTGAATGTCTGGTTCTGAATCTGAACTTGTTCTAGACTCTGTATTTAAAGAGGCCTGTTCAAAAATCTGTTCAGGACTCCAGACCTCCAGATCTTTGACAACATCTGGTTGATCAGTTGCTGCTGTTCCCATTCTTGATACAGAAGTTCCTACATCCTTCGAGCCATCTTCAATAATTTCATGACATGCTTGAGTCTTTGCATTTCTGCATGGACTGCTTGCTGGATTACTAAAAACACTCTCAAAGGTTTGGATGTCACTCATTGAAAGTTCAGACACTAAATTTTCTTTTGTGAGGAAAGCTTTTACACCTTCCTCAATGCAGGTGAGGACACCATCCCAGTCTCTGAATTCTATTAGACTCTTTGCTGGCTCCAGGCATACATCATACTCAGAGTAGTGGCACTTGATGTTGATGACATAAATTCCATTTAGGTCAGCCCCACTTTTTTGTTTAGGGCTTGAAATAACCGGAGAAGTGTTTGGACTGCTGCTCTGTCCGCTTGAACTGCTCAGTTTCCGGAGAAGGCAGTTGAGCAGCTTGTGAATGCGCGTTTTCAGAAGCAGTCTGCCATTAACGAAAAGGAACTGCAAGCTGCTGTTGTAGTGGCCCTCGCGGCCAATGTGTCCGCTAATTTGAAACTGTCCATAGGTGTAGTCCACCTCACCAAGCTTTTGGGCCCTTGCCAAACCGTGGATTTGAACAAACCTGTAATAGGTATTCCTGGCTTTGGGAAGCTGCACCAGCATGGTACCAGAACAGTCCTTCTTCACAGAAAATGACACGGACGGATGCATCAGAGATATGGACTCCACCCTCTGACGAAGACGCTCAACCTCCAGCCCTGAGTCCATCCTCTTTCTCCTGACTGGCATGTTATGAAATAAGTTACAGACAAGCACTGTAGTACCAGCTGATGGACGGGTATCCTGTGACTCAAAAACATCTAATCCCTTACCTTCATTAAACCTTTTAACAAATGTTTTCACCGACATCTTCGTCCGTGAGGATATTTCAACCATGGCTGCAAGGGAGATGATGCTGGCAATCGCCTCACCTCTGAACCCGTAATATTGAAGGTTATCTAAATCCTCCAGTGAGCTGCATTTGCTTGTGCAGTACCTGGTCCCTACCTTCTCTATGTCTTCTTGGCCCATCCCAGAGCCATTGTCTATCACCTGAACTTTGCAAGCCTCTATGTCTATCTTCACAGCAACACATGTTGCTCCAGCATCAATGCTGTTCAGTAGGAGCTCCTCCACACACTGCTGCAATGAGAAGATGGCAATGCCTGAACGCAGCTTGGCTTGGACTTCTTTGGACAGAGTCCTGATCATTCTGAAACACAAAATACTACAGAGAGATTAAATGAATATGAACCAAAACATACATCATCACACACCATATAGACAAAAGTATTGGGACGCTTGACTATTACACCAACAGGGACTTTAATGAACCTGCAATCAAATACAGAGGCTATAATATGGAGTTGGTCCTCCCTTTGCAGCTATAACAGCTTCCACACTTCTTGAAATGTTTTCTACAAGATTTTGGAGTTTCTGAGGGAATTTGTTCCCATTCATTCTGTAGAGTATTTGTGAGGTCAAGTACTGATGCTGGACGAGAAGGCCTGGCTCACAACCTCTGTTCCAGTTCATTCCAAGTGTGTTGGATGGGGTTGAGGTCAGAGCTCTGTGCGAACCAGTCAAGTTCTTCCACACCAAACTCATCCACCATGTCTTTATGGACCTGGTTTTGTCCCCTAGGGCACAGTCATGCTGGAATAGAAAAGGTTCTTTGCCAAACTGTGTCCACGAAGTTGGAAGCATAGTGTTGTCCAAAATGTCTTGGTATGCCAAAACATTAGGCTTGCCCTTCACTGGAAACAAGGGGCATCTGAATTCAATAGAGGTGTCCCACTACTTTTGTCCACAAAGTATGATATGTCCCACAACGATACAGGACAGGACGCTCAAACACGGAGACAAGTGCAATTTGTGATTACATTTAGCCTTTCAATTGTGCACTTTTACCTTAAAAGTTCAGTTTTGAGGAGCTCCAGTGTCAAGATCTGGTTAAAACCGAGACGAAACTCTTTTAAAACCGGCACCAGGATTGGACATTCCGCTTCTCCCCTCAGACAAGGCAAACTGTTTACATAACCAACTCGCTGTAATGTTTAATAGGATGCAGGATGCAGAAAGTTGTGAGTGAAACAACATTAAATAAAGTACAGCGAATGAAAAGTGGGGACATTTTTCCGAGTACTGTTCTCAGTCATCTGGTCTGTTTTGAACTACAGAGGAGCCGAAGTGCCGCCTTGTGAACGAATCGACCCTTTTAAAACGGTTCTTTAAATGAATCCCTCGAACCGATTCACGAGTCCAACTGAATCAAACTTTTAGTTTCGCCCTAAAGATTTCCATGTTAAATATCTTTCACAATTTAACCTCATAAAAATGAACAGCAATGTGAAAATAACGTAAAAAAACATAAATACTAATAATTCTTATTATTAGTAGTTATTATTATTATTAGTTTTTTTAATTTAATAAATTAACCCTTATAGTCAAGTGTGAACACACCACAGCACAGCACAGCACACTCTGCTTTTAACCTATTCAGCAAGTGAGGAGGGGCCTGCCACCGATGAGGGGCAGCCGGGGAGCAGTGTGTGGGATTGCAGGGCTAACGCCATCCTACTAGGCCATCCTGCTGCCCCATCCAGTTGTTATTATTATTATTGTTGTTGTTGTCGTTGCTATTAAAAATAGTATGTACACATGTACACACATTTTTAAGGGCAAACTGAGTAGTGATGCAGGGACAGTTTTGTACATATAGTACAAAACTCTTCATCCTAATTTGTGTGGGCTACTCAGTGTAAAGTCCCTGATGGTGTGATAGTAAGGCGTCCCAAAACTTTTGTCCATGTTTTTCGCCTCTGTGAGCCAGCTCTCTGATTGACTCGGGTGTTCGAACACGGCAACGGATTCTGAATCGAACGCGTCCCCCAAACCCCCCCCCCCGCCCGCCTTTCCCGGCGAGGCGTTCGATTTAGAACGCCGCTGACGCAAGATCCTGTGACGCACCACGATTTTAAAACACGGTCCTCCTCAGTGATGGCGGCGTCGTTCTCGTCTCCTTCGGCGAATCTAAATAAATGGTGTTTCACCCGCGAGCAGATCGAGAACAGTCCGTCTCGGAGAGCGGGCCTCGACCCGGACAAGGAGCTGTCCTACCGGCAGCAGGCTGCGAACCTACTTCAGGACATGGGGCAGCGGCTCAACGTGTATCCTCCTCTCTCTGTCCCTCTCTCTCTGTATCTCTTTCTCTGACTGCGCTCTCTCTCTCTCTCTCTCTCTCTCTCAACACGGGCTGTTGCTCTGTCCTGTTATGACTATGAAAATACTTATATTGTGATTCTGTTTTAATTTCAAACACTTGTATGTGCAAAACATGCATGCAGGCTGAGGCTTGTGGGATGTGTAGGCCCCGGCCTGCCCTCCCAGAACAATAGCGGGCTCGGTGCTAAGCTAACTTGTGCTTTTTATCTCATTATTGTTTTTCAACACATGTCAGCTGTCTTCTTGTTGTCATATGGAAATGTTTGAGAATTCCTTTTGTAAACCAATGGATTACATTTCTGTTTAAATCTCGAAATCCTGCTTTTTTGGACACTTAATATTAGCTTAGCGTGTTAGCGTGCTAATAGATTGTTAGCGTTCAATGTCATTATTGTTATCAAATGAGAGTCAGCTGTCTTCTTTTTGTCGTAGAAAAATGTTTACGTGTATATTTTGTCAACCAGATCATTACTTTTCTGTGTATATGTGACACTAGGGCTTTTCTTTACTCATATAGGTAGCTTAGCCTGTTAGCATGCTAATAGTGTTAGCGCTGGAACTCATTGTAATTGTCAAAACGAAAGGCAGCTGTCCTATTGCTGTTGCAGAAAATGTTTAAGAAGTCGTTTCGTAAACCAGCTTATTACTTTCTGCCTTTTTGACACTTGGTATTAGTTTAGCTTGTTAGCCTGCTAGTGGAATATTAGTGCTGTAACCTGGAGAGCTTTTTAAGGCTTGGTAGATGGTTCTTAGTGCTTTAAATGACAAAAAGAAAAGGTCTTGTAAACAGTGAAACGTGTTTTCTATGTATAAGCTGCATATTTTGGTTTGAGTCTGTTTAGGTTGATTAGTTATCTTTTCTCTAGGTCATTATAGGGGAATTTCTGCAAGCTTTAATGCATTTCAGGATTTGTTTACATTTTGAATACTGTAATCACATTTGGTGTAATTAGAACGAGAAGACTTTGTTGATCCCAGTAATTTACACTATGAAGTGTTTAAGCTGCTATCTGCTGACAGGAGTAGATGGATTTGTATCTGTCCTTAATTGAGATGAACAGATCCCAGCTCACTATCAACACTGCCATCGTGTATATGCATCGTTTCTACATGATCCAGTCCTTCACTCGCTTCCACCGTAATGTAAGTGGCACCATATGACTTTACACTTCCCATACACATTGTGACATTTACTGCCAGGTTTAATGGCTCTGTGAACTGACGGTGTGTCGTCGTGCCCTGATGCAGGTGATCGCCCCGGCCGCACTCTTTTTAGCAGCAAAGGTGGAGGAGCAGCCTCGCAAATTGGAGCATGTGATTAAGGTGACCCATGCATGTCTAAATCCTCAGGACCCTTGTCCAGACACCAGGAGTGATGTAAGTATTTACCTGGATGTTGTGATTATGGACATATGTGACGTGTGCATGTCTGCGTGATCTGCCTTAAGAATTGTGTGAATTTGGCCTTCATAACATTGTGGTCTCCACAGACCAATTGTTGTTCCATTTTGTTGAAGATTTTCTCTGGTTGTTCGTGGATGAATGGATAGAGCTTCTGTACGTGTTCGGTGTAGTGTAATGAAGTCTAATTACTCACAACTTTGTTAAAGTTTCTAAATTCCAGTCCTCCACAGTCTTGTCCTTATTTATACCTACTATTTATTTTTGGAAACCTTATTAAATTTCACGTTTCATATAAAGCTTCCACAATTGCAAAACATTTTGATCCAATAATATTTTCCTTTTTTACACAGAGAACGTTTGTGTTCAAAGCAATTGGCTGTGAAATGTTTCAGTGAAGCTTTGATGCTTCTCAGAAACCACTATACCACATGCTCATTCTCCTTGAGGCATTGGAGATGTGCTCATTCTTGCAGTGATTTTAATTCATGACTCTTCTTTCTCTCAGGGTGGATGTTGTGTGCCTGTCTCATCACTCCTATATCTCTTTATTCTGTATCAGTCATTCACTGTCTTGCATTGAACTGAAGTCATGGAACTTGTATTTATCATGACGTATTGATTGGCTGAAAACAGTTGCAGTAAGGGGGTGTGAGAGAGAGAGAGAGAGAGAGAGAGAGAGAGAGAGAGAGAGAGTGATATGAGAGCGTGCGACCATGTGAGTAACCTGCCTGTCCTCTCGATCTCAGACTTACCTGCAACAAGCCCAAGACCTGGTCATTCTTGAGAGCATTATACTCCAGACCCTCGGTAAGTTTGGAATGGTGAAAGTGGGTCTATGAGTCACCACATTAGAGAGAAGCACTGATTAACCCTGTTTGCTCCCGTCCACAGCACCGTCCCAGGAGTCAACTGGAGCGTCGCAAAGCTCCTTGTCAACAACCGTCTTACTTTTTTCAGTTCTTCCTTGTTTCTCTGATTGTGCTTTCATTTGTGTACCATTTGAGGATTTTTGAGCCATTCTGAGCGCTCACACAGATACAGACTGGTGCACTTTGTACCTGTTTCCTGGACCAAGGTTAAGCCTAAAATGAAATTCACACTGGGGATTTACCATTAGCTTTGCAGTTCTATCTAAGACTAGGTTTAATTTCTGTCGGAATTCATCCCCTGGTCATTAGGCATGCTGATGTCCAGTATATTGTTGCTGTCGAATCAAAACCTCATTTGAGAACCTCTGGGCATGAATTTACAGAAGGTTTGTGGGAACATTGCCTTATAGTGTTCATGAGCAACATTACCCTCACATTCCAGTTTTGAACATGTCTTGGCTGATCAGCTGCACCTGGGTTAAGTGGGAAAACTGGTGTGATGGGCTTCTGTTGTATTTTATTTTAGTCCTTTTTTATATTAATCCAGTTATGTGGTGTTGCAATGATATCTAAGTATTGTCCACTGTTTGTTAGCCCTTTTTTTTGGTCTTTTCTTTGCTGTAGGAGTGGCTCAAAAATATCATGGTAAATTTACAGAGAAAGCCCATCTTTCCATATTTCCTTAACTCATTCATATTTGTCCTATCTAGGGTCAGTCATCTGAAGAGTCAAACCACTTCATTACAATCCTTAAAAAGTGCGAAAAGAGCTTTGACATGGTCAAAGTGTACAATGATGAAAGTCCCCATTGCCATGCTCTCTGAATTTATTAGCCTAGAAACCCAACCACATTGAATTATACAGGTCTGTTTCATTGCTGTTTCACAAGGTTTTTGTTCATGATCTTAAATCTCTCAATATTTTTGTTTGTTTCTCCTCTGCCCTTGTCAATCCAGCCTTTGAAATAACCATTGACCATCCCCACACTCATGTCGTCAAGTGTACCCAGCTTGTACGAGGTATGTACTCTTCATATGTGTACCCCTAAATAAAATTGAATTGTTTCCTCCTCCCAGATGGATGTGGAATTTTGGTATGCTTATTTGGGATATTCGTATTTTGTTCCAGCGAGTAAAGACTTGGCCCAGACGTCATACTTTATGGCAACTAACAGGTGTGTTAATACAAAACAGCCCAGATAAACAGCTTTGCCACTAATGCAAGATTATAGCTTGAGTTTTTTCAAAGCTGATTATAACTTGATTACTGTATTAAACACATGGCTTTTCAGTTCATTAAACTTATTCAATTTTGCTCTCTTTGGGTGTTTTACTTGTTTTTGTTTGTTTTAAATGCGCATGGACCAACCCTTTGATGCAGTCTACACTTGACGACATTCTGCCTGCAATACAGTCCACCTGTTGTTGCCTGTGTGTGCATTCATTTGGCCTGCAAATGGTCCAACTGGGAAATCCCAGTGTCCACTGACAGCAAGCACTGGTGGGAGTATGTCGACCCCACTGTGACTCTTGAGCTTCTAGATGGTATGTTAAGGCTATTCTCCAGTACCATGTTTGTCAGTGCATTTTGGCTCTTCCATAAAACTATTGATTTCCTCATCTTTATTTTTGTCCAGTATTATTGCATCAGGAGATTACTTCTGTCAAAACATGTTGCAAATTGTTTTACAGAACTCACTCATGAGTTTCTGCAGATCTTGGAGAAGACCCCTAGCCGCTTGAAACGTATTAGAAACTGGAAAGTAAGTCATCTTGGCTGCAGCACTTTGATTTAGCAAGCACCAATAAGATAAAATATTTGAATCAGAATCAAGAATAGTGATGGAGCTAGTAATCTTGTTTTTTATGTCTTCTGAATCAATGGTTCCTCTGTTTTGGTTAATTATCAAATCAAGTAAAATCATTATAGGATCGTTATTTAATAGGAACTATAAAGAGTCTTGGTGAGCGACAAAAATAGATGAACCACGATGCCCAGTTTAAAAAAAAAAAAAAAATGAAAATCGGCAGGTGAGGGTGAAGTTTTTGATGCAATGACTTTTGTTTTTTTGTATTTAAAACCACATGTATAGTACAGTAACATTAAGCAACCTAGGGCAGTTTCCATTTACTCCAGAAGGGGGTGACAAAGCCCTAAGGGTTTTCACACTGTTGAGCTTAATAGACCACATTTCTTTCACAGCAAAGCTTGTGGTTGCTTGAGTGCAGAGAGTAAAGGTCAAGTTAAGCTCCTCCACACAGCCCCCATGCAGAGTTTCAGTGACAACCCATCTGTGATTTAGTTTTATTTTATTCTGTCACGGAGTTTGGGGGGGGAAATGTAATTTCCTCACCATTATGGTTAAGTGGATCCTTTTCATTTGAATAATGCCCCATCTTTGTCTTCTCATCTCAGGCGGCAGGCCAGACAGCAAAAAAAACCAAAGTCCAAGAGGAGAGTGATAAGACCGAGACAATGATGAACATGATCTCCATGGCATCATCTGGGAGTGCTCTGGCTGGCCTGATGAGCCTCTCTGCTCCTCCCTCCGGCTCTTCCTCCTCCATGACCTCTTCTACAGAAGAGAAGGACCGAAGCTCAGCTGGAAGCTCCCAGCATTGGGCACCTGGAAACAAAGAGCAACAGCAACCAAACCATGAGTTGCAACCTCCCGCCAGGGTCTCCCTGAGCCTGAGCGAGTACCGGGCCAAGCATGCAGATGAACTGGCTGCCCAGAAGAAGAAGCTGGAGAACATGGAGGCCAGCGTGAAGCGGGAGTACGCCACTGCTGCCCAAGCCCTGTTTGGACAGCAGAGGAAGGAGAAACACCATCACCACCACCATCACCAGCATCCTGGCTCCCACAATTCTGGCTCCAGCTCCTCAGATCCAAGCAATCCATCACCTATTGTCCTCAAGATCCCTCTGGATGAGCGTCAGGATCGTGGCTCTCTCAAAATGCGCCTGCATCCTGGGAGTAGTCAGTCACAGGGCCACAGCAGCCGGGGGGGCGAACAGGACATTAAAGTGCGGATCCGTGTGCCGGACCGACGAGGCGGTTCGGGGGAGGAGGGGAAGAGTAGGGAGAAGCACAGAGAGCGGTCCAATCATCACCACTATCATCACTATCACCACCACCACTCATCCTCCAGTAGTGGCTCCATCTCTTCATCTTCCTCGTCCTCCTCACAGCATAAACACTCTAGTTCTGCAAACAGCTCTGGAAGTAGCAAAAAGGTCCCCTCAAGTGACTCCATGAGAATGAGTTCATCTTCATCCTCCTCCTCTTCCAGAAAACGAACACACACCACAGAACTCTCAGTAAGCTCCCACCCTTCTAAAGTCAGCAAATCCTCCAGGAACTCATACCAGTTGCCTCTTCCTATGTCTGTATCTCATGGTTCAGACCTCCTGCCATCCATGGGACTTTCACATCATCAGGAGGGCTACTCGCACTCCAAAAGTGACAAGGCGGACACTAACGGCCATGGCACGGCCACTGGGAACCAGTCCAATGAGTTCCAGGACACATTCGACATGTTAAACTCGCTGCTGAGCGCCCAGGGGGTGCAGCCCACCCAGCCGCAGATGTTTGACTACCACACTCAGTATGGGGAGTACAGATATGCAGGCGGCTCGAGAGGTGGCACATCCCAGCTCCCACCCCTTCCGTCCGAACCCCCTCCACAGCTACCACCACTGCCTAAATAACCCCCCCCCCAGCCAGCCGAGAACATGGTCCCATGGTCCCTTTCTAGGTTCCGTCCCTCCACTTTGTAACTTTTAGGTTGACAGCAAAGTAATGTACCACTAAATCGCCCTAGCCATGGCTTGCTCACAAATGCGCTACTGAAATCCTTGATTATACAAAAAAACACATCCAGTTATTCTTTTACATGTACACAGAATAACTGTTTGAAAATATGTATGTATTCTGACAAAAAATGCATTGTGTCCAATAGTTTGAGTGAGGATTTGTTTTGAGAAACTGTTTGTAAAGCTTGTCCATCCTAACAGCCGTAAGCAGGGTGAGGATGGGTCGGCTGTGTACTGCATTTTTATTTTTATTGTATTCCATCTAATTTTTAGCTTATTAACCCAGCCCTAAAAAAAAAATAAAAAAAATAGGGGTCATTGTGCATGGGTGTATTCTACAACACCCATCTGTGTGGCAATAATGGTTAATTTAAAATAGAGCAAAATATAGCAAAAAAAAGAGCAAAAGTGAAAAGCTATTTATTTTAAAAAAAAATGTACATACTATTTTTGATGTCACTGACTTTTATATATACAGTATGTCTTTAAAAGAAAAAAGGAAAAATGACTGACTGAGGGGGACGTTGTGCAGCCACTGTCCTCTGAGTGTAACTGTCGAACGAGGAAAATGAGATGTGCTCGTTTTACATATGGATTTTTAAGACTTGGTAACAATTTTAGTGTCTTTTTCTTTTTCTTTTCTAAACTATATTTATTAACCTTTCGGAACGTTACTAGAGGTTGTCGTTTTGGAAGTAATCTGGATTTATTTTTGTATTGTTTTGGCCTGCTCCTGTATTTTACATCTTATCCCATTTTTGTTTTGGTGACCGCTTAAGAGAACGGAAAATCCAAACCATATCATCTCTTCCAAATTTGCAATTTGTATGTTTCACTTGCTTTGTGTTAATAATGTAAATGGTTAAAGACATCTGATATTTTTATTAATTTTTTTTTTTTTAGTCTAACTTAGGAGAATCATGTATGATTAAAAAAAATATATTGTAGACTCTTGTGGGAAGCAGTCATTGTTTTAAATGGTTGTTAAAAAAAAAAAAAAAAAAAAAAAGAGTATATTACACATGTAAATTTCACTCAAATACCAACCCAAGCAGTATTTGAAGTTCTTAATGACCCTGACCCATGTGGACATAACATGATTAAAAATGAGATGGTTTTTACTGCATCATGCTGAGTATCTCTGCAGAGTTTCAGGATCGGCTCTGCCTTTTAAAGCAGGAATTTATAAAAAAAAAAAAAGAGCAAGAGAGACCACGAGTCATTGTGAAGCATTTACATGCTACTCCATTACCGTGTTCCAATAACCTGCTTGACTGTGTCTACCAAAGTTGTACTTCTGAGCAGTATCGTAGATTATGATGCGAAGCACCAAACACAGCTGACATGTTTCACTTGAAGCCATGTCTGTTTTTTTTTTTTTTTTCTTGTCTTTTTTTTTTATTGATTTTTACCAAGTGAATTTATGTTCAAGTGCATTTGAGTAAAGCTTGTGTTCATGTTCAGCTTCTTGCTAAAAAGGGGGCACCTTTGCAGCTGTTCTTGCATTAACTTTGTTAATGGTTTTTATGTTGGGGGGGGTAAAAAACATTTGTGAAATACGTCAAGCAAGTATAAAACCACTGAAAACAGCATTAAACTAGCACTCGCTGTACCTGCTGCATGTTAATGATCCAGTATTGAGTATTAACACTCATTCCTCCCAGACCTATGGGTGTAGGGTGTGTTTTCGCCACGCCTCGCCACCAAAAACTCAAAATGTCGTGCTCCTGACTCTCCCTATTGAACTTCCAGATGGTGCTGGAGATAAAGGGGACGTACGAGATGTTTTTGTCATGTTGGTTCTCTAGAGATGGGCATCATGACAATGGGGAAAGGCAATATTTTTTGCTTTCATGCAATTCATATCACCACTGTATCAGTCACGTGTGAAGGAAAAAGGCTTTTATTCAACGTTTTCTATCTTCAGTGGTACCACATGAACTCTCAGGTTTTGGATGGAGTTTGAGCATTTCTCGGGCAGATAAAACTTAAGGTTTGCATTTCGTGAACTCTGTTCCTTTTATAAATGTGGTTGATATAATCTCATGTAAATAAATGTTTTATGAGAAACATTAGTCTTATGTTGTTTGCTAAGCTTGTTGCTGAATGCAGTGTAAGTTATGGTTTCTCTTGAATGTTGCTGATTTCTCAAAATGTAGATTCCAAAACTTGTCCATATAGTCGTCAATGGATTTTGTAATTAGAAGAGCTGCAGATAGTGGTGTGCAAAAGTGTAGGCAGCCCTGGTCGAATTTTTTTTTAAATTTATTAAAATTTTTAATATATATATTTATATTGTTTTATGTTTTTTAAGTAAAAATGAGAACATACCTTCTACGTGATGCACTTTTGTGTTTATTACTGTATGAATTTATGAACCTATGGGAAAAGATCAAAATATAATGTGGCCTTTGTAAAAGCTAATATTACTAAAAAAATTTGATTTTTTTTCCCGAGATGTTCTGTGTCTAAATATGTAAATTATGTTTTCAAATAGGAAATCGACCAGACATGTTATTTGACCAGGGGTGTTCAAACCTTTTCACACTGCTGGAGTTATTGTTGGCCATGTAATTTTGTTTTGCAGATTTCTTTTGTTAATATGAAAATATGGGCAGTTACACAATGCCACTGAATTTTAATTATTTGAGTATCTTTAGAACAATGCAAAATATTCCTGCAGGCAATTTTAAAAAACAATCCCAAAAGCGTGGTTTTGTAAAGCTAGCAAAGCCAAATCTGGGTGCACAAGAGTCACAAGTGACTGTGTAATCCTGATTAACTTTCCATTCCTGACATTTTTGTCTTAGCCTTAATGTGTGACTTGTTGTTTTATTGACACAGTAATGCTGACTACCATCCAAATCAGGATTAAGCGTTTAAAAACACTTGCTAACGCTTTCCTTCAAGGATTCATTATTGATCAAGTAGAAATTCATGTTCATCGTAAAAATGAGAGCGATTTACTAGGTACCGTTAGGGACACATGAATACCTTGTATGATTCAAATAAGAGCATCATAGACACCCTTCATCTTCATCATCACAAATGTCTGAAAGGTTTCAGTTATACAAATAACTGTTAAGGTCAATGGACTACATTCAATGGACTACATTCTACATTTCTCCATAATTAAATGATTATAATCTGCCCTATACAAAATATTTTAGGAATATATTAGTATACGTGTGTGTATGTGTGTGTATGTGTATATATATGTGTGTGTGTGTGTGTGTTTATTTATTTATTTATTTATTTTAGGAGTGAAATAAATAAATGCTCTGATCTAGAGAAACATACCAATCCAAAATTGTTCACAGTGATAGCGATAGGAACCAGGCGTCCAAATCGTTCATTCCCTCCTAAAAGAATTACAAACACAGCCATTCCAAGAATGGTAACAAATATATGGCCTGACGTCTGATGCCTTGTTTTTGCCTTAAACATTTTATAAAGCCATTTAGGGAGGATGTTAGTGGATAGTTAATAATATGGCTATATTTACATTGCAGATGTCACGACTCCTGGTTCCTATCGCCACCCATATAAAAATAATAATAAATCAGTTTCTCCACTGTTTAGTTTCTCTTTAACTGTTTCATGTTAAACCAATCTGAATGGTTTTATTTCCATTTCAGCAACTGAATTATTAAGAATGAAAACTTGGTGGAGATCCCCTTTAATCCTGTATTGTATATGTGTACCATTGTACACTATAAACACTACTACAGGCCTATAATATGCATTCCCAGAATGTGATATAACCTCTACTTCTGCAGTTTTTATAGAAATATAGAAGTGACCATTACAATTTAAGCTGCTTATGGCCACTGACCCAGTTCGAAACAAAGACTTCAAACACACCGATCCCCAGAGCTCTCCGGTGCATGACGTATCACATGTATGCCGTCTACAGGCTCCTGTAATCTCAGATGTACTTCGAGCACCAAAAGTCAAGACTAAGCGTTTGGGACGTGCAAGTTAATAAACTCATGATTGTGGAAATCCCACCACATACATGATCTGATCATGATCATAACACTGTACATGTAAATGCACACACTGTGCGCATGAGCGGGTGACTGTGCATGAGTGTGTAAGTGTGTGTGCGTGAGTGCGTTTTTTGAACTCATGCAGTTTGGGAGTGGCCTATTATATTCAGTGTGTGATGTCAGAGATCATTTTGAATATAAAAAGAGGAATACATCTGACTTTTTGGGCAGATTTGGATACTTCAATAGTGTCCAGGAGGGCGAAATAGCAAAATGAAGCTGTTTTCGGGAATTTTTATCTTGGTCTTCTTTTCAGTGGCTTCTGCAAGTAAGTATTTATATTCTTATTCTCATTTACACTTTGTGTACATAGTATTTCAGATGCTCTTCTTATCATGCAGTTTGACAAGGTACATTAAGGTGAAACCTTGGTTTTTGGAGCAGACTGAGGTGACTGAGGTCGTGTCAGTGTGAGGTTAAGTGATGAGGTATAAGGGCCTTCTAATTAATTGTATAAAATAAAAGTCTGTTTTACAACATATGCTCCTCAGTGTATGGCAGTGCATCTTAACCCTTGTTCTGGAGACCCCCTGTCCTGCATATTGAAATATTTTTAAGTGTTTTACCCACACCATCTTAACCCCAAGTGTACTGAAGAACAGTGGTCGCAGAAAACCTTTAAAAATGCATTGTTAACAATGTAAAGAGTAAAATTTCAATTCTGAACCAAGAATCTGTCCATGACAGCAATACTAGTCTGAAATAATGAGGTAAAATATTGTAATTATAAAGCACTGCGGGGATTCATACATAATATATAATATCATATGACATAATTGTCAAGACAAGATCAAGGTTTGTCACATAGTCAGTTCTACAAGTACAACTTGTAATGAAATATAACCCTGAAATAATTATATAGTTACAATATAGTTAAGGGCTAAATCAACGTAATAAAAACTGCAGAAAAAAGTGTAAACAAGATCTGAAGTCTGTAGATGTACAGAATAATATGATATAATATATAATATCTAAACAGGGTAGTTTAGGAAGGGGGTAGGATAAGCCAGTAAGAGGTCATGGTTCTTTGGTTAGTAATACAGGACCTGTAGGTCAGGCCTGTAGGTCTCTTCATCACACAGACAGTCTGAACGTGAGCTGCTACTACACTGACACCTGAGCAGAAGAGTCAAAGCAAACCTCTCGAGCCCAAACTGAGAACCACCAGCAGCTCCCTGCAGACGCGCTGTCCCTGGATCAGTTTGAAAGCTGAAGATGATGCTGTATGAAGCATGCAAACGTTTGAACACCCCAGTCAATAACCTGTAAGAAAACACGTGAACAAATGTGAACATGGAATTTCCGTTTAATTTCAATTTATTTGCTGAATATAACAAACCGTAAAAACAACAATATCAAAGAACTGTGATACAGCTCTTGCACTTTTCTACAGTTTGTTTAAATATGGAATTTCCTTTTAATTTCTAAGTTTGTGCTGAATATAACAAACTGTAAAAACAACAATATAAAAGAACTTCGATATAACTTTTGCATAGGCCACAGTTAACAGTTTATGGTTGATATATTTTTTCTTACCTCAATATTTGAATTCGTTGAAAGCACAATAACGGTCTATTCAAGCAAGAAATAGATGGATTGTAAGATTACTGAATAAAATCGCAGGCTGCTTACTGACCTGTCTGAATTAATTGGTGAAAATCCCGCATTAAACCAACTCCGTGATCTCGGTGTTTAAGGCCATAATAGGCCTGAAACGTCACAGTTTAACACTTAGAAATGCCCTCGTAGCGATTTGCCCCAAAGTCCTACCACTTGTGCGGTTCTGCTGGACGTCTGCCAGCGCTCTATAATACTGGGACTGTAATCAGGGTTTTAGGGATTTTTCACATCTGTGGCCGTTGCCTCTTACAGTGAAGGCCAAAGTGTGGTCACATGCTCCTCATCACATGCAGAGGATTGAGGAAAAGTGCATGGAGGCTTTAGGTGCTACAATTAAGTCTGAAAGGAGCGTGCCAAGTAAGCTTCCAGGTCCCACTTTCCTGCCCCTGGTAGCCTTTATGCCAAATATGGCTAGGAAGGTCACAGAAGGTCACAATGCTGTTAGGAAGGTCAGGAACTGTGTACATTTCACTGGTCTTTACAAATGAGCATCTTCAGAAAATCACCTGATGCAAGATAATATTAAAAAGTATCTCAATTAATGATCCGGACATTTAATCCAGTGTCTAATCTGATCCACAAAGGGCCACTGTGGTTGTAGGACTTCATTCTAAGTAACAGATCAATTGATTGAACAAGGTGTCCTTTGGTTTAACTGAAAAAAAAAAATCACTCTGACCCCCCTCTGGATAAGACACCTAATCTGCTTGTTTGTATTTTCCTATTTTTACCATTTTTTCTCACTATTTTCTCATTTTAGGACAAGTCCAGAAAAGCGAGTCCAAATCCAGATTCATACGGCACCAGTTGTGGAACACGAGAATGTATCCAGTGTGGAAAGAGGGAGACCCCCGTTACAAAACCAGCTGGACAGGTGCTCGTTTTGACCCTTACACCTGATTGATCTGATTGGTTCTAGTTATGACATTTATGTGGTTTCATGTATTTTGTTTTCATATGACTATTTTCCATCCTCTCTTCATCTCTTAAAATGAAGCTGGCTGTTTATGTTAATGTGCCTCTGTGCCCTGGATGGTTGTATTTACAAAAAACCTTAACAGTTTTTGCCCCAATATGCAAAATTCAGTAGATAAACAGTAGACATGCATTAACATTTGCAGGAAAGTTGAAGGATGTGAACATAGTTTCACAAAACTTTAGCATCCAACACACTTGCATTCAGTGAAATAATGTCAGCATTTCCAAACTTAACTGGCCAAAAGAACTGTTTACATGTTTTACTCAATATTTCAACTCTTTATAACTTCAACGTTAATGGGTGGGGCTAAATAGCTTATGTATATCTATATAAGCTGCTGTTCTAAATGAGCTCTTAGTTTCCATATACAGACTGCATGGATTAGGGAGTGAATGGTATGTCTTGAAATGTAAACCACATTTACATATTGCTTTAATTTTATTTCAGAAAGTTGTGTACAAAAACAATTAGTGGGTTTCAGCAAATAAGGAAAGTAAGATGTCAGTAGTTCTGAATAAACACTGCCTTTTTTATACTGGTTGTATAGTATTTTCTGTAACATGATTTGTATTTATGGCCGCAGGTGGAGAGGTGAAGTTTGACGTCCGTAATGATGCGCCGACTCTGACTGGAGCTCGAGTCACTTTCAATATCGACATACTCTTCCCATCTAACCAGGCTGTGCTGCCTGACGGGCAGGTTGTCTGGTCCAAAAACTGTGTTGTTAATGGTATGTCTAGTAGCTCAATGCATTTTGCCTAGTTCTACCATTAAAATCCACAATATGGAAAATTCAGCAAATAAACAGAAGCCATGCCGTAGTTCCTCCAGTGACTATAAGGGGCCACTTACTTTACTTTACTTTACTTCTATTTGGTGAGTGTCAGCATATCTAAACTTGTTAGGCCAAAAGAAATGTTTATGTGTTTTATTCAATATTTCAAGAATTCTGTAGAAGAGAAGATATCAAATGATCCTTAATGGACTACAATGATCTATTTATGTTCATTTCTTTGTCAATTTGCCTTGCGGCTTTATCTTTACCTTTGAAATACGATCAATTCTGAATATTCATTTTATTCTGAATTCATATACAACTCTAGGCTATGTTTCACTTTATTCAGAACGTCTCACATTCCTTTACAGCTTCTAGTCTTTGACTAATTACATGAAACCTCGTAGAGGATTAGCATGTAGTTAGCATATCATTAGCATAACATTAGCATGTCGTTTGCATGTTTTGTACATTTATCTGCTTGTCATCCTGGTTTCACACTAAAAACACTGATTTTAGAAGTCTCAAATGGTGGCGTACAAAAGGATTAAGCTACAAGAATGACAAAATATAAAAAAATAAGTTGGAATAAGGGCAGATATGCAGAATAAAATCAATCAGTCTCACCCCTGTCTTTTCTCTCCAGGCACCCAGCGCCTGAAGGGTGAGCCCGTCTTCCCTCAGAGCGGCCCGACTGGGGGGAGCGCCGTCTTCCCTGACAGCTCTCCCATCGGAAAGCACGGAGACAAGAAACCGCCGTATGTGTTTGTATGGAAGACTTGTGGTAAGTTCAGTGGCACTTTACAGGCCTTAACCCTCGTGTAATGTTCAAATTTACTAACGTACTTTATTCCTGCCGTCAGTTAAACCCCAGCTATTTGAATCCTCCAGAAAATAATTTACATTAAAATTGCTACCCACGTTTATGTGTTTGTACCTTACGTTTCTAAGTGCTTTAAATGAAATATACATGTAAAAAAGCCCCGACAGCACAGGAAATGTCAAGGTTCTGCTGGAAAATAGTGCCCTCAAAATAAAACATCCAAAATAACCAAAACAAGTGTGAGTATGTTGTTGATATTTCTTATACATTTTATAAGACAGCTAAAACAGGCCCAAAAAACACTGTTGTGTATAAAATGTGTACAGGACACTGAAAACATTATCATGTTAATTTTGTCGTAACCCATTGAAATAGGAAAGGCCAGTTAAAATGAAGCAAAAATGGTGTAAGTTGTTCATTAAACATTGAATAGGGTCAAACTGACCCACACACATAATAAGGGGGATAAAGAACGTTTTTTTCCCCAATAATTTATGTTCTGTTATGAATAAAAATTATTAATCACATAAATGCACTAAAGCTCGTCATGAATTCATTCATTCTGGACTTGCTCTGAAGCGCCCTCTAGCGTTTAAACCCAGTGAGGACATGACCAAGCGGTGATGTTTCTCAATACTGGTTCTCTTTCAGTCTAGTTTAAAATGTAACACTTTGGGAAAAGATGTGCTGGACTGACTTGAACTTAAACTTAATTTTAAAGTAAATATCAAATAAAAATTTCAGATTTGTGTTTAATTTAAAATTATACTTTTGCACAGTCCTAAAATAAGCTGTTCAGGATACATTTCACTGCACGTTGTACTTGAATGCATGTGACAAAGAATCTTGAATCATTGGCATAACATCTACTGATCTCAGTGAAAAAAAGTCAGTGTATCTAATAAACCTTCCTTTTATTATTGCAAAATACCATATGTCAGAACACTTGCGTTTATATATACATATACCCCCTGAATCCTCTAGTCAAGTCAAGTAGGTTTGTCGTTTCAACCATATACATCCAGTACACAGTGAAACAAAACAATGTTCTTTCAGGACCATGGAGCAACACAAGATCAGAAATAGAAACATCTCAAGACCACAAGTGTAGACAGGACAAAAGAGACTGCAAGAAAAACTAAAGAGCAGCAAAACAACTGGACAAGACAACATTTAGTGCAGTTGACAACAGCTACAGTACTAGTCTAACTGAATACAGTATTATGACAGATACTGTCTTCTAGCAGCAGAGAGTTTTCTGAGCAGCAGGACAGAGAATGTGCAGTATAATAAATAGAAGGCTATTTACAGAGGTAATTAAACTCTTGAGTTGTTTGAGTTGGAGATACATATTCTCTCCTGCTATTCATCATGACTGTGTAATATTCCCCCATTCTGTTTTTTTTTTCCTTTCTATATTCTAATGTGTTTTATACTTCAATCTATGCCCCCCACCCCCATAGCTGTGCAGTTTGAACAGTGCTAATTGGGGATGTTACTTCTTGGCTATTTTGGCTTTGTGGCTCCAAAGCAAGCTCAATAATAAAACTTCAGACAGCAGAAATTTCTGGGTGGATTACTATAACTAGGGCAGAATTTCGTTAATTCGATTTTTTTGGGGTTTGACTTGTTTAGGAAAATACTGGCAGGTGTCTGACGGACCCTCCTCCTCTCTGACCATCGGCACGGACAACATTCCTCTGGGCTCCTACATGATGGACGTGGTGATTTATCACTACAGGAAGAGGGAAAAATTCATCCCCATCGGATACGCCTCCACTCAGTTCAGCATCACAGGTGAACACAACAATTGCACAATGATGTCTGGACATTAATGATGTCAGTTCAGTTTCTACATCTGAAGCTCTGAAACATGTCATTGTTGAGGTTGGCTTCTTCAGTTTTGTGTTGATGATTTAGCTATGCTAATGTAGCGAACAAGTAGTGGAAGCTTATGACCGTTAATTAGAACATCTAAATCATCTCCAGTTGCCTCAGACCACAACAAGTAACAACTTGCAACGTATTAATGTTCTGGACTGAACAGTCTGGAAAACCTCCTGAAGACTCACCTGTTCAAAGAGCATCTCCTCTCCTGACGCACTATTACAAATCACACTTGCTTTTCTGATTTTAGCACTTAGAACTCTCCTCTGGTTCTCACACTATTGAGTGTTACTCGATTGTAAATCGCTTTGGATGAATGTGTCAGTCAGATTAACATAACGTACTGAGTTTCAACCTATATGTGTCAATATTTGAGACACACCCTTGTTGCTTATCTGTGTTACTCGTGTTCTGACACATCTATGTTTACAGCATGTTGGTCAAAGTTTAGTCAAGCATTTATGTGACGGTTCAGAGTTTTTCTGAAATCTGATCCAATTATTTTTGCCCATATCAAACCGAGTTTCGGCTCGCCTCACCCCTATGCAATATAATGCAAACTATGAAGCCCACTTCAGGTACTAAAATGTCTTGGCTGATAAACTAATTATGGAATAAAGAAAAAGTTGATTTTTCATTTTGCCCAACCCTGGCCATGGAGCACCCCCAGTCTCCACTTTGTAGTCTTTTACATTAATCATCAAATGAAGTCTTTTCCTGGTTGACGTGGGTGTGTTTAGTCATCTCTCTGCTTCCACAGATCAGATTCCCTTCGCCGTCACCCTCACACAAGTGAACGATAAGGATGAAGGTGATCAGAAGTTCATTCGGAACCGAGCTGTTGCTTTCAGCGTTGCCCTCCACGACCCCAGCGAGTACCTGGGGGATTCGGACATCACTTTTAATTGGGACTTCGGGGACAACAGTGGCACTGTCATCTCCAGGGAGCTGGTGGTCACTCACACGTACACCACACCCGGCTCCTTCAAACCCCACGTCATCGTCCAGGCGGCCATTCCGGATCCGTCCTGCGCCACTCCTCCAAACTCGCCTACTGACGCCAGTCCAACTGGAAACACCTTCCTCTCAGGGGTGCAGGCGCAGCCTGCTCAGCTCATCCCAACAGGCAAGTGGGACTAAGGTTACAATATTTATGTCCAATCTAGTCGTGTCATTACATGATTGAGATGATTATGATTATTGTTATTAAAATAATCATTTAATCAGCACCACCAATTAACTATGTAATGGCAGGTTAACAAGCATAGTGCATTCTGTTAGTTTTGCAAACAATTTGGAGGGCATCCCCCTCATACTGCCTTCTGCAATTGCAGAAAAAATGGATAAAGTGTCTTTAATGTACATTGTACATTGTGTAGAGTCTTTAATGTATATAATGTGCAGCTTTTGCAGATTATGTATCATAGTACTTCCATAGTAGTATAGTAGTCTCTAGTGTGAAATGTTCCAAATTAAAGACTAGGAAACCCCCTTCTGAAGATGTAAAGTACTGTGCAAAAGTCTTAGGCTCCTCTGCAAACTGTTTAAAGCCATTTATCTGAGCAGTGAGGGACTTTCTGCCAACAAATACACAAGTTAACATCAGAATGAATGCAAACAAACAAGAAAGCTTTAAATAACATCAAGATTTGTTTTGCTTGTTAAAAGTACTTTGTACTTTGAAGTTTTGTGAGCTGGTCAGAGGAACATTTCGGTTCCAGATTTCATATTGATGCTTCCAGCCTTTGCGTGGATTTGTGAGACTCTAGCAGCAGCTCCTGATTTATTTTGATGTAGTATCAGAAATCAGAATCAGAAAACTTTAATGATCCCGGAGGAAGTTACTCCACGGAGCAGTCACAACACTCTGCAGCTTTATACAATAGAAAAAATAAAATCTAAATAAAATCTGTAGAAAGCAAAAATGCTTAATATGAATACACTATGCTACATACAGAAATGTGTGGTATAAATACTATATATAAGTAACACAGCTGAGAGAAAAACTACCAACACATGGTAGTTTGGATTAAGTAATTGCACTTATTAGAGAATCAGTAGTAATATTAAGTAATGAAAAAGTAATATTGACCTAAGTAGTAATATTGCACATAAGATATTGTAAGTAATCAAGTGATTTAGCATCCATTTAGAAAACATCACAAGATATTGCACATAATGATAATGTTTTAGCACCTGATAAGAACATTGCACAATATTGAACATGGTATCGGCTGAGCTGAAGTATTTGAGGTTTTTGATGATCCTGTTTTAAAATCACATACAACTCAGCTATATAGGTCTTAAACATAATTTTCTCAGATGTCTAAGACTTTTGCACAGTACTGTGTCTGAAAGTGAGAAACATTTGTGCTTTGTGGTAGATATTGGCTGGCAATTTATTCACTTATTTAAAATAGCTTACAATGCTACTGGTAAGCTTTGTTTCATATTTGTGACTGTTATTATTAACTTGTGGGAGCGAAAGGTGAAGAAACACCCTGGACAGGTTGTCAGTCTTTCACCGGGCAGACACACAGACAAACACACACGAGCACACACGAGCAGCTGAGGGCAATTTTAGCATCTTCATTTCACCTGATGTGCATGTCTTTGGATTATGGAAGGAAACCAGAGCTCCCAACGGAAACCTACACAGACACTGCAGGACATACAAACTCGCCGCAGAAAGGAAAGACTCGCATAGTCCTTTGGCTTCAAAGAAGAGACACTTGAGCAGAGATGCAGAGGGAGGTCTCCCAGAATGTCACATTATTATCATTTTCATGTTTCCAACAGAAAGTTCAGGTAAGGAGGCTGCGGATTTCATGGGACAGTCCAGTCCAGCATCTGTCTCTGGCATTAAAATGACACCCCCGCCTCCCACGAATGAGAAGCCATCTGACCAAACTGAGCAGACCAGTTCTATCATCCAAGCTCCTGAGCCTGATGCGTCCTCCACCACCAGCTCTGACTCTGGAGTGAATGTTGCTGGTGAGTGATTTCCCTCCAGCTTTGCACATATAGATGGCAGAGTGTATCGCACCAGAAACTTGCACTGCCTACTCAAATGTCAATGCCAGATACAATAGATAAAACTATTGGAATAATTATATAATACCAAATAATTGAAATGCATATCAAAGCAAAAACACACACACACCAACATACCCAACATAACCATACCTTGTTTAGTACTGCTGTTCAAATATCATTATTTTTGTAGACTAATAATTTACATAACTGCAAAAATACTTTACAATTTCTTAGCATTCTAAGATGAAAAAAATATATATATTCTTCTCAGAACTTCATTTTGATTCATATCTAAACTTTCATTTTGGTTTCTAAAGCAACAAATGATGTAATTGAATTCAACATTAAAACCAGAACAATAAAGGTTTATTATACAGGATCAAAACTGGAGACATTACTGCAGATAATACAAACAAAAAAAAAACCATAAGAACCACAGATATCACTCGCATTACAAAATATACAACAGAGATTTATACATTCAAGTGTACAGGTCAGCCAAGTAAGACAGATTTTCTTCTCAGCCTGTTTCTGAGTAATACCAGTGTCCCAATATCAACACAGGTACCTTTTTCTTCTACAGCATGTAAAATTGGGAATTATTTGTCATTTTCTACAACAAAAACTAGAAAAACAGAATAAATTCCCTTTCAAGTGTACAAATATAGAAGAAAATAGATTCACTGCTAAAAGAAAATACTCAAAATATTTTTGTTAGTATCAGTTGGAAGTAAAAACTGGAGGTACTGATATTTCAGTATTGATCCGCCCATCCTAACCAAGTACTCCCACGGTGGCGCAGGGTGTGTCACTGGGTGAATTGGGGATTATAATTAACTGTAAGTGTGAGTGTGTGCGAGAGTGAATGGTGTGTGTGTGTGTGTGTGTGTGTGTGTGTTTGTGCCCTGCGATGGGCTGGTCCCCCCACCCAGGGTGAGTCCCTGCCTTGCACCCGTAGGCGCCAGGATAGGCCATGGGTACCCACGACCCTAGTGAGGATTAAACGGTGACAGAAATTGAATTAATGGTTAAAGAACTCTTTGGCCACATAAAAGAGGGGTCAAAGTAGGCTGTACTTCCTCTGAAGACTCCAGTCTAAAGGGTTTTAGTAGCCTAGAGGATAAAACACTTGCCTGTGAACCCGATGACCATAAACTCCTACCTTTCTACCACTGTGTCCTTGAGCAAAACACTTAACCCTCAGTTGCTCCAGGGGCACTGTCCCCATAACTAATGATTGTAAGTCGCTCTGCATAAGAGCATCTCCCACATGCCACTTTACCCAGTGGGCCAAAGACTTATACGTCTCTATTTTCATTCACAGAATGAGCAGGATCATAATCCATACCCTGTCTGCAGGAAATGCTGAGCATGGATATGGAAGCGAGAGTTACTGTGTTCTTTTCCACAGGGTCACTGATGGATCTGGATGCAGAGGTGGACAGAGACACTGTAGAGGTCCAACCTGCTGTTGTGATCGAGAAACGCGAGGCAGTGGATCTGGAGCTGGACTGTGTCATTTATCGCTATGGCTCTTTCTCCACCGGGATTGAAGTTGTTGGTGAGTTTCTGCTCTTAAAAGACTGTTTTATATGCTTTAAGAAATACTCATACAGACTTATGGATTTGATCAATAGGATCAAAAAACTGTTGTTCAAATTCACTGGTCGTTTTAACATAAATTTTTGGATTTTTTGTTATTTTATATCAAAGAATGTTAATGTTTTATATTTACTGTCAAAACTAAAACATGTCCAAAATGGTAACTTTACAAGTAAAATTAATATCAGGAAGTCTTTTTCAGATTTATTGGTCCATTTATCATGAAATGTGCCTAAAAAACATGAGACAAAAATGGAGATTCAAGGTTTTGTTCCACCAGCAAAGATATGCAATAATAACTTATAGAGTAAAACATTGTAAAATACATACCAACACATTTTTTGTGTTTTATTCAATATTTTAATATTTGATCATCACTTTGGAAATATGAAGCATTCTTAATATGAATGACTTAATTTTAAATTAATTTTACTGATTTTATTCAAGAACTTCATGCAGCTTTCTTTCTTACCATGGAATCGTTCAAAATTTGAATTCTTTTTTAATAGGTTCCCATGAACTATTTGATACTGGTTTTATTTTACTGGTCATTGATCCCAAACTTGGTATTGCATGTACTGAGTTGCATGTATCGCTTGATTTCTTCAACTTTCTTCTTCTAAACTGCTTTTACTATAAAACGCCACTGAGGGATAAACATGTTTTCTTGTTTCTTCAGAGGGTATTGAGAGTGTGGAGATCGTCCAGGCCACCAGTATGTTTCTGATGGCTGAAATGGAGCAAAATGCTGTGGACTTCACCGTCACCTGCCAGGGAAGGTATATACTGGTGAAACTCTTCCCTCTTCACAAATGTTTCCCAGCCCTGGCCCTGGAATACCATTGGGGTTTGGTGGTATTCTTGTTCTAATGCAACTAATCCACTAAAACCCACCACCCAGTGGTGCTCCTGGTCGAGGCTTGGGAACCACCATTCCATGTCACACGCCCAACATCATGTCAGACCCATGTTCTCCAGTGACATCATTTTTTCCACCCTTCAGCTTGCCTACAGAGGTGTGCACCATGGTGTCCGATGCAGACTGTCAAATACCAGGCAAGACCATTTGCAGTGCTGTGGCCCCTTCTCCTGACTGCCAGCTGATTCTCCGCCACTTCTTCAATGACTCTGGAGTCTTCTGCATCAACGTGTCCATGACTAATGATGTCAGTCTGGCCGTCACTAGTGCCAGAGTAAATGTCATGATAGGTGAGATGCAGTGCCTGAAACTTTAGAACATAAATTGTATTCTTTAATTAAATGTATTTGTAAATGACCGTGTACCATAGTAAACATAAATGTTACCAATTGATGCAGTGTAGCAGAGTAAGCCTAAAGCTAATTTTCATCTGTAGTCCTCTGGAAGGTCACAATTCAAACTTCCTCTCCAAGCTGAGAAAACAAAATGGCAAATAATATAAATCTCATACAATAATAAATCACACACATGCACCCTGTCAGCACCTTAAAGTATATTAAACAACTTAAAAACAGGGATATAACCTGTTTTTATAACCACCAGGCCAGATAAGATAAGATAAACCTTTAGTAGTCCCACAAGTGGGAAATTTGCATTGTAACGGCAGAAAGTGGACAGTACAAGATAAGAGCAGCAAAAATGAATAAGAATAGATTAAAAACTATACCAACAGTACATTATAAAAGCACACTAAATGTAATGGAAAATATGTGAAGACACTGTTTTTAACTATGCCATGCTTTTGTCTGGGTTACAGTGTGTCATGCAATGTGAGAAACCACACAAGCTAGTTCACTTGAGACTACTTAGCAACTCAGAACAGTTTAAGACTAATGATTTAAATTCTAAATGGAGGATAAACTTCCATTATTTGTTTGCTACATTGGCTTCATAGCTCCAGTGCAAAATTGAAAACAAAAAAATACCAGACAAATCTTGGGTGATTGAGGAAGTAAGGATTGTGTATTGATGTAAACAAAAAGGAGAAAATCTGGATTCACTGTGATAAAGTGAAACAGGACCCAGTCATCTAACATTTTTCAATCTGGTTGGCAGGTTCTAGGTTCACCAGTATGGGCACTATTGCCTTGGTGCTTGGCATCCTGGTCCTGGCATCTGCAGTTGGGACAGTGGCCTTCACTTACAAGTGAGTTTGTCTGGAAGCTCTATAAGCAGGAGTTGACATAAGTGGTATGCAAGTACGCATGCTTCATGGCGGAAAAGCGTACCTAATTTGAGTAACTTCATACTGCATCTCTAATTACCACCACTCATTTAAGGACAACCTAATTACAAAAAAAAAGAAAAATAATAATTATATTTTTAAATAATTAAAAGTGTGTACCATGCGTTTTTTGATAAACATGAAGCTAGAAAGAGCGTAAAAGAGTTACAGTTGACCCACCAAATTTGTGGGGGTTACGTTACTAGAGCACCGGCGAATATTGAAAAACGCAAATTTGTGATCATTATAAATGTCTATTTTTATAGTCTAAACCCTAAATATGCCCCCAAAACTGCATGAGAACAGAATGCTCCACATTCTGTTCTCATGCATGAATGCTGGACTGCATCCGCCAGAGATGCGTCACAGGGCAGCAGCCAATCAGCAGCAAGGAGAAATGAATAACACTCTCGGATTAGTAACTTTCAAACCTCTGAGTACCGGGGTCTTTCACCATCCCACGATGCGCTTTCATATATGGTTGCTTTGTGTTCTTTCGACAGGACAGTACCGAAAAATGTATAGTTTTACAGGAAATTTTGGTTTATGTTTATGTAACAAAATTAATACATTAATTTAGCCCTAAAATGCACAAAAAATTATAAATGGCCACGCAAAAAATAAATGAATAAAAATGCAAAGGATAATTGTGTTTTTTAATTTTGGTGAGTACCAAGTAATTCATGTATGTACTCATTAGAGTACGAGAACAAAAAAAAATGTCAACCCCAGTCTATAAGCGTTATTTGGCCTTGCATTGGTTAAGATCTATTGGTCATCATCTTAACGGCTTATCACTGGTCAACCATGGATGCCACTGTATCTCCAAAATGATCTTTTATTGCAGTCTTTCCTTATGTTTGGAGTTAAATGTAGTAGCTAATTAAGATGATCTATTATTAAAAATATTTTCTTTTCACAGGCGTCTAAAGGGCTACAAGCCCCTTTCTGAAGTTCCTGTTGCAGGGCAGTCTGGAAGTGCAGGTTGGAGCTCAGTGCCTTCTATCCTCTGGAGTCTGGTGAACCAGCATTCTGGGCCAAAGCGTTCAGTCCTTCTACGCAGGGTGATATAAACAGCAGGCTCAATCCTGCAGTCATTTAAATTTTGTAACAAAATGCACCCAAGAGAAAATACTCTGTAGTAATGTTTTTTACTTTTTATACCAAAATTTGATCCAAAGTTTGCCCTACATTCCAGCCTGGTATTTTCTGATTTTGTTTTTTAACTTGTAACACTACTAAAATTTGAGTGACTCCAATGCAGATATATGGCATTAGAAGCTGTTTTTAATACAATTTAATAAAATATTACAAAAAAAATACATCTGTGGTTTATGCTGACCACTCTACTGAGAACAAACTTTGCTGTATTAACTGATGCAATTAATCAAACAGCCAGACGAGGGCGTACACTACTCCAGCATGTTTCAATGGCCTCATTTTAATCATTTATGCAACAGCTCACCATTTGAGAGCTTTAAGGAGTTAATACCTCCCCAAAAACCTAGTGTGGCCTTAATACCGTCCCACATGCATGACTAGTCTTTTCCTCTCTACAGAGCCATCTCTTACCTACAGCATTACTGGGA
>JBBPCX010000141.1:6512748-6522942 GCA_037974365.1 Hydrocynus forskahlii
GAGGGTATGGAGGAGGGAGAGTTCTCTGAGGCCAGAGAGGACATGGCCGCTCTGGAGAAGGATTATGAGGAGGTTGGCGCTGACAGCATTGAGGGAGAGGAAGAGGGAGAGGAGTACTAGACGATTGACGAGTTTTGTCAAGTCTGTCATGTTTGTCAAGCCTGTCTTGTCCTTTTATGTGTTTTTCCTATCCTTTATGCCATAAATGAAATAAAGATGGAAAAATCTTAATTTGTAGTTTTTTGTTCTTGTCATGTTTCAGGACTCCTTGTTTCGCCTGCCTGTGAATGAGTGGTTGAAACCTCATGGTTTAACGGTCATTCATGTCTGTTTGCCTGTGCTAAAAGGATCAAAGCTTCTTTAAGTTGAATGGTTCCCTCCAAATGCTTTAAAGTGACAAAGGAGTGGTGGGCTCTGATCTAGGTAAATATTTTCTGGTAATAAAATGCTCTTTATTCGAAGACGGGGAAACAAAAGCTGAAGACAAAACAGTCTACACTGTGCTAGATAAAGGAGTATTCAGTGTTTGTACTTTGAACTTTCAGTGTGCTGGAAGCTTCTGCTGTGGCATTGTGGGAGCGCTGTGCATAGAGGGCAGCATTGTGCTGCAAATGTCCAGAGTACCTTCCTCCATGAACTTCTGCTGAATCATGCTTTGAGTGGATCAAAATCTCCTGCTAAGATCTTGAAAACAGGTGTACCAACTGACTAAGCAGAAACATTTTTGCAATGTATTCAATAAGTGAAATGAAGTCTTCAGGTCATGGTGTAATGGGGCAGACATTGTTTCTGCCAGTATCTGGTGTAAATCCTATCTTAGAACTTCTATCATTGTTAGACCAGTAAATTAAATCTTGCACAATCCCATTGCCTCCCCATAGATGGCAGAAGAAACTGTCTTTACTGATAACTAAAATAACTCCATTTTCACTGATTACTAAATAATACCCAGGATTCTTTGCTAACAGATAAATTTACAGTGTATTCAGCCCCTGAGTACCCGGAGTATGAGCTTTTAAGTAACAGTCAATGTGATAAAGTGAATCATTAAAAGTTACAGGACAGTCTAGATTTGTCTCTGCATCACCAAACAACCAGTTAATAGGATCTCAGACATGCCCTGTTACAGATTCTTTCATTTTATAAAGGAAACCTTAATTTTCATTAATAGTTCTCTCAGTATCTTCCCAATGTTTAACAAGACTAAAAAGGTGCAGTTTATATAATCAGTGGATAAGTGTGGTATGTAAAAACCGTTTAACTAGTAGATACACATTATGTATGTACAGCATATGACAAAAGGCTACAGTTGAGAAAAGGTTTTATTTTCATTTGGTGGGTATGAACTGGACTGTTTCACATAACAATGAAATTCAGTGTTCTGAATGCGGTTTCACTTTTCTTTCTAAAGTAGAAACATACTCTAAATAAGCTGCTTGTTTGGGTCAGTGAAAAGATATCAAACATGGATGCTACCAAAGTGAATTTCAGCTGGTGAAATTAATGTGTTACAGAATTTTAAAAATAATGAAAAAAATATTTAGCTTTTGCCTTGTCATTTGGAAATGGTGGGTGGCACTCTCATGAGAATAAAGTATCTAGGCAAAGTGTTTCTGCAAAACAGTGCTGTCGCAAACCACTCCAGTGGAAAACAGTTAAACACCAAGACAGACTAATGCTGATGTTCCATCACTATAACATGGATCTGATCTCGTAAGCTTTCATACGTTTGGGTAATGGGACTCACTGCAAACAGCTAGACAAATGTTTCACGATCCATAATTAATACTTAAGTTGAGAAGAAAAAAAAACCTTGTGGGCACTCCTTGCTTTCAGTATTAAACACGTACTTGAGCAGTGTCTATAAACATAGTATTTAACTACATTCTATTGTAAGACCTGGAGCTCCATTTCATAGCTGAGGTAAGTCATTATTCTAAAAGGGTCAAAACGAAAAAGGCAGTTTGAGTTTCTACAGCTTTGGATAATGCACATGCTGCTGCTGATGCAGTGTTCATATTAATGTACAAAAAAAAACAGTAGAGGTGCATACATGCATAGAAAATCTGGGACCAAAACAGCATTCTTTGCGCAACTGATTTGAACACACTCAAATGTCCTCACTGTAGCTGTTACACACTGTGGGTATGTCTATCGCAGGCAAAAAAATAAAAATCACAAACTACATAACCTTCACATTTTCACAGTACGTTTCTTGAGCTAAACAATTGATATCTTTTCAGTCATTTTAGTTAGATATTGCAGCTAAAACTGAAGTCGGGTATTCGCAGAATAGAAAAGCCCTCTTGCTTCTCAACGACACAAACCTTCTGACACACTTGCAGATGTCCCGTCTTCCTCACGTGAACTGAAATTCTTGACTTTGGACGTGGTGCCACTAGGCCCAAATGAATGGCACTGAATCTTTAGGTCTTCTAATACTTTCCTGTAATTAGACTGCAGGTCAAGTAACTGGCCAAATTAATGTTTGGTCAGGATTGCCTAGGGTGATGGCATCATGGGCAACACAGAATTTAAGACATCTTATATGTGCATTCTCTCACACCAATAAAGATCCCCCGCTCTTTGTTTTTCAACAAGCCTGTCAGGGACTAATAAGCACACAAATACAGATTGGTTTTGACGATCTTGAATACCAATGAATCCAATGAACCAAAGAAGGCGGGTTCAAACCTTTTTGTGACAGAGTGGATGGGTTTATTCTCCACTGATAGTAATGCAGTGACATGACAAATCCTGAACAAAAGAGCATGACTTGTGCACAATACGGTTTGTAGCCCTTTGAAGAAGTGTTGTTGTCTTTATTTTGCTTGTGCCAGGAGATAAACAGGGGTGAACAAAAGCAGCAAATACAGACATCCTTTCCCTCATTGAGCTCCTCCAGCATTCAGGCACAGAAACACTTTCATTGTATGGTGTCCTTCAGTCCAAATACATACTGTACTGTAAGCGTCTTTCAAGTGGCTTGAGAGAGCCCGTGAGACTGTATCACGTCAACAAAGCCTCAGACGGAGCACGTAGCATCCATTCTAGCTCCTCTCTCTTCTTTCTTTGCTCTAGATTGTCTTGGTTTCAAAAAACAAAGTCTGCCAGAAAATCAAAATTCAACACAATTAATTTGCATTCTTGATTATCATTTATTCTCATTAAAGAAATATATAGCTGCGTAGAACCATTTCATGTATTTTTTGGAGTGCTAGAAAGGTGCTTACCTGGGACATCTTTCTGTCAAGACAGGACATGAACGAAGACAATGGCCAGTCCAATATTCAGCAGTATGACCATACAGATCATAATTGTATTTGGCCCCTAAAAAGCAAGGAAAATAACATTAAAATCTTCTTAGAATTATATTAGAAACTGTTAATTCTAGTGTCTGGCCATATGGATCACAATTCATCGTAGCATTTAAATTGTAATCTCCCAACAAAAAGTATCGACTCTGACATACCTCTCAAACCCATAACCAAAAAAATCATTATTTTTACTTCCACCTTCTCTTAACCCAACCTCAGCTATCTTGGAGCCAGATGTGATTGTGTAACAAGAACATCTGGGGACAAGCATGAGGAAAACTGGGGCTAAAAGTGCATAAGAACATATTACGATAGGAAGAAACTTGAGTGTGAAATTCCTTAACCAACCCAATGCCTTATGAGTGCAGAGCTCCAATTAGGGGCCAGTTGTGTGCTTGTTAGCCAAAGTTGGCATGGCTGAAAATACATTAGCTTGTAGATGTGTCGACAATGGGTTACCAGAGGCTGTATGCTGTCTCTGCCATTCACTGTTAGAAGTGATTGTATTCTGGATGTTGAGAGCTTGTACTAGAGGACATCCGGCACCAAAAGTTTCATCTTATGAGATCACATTTGGCCCTGCAAGACTAAGAGACCCTTAGAGGTATTCAGGGTTTTCCAGGATTCTGTCCCAACTGTGGACTAATCAGCAAGTGTGGGACTACTGAGGCGTGCAAGTTGCAAGTTGCTAATCCGTAGAAGCTTCCATTGTTAGTTGCATTAACCTTGCGGCTTCACAGCAAAACTAGAGAAGCAAACTTGTCTTGGTAGAAACATGTCTTGGTTGACTGACTGTTTTTGGGTTAAAAGGAAAATTGCCTAAATTTGCTTTTTCACTGAACTATTAATTTAAATAGGAAGTAGAGCCTGAAGTTAGACCCACCAGCAACTAATCTTCTGAATGTCCCGTTAGCTGGGAGGGCTGTGCTGCTGTTTGGCAGTTTATTATGAGGTGTCTGAGGGAACACAGGCAGCTTTCTGAAGGTGAGAATCTGTCATTTTGAGGATCGTCCTTGCGTGCACATGCCTGATTATGAAAAATGTGGTCAGGGGACTGGAGCCAGGGCTGAATTTCAAGCAACACAATCTGTCCACATCAGTTGTGGTTTTCTGGGCAGTAGGATATGGTTCTGTTAGCAAAGGAACAGACACTCTGTGCGGAAGAACACGTCCCTCGTGAACCGCCCCATTGGGAAGATGAAGCTGGGGCTGACACACTGTTTTAGCCTTTGCAGAGTCAGTAATTCATTAAAATACATGGAGGGTTCCGGTAACTGAGCAAAAGCATAGTCTCATACCACAGCAAATGGCTATGTTGCAGCATGCTTAAGGTATGGTGTGGGTAATGATGGGATAGAAAGAGACTGAATTATGCTACCCTCCTATTCTTTCACGTGATGCATAAACAGTCTTTTCCCAGCACTATTAACACAGGTTGAACCGGAACAGGGCTGTCCAGTCTTATCCACAAGGGGCCGGTGTGGCTGCAGGTTTTCATTCCAAAGGAGCAGGAGGTCACCTGTTTCCACTTGTTAATGAAATTCTTTCTGTCATAAAGATATGGATAACACTGGACGTCCCTGCCCTAGAAGCTGCCACTGATTTAAACATACTTATGGAGGTGTTCCTGAAGGCCTTGATTATCTGAATCAGAATTCTATGCCATGTTTGTTGCCTGAAGTCAGATCCTTTGTTTTGCAGTGGAGTAACAAGGCTCATGTGTAAAACAAGTCAAGTCAAGCTTCAAAAAACTGTAACACATACTTTGTTAATGCGGTTCCTGAGGCTGACATGCTATTTTCTAAGTCCAAAATTATACTGCATGGGCACAATTTAGGCTTATAAATGACTGTTACTAGCTAATTTGATTTTAGCTATGTGCTTTTGTTAATTTTTAGAGTTAACAGTAGGTCAGGCAGTGCCAGATATCTCATAAATGTCACTGCCAGATCAAAACTTTGTCTTTATTTTCTTTATGTAATTTCAAAACAGGCCTTTATATCATTTCAAATAAATATTACTTCATCTTCCATTAAAAGTTTCTATCGAAAAGCCATTATTTTGGAGATATGAGGTTTTGCACTGACATTGATGATAATTTGACAGTGAGTCTATTGGAGATTTTTTGAGGCAAATATGATTGAGGCACAGTTTCTACAACAGAAACTGGTACCATTGATACTAATCAATGTGTTTTCTTATTAGCCTTATATGTAGTAGTATTACCCACTAATCACGTCTTGGATGATCAATTACATTTGGGCTGTGGGAAAAATGTTCCTTTGTTGGCCCAAGTATTCAATTCAGGCCAATGGTGACAAGCAATGAATCATTTACAGTGTAAAACAAATTAGATGTACATGTCCACATTAAACTGAGATCAACTTGGTTGTACAGTAAAGATCTGCAAGAAGAAGTAATATAAAACACTAAGAATGTGTTCTGAGTACAGAACTGCTTCCTGGGAAGTTTAAACACAGATGGATAATCAAGCTGCAAGAGCCTGGCAGAGGAAAGAAGCCAGACAGTTCAGATGCCAGCTCTGATTACAGTGTGTTTAAGGTGGTGGGAAATAAGAAATTAAGGAAGTTTAGGTTGCTTTGGACCATTTTGTTGCTTTGTGTGACACTTTATGATCTATACTGCAGAGGAAAAAGAAGCATGAAGATCAGTAACGTATGTTCTTCACAGTGTGGTGGTACCTTTTATAATAATTTTAGTTGATTTTTTACCCCAGCTGCCCTTAGTTGTTGTGTACACTTTTCATGATTAAACTGGTCCAAAATGACTAGAAAAAAAAATCTAAGCCATTATCAGATGTTAAGTGATGAATGTTAGGAAAAGTTGCTGTTTAAAGTAGGGCTACACAGAATATCGTCTGCTAATCGTTATTGCAATATTGGTCTCTGCAGTATGTGATATCGCAATAGGATGCAATATGCAAATGAGCCTCTAACCAGTCATGGTATTTCTGACAGGGTGACCAATCACAGCTCCAGTTGAGTTACTGGGTATCGGGATGAACTGGGTGGCTAAACTGCTGTAGCCAGAATAAAGAGATCACAAAAACTGATATGAAAAGTGGGTGTTTTTGTGGCTTATTGTCCAATGTGGACAGTATGGAGAGAGTAAATGTACCATTTAAAACAATATTTATAGAACATTTAAGAACTTTGAATGAAATGGGCACTTTAATATCCTGAAAATCATCACAATCACAATGTGTAGCAGTAAAATCGCATTACTGATGTTTTGTCCGTATTGTATAGCTCTAGTTTATAGGAGATACAAGTTGTTGTCATTACTTCAAATAGTGCTGTGTTTGAGAGGTTGGGTGGGTTCGTCTTACCTCATCTCGTTCTGAGATCTCTTTGACGTCACTAGGGGCTTTTACCACAGACCTCTGCCTCAAATCAGCTTTAGATTCCACCTTTGGAGCCGGCTTAATGATTGGCTTGAGCTCTGGTTTAGACACAGGGCTGGGTTCAGGCTTAGGCACTGCTTTGGGTGCTGGGCTAGGTTCTCGTCTCTGGGCCGGGCTATGGCTAGTTTCTCTTCTTAAAGAAGGTGTAGCCTCTCGTCTCGGAGCCGGGCTGGGATCTCGTCTCATAGAAGGTGTGGGCTCTCGTCTTGGAGCAGGGCTGGGATCTCGTCTCATAGAAGGTGTAGGCTCTCGTCTCGGAACCGGGCTGGGATCTCGTCTTGGAGCCGGGCTGGGATCTCTTCTAATAGAAGGTGTAGGCTCTCGTCTCGGAACCGGGCTGGGATCTTGTCTTGGAGCCGGGCTGGGATCTCTTCTAATAGAAGGTGTAGGCTCTCGTCTCGGAGCCGGGCTGGGATCTCTTCTCATAGAAGGTGTAGGCTCTCGTCTCGGAGCCGGGCTGGGTTCTCGTTTCGGGGAGGGCCTAGCTTCTGCTGTGCTTGGTGCTTTTCTCTCCTCCCTGGCCTCCACCTTGCTCTCCATCACTGGAGGAGGATGCTCAGGTGCTGGTTCCGTGTCTTCTGGTTCTCTGGGCTCTGGGGTCACTGGGCCCTTGGAGGACACTTTGGAGGCGGGGCGAGGAGGAGGTTCTTCTTCATCAGTGGAGGAGATGAGGCTGGTCCTGACTGGAGCCGTGGCAGCGGCCGGAGAAGGTTCTGCTGCTTTTGGCTCTGTGTCTATTTTCTGCAGGGGCTTTATCTCCATATCGGAGCCCTGCTCGGCCTTGGCACTCTGGCGACTGGGGGAACGGGATGGGACCTTACTGCTGGGGCCTGGAGGCTCCTCCTGGGTTGCAGCTGGAACTGGAGCTGTAGCAGCAGAAGATGGAGTTGTAGGTCGGCTACTTGGTCTGCTACCAGGCCGACTGCCGCCTCTGCTGCTGCTACCGCTGCCTCTGCTGGTTCTGTCCCCGTTCCAGGTGCCAGGGCTGAGCAAGTTGGGGTCTGGGGCAGTGGCAGGGGCAAGGCCAGGCGATGGTGTGCGTGCTGGACTAATATTTGGCTTCAGGCTCTCCATTTCATGCATGAAGGGGCTCTCTGGAGGTGTGGGCATGGTCTCCTCAGCCAGCAGCGGCTCATGAATGCCTGTATCAGCGTTCTCATTGCTCTTGGCAATCTCTTGCAGTGCACGCTTCTTCAGGTACTCTGGGCCTGAGAGGGAAGACAGAATAAAGATCATTAGTTACATATTATTTTTACAACAGGCACTATCACAGCCTCATCTTCTCAGTGGGCTAATGCATAATCAGTTAGTTTTACGTAACATTGTTTTTCGGTTGTTTTTAGTGGTGATATTCGGACACCGCTGAATACACGACTTTATGAACCCACATTGTATGAAATCATACATCTAATACAAAAAAGATATGACCACCTGCTTTCCTGTAATGAAAACCTAATGACCAAATATCTTATCACTTAGGCTTAGCACTGTCAACTGCTGGTTATTACTCACATATGACTGCTTTGTAGCTATGCTTAGGGCTCTCAGAAATGCTTTACCAGTTAAAATGATGTTGCTGCCTGGCAACAAAACGTTCTTTCTCCATTTGTGTCATTTTTCTTTTTACACAATTTGAAAATACTAGGCACTATTTACACTGTGTCAGAATTGTGTGGCTATCGGACCAATGGGAATACTTCACAATAGCTTAAAACTGACGTTGTGGGATAGGATTGGTTTTGTCTCCTGTTAAAGTTTTGTTCTGACAGTGACAGTATGTTAAAAGTCTTATGACAAAGATTATTTGAACAGAAAAGTCTGCTGATGAGTGCTGAAATCACACGAGGGTTTAAAAAGTGTGGGTTGTGATATTTCATCGTCACAAATATCATACATTTTTGCAGTTTGCAATAACCTAAGACATTAACATGTTAGATTATTGCAAACGGAATAAAGTCATTCATTTTATGAAAATAAACATGAAAATAAGGTGTGACCTTTAACGGGCGATGTCTTTCTCCTGCTATTTTAAAAATATTTTATGTCTTCTCCATTTGTAGTCATGTTAATTTAGTCAGGAAATACTGTAACTACAAGACAAACATTGCAATGACGATACATACTATTACATTAATGATTTGCCTTGAATGGAGACAGGATACCATAATATCACATACCAGAATAAGTAATGTTATTTCAAATTTTAATCCTGGGGCATTACAAATGCACATTGCGTGACGTGTCTGAGGTTATTGGAAGGGCAGACACTGCTGAATTTGGGACTCAAAGTACTTTGCAGTCTCTCTAATGTGCCTCTTTGAGCGCCTTGACAAGGACCACTGGCCTATGTAGACACATTTAGACAACTAATAAGTCCACACGACTGGGGACCAAATTAAGATGATATTCACTGGCCTCACTTTTTCTGTCAGAGACAAAAAGCAGTTATATATTTAGAACAATCTCTGTATTGCATGTTTAATGTTGAAATTCAAGTCCATGGCATCTGGACGGAAGACATTTGGAGCTAATTGGTTTGGGGATGACTGATATTTGAAAACATTACAGTAATTGAATCTAACGGCGGTGACATTTACAAGCATGGCTATGATTAAAGGGATATATATACATATATATATATACAGTAAATCCCCGCTTATCACGGGGTTACGTTCCAAGAGCACCCGTGTATAGTGAAATCTACGAATATGTGATGTAGTAAAAAACCCTAAAAATGCCTATTTTAATAGTGTAAACCCTAAATATGCTCCCATGCTCCGTTTCATTTTAAACGTGTTATATTACCCTTAAGGAAAATGTAAAGGTAAACTCGTATCTGTACTGTATAGTTTACACTGAACTGCTGTCTCCCGCAGTGCTAGAATGTAAAATACCGGTGTTATCCCTGTATAGACTGTACTGTAATTCATGCACGCGCATTTTCTTTGGTACGCACTGTCATTTTCTTTGGTGTAAGCAGGGTAAAAACAGTAATAAATTACTTTACAGTGATAAAAATACCGGGCTTTAAGAGGAACAAAACGAAAAACACAAGAAAATAAAAGGAAAAATAAATAGCGTTCTTGGATTGGCTACTTTCAAACCTCCCGCCTCTAAGTACAGTGGTATTTCACCATCCCAAGACGCGCTTTCTATGTGTTCTCTCAACAGAACCAAAAAATTTATAGTTATATTTTACATTAAAATGTAACTGAAATTACATTAATATTTGTTACAAAATCAGTAAATTATATTTGTCTTAATAATTTAGCACTAAAATACATGAAAAAATTTATATTGCCACGAAAAAAGCTGTGGTGTTTGGGCCTCGTCTGCTACGCCCCCTCGTCCTCGTGCTGGTTGTTTATGGTTGGGCGCGGCACTGAGCAGCAGAGGCTCATTCGACTCAGATGTCACTTCCGAAAATGTGCAATGTGGAATATATATTCACTT
>JBBPCX010000141.1:6523042-6546299 GCA_037974365.1 Hydrocynus forskahlii
AATTGCGTTAAAAATATTAACGCGTTATTTTTTCTGTGATTAATTAATCTAATTAACGCGTTAAATTCCCAGCCCTAGTATAAATCTTAATCTTAAGTAATGAACATTGAGTGTGACCCCTGTGACCCTTACGTTTCTATGTCAGTGGTTCTTTCCTAGACTATAGACAGTATGAGGCTAAGATTTACCCTTAATGATCTTTGAGTGCTTGTAGGACTCATCCAGCCATTTTTGGATAAGAGACAACTGTTATAGATGTACTTTAACGGACGACTTGTTCTTTATGTAGCTATTGTTTTACAGCTGTAGTAACTGAGTTATGCCATATCACATGGAAATATGGATCTAAATCTAAATTAGAATGAGCCAAAACAGGTTTGGTGTCTGAAGTTGGGGCTATAAACCCTATGTAGCTAACAAGTACGGGAAATTTATACCCCACCTATTCAGCTAAATTAAATTTGATTTATATAGCCATTTTACAACCAAGCTGTCGCAAAGAAGCTTTACAGAGTCCAGGTCTAAGATCCCTAAGCTGAAGGAAGAAACCTTGGGAGGAACCAAGACTCAAAATAAGTTAAAATGAAGTGTAAATGTAATTAGCTTTAAGCCCAGTTATTGTTCCATGTTAAGATTTGGCACTTTTTGAAGTTCTGTACTAACCTGGTTGATGGAATGAAGGCGACAGTTCTCTGGCCACCACTCGCGCAATACTGGACTCATTGTTGGAAGCCTGAGCAGCCTGATCGCCAGCCTCTGCTTTGCTCTTAGCATGGGCGGTCCTGCAAAGGAAATGGTTTTCTGCCATTTACTTCATCCATTCACATAGTGCAAACATAAGCTTGCACTTCCACTGGGATAAGCGAGATAAGTTCACAATTAAAACACTTCAATCTTTTACCGCAAGGTGACTTGCAGAACAAGGTCAACACATTGTTCATGTAGATATTGTGTAAGTGGAAAATGTTTATGGGACAGACGTAGTCTGAGCAAGCAATGTAGTTAAAATAAATATCCGTTTGACTCAGTAGTACTGGTTCATTCACTTGTTTTGCAGCAACATTGTAACCAATGGCTGAAGACTTTATGGGACACAAATAAAGACTGGGCAGAAATAGCAATACTCCAAACATAAGCTCAGGGGCACATCAGGCCTATAAATGTAATGTGAGATGGCAGCATTTCAGGGCCACTCCGCAAAAGGAAAGCTCTGTTTACCCTGCCATATCATCTGCCTGTCTGTTTATCCTCTAATTTGTTACAAAGTAATGGATATCAGTTTGGAAACAGTGCGAAGTAGCACAGGCTGTATGAGACAACATAACGCATTTCAACTCTAGAGTATTTACAGTCTCAGTTCCAGACGTTATAGATTCACTTTGCATGCCTGCATCTGAATGAATTGGTCAAGAACTGAGCAAAGTGGAAAAAAGTTTAGCAAAAGAAATTCCCACCTAATCTTTCACTCTTTTGTAATAAGTTCAGCTGCAGAAAGAAAAAGGACCAATCTGTATATAAACTGAGCCCCATCCTTTGGCAAAATTGATAGATAATTTGAACTAAACCATATTAACTCATAGGAAGCTGACTCTTAGAAATATTTGCTTTACTACTTTAATGTAAAAACATAATTATATAATAATTATTTAACACATACACATTGGATTTATGTTCCATATCAGGTTACAGTCAGTACATACAACTTGTTGCAATTCACTTTTATCACTTATTTCAATGTCAAAAAACAGGAGGCAAGATTGTTATTGTAAAACAGGACTGTACACAAGGACTAAACGATATGGGGAAAATATTTACTGGCGATTTTTCTGACAAAGATTATTATTGCAATTTCAATGTATTAAATTACTACTAATTTAACTCCACGCTTTTTTGGGTAAGAAGAACAGCGCATGCATTTGTGTCATGTTCCCAAGCTTTGCGCAATTAGGTTACATTTTTTTAATATTTAAAACTACTTTCCTTACCTTGCTCATTTCAATATAAAATGATTAATGGTTCAGCTCTACTGCACACAAAACCATATCAACAAATCCAAATCATAAAATATCACAATAATACCACAATACCACAATAATGTGGTATCGATCTTAAATTCCATTTGGCACAATTTCTCCACTTATTTTGCTCGTGAGAAACAATACAAAGTGGCTACACACTTCTGTTACTGCTGTTAATGTGACTTGCCGACAAATGGTTAACGTGCAAAACAGCCCGTCTGTGTGCTGCCCTGGTGGCGTGCTGTTGTTTATCCCAGACGCTTATTTTGATGAGTGGACCTATCAATAATTTACTGCAGTTTTGGTCACAAGGTTAGTCACAGAACATGTGAACAAGGCCTTTAAAATTCCCAGATAGGTGCAGTTTTGAACTCCCACCGCCGGACCAATCCTGGCAGCACATTTCTTCCTTTATGGTGCTCTTGCTATAGCAGAGCACAGCCCTGGCGCTCCAAGACATTCCATGTCGTCTTTATTTGGAAGATGGGACAGCAGTTGTCCGCCCTATTTATAAAAAGCACAGTCCCTCAACACAAAAGAATCCTGAACACAGTTCCCTGTGCAGGTAGTAATGGAAATCTGGCGAATCCCAAAACGGATGCAAATACACAAGTAAATGTCAGACAATTCCAAGTCCACTCAGGTGGGGAGTGTTTCAACTGTGTGAGGGTTGAACACAGAGGTCAGGTGTGCGGCCAGGGTCGCTAGCGCAGGATTATTATTAGCAGGAGAGGGTGTACTCTTCAGGCATTGAGCTGGGGGAGAAAATAAATTATTTTAACACCTAGCCCCTGACAATGAGATATAACCAAGGCCATACTGGGGAACCACTCTATAGCCTTGGCTGCAGAGTGCGGAACAGTTTATTCTTACCAAACGGCTTCATGATAGCAGTGCTTTAAAGTCACAGACAAACCACAGATATAAAATACACACAGTGGCCTGATCTCCCTAGTTTACCTGTGCGACATAAACTATGACGTAATTATGGTAAGAAATAAAAGAGAGCTTTTTTTCGGGAACAAGTAAATCTCTAAATATGATCCCCAGTGTTTGAATTGGACAGTCGAAGCATTACGGATTGTGATTACTCTGGGAATACTTGACATGCTGTAACGTTAGCCTGAGCTCAAAATAGCCTCGCCCACTTTAAGATGCCGTTTAGAAGCTGCTTCCCAACGGAACCATTAGAAGGGTTCAGAACTCCCTGTAGTGGATCTTAGATCTACACCTGTCCACAAGCAGTCAACCTATTGCCAGGCTTCCTCCAGGGTAACTTGACTTTAAGGTGACTGATACTGTAATAGTGGCTTATGGTACTGAGAAACCATCACTGGACCCTGTTGACCATTTTTCTGCAAATAATCAAGTGTTATTACATTTACATCAAATTTAGTAAAGAATGCATATACATATTGGCATATTGTTCAATACCCTTTTTGCCTATGTTTAAACATTTTAATTAAATATAAATAACATGCTCAATCACTTCTCTCAAACTGTGTTGGGTTTGAGAGAACTTACTTATGTTTTCAGACACTATACAATGGATCTACAAACATAGGTGAAACGTATGTTGCATAATACCCCAATATATATATGCCATCATTTCTACATTTTTTGAAAAATCTTGGCCACTAACGTTCAGCTACTATTTACACTTTTCATCTAATTTGATTATGGTCACACATCTGACTTTTGAGATTTTATTGTAGAACAATATGATCCCAAAAAGAGAAGTCCATAACCTCCAGCATTTCTACTGCACTTCTATAAGATGCTCAGTGTTTTTTTGGAATGGGAATTCCATTTGCCTCTAACTAAAGAAGCAAACTTAGGACACCAGCTATGTCTTGGCTGCCATTAGGGGTGAAGATTTCATCAAGAGTCATTTCAGTGTGCTCAAGGTTGTAGCAATAGGATGGACTAACAGTACGTATCACTGCAGTTAGCTTATTTCATTTAAATGGTCCTATATCAATTTATAGATCATTTCCAAGCCAGGATGCAACATTTGCCACCATATCTAGTGGTAGCAAGTCTATAAAGGTCAGACCTCAGTATGTGTATGAATGGTGTTGCAAATGCTATGGCACACTAACCAAAGAGTAAAGAATATTAGCACTTAAGAGTAAAACATATAGCCCATTAGCAGCAGTAAAGCTATACTCTGGAGCAAAACTCCAGGTATGTGGGTTAATGCATCTGGTTGCATAAATTGCTTAATAATTTAGTCTAAGGCACCAAGATCAAGTGGATATAGACAGAACAAAGGGGTTATCCAGACCCTAATCCCAGGGTATTCCCAGCCACACAGGAGAATCTTTAGCTCAAATTGTCGTTTAACCCCTTAAATCCCAGGTTTAACACATCACAAAGCAATGCAAGCAGGCTTTGTTATGTTTAAGTTAGAGAAGCATGTAATACATGTTCCCACCAGCAACTCTTTCCCACCAGTGTACTTTTTAAGGGGTTAATACAACTTTAAGTCAGGTCTGTGCATGGTTAGAGTAGAGAGAACATTAGGGCCCACAGGCCTTTAGCTCAGTTTGGTTCCCTGTAGTGAATTTTAGACCCCAGTTTATGAGCCGTCAAGACATCCTGCTCATTATTGAGCCTACATATGGTTTCCATATAGTGTTGGGCAAAAATATAATATATTGATGCTTCACAAATTTGTATGTTTTTTGTGATGTCTGACCAGCTGGGATGGCCAAAAATTCTGCAGTGCCACATTTTAAAAATACCATCAAAATCAGTACAAAATGATTTTTATCCAGTGTTCTAACTCTGACATGTAAACAAGGTCATACAGAGTTTGCTGTGAAATTATTTGTTGCAGGGAAACTTACAGACTAAGATTGGTGGTGATGGAAACCAGGGGTCGCTATGTCTACAACGCAAATATAGCCATTTTATTTACTATCCAAAATGACCAGTGAACTTATATCTAAAGCTGATGTAATGTCGACATTGATAATGGTAGTGGTAAAACAAAAAAAATCTCTGGCAAAACAAGCACACACAGTACCCCTCCAGCAGGAATGGTTTTGAAATAGATATGTTTTAGGTCAAAACCACTGCACAAGCATTTGTGTAGTAACTCTGATTGAGGTTGCTTCAGCAGGTATTAAACTCTTCAGATGTCTGGTTCCTCTCACCATCACTGAGATCAAATCAGACTCTGTATGTTTCTCTAGAACAGCGCATTTCACATCAAACCACTCTAAACGATAAGAACAGTAAGAATGTACTGGAAGGATCAAAATAAAAAGCAATTAAGCGGAAAAATGTGTGGGCATGTAGTGTCCATAACTCTATTACCATGCTGCCAAGCAGTGGGCGGAGAGGCTTTTGACAGATGGCACTTCCTCTGAACACATTTCAGAGTTTCAGTGTAAAGCAGAGCTGAAGGCTTGCAGGCAAATAGAACTTCTAATTGGGACAGCCTTCTCTGAAGAACTGAAGTGTGTATTACCATGGTGTTTAAGTAGGAGTTAGAGTGTGTGTATGTATGTGTGTATATATATATATATATATATATATATATATATATATGTGTGTGTGTGTGTGTGTGTGTGTGTGTGTGTGTGTGTAATACATATATGTGTATGTTTATATTGATAGATATAGTGATATATAGTGATATATAGTGCATAATGTTGTGAGTTATGAGCTGCGAGGAAAGATTTACACTGCCATTGTTTTAAGTTCCCTCTTTACACACTGACCAAACTCATTTACCACCTCATTTTCACCAGGTTAGAGTGTGTCATGCCATCTGTCAGCAGAGGAAGGGGTGGGAGGAGACACTTGCTTTATGGCAGGTGCTCAGAGGTACAATACAATGCGATGCCAGGTAAGGCCAGGTATGTGTAAAGCCTTCATTGGCCTAGTATGACAAACATACACAGACACACACAATCATCAAAAATAACCACAAAAAATATGTCAGCTTTCTGATAATAAACAACAAAATGTAAGCAAAGCATTTGTGTTCTGTCACTTTGTGTTTTCTCTTGCAATGTATTCTTAACTAAAGAGAGTATCAGTCATTTGTGTGTGTGTGTGTTTGGTTGTTATAGCAATTATAGCAATTAATGGCATTTAATTTCATGCAAATGAAATATGAGAAAAGCAGCTGCTTTAAATACTGCTTGGTGCTTTTAGAATACATCCAGGACCTGCTCTACACCAGTCATTAATGTTGAGATGAACTGAACTGGCAGAGAGAGAGCGCGAGAGCGCTCCGCCTCCAGATAAAGAATAGGTGTTGTACATGTATATGCTGCCAGTGATGCCACTTATTTACAGGCTGGTAATATTTATATCTACTGAAAGATCTGACACCAGTGCTGACGCAAGGCGTCACATAGCGCACCGTGCATATGGCTTTAATCAGGAGCACCACAAGAAAAAACTACTACATGGTGGACTAGGTGTAAATCAGGTTCGTTTTGCACTCTTTCTGCTTCTTTAGGTTCTCGGGTTTGTAAACTTGTTATGTGATAACGTTTTTATGTACAGGCTTAAAGTAAATGCATTTAAACCACAGGTAAATGCTTGTTAATGCCATATGAATGCAAGATTAAGACCCAGTCATATAACCACCTTCACATAAAGTCACATTAAGCACCACTGCATCTTCTCAAACTGCCACTAACACAACACCATTGGACAGCCCAACACGCTTGGAGTAGAACACTAACTGCTAATTCTGTTACATCAGACATCTGCTTTTGGCTAGCATTGCCAAAGTGAGGGCGAGCCATCCTCCCCATTCAGAGAAGGCAAAAGCCAGTTGTGCTGTCTTGAGACTCCCAAGCACAGATGGCTATGGCATCCCCAGGGATTGCATTTACAAACTTCTGTACAAAAGAAACAAACTTAAAAATCGGAGTCTTTAGCGAACTTGATGACTTTATTTGCTATTTATTCGTGTTTACTTGTTTATCATACTAGGCAATTCAAAAGTATAAAATGTGTCATAGAGGCAATATTTTAGATTTTTTCCAATGTGTTAAATTCACATAAACACGAATAGTGTTTTCGCTGAGAAAATCATGCCAGTTGATCAGGGGTGCTCAAACCTTTGCATACAACTTCTATATTGTATATACTATAGGATATTTCTATATATGTATTTAAAAAGGTCATTTCAGCTATACATTTGGGCATTCTAAAATAACATCCCTGAAAAATAAAACAACTGATAAAGACCTCAGTCCCTCGGAAAGTGAAGTAATTAACGCTGCTGAACTGAGAACACGGTGTAACCACCCTGGCGCTCTAAAGTTAAGAATGGGGCACCCCGGCTCATTGTCAGTGTCTGGGAAGCTATCAGCTGTTGCATTCCCCTGCAATTGTGATACAGCAACAGTGTCTGGCCTTATTTAGGCAGGCCTCTTTTCTGACACCGCTGCTGCGTGCGTCATTTACACCCAGTGCCATGGCCTCCGAGGAGCCTCGCCTTCCACAGCACACCAGACCCTGCTCAAAATACACTGCCCCAGGCCAACACAGGCTTCCACTCCGCCAGTCAACTCCTACCAGCTGGATTCTTTATCTGTGAACTCACTGCAGCGGTGGTCAGGACGTAAGTGTCCTAAGGTACAGATAAGAGCCTGCTTTGGTCCACGTCACGCATTCAACAGACCCCAGAGACTACAACTGCTAATGCCATTTATACACCCTGTTTTAGAGTGGAACATGCTTCAGTATGAATCTACTCTCATCAGATTGTCAGTGAAACCTTTATTAATAGCCACTTAAAGAGCCCATATCACGGCTGATCAGTGAATGTCTGTCTTAAAGTCCAATCCCTTTTAATTCTAATAGATACAGAGAGGTTGTAAAATGTTAATCTAAAAAAGAAGTTTACTTTTTCGCAATAAAAAACACACAAACTTTATTATTAGACCCCAGGGAATAAAACTATAATGCACCAAATGCACAAAAGTAAATTATGGGACCTTTACCCTGCAAATGGAGAGTTGCGCAATACATTACTTTAATTTTTCTGTTTTTTTCAAAAAATGACTATTGAAATATTATGAAAACTTTATGAAAGGCAAATTTAAATAATAGCAAAATGTTTTCTGTATCACAGAAACTAAAATTGTTTCAATGAACTATGAGTGAGAAGTACTAATATCAAATGAAATACCTATGAATTCAAGTACAATTTATTCTTATGACTATTCTTTATATTAAATATGATACAAAAATAGAACAACTTAACACGAGAGAACTTACAAAATTACTAACAGGGTCTTTTCACTAAGGACGGTAATTAAGTCCCTGCTGTGAATCAGAACACAAAAAGCTTTGGCTTGAACGGTAAATGTTCAGCACTGAGAATGAAGAACGTATAAAAGAGTGGAGACCCAGCAAAACATCCACTTTTCCTTTCTTTACCTTCTAATCTTCTTTCGAATCTCAAGTAATGAAGTGCAATGATGGCTGCAGTTTCAGGCCAGTGCCTTTGTCAGGGGCGTCAAGGGAACTAATGCCTTGACAAAAGGCATCGGGACAAATATTTGTTGCACTGTTTGAGAATCAGATTAAAAGAAGGAAAAAGACTTTTTGGCGTTGAGTAGGACCACACAATATAGCATTTGTAAATTGCAATCATAATACTACAGATGATGAAGAGGGCTGCAATATACTAAGGAGTCTTTGAACACTTAGAAGCCTTAAAACCTGAGTTCAGTAAATATAAATGTGTAAATCAGTCTAGAATCGGTGTTTGTTCTCCTACACGCTCTTTCTCTCGGCCGCTCTCCGGACCCCCTCCCTCTGCGGGTTTTCCCCTCCCTCTTGTGGAGACTATCCTGAAAGTTCTCCCAGGTTAAAAGATCTTGTGTTTTTCCTGTTTGCTACTAAGACCTAAAGTAAAAGAAATTTGCGCAGTGTTGTTATTTATGGACATTTTCATGCGACACCATTTTTAAACCCAGAGTAGTGGTTATTTTATATTACTTCCTTTTTATGTTACAATAACTTTGGTTCTACATGGCTTAGGAACACCAAGCAAAGCTCAGCATGTCGCCTGGCATCTTGAGCATCAAAACAAACCTGGAGAACCTCTATGTAAAGAGTCGTTTTGATGTATAATGACAATTTCCCATTTGTTGCGCCGCTGGCAAAATCCATGCTGCTCCGATTCTAAGTGTTAACCAGTTACAGTGATTTTATTATTCTGCATTTTGAGGCTTCTCACAAACCACAGTTTCAAATCCAAGGGGGCTTCATGTAATCCAACAAGAGTACATTATATTTTCATCAAAATAAGGTCAAAGCAAAGCAAAAAGACTTCAATATACAGTATCACATTAGCAGCCACAATCATGCTGCAATGTTATACCCCAGCAAAAGTGGCCTAGCCTTGGCTTGTGTTGACATACACTGGCGTACTTGCCAAGCGCAGTCAGACACATGAGAACTTCCCAGGTGAATCTTAGACCACCTCAGTGAAAGAAGGTAGAGAGTCTCCTGACTAGCTCTCTACCTTTTTGACATAAACAGGCTCCTGCAGGATCTTCATGGAGCCTCAGTGGCTGGGGCTTACCGCAGTAAGAGAAAGAGCATAATGCTACTGACGTTCATAAATCTACTTGTCTCCCAGGTAAAATATTTAGATTTCTCTGTGCTGCCGACAGGCTCTGCAGTTCATCGTCGGGATGTGCACTGTTATAAACAGTGGGCTAATTTCAGGTGCTGCTGCGGCTTTGATAAAATCTTCCCTCCTTGTAAGGAGATGCTCAAACAAAAACAAAACAGGCCTTTGCTCGCGGAGGTTTAACCTACACTCCTCCTGGACTGGTAAGAAACTATGCGATGTGCATCTACAAGAGGGGAGCACGTAAATCGTTTATTAGAAAAACTGTTGGCAACAGATGAAAAAACAGATCGCAGACAGTGTGGAGAAGGCTGTTCCACGAGCACTTATGGTCTGCAAGATCATTTTCCAAACATAGTTCAAGGAATCGTCTTTTGCTGTGCATTCCACAATTAATTCTTTTTTTTTGTCATGCAATTTTTTCCCCAATTTTCTAGCTAAGACTCCACCATTCATACGGCGCTGCCAAGCTGGGAGAGAGAGTGCTTTTCAAACTGTCAGTTATGCAATGTCATTGGACAGCTCTACACACTTGGAGGAGAATGCTAACCACCAAATCTGTTAAATCAGCTAGCCACTGGCCAGTTGTATTTTCTTGGACTCCAGGACAAGGATGGCCATTATATTCCCATGGACTGAACTCACAATCTCCTCAAGAAAATACATTCTGTGGAAAGCGCAGATTTTATATCAATAACTTGACTAAACAGTTACTGTTGTTGTGCGTACAGTTTTATTTATGCTTATGTTATCTCATTGTAAACTAAGTATTTATTAACTGTAAAGAATTACTGTAAACAACTGTAATTATTGTAACTACTAACTAAACATCGAGTCATTATTAACCAATAGCAAAGAGTTAAATAAACCTGTTGAAGTAACCTGTTCTTTCAAAAATATTTCAGCCTCTTTTCAAGTAGAGATAAACTAAGAGCTTTCAATAAACAGAAGTCAAAGTGCGGTCTCTTCAGAGGAGGGCCCACTGTAAACTGACACCAGGGGTGTCTGAGTAGATCATCACTACTTCTTGAACACCCAACAACTGCAGTGTGATAAAGACAAATTAGTACCAATTATAGATGGTAAAAAAAAGCAGTACCCAGTAACGGCAACCATTGAATAATAATAAGAAGCTTACTGGATGTCAGCCCATAATGCCTTCGTATTTTATTAATCAATATTTACCCGGGACACACGTTCATCTTTTATTTTGGCCGATTTGCGTTGCAGTTTTATGACATAAGTTACATGAGTTGCATGTAAGTACACTCACACTGCATATTCTACACTTGTATTAAAATATTGTAGCTTACAACTCATTTCGCAAAACAGCCTGTAAATACGCTAATGATATTTAATTTAGGAATTTAAGATTGCAGTTTTGTCTGTTAAAGACCAAATCATGTTATTTAGATTATTGGGTTATCCATATGGTAATGGAAGGTACTGAATATGTGCTTGTGTGTTTCATGTGTTCCTTTTTCCCCACACAGTGTTAAATAAAATAATAAGAAACATCCACAAAAAAATATAGTCATTGCTCAGTTTTGCAGGAAAGAAATGGAATCGGCCAAAAACTTACATGATCAGGGCATCTCTATTGTTATAAATGGTTTCATTTTTAGTTAAAAAAAAAAAGGTTCTCACTTGTTTGGTATGGCTGCTTTGCTGGTGTGTTTTATTCTTTTGCAAACCTCGGATGACAAATTGTACATTGTAAAAAGGTCTTCAGGTGAAGTTATTTTATTGCCATATAACCTACATTGGGATAACCTGTACAAGAACCTTAAAATTAGGTAAAGTTATAAGGTTCTCGTACATTGTGAAAATGTCTTGTGAAGTCATATTATTGCTATTTAACCCAACTTGGACAAGAACCTCACAACTTCACAACTAACCTAATTCATAAGCCCATAAACAGAAAAAGACCAGAAACCAAGAGTGATGTTGACCAAAAGCTGACTGTGACAGGAAAGTTCTGCCTGTTCACTTTCTAAATGTTAATGAGTGTCTGAATGCTGAGTCTATGCTCTTTAACACAATTTCGGGCCAGAGCAGCGTACTGTTAATGTTAGAAAGTGCCTGTTTTCAGTGATATCATGTGAGATGTGTTGTGAAAGTGTTGTCCACCAGGAATCTAAAGTTACTTAACAAGGTGTTACGGAACACAGATCCACACTGAGAGCACAGTAACATTAGCTTCATGGGGTTGGTAAAACTTCAAGTAGTGACCTTTCACTAAGCACATAGTTCAACAGCTCCACCGCTGCTTCTGCTAGACATGGCCTTACACAAGGCTGTCATTGTGAACCAAGACCTTCGTCCAGTGTGTGGACTACAGTACCTTTTTTGTCCTAAAAAGATCAAACCGCTGGGTACACCGCTGGTCTCTTTAAAGTATAGAAAAACGTACTGTGGTCCAAGAGATGATGGTGATTTTTAAAGCTGACAACAGTTCTAGAGGTCCAGAGTAAAGCATTTATGTCTTTCCCTCACCCAAACACACCTGATCCACCACATTTAAGGCTTGTTAGTTAGCTGACAAGATGATTGAATGTATAATGAGGCAGCGCAGTAACGAACTTGTCCACTACTGTGCTTCTCCTGGACAGAAAAGACCCTGTAACAGCTTGTTTAGCCAAGATAAAAAGTTCACTGTTTTAGGTCTGCATTGGATCTGTGAGGTTCATGTAGCTAATTATGTTATGTAAGTTTCTAAATTAGATTCATACAAACGGTCTTTTAGATGGTCTCAGACGACTGAGTCCTAGTTTTCTGTCCATTTGTGAACAGAGCAAGTAAACTCAGACCCCTTTAAACACAGCCAACCAATTTGTTTTAGTGGGTAAAACAATTTACAGGATAAAAGCTGCCCGTGGGTCTGTTCAGTTTTGCAAAGAGGCAACAGCACTGGCCTGTTAAAGCATTAAACCACGAGCGCCCATCTGAGTGATTTCAATATACCTAAAGGGCGACACTAGACAGGTTAGAATTTACAAATTCAATTTCAACATCCCACCCATGGTAAAAGCCGTGGGCTTGAGTGGTCTAATGCTTTATGAAATGGTGGCTTACATATAATATTTACAATATTCTATAAAACGCAATATAATAAAATACAAGGTTCTATAACAGTTTAGATCAAAAATGATTCCCTGAACGGTGATGATTTCTTATATTTCTTTATAGCTTGGTGCTAGTTTTTTTCATGGATTTGAATGTGGCTCAGCCAAACAGAACTGTTATATCATGAACACTACAAATTATTAGAGTTCCCCTTGTGGTGTTTAATGTTTAAAGGTGTATGAAGAGCAAACAGTCTGGGGTTTAACAGCACTAAAGAGAGAAATCTTTAAAGTTTGCTTACATTGTACACTGAAGAGACACTGAGATTATTTGCAGCTGGTTCCCTTTCAGCCTCACTTAAACAGAACTGAGTTCAGTTTATTGAAAAAAAAAAACGATGGCAAAACAACATATAAAATGTATGCGAATGATTCAGGCATCAAAATGTCTAATGTTACTGGTTTTTAGCAACATAGTTTGTTCGTTTTGCAGGTAGCAGTATGTCAAAAACCATAGAAACTGAATGTCAAAAACCATATAAACCAATGTGTTTGAGATTACAGTCTGACATTTAAGTGTGTGAAGTGTCCGTTTGTCGTACATGAACACACCACACAGTGTGAACAGCACGGGATTCTTCTCTGTATTTCACCTATTCACCAAGTGAATTGAGCCAGGAACACAGCACCTGGGGAGAACCTCACGATCGCAAAGGAAACTCCCTAACAGCCAGACCACCAGCTGCCCTTAAACAAGTGCGCAATGATTAGGGGATTGCTAATTGTTAACAGACCTTAAATTTTTTGTTAGCTATTCTATTCCTGTAACATATTTTCTATTTCTTTAACATTTTGGCAAATAGTTTGCCTTTATAGTCTATTGTCTCCTTTGTTTCAAGTTATTTCACATTTCCATGAGAAATATTCTCACAACACATCGAAGCTGCCCAACGAGTCACTTGACTGACCTTGAGCTGGCGATTTCTGCTTTCTGCTTGGCGATGGCGGCGGCTCGGTGTGCCCCCTCCACGCTCCTCTCCACCTTCTGTTTGATTTTGGTGCCTTTTAGCTGGATCACCTTCTTCTTCACGGCCTTTACCAGCATGTTGTGCATGTACTTGCCTTCCTCCTTGCCGCCCTCGGTGAAGGTTGTGCAGCCGTAGCCGTGGCGCTGGTTGTCCAGCCACTCGCCCTCATACTTCAAGCCACTGGATCTCTCACTGATGCCGTAGCCGGAGCGCTTGTCGTTCTTCCACTCACCCATATACACCTCAGTTGTGGTGGCATCAATGTCGGCCTCCACAGGTGGGAACTCACCACCTTCGGTCTCGGCCTCGCTCTCGCCTAGGCTGACCGTGGAGTTGGCATCGCTGGCTGCCGAGCTGAGGGCCGAGTCGCTGCGCAGGAAGCTGATCTTACTCTTCTGGCTGGAGAGGGACGTGCGTGACTCAGATCTGGTCAGCTTACCCAGCAGCGAGCCCCTCCGGAACAGGCCCTTCTTCTTCGGCTTCACCATGTCTGGGTCCACTTGCAGGGTGAGGGCGAAGCCACCACGGGACGGGCCGATGGGTGTAGGGGAGGGCGTCTCCTGGCCAGAGGCATTTGAGGTTGTGATGACTGGGATGTCCTGCTGCAGAAGCGTCCCATTGCTGTGCTCGCTGCGCAGAGAAGTGAGGGAGTTGCGCAAGGGCGAGCGCACCACGGCTGCCATGCCATAGGGGACACTCTGGCGTACGCCATAGCCATGTCGCATCCCGCCCGTGAACTGGCCCTGGAAGGTGCCTAGAAGGACAGAGATTAGTGAGAGATTTGTAAAATAATGTAAAATGAGATTAAGATAAGATGACCCTTTTTTAGTCCCACTAGTGGGAAATTTACATTGTTACAACAGCAAAGTGGACAAAACAAGAGAGGAAAGTAGAAGCAGCATGATCTATAAAAACTATACAATATAACAGTAAACACTAAGAATAAAATTAAAACAGTATATAAATATATAACTGTACACGGTGCGTATCTTCAAATGCCTAGTAGCAGCAGACATTGAATGATACACAGTAATACTGAACCAGAGATATTGTACATTTGGCCAAAAATGAAAATCTACCAAATCTAATTACATGTCTTTTGCTGCGAATATAGTCAAAACAGTAAAATGCTTAATTGTGCTCTGCGGTGTGTTTCCTGTCTTGCACCCGTAGACCCCAGGATAGGCTCCGGGTACCCACGACCCTAGTAAGGATTAAGCGGTTACAGAAAATGAATGAATGTTTTAATTGTTTGTCATACCAAAATAATCAAGTTCCCCATTTGAAAGAGAACATCTACAACTACTTTCTCATGTAATTTCATGAACTGATTTAGAAATCACGTCCATGTAAACCAGAGATAAAATAACAAGACGAGAACAAGCTATCAGCTGGTATGAGATAGCTGTGTTGATCCACACCCCATCATTTCCTGCCCTCAGCCACAGCCACAATAGCCAGCCATGCTTTCATGTCCACCTCTAGAGTAATAAAACATGTGCGGTTATTTATGTCCCTGCGTCCCATGGCCAAGTAACACATGTCTGAGTTCATCAGTCCTATGGACAGGCCAGAAGGGCAAAGTCTGGACTATATGTGTGTCCTCAAACGCTGTATGAAATTACCCACTGCTGAATTTGATGACTCAGCTGCCAGGAACAGGTTACATAAATAAAACAGTACACAAAGGTACGTTATAGTATTTTTAATGAGTATTTGAAAATGACGCTCTAACAAAATGTGATAGCATTTCTACTCTCCAATATATGGTGAATACTATTACTATTATTATTACTATTACTATTGCTATTATAACTATTAATAATCTCACTAAATGAAATCTGACTCATTTTTAACATGCTACAGTTTAGTACTCTTTTTTCACCACTCACATTGCTTTATATCTCTATAATAACAATCCACTTCATGTAGTGTAAAGAGGGTTAACAAGAACTATAAATGTATGAAAGGTGCTTGCAACAGAACTTGCCCACCAAGCACTTTTGCTGACAGAACACACTACACAACACTATTTTCTTTGTTACACTCATTTATTGTGACTGAGAACCTTATACTTTCTCAATTACTTGTATGTTTTCACCATTGCTAGATTATGGTTGCCCTTAAATTGGTCAACAAATTATTACAGCTCCGGAAAGAAATAAGAGACCACTGCAATTTATTTTTAAATCAGCGTCTCTATGAGTATGACAACCATTCCATGCCAGTGTCTGTTAAATTCCTACACAAGCACCTCATTCTGCTTTATGAGGTACTGATTGGTGATCACCTGAATCACATCTTATTTAATGAGAAAAAGTGTAAAAACACTGCTGTAATCAACACTCTCCTCTCGCAATGTGACCAGTTGGATGGTAAAACACTACTAGAAGTTCGTTATTGCCATTTTGTTTAAGAGTGAACAAGAGATTTGCTTTCTTTTAATTATTCAAGTTCTGTAAACACTGCATCATTTCTCTTATTTTGATGAATTGTTCTTTCCTTTAAAATTATGCTTTAAAAAACGAGTTTTGGGGGTGGCGGTTTAAGAGAAATATTGTCAGCAGTTCTTCAAAACGGCAAAGCTGTTCAGTTCAATACTTGCACTTATAAAAGATAAAACCTGAGAAACTGAACATGCAGTGGTCTCTTATTTTTTCCGGAGCTGTATAACATGGACTGTATGGCTGATACAGATTCAATGCCAGGTTTTGGTATTAGGGCAAAGATAGGATATCAAAGAGAACAAAAGAATGAATCTAATCCAAACCTGTAATAGATCTAGCCAGAAATATCCCACACTTCTATTGTAAGGTGCTGTTAGCTATGTGTTTCTTCCTGTGGAGTAGTGAAGTCAGTAGTCTGAGCTACCATATCAGAACTCAAGGCAGTTGTGTAATCTCTATTTTGACGTCTTTTGAAAGAGGGGCCACGATACAATGTGATACAGCTGGCCTGATTGAACTCAATGTCACTACTACCATATTTTGCTTCTAGCATTACTTTTGACCATGTTTCCAGTTCAATGAATACCACAAGTCAGACCCCCTTGGTTCTTTGTGATACTACAATATACAGCACTCTTATTTTAGTGTCCTCTGTCTGCTAACTAAGGAACAAAAATACACACTTAAAGGGGAACACACCAGAACTAGTGACATTTTGAATTTGTAATCTGCTGCCTTGTTCCTCTGGCAAATGCTCCTTAGCAATGGGCTTTTTACCAACAGGCCATCTGTGGCAACAATGGGGTTCCCCGGTTGTAAGCTGTGCATTTAAGCAAGTGGGGCTGTGTCTCAAATCGGCCTCCAACACTAGCATGATTGTTTCTTATTAATGTCCCATAACACATCTCAAAATGTAAGGGGATGAACAAGAAGATGGATTAACAGAACAAAACCCTCATATAGTGTCTGTCAGTCTGTCTACCTACCTAATTGTTTTAAAATACAAGCAAAGAGCCATCTGTTAGCTGTGAGATCATATAATGGATGTCTGTCTGTCTATCTATCTATCCATCTATCTATCTATCTCTCTATATGTCTGTCTGTCTGTCTGTCTGTCTGTCCGTCTCCCTCTCCATCTCTCTGTCTCTCTATCTGTCTATCTATCTATCTATCTATCTATCTATCTATCGATCTATCTAACTAATACATTGGCGTAAAAATTTAAAATATACGTGAAGAGTCTGTTAGCTGTGAGGTCATTTGCTATGTTTGACAGTGGGTTGATCACGTTTGTTTCCATGTCATGTCACACATTTTCCCTAATGATTGAGTGGTCCAATATTCCTGTGAATCTAATCTCTATGAAGACCTCATTCAGTCCCTCACTACCTGTCACAGACATCTCTTGCTGTCTCACGGTCTTACACTGCATTCCTAAAGCTCGGCTGCAGTCCAGGTGGGCTGCATTTCTGAACCTTTATGCCATCAAAAGCTGACGCAATCAGAGAGATTCCTCAGACATGGCCAAGAACGTTTGACAATTAATTGTGTGTGGCGGAGCCCAAAGTAACTTTAGGTTTACCAGGTTGACACAAGATGATAAGGGACGGGTGATGCGACAATATTTATTGTCCTTGTGATTGCATCTCATCATATCATAATATGCCTTTCTGAGTAAATTGCGAGTCTGAGCAAATTTGAAGAACACCGACCAACTGTGAGGTTCATTTCAAAGAGAGCACAGTCAGGCCTGCTCAATTGGATGTTAATGTAATTTAAGGGAATGTTAATTGTTAATGTAAAATAAAACATTTTGTGGTATCTTTTAAATGGGGCACTACTAGTAGTTTCCTAACCTCGGGGAAGCGAAAATCAAGATGCGCATTGTAAAATTGTCTCTAGGTATTGCTAGAAGACATTGTTATATTTTCTTGTTATATTTTTGACATATCGGCCACCCCCAAACAACATGACACCAAGAAAAATATTACAAGTGTTTCCCAAATCGTATTACGCTAAGTATGGACTCTCATTCTTGGGAGTTTAGAATAGCAAGTTCATCTCAGGAGTCCTGACTTTGAGGATGGGAGCATGCAGTCGCTCAGTCTGCATTTGGGACGGCAGCGTTTTTGTGTACAACAGCTCAGATCGGCTCAAGAGTCTCATCTTGAGGCTCGAGGACCTGCAATACACCTTTAAAAGGGCCAGTGGCACAAAATCTGAAAAACTACATGTAGTGACAGAACAGTGGTAATACAAAACCCAGAGTGTGTCCCAATAGCGTGATTAATGCTCACACTATCTATTCTGTTTCATGCATTTTTTTATTAGTGTCAAAGTTGGGTATACTTTAAAACTGGTCAATTTTTGAGCACTGTGTTGGAATTGGAAGGGGAAGAGCTACACAGTGCTGGAAATTTTTTTAAAAAGTTGGACGGTGATGTGAAAGACACCATCTTAAGCATTAAAACTCGCTTAGTTCATTTGTGCCAAAAACGGATCCCTCAAAGTAGCCTTCAGAGTCTGGTATGACATAAAGTTAAATACTATGTACTAATCTTAGCAGTATGGTTTTAAAAGGTCAGTAAACTAAAACATTACCATACTATACAATTTTTGTACTAGGGTATACTGCGTAATTGGGACACGCCCATGGTTATGTAGTAGTTTCTCTGGGAAACTTCCCTACCCAAGGCCACACAAGTACCCTCCTGAAGTGTCTTTCATAAAACCCCCGAATATAGAGAACACTTGATGTGTGCTTGGTCACATGCCAACTTTGCATTTGAACACCAGTACAGAAAAGAGCTCTTATTGAGAAACGCCCTAACACACAAACTTATATATTTATATAATATTTGTACAGTGTGCAGCTTTTTTAAATTAGATTGTTATTTTTTGTACAGCCCCCCCCCGTCTTGAGTGCGCCTTCTTCCTTAGGGCTTAGGGAAATTACCTCCTGTTAATAAGGATAAACTAGGAGCATATTTGAGAAACGACCTTAGTTTCTGTAAATGTGTGCTTCTTGTCAATATCTGCCTGAGCAAGACCACTCCTTTAAAAAAAATTCTAACGGTGTGCGTAATGTGACCTGCATTTTAGCCAGTCCGGGGCCACCGTGTTGCGTTACAGTCTTTTAAATGTCAAGAGATATTATAGGTTTAAAAATTCTTCCTCGAAAAAGAAGAAGGCAGCGCTTCTCCCCTGAGTGAGGAGAACTCACCTCCATCTGCGTAGGTCTCCGTCCCGTACCCATCCTGGAGCCCGTTGTTCCACGTGCCATCATATTTGGCTCCACTGGCCAAACTGACCCGTGAGCCGTATCTCCCCTTGAAGCCGTGCGTCCACTCGCCCTTGTACACCCAGTGGCCCTTGGTCTCTACGCCCAGGCCGTGGCGCTTGCCCTGGGACCAGTACCCTTCGTAGGTGTTCCCGCTCGGCCAGGTGTAGACCCCCACCACCTCGAAACCGTAGTTCCAGGAGCCGGAAAACTCCCCCTGGCCTTTAGGTCCAGTGCAGATGCCGTGACCGTGGGCTTTGCCCCCCTCCCACCCACCACAGTACGCCCCTCCATCATCAAACTCAAAACGACCTCCGCTCATGCTGACCGATGACGTTGCCCAGACTAACCGGTGAAACTAACCGAGCGAAAATGTGGTTAAAATTCATTAAAAAATCTCCAAAACGCGAAAAAAACTTTCTTCAACTTCTGTCCTGTCTGTGCCAGAGAAACTGAGCGTGCGCATCTTGTTTTTTACTGATAAACTCGTATTTATTTCTTAGCTCCAGATCTCTTTTTTTTCGTTTTCTTCTTCGTCCACCTCTTCTTTTTCCTCGTCTTCCTTGTCTTCCGTTTATAATCCGGCAGGTGGTTAGTGCGTCAAGTTTGTGAGTGATTTCCTCCAGAAACTTTTTTTTTCCCTTTTCGTCAGAGTGGATTTGGTGACCTGTAGGGAGAGGGAGGTTTAGTTTACTTTAGTTACATGTTGTTTTTGTTTAATTCTCCGCTGTTTTTGTTTAGTCAGATAGTCGAGCCGGTTGATCTTTCATGGCTTTTTCAAGGTGGCTCGACGAACTGCCCTCTCTCCCCTCTCCCCTGCCTCCCCCTCTCTGAGTGCTCTCTGTCTCCACGGCTCTCGTGGCTGCACGGGAGGGGAGGGGGGTGTGTGGGTGGTGTAGAGTGGGTGGGGGGGTCAGTAGAGTCCCAACAAGGCTAACATATCCCAACGCGGTTCCAAAAATACGGCCCAATCCGTGCCAGACCCCTCGCAGCTGAGGGGGTGGGCGAGCGTGTGTCCGTATCAGGTTTTGCTGAACCGGAGCCAGTCTGACGGTGGACTCCCAGCAAAGTTGGGTTTTGCCAGTTTTGCACCAGTAACGTGTTAATAACACGTCGACCTTCTGTGAGTTTTACTTAAGCAACAAACTACTGTTACTACTGTGCTGACAGTCTCCCAACAGGTTCTCAACTCACAGCCCCGTTACTTTTTATTGTTATTTATTTTGTACAGTTTATTCATTACAGCTTATTTATGTAACTACTGATTTATGTAGTTATGTACACATATGCATCCTATTTATATTTATAAACCTATGAACAAGTTATTAAAAAAAAAAATACTAGTTGACTTAAAAAAAAGCAACCTGGCTGTCGTAAAACTGTTAAGTTTATTGAACCTCAAATAATATCAACATGACACGGGTTACTGAACCGTGATGTCCCATCAGGTTCTCAACTCACAGCCCCATTACTTTATGTTGTGATTTATTTTTACTGTTTTGTTTAATATAGTTTATTTATATATCTGTGTTGATTTATATAGTTGAATGTGCAAATGTGAACCCGATTTATATTTGTAACATTATAAAAAGTACTAGGTAAATTATAATCTTAAAACTGTTGAGTTCACTGAGCTTTAAATAATAAGGTAACAACATGACACTGGTTAGTGAACTGTGATCTCCCAACTGGTTCAGTGACCAGTGTCATGTTGGTGCAGGTGCAGCTTGTCCAATTCCCCATTACTTCACGTTGCTATTTATTTGTACAGTTTTATTTATTAGTTTACTTATATAGTTGTATCGATTCATATAGTTCTGTTCATGTGTCTAAAAAATGATACCTTTTTAAAAAGTTAGTTGTTTTTTTTAAAGCAACATGGCTATCTTAAAACTGTTGAGGTTTTTTTTAACTTTATACAATAAGAAAACAACTTAGCGCTGGTTACTAAAAAAAAAAAAAAAAAAAAAAAAAACACTGGTTATTCCCAAAAGTTCTCAACTCACAGCCTGTCCAATTCCCCAGTACTTTATATTGCTCTTTATTTGTACAGTTTTATATATTAAAGCTTATAAATGTAGTTGTATTCTTTTATAGTTATGTTCATGCGTCCAAAGGTGTTTCCTTTTTTTACTGAAGCAATAAATTATAAAACCTAACTTGAAAAAGCAACCTGGCTTTCTTAAAACTTAGCTTTAAATAATAAGACAATAACATGACACTGTTTACTGAACAGTGAACCGACCACAATAAGGTTACAGTTTGAATAATAGCCCTCATATCAATCATTTATGATGTTTATTTTGGAACAGTCCTGTCCCACTCGTACCCAGTCACTAAGATCAGATCAACCACAACATTACAACCACTGTCAAGGGATGTGAAGGAGATTGATTATCTGGTTACAGTGGCACCTGTCAAGGGGTGGGGTGTATTTGGCAACAAGTGAACAGTCAGTTTTTGAAGTTGATGTGTTGGAATCGGGAAAATGGATTAAGGGCAAAACTGTGATGTCTAAGTGACTGGATCAGGGCTTCTGCAGTGGTGAGTATCTACCAAAAGTGGTCCAAGGACTGACAACCAATGAACAGACAACAGGCTTGTGGATGCCCTAGGCTCACTGACGTGTGTTGTGAGAGAAGGCTAGCTTGTCTGGTCCAGTGCCACACAAGAGCTACTGTAGCAGAAATTGATGCTAAAGTAAATGCTGGCTATGATAGAAATGGGTCAGAACACACTGCATATGGGAATGTATAGTTGCAGACCAGTCAGAATGCCCATGCTGACCGCAGTCTACTGCTGAATGTACCTGGGGCAGCTGATGGCCTAGTGGTTCGGGCGTTCCCCCTGCAACCAGGAGGTTGTGGGTTTGAATCCCTGGACTCCTTGAGCCCACACACTGCTCCCCAGACACCCCTCATTGGTGGCAGCCCCCTGCATTACTTGGTAAATGGGTTAAATGCAGAGAATGAAGTTCACACTCTGTACTGAGTGTTCTCATGTGGCTGTAAGGGACCACATTACTTTACAATGAGTATGTGAGCATCAGAGCTGGACCAATGGACTAAAGTGGTCTGGTCTGATGAATCATATTTTTTTTCTTTTTTATATTGTGGGCTTGACCAGGTTTGTGTGTGTGTGTGTGTGTGTGTGTGGCTTACCTGGGGAAGAAGTGATAATAGTATGCCTTATGGGAAGAAGGCAAGCCAGCAGAGGGGGTTGTGATGGATGTCCTGGGCAAGTTTTGTGAAGAAACCTTGGCCCCAGGCGTTTATGTGGATGTTACTTTGACGTGGACTACCAGCTGATACAGATCTAGTGCACCCCGTCATGGCAGTGATATTCCCAAACAGCAGTGGCCTCATTCAACAGGGCAGTGCACCCAGCCACACTGCACAAAACATTCTGGAATGGTTTGAGTCACTTGACTTAGAGTTCTAGGTGTTGACTTGACCTCCAAATTCTCCAGATCTCAATCTGATTGAGCATCTGTGGGATGTTCTTAAGAAAGTAGTCTGATCCATGGAGGCCCCTCCTCAGAACTCACAGGACTTTAAGGATCTGCTGGTGATGTCCTGATGTAAGATACCACAGCACATCTTCAGAGCTCTCTTTTAGTCTTAGCAATACAAGGGGGACCAACACTCTCTAGGTATATGTATATATGTATCTCTCTCTCTCTTTCTCTCTCTCTCTCTCTCTCTCTCTCTCTCTTTCTCTCTGTGTATATATATATATAAATATACACTACTCACAAGAAGTTAGGGATATTGTTATTTACATGACTGCTTTTCCTCT
>JBBPCX010000141.1:6546399-6591490 GCA_037974365.1 Hydrocynus forskahlii
GAGAACTTTCATTTTTATTTATAAAGGTCTAATAAAGTTTAATTGACCATGCCGACCAGGGCTTTCAAGAATTTCTAAAATAGTGTTGAACTCAGAGCTGCAGTGAGTAATCTTTGATTAGAAGTGGTGCATTTACGTTTATAGTCATTACAGCCAAGCCCTAACCAATAAGTTGCAGCGAGATTAAAAGAGCTCAGCGCGCCCTCTTGTGGCCCTTGGTTGCTCAGCAGAGCTGAAACTTCATCAGAAGAAGAGGTGAACATCTTTATTTCAGCACCGACCACCATAAACCTGGTTTAGAAAAAGATAGGAATAAATGGAGTAATGAAGTGACTCAGTGGGATGCAGAACATCAACAAAACAGTCTTTACAGTTTAATATTTTTTCATGCCTTATTCTAGTGTTGAGTAGAAGGTCTGCAGTGCTGATGTGACATTTCTTCTCAGTTCCTTCAGGTACCATCACTGTCAGTTCATCCATCTACGGCACACTTTCAGCAACATGGAGAGAACAGAGACCCCTTCTGGCTGAGCTTGGATATTACAACAATGAGCAATCTTGCTACGAAGAAAAAAACCCTTTTTTCTTTAAAAAACCTTATTGGAATTCAACAACGGCACAAAATGAAAAAGAAAAGAATCGCCTCTTGCATTGTTTTACACTCAAAACTTTATTACCTTTATTCTATCGATAAAATAAACAAACAAATAATGTTGAAGAAGGGATCAATGTTCTGCATCTGACCTTCATCCTCAGGACCAGCTCAGCATCACCTCACTGCGCATGTTCTCTCTTCAACACACGCTTAACTGCACTTGTGCAGTGGTGTGTGTGTGAGAGAGAGAGCGAGAGAGAGAGAGAGATTCACTGCATGGACGTGGAGCATCAAATTCTTTCGGTTTCGGTGCCAGGACGTTAAATCGATGATGCCCTGCACGTGGTTCTGAAATCTCGCGCATCTCCTCTCCTCTCCTCTCTCTCTCCCTCCCCCTCTCTCCCTCTCTCTCTCTCTCTCCTTTCACTCGCAACACCATCCTCTGTCATGGCGTCTTCCAACAATGTTACCCCCACCAACTGTAGCTGGTGGCCCATCTCAGCCATGGAGGAGGACGGCAGGACCCCCGACGGGGAGGACGGTCACGAGCCCACCGTGGAGAACAAGCCCTTCTCCAGAGACAGGCTGGTGCTGTACCACTGGACCCAGTCCTTCAGCTCTCAGAAGGTACCAAACATAGGTGGAAAATGGAAAATGGAGGGAGCTCAGGGCTATGCAGTTTCCTCACCTGGTTGTGCTGGTGGTTTATGTGTGTGTGTGTGTGTGTGTGTGTGTAAGGTGGACTGTTCTGCTTTATGTTTTCTTGAACGATCTGGGTGTTAAAAGATCTCCAGCCGACATGTAGTCAGTAACATGCTTTATTAGGGGTCGTTATTATTGGGTAAACATATCCTTATAATGCATCGAGAGGATGCATTGCATGAGGACCCTCTAAATAATGCATGGACGCGAGGTAGAACAGCTTCTGGTCCTGAAGTCTGCTATTGCATACGATCTGTCATGTAACGGGGTGCACTACTGGACCACTGGCCTGTAAAAAGCATTGCATGGGATGCTTTTATTGGATGTCACGACTAAGCTCGAGCCAAAATTAAACAGGCTGACAAGGATCCTTGTTGAAAAAAAGAAATGAAAAGTTTCCCTTGGTTCCTGGTGTTTTAAGTGCCTAATAGTCTGTTATGATGTTCTTGTTTCCCCATATGGCTTGATACAATATATGGACAAAAGTATTGGGACACTTAATTATTGAATTCAGGTGGCCCCTTACATTTCCTGTGAAGAGTAATGTTAATGCTTCAGCATACCACAAACATTTTGGACAATGCCATGTGGACACAGTTTGGGGAGGAACCTTTTCTATTCGAGCATGACTGTGCCCCAGTGCACAAACCAAGCTCCATAAAGACATGGCTGGACGAGTTTAGTGTGGAAGAACTTGACTGGCCTGCACAGAGCCCTGACCTCAACCCGATTCAACACCTGGAACTGGAATGGAGATTGCGAATCAGGCCTTCTCATCCAACATCGGTGCCTGACCTCATAAATGCTCTGCAGAATGAATGAGCACAAATTCCTCACAAAAACACTCCAAAATGTGTGGAGCCTTCCAAGAAGCGTGGAAGCTGTGATAGCTGCAAAAAGGGGACCAACTCTATATTAAAGTCTATGTAATTGAATGCAAGCCCCTATTGGTATAATTGGTATAACTGTCCCAGTACTTTTGTCCATTTAGTGTATAACCGTAAGTGTATAAGGTTTATCGAGGGACAGGACCCTCATTCTTAGACCCTTTGATCATTTTTGAGTGAGATTCTCCAAGAAACCAGTGGTCTCCATTGGTAACCATTAAGCCACTTCCCGCTGGGACGTGAAACCATCTGGGTTTAGAGCTAGTTGGATGTTCGTGTGATTTCAGGCCTTCAAGCTGTCAAATATACCACCTTTGTCGAGCGAGCACGGGAATGAAACGCCAACGCTGAATTATGGTCACCATTAGATGGTACTGAACCCCGTATAGAAATGGGATTGAGGGTTGAAAGGCAAGACGATCAAGTAATCTGTGCATTCTGTGCAGCGCCAGCTGGTGCATCAACATAGACAAAGAGGAATGGGATTTTTTTGCAAAATATATTGCATTTTGTTGATGAAAATGGCAAAGAATCACTGGTTTCTGGTCTCCAGATCTGAGACCTATATCTGAGACTTCTCTGGTGCGAGGATGTCTGCTATAATTATCATTCCAGGGTGAGGACTCATTCACTTGTAATCTCAGTTACAGCTCAGTGAAGGTGTTTTTGTGGAGACAAGCAGGACTCCTCACTGTGTTACTCCACTAACAGCCTTTTTTTGCAAAGACAACAAGATGTAACTGTCAGCCTGTAGACCATAAAGTCTTATTATGTTTTGGTTTCCAGAGTTGGTAAGACAAAGAGGTCTTCTTTTTTATCTCCTTTTTGTCCTTTTGTTCCTTCCAAGCTTCAGCTGGGTTATTTTCCAAATAATTTCATTTGTAGGCTCTCCAGATTGAAGGAGGATGTGTTTCCCATGGCTTAATAAAAGGAGGAAGTTGGTCAACATTCCGGGTGCTCTAGATTTGTAGGGATCTCTGTTTCTTTAGACTGGGCCCAAAGATACACATTAATTATGCTGACTAATTCTCAGGTCTAAGGTATATATGAAACGGCCTTTAAACACTAAGGCAGTATTCGAAGTCTCTGCCAGCTTAATTGTGTAATAAGAGAAAGACATTGACATTTAGCTTCCTAACCCCTTATTTAATTATGTTCCTTTTTTGTAGGGAATAGGAACGTTCGATATCTGGATATCCAGATCCAGTTGTGCTGTCAATTTATCTTGTACAGCTCCTACTGTTTTATTCAAGAGCCCAATTTGTAGCTTGTTTACTCGTCAGACCTGTCCTGACTGAAGTACCAGTTCACAATACCATAAAACTGTGAGGTAATTACTGTGAATCTGCATTTGTTTTTACTGATTTAGAATTCAATATTCTTATATATTATGCAATTAAATTATAATGGTATATTACAAATAATATAATAAGGGTTTGGTGATTCTTAAACACATGTCAAAGTGCAGCAAAAGAGCAAAAATGGTGTCATTAAGTGTGGATTAGCCCATTTTTGTGGCTAACAAGAAAAATACAAACTTATCAATTAAACCACAGGAGGTTTCCAGCCCTGGTCCTGGAGTACCCATAGTGCGCCCTGCACATTTCAGTGCTTTCCTGCTTCAGCGCTCCCACTTCAACTCAGGAAGAGTTTAATGAGCTAATTAGGTGTGTTGGGAGCTGGGAAAACTTTAAATTGTGCAGAACAAGGGTACTCCAGGACCACCACGAGGAGCCTGTGCACTATTATTTGTTACAGAGAATGACAGGCTTGGATTATATTAGTCTTACCTAGAATCTAGTAGTCAAAGATGAATAAAACAAAAACATTTTTTAGATTAGAGTTGATTTTCATTTCATGCTCTGACTCCAGACTAGAGGACCCCTTAATGATATTACAAGGCAGTAACTGTTATCCAAACAGATATAGAGGCATTGGAAGAGCTGGGTTCCCCATAACGGTCAATGTCATAGCATTTCATTAGGTTAGATTAGCGTTTGATGGGACTGAACCCTGTATAGAAATGGGATGGAGGGTTGAATGGCAAGACAAGCAAGTAATGAGAGTTTTCTGTACAGTGCCAGCTGGTGCCTCAACATGGATGAAAAGAAATCAGATTTTTTGTATATTTTGTTTTTTTTTTGTAAATTAATTGTATTTTTTGTAAAATAGGTTTGCATTTAGCTAGCTTTTGTCCAGACAGATAAAGAGGCATGGTAGGAACTGGTTTCCTCATAAAAGTCCGAGTTGTTTGAATGCTTAAAGCCCAGCTGTCTGTATTGTGTAAGGTCATCTGAAGGGCTGTTACCTTGATTTAAATCACAGACTACCACCATAGCTGGTCTTCCATATTTTTCCAGAAAAATTTAAAGTTGGTTGGTCATCTGTGAACTTCGACTGATTTCCAAAGTTCATAGCTGTATCATTTAATTGATGATACTTACTAATAATGTTGATGTTAGCTGTCTTATAAAGTCTTCCTGTAAGATAATGTTTTAGCTAGCTGTTTACTGAGACGGCTAAATGCGGATAACTTCAGATTTGATGCATTCCTCTACAATTTTGTGACAGTCCTGATTTTTTATTAATCCATTGTGGGTAGCTGTAGCTTTAAATATGTATTAACCACAGCAAAAAGCTATGATTTATCTTTATAAACTGTGTACAGAAACTCTCCACACTCTTTTGTGATTAGTCGCTCAGAGGACACGGCCTGCTGTGGTGCTCAGACTAATTATGTCCAATGAATTTTCTCCGCAGAGAAATCCCCAAAGCTTAGCGTTGAATTAATGCCCTTCAAAGGGAAATTACATGGATCTAGTTCATCAGAATTACTATGACAGTGATGTCTTTTGAGGCCTCTGTTTGTGTGTCATCTGTCTGCACACGGTTTGGAGATACAACACGAAGGGCTTTCTTTAACAGGTAAGATGGCCAGGTGTGTATCTGATGTGGCTTCATGGAAAAGGAAACATTGCGTTTGAGCTGAGGTGTGTTCTCTGACAGGTGCGTCTGGTGATTAATGAGAAGGGGCTGCTGTGTGAGGAGCGGGATGTGAGCCTGCCTCTGACCGAGCACAAGGAGCCCTGGTTCATGAGACTCAATCTGGGAGAGGAGGTGCCTGTCTTCATCCACGGAGACACTATCGTCAGTGACTACAACCAGATCATCGAGTACTTAGAGACCAACTTTGTGGGGGGTAAGTATTAGGTCCCTCATATCTTGAGTGAGGCCTAAAGACCGTGAAATCGAAGTCCACTGTCCAACAGAAAGTAGAGCCTCTTCAGATTACAGTGTCACCTGAGACACGAATTAAACAGTGACAGATAGTAAGAGGACAAGCAGATAGGCAGTACTGGGGTAACACAGAGACATTGGAAGTAAGCACAAATAGACATGAAATATTATATTGCAGCCGACCAGTGTTCTCGACTCTGATTCTGCAGCCCCTCTGCTGTGCACATTTTATAGATTCCCATTCCCCCATCACACCTAAACCAATTAATCAACTAATCTACAATTAACAAACCTTTCCTGGGTTGACATGAGTGAGTAAGAGCAGGCGAAACACTAAAATGTGCAGAGCAGGTAAACCTCCAACATCGGGAAAACCTCCAACATTGGGAAAAACGGCACTAGACAACATATGAAGCTGTTTAAAGTTCCAGTTCAAAACATCTTTAATGGGACAGTATGGGGAAGAAAGATAGTTGACATTGAGTTCGGCAGGAACTGTCCTTAAGCTTGCTAGCAGTGATTGGGAAATTAAATTAGATTTGTTCCTTGTTTGTTTTTTAAACCTTTGAATACATCTGTATAAGTATTTTCATAAAAATGGTAAGTAGGATTCAAAAACTGCAGGAAACACCAGATGTATGTCGATGTTATGCATCCCACATTCTCAAGGGAGCGCACACAAAATTTCACAGTGCATAAAACAGTGTTTTTCAACCTGGCAAGGTTAGACAGGTGTTGTACAGGCCTACAGTTTTTGCACATCTTGGAACATGGGGTATCCGTCACACCATGATATCCCTGGGTCACCACAAGTTTAAACAGAAACTGGCTGCATGAAAATGAAGGCACTAAGTCGCAGCAAGGAGTCTCTAACTTGTGTGTGTAGAACCGTTTGCCAAACAGCTAAATTAGCAGCTCAGTTTGCATATGTTGCCATGCCCCCCTTCTGTGAAGTACCAGTTGGGCCAGTTGTGCTAATTGGCCCTTTGCAGTTCTAGCTCCATCCTAGAGTCTTGCTTGCCTCACACCTGTTGGTGATTTCTTCATTTGTGTGTGTTTGTATTTATACCATTTGTTTCAGTTCAGCATTTGTGCCTGCTTCCTTTAGCTCAGACTGCGATGACTATGTTTTTTGGACAGCCTCTAATAAAGACAAGTTGCCTTTGCACTTGCCTCCTGCTAGCGCCTTGCCTGTACTACAAATATGTGACTCGCTGACACCATTGAGTCACTTTATCTACTTTATCTCCACTGATTGTCCAATTTATTAGCTTAACTGACCATATAGGTGCATGTTGTAGTTTATAATTACAGACTGTAGTACATCTGTTTCTCTGCAGTATTTGTTTCTGCACTTTTTACACCAGTCAACACTGGCAAAGACCCCCACAGGACCACTAGTGGGCAGGTATTATTTGAGTGGAGGATCCTTCTCAGCACAGTAGTGTGTGTGTGTGTGTGTGTGCTCCATAGAGCTGATCACACACAGACAGTGCTGATGGAGTTTTAAACACTTCAGTGTCACTTCTAGACTGATAATAGGCCCCAACCAAAAATATCCAGGCTGCAGTGTCCTGTGGCCAGAAACTGACCACTGATGATGGGCTAGGGAGTGACTAACAGAAACTGTACAAGGCAGGTTAACAGGTTAGATGGTGTCTAATAGATTGAACACAGTGCTTAAAAACTCCAGCAGCACTGCTGTGTGATCTGCTACCACCATGTCAGTGCCACTGCTATGTTGAGAGTAATCCAGATACCTGCTCCCTGACTAATGCTGTAAAGGGCGCTAATTAATACTGCAGAGAAACAGGTGGACTACAGGCTAAACTTGTAAACTACAACATTCACATATATGTTAAGTGAAGCTGATGAAATAGACAGGAGAGTCCGCTTCTTAGAATAAATCTTATGTAACATACAAAGTGAACCCTTTGTTGCATGTGATTACACCACAGCACACACTGTGAACAGAGTGAAATTTGTTTTCTGCATTTTACCCATTTACCCAAGTGGGCAGCTGACGATGGAGGAGCAGTGTGTGGGGATGGTACCTTGCTCAAGGGTACCTCAGTGGTGCCACTGGCAGTCTTGGGATTCGAACCCTCGACCTTCCAATCACAGGGACAACTCCCTAACCATCAGCCCGCCAGGTGTTATTTAGCTTTTAAAGTAGACATATAACTTAATTAGTGGTCAATGTGTGGTAATGTGCATTCGAATTAGTATTTTTAAATCATATGTTAGAATTTTACATCATTTTGAAAGTCCTGGTGCATCCACATTTCATGGACCAAGTTGTGGTTTGTCTGCTTTGAGGGATGCAAGCAGGTTGCATCTTAGTGTAAGTTGATTCACCCTGATCAGATATCAGCTTCGCCACAGCTGTTCTACGCAAATTCAATCACAATGTTGGTGTTGTGTGTGGCCACACAGTTTATGGATGAAGAGAAACAAAGCCCGAAGGTGTGCTGGTGATGGACTGGAAGATAGAGTCTGACTCTGAACTCAGTTCATCAACAAGACCATGATTCGCACTCGTGTTTTCCATGTGTGCAGAGTCTGGTGATGAGTAATCAACAATGAGCATCTTCAGACAGGTGTTGTTCTTCTCCAGGTTGATTAAAGCTTGATGGAGACCTAAGAGGACTATATTTGATCTGAGACAGCAGGCAAATTGGAGAGGGTTACTTGAAGCAGAAATTGCGAGCTTGACTTGCGCTACAGCTAACATCCCACAGCACTTTAAAATCATAGACCCAATTTGGCCAGGACCCAATCTGGACACAAGTAATATAACTTGAGGTGTGTTGGTACAGCAAATTGAAACTGATAGATAATGAGGATTTCTATAAAGATTCTAAGAACTCTTGTCAAGATGGCAGGCAGGCACAAAAAGGCAATATGCCATAAAGTTTGGCATATTCAGCAGTTTTCCCTTGTTGACCCTTGAGAGTTAGCTGAGATGAATTTTTATATAAAGGCTGGCTTTGTCAAATGATCTGAAGGCAACATGGAAGGGACATGGACCCTGCTCTTCTTCCATTTCTGCTATCTGTTATCATTTGCCTCGGGCTGCTGATTAATATTATTAGTAATAATGGGAAACAATGGTTTTCTGTTATATGCAAAATTTAATGATGAATTCAAAAGTAGTGTATTGTGCACTTTTATAAAAAAAAAAAAAAAGCAGTGTTCCCTTCAATACAGTTACACAGCTGCAGTTCAAATACTTCTGTAAATCTCAATTTAAACATTCATGTAATCAAATCAAATATAAAACCAAAGCCATTTGCCACTGCAGGGCATTCACGTTCAGAGCATGGGCGCTGGAACCATTATAGCTTTATAACCATTATAATTTCTCATCATTATCAGTGTTATAAACTGACTATAAACTGTATAAAATTAAGTTTTCGACAAGGCTGCGTAAATTGTCAGAACACCGGCGCCCTGGTCCAAAGCCATTATCATAACAGTATATCAGGCACCATCCGAGCAACAGCAATAACATATATAAATCTGTTTTCTTTTTGTTCTGAACAGGTACCAGCAGAAACGTTCCGTGTGTTCAGTAGCGACTGTCCCTGTTAAAGTGAGGTGAAGCGGTCGAGCACAGAAAAACAAACTTTCAAAATAAGAATAATTTTTAAAAAACTGTGTAAAGGCGCGATAAAATAATTGTCAGTAATAACGTGTTAACGTGTCTGGCACTAATTATCAGATACTGCAGTAGTTTAAATGAGTGCCAAGATTATGCTGATGATCATTTTTATTTTGCTTTACATACGCTGCAACTTATAGGCTAAAGGCCTGTTTGCACTGTATCTTATGTTCGAAACCAAGGCAAAAGTCTAAACATGCAGTCTGCTTTTCGACCTCATGCATATGCATTTGAGCGAGTGTCCAGTAAAACGTGGGAGGAAGCAGGCGGAGATATTACTCATGCGGGTGATTACATATTCCACTCTATTCCACCTTTAAAGCCAGGTGTGAAGTTGCATTCTAGTCTCAAAAGACGTGTCACTGAAATACTTTCTTTAAAAGCAGCAGCAGATATGGGGATTAGACAGACACATGATCTTCAAACACTTGCTGGAAGAATGTTTAGGATCACAATAACACAGTTTGAAATCGGGATCAGATCTTCCTGCATGAGAAGATGCTGTGCAGTTTGTTTTAATGTTTGACACGCATCTCAGCTGGGAATTAGACTTTCACCCCTGGAGAATGTTTTGGTGATCAAGAATTTATCAACACTACTCTCTTGTCATCACTGAACTTCCCTGTTTCTGCTTTGTCTTGATGACTCTCTTATTTTACTGTGCTTTTTAAACCCCGTATTTATAGTTTTACTAAATCCTAGCAAATTTTAGGTCTATTACGAGTCCATTTTGTTCAGACATCTGGTCTAGAGTATTTAAAAAGCTGCTTTGGACTTGCATCGGATGTGAAGTTCTGAAAAAAATTTCACGTGAATAGGCCTTTATACGCCACCCTACTGGATTAGAGACAAAATTATATTATTCAACACAATAATCCTGCAGATGATGAGCATTTCCCTAAATGTATGTTATTGTCCAAGCTCCGTGAACTTTTGCAACCAACATATTTGCAAGTGGTAAAGAGTCTTAAAGCACCAGAACAAGAACAAGAGAGGCAGCGAACATGGTTTCCCTCTCTCAGTACTGGAGCAATGTGACGAGTGACTTCAAAAGAGGCCTGTGCTTGATTAATGAATATTAATGATCTACTAATTGGCTTCTTGACTGGTGTCTCCTTATGTAAACCAGCATGTGCATCACAGTTTCATTCCTGGTCTAGGAGGACTCTGACTCCAGAATCTCCCTACCTTGTCACATGTGACCCAGCTCAAGAGCTGATTATTAAGTCCTGCATTGTTGAACAAGAAAGCCTGGAGCAAGTGGCCCTCCAGGACATTACGGAAAGATGACTGATGATAATGAGACACTACTTCAGTGAGAAAAGCTCAAGGACGTGTTCATCCAGCACGGTCATTGAGCATCAAATTAATGCTTTTAAAATGGTTATGAGTCTATGCATCTGAGGAATAAATGCATTTCATTTACAAAAACATTTCACTCTATATATGTGTTTTCATTTGCAATCCTTATATGATTTTCCATGCAAGTAGAGAAGGTGGAATTACTGGAAGGGAGTAAAACTTGGTTACTGCACTGAGATTTCCCCTCAGGGGTTGCCATGGTCACTTGCCCATGTAGGCAGTGATAAATGAAATAACCAGTGAGGCAAGTAACTTCCCCCCAGTGGAGAAGCGATGTAAATAAAGAGCTCTGGGAGTGTATCTCAAAACAGTTTTTTTTTTTTCAGATAGATAGCCAGATAGTTTACGCCAAAGTCAACCCTGTCCAAAATGAGAAGTGGTCAGAGTTATTGGGCAGGCCAGAGCTTTGAACTTAATAGAGTGGAAATAGTGTGAACTGTATTGCAGAGACACTTGCTGATTCAGGTTTGTTTACAGCGGTAGTGACTGGAACCAGTCTGCAATGCCAGCAACATGAATATAGGTATCCAAAACCACCAGAGACCCTACGTTCAACGATAATAGTAAAACAGTGAAAAAGCTAAAGGTTTCCTTTGGTAACTCTCAAAACTCTCAAAACTGTCAACCCTAAACCTTTTGTATTACAAACTTTCTGTAAAATGCACTGAAGGCTTTAGACGTCTGGTTCCCAGCAACACCGCTGTAAACAATTCAGGATAGATTTCTCTACAATGGAGAATTTCAAATCAAACCACTCTGGATGGCTTTGTGTAGACCCTAACCACCAGATTTCCCATTTTAGGGCATAAAATTAGATGGCTTTCATAATGTCATGTTGAACCATATTTTTGTGAGAGGGAACAATACATTTCAGTGCAGTGTAGTTTGTTTCCTTAGTGCTAAATCCCATGCTAATTCATGGCTTTGAGCTGTGTGGTGAATGTGGTGCCACCAGCCATGCCCTGATTTGCAGGGACTGTCTTGTGCTTTAATTTGTAATGAGGTTGGGCAGCATTGAAGATTGTAAAGTTAAGACTGACTGCTGACAGGGGCGAGAGAGATAGCAGCACACACTGCAGCAGACAACAGCTCAGTGTGGTGAAACAGATCCTCGTGTGGGACTTGACGATTAAGCAGCAGGTGCCCAAGCCCAGTTTTAAACCTTCCTCTCCTGTGCATGTGCAACCCGTCTCTTGTGTGTACTGTCCTTTTCTGACAAGAGGATTATGTTCACGGCTTTCACAAGAAGATGCTGAATAGGTTCTTTTGGTGGGGGACAATTTAAGAGAGACTCTTTTATATGGTTGTCTTTATCTGCAAGTGGAAACTGTAGGAACAGCGCTGCAGTACGTCTTTACAAGGCGTCTTGAGCATCCTGAGTCTGGGGCCTCTTGAATCGATAGAGACTGTATAGAGAATTCCAGGGCCTGGCCAACGTGCACAATTGTGTGTTAGTGTGGTTTGGTGAAATAATGACAAGTTTGGGGAAAAAACCCTCACCCTAAATGTAGTAAGCCATTATAGCTCCATTAGGGCTATAAACTGCCAGTCCTAATATTAACTACATTGCATAAATCATCACATACTTTCCTAAAAAGTACTCTCAAACAGACTTGACTGTTTTATTTCCAACACTGTATGACATGCCGTTATCAACTAAAATGGGCAGAGGTACATTGTAGATGGGGTGATATTAAGTAACAAATTTTCTGCAATACTCAGAACACACAATACTGTCATGGACACTTTTTTGACACTTTAGTTTGAAACTGAGAGTTTGTGTTGTATTAACCTGGACACTTTCACGTACCATCACTGGATTTTAGTCAAAAAAGTTTCAGATTTTTTCAATACGTTCCCATTTCCCACGTTCTCTGTCATATAAAAGTCCTACTTTCCCTACTTGCTTGTCCATTTAAACCCATTAAGTAGGACCGCACCCCGCTCCCCCCCCCCCCACACACACACACACGATGCTACTGGGAGTGTAACGGCTAGCATGTGCTTCAGCCATCTGACACCACTGCATCTTTTTGAACGACCGCTAACATGTCACTGGAAGCTTGGCCCTCCTACCCTGTGCTGTGCTAAGTCCTGGCAAGGTTGAAGTAAATGTGTCCTGTTGTAGAAGGAGTCTGGTGACTAGGGACAGTGATGGAAGACTGTTGTTGTATTCCAAGGCTGTGTTGCGGCAGATCTCCTCCTGAGCCTGGTGTAGATGTGCAGGTCAGCCTGCGGGGCAGAGGCTGATTAGTCAGCAGGCTGGAGCCTAGCCAGGTGCCTCTCGGCCGTCCGCTCCTCCTGAAATACTGAGATGGTGCAGACAGGCTAGGACGTCCCAGCCCTTTCTTTTCTTTCAGCTTCTGGCTTTATCTGTAAAGGGTTCTTTATCTCTCTTAGCCAGTTGGTGCTGAAACCAAACCTTTGGCTAAATGTGACTGTAATCATTTAAATCCAGAGTTAGTTGCTCTAGCCAGTTGTACTCTGGGCGTAGCATTATCTATGTCTATGTCTATGTTTTTATGACAGTAGCTCCGAGTGAGCCAAATGTTGCTTAAACCAAGCAGTGTGTGTAGTATCAGTACTTACATATAAGTACCAAATGAAATAAGCTGTGTTGCAATGATTTTGTGTTGTTAGGCATGTGAGTGGAAACGGTTTTGTTTTGAATTATTTAGCATGTAAGTTTGATTGCAGTTTTTCAGTCACACAATGCAAGGGGATGACAGGCTTTAGTTGCCAAACAACATTGCTATTTTTGCACCATTATTTATTGCTTTCTACCTCAGTCTGCATTTCTTTGCATTTTTTTGCACACTTAATAACACCTAGAATTCAGTTGCTAGAATTCCGCATGTATCACAATATTGTATTCAATATTGTATTCATTAAAACTAGTACTGTGATCCTGTGAACTGTGCCGTATGTTGTCGTGTTCTGTAAATTATTGTACTGTTGCTTTTGTGTTTTTGCACTCTCTCTGCAGTCCTGTCCTACCCGTAATTTTGTAGTCATGTAGTGTACTGTCTTTGTGCTTTGTGTTGCACCATTGTGCTGGAGGAGTGTTGTTTCATTTCACTGTGTACTGTGTATATGGTTGAAATGTCACCTACTTGACTTGACTTGACACAATGGTCAGTTATTTTTTCATGAAAGGCTCAATGATTTGTAATAACTTGGCACATTAATACAGAATTCATGTATTGTTTTATAGCGGTTCACGCCATAGAGCTGGGCTGCGGAGGCGTGTTGACATAATGTTCCTTGTTTGCATGAGCTGATGACAAAACTATGTGTATATTTATGTATGTATGTGTGTTACCACAGATACAGTAGCCCAGCTTATTCCAGAAGAGGGCTCTCCTATGCATGCGCGAGTACAGCAGTACCGAGAGCTGCTGGATGGCTTGCCCATGGACGCCTACACGCATGGCTGCATTCTCCACCCCGAGCTCACCACTGACTCCATGATCCCAAAGTATGCCACTGCTGAAATACGTAGTAAGTGATGCGACAATTTAGTGCTTTCTGAGAACCACCACTCATAGCTGCCAGGGAAAAACAGGACTATACAGTTATATATACTGTAAAGACTATGTAGAAAGATTTTTCTAGTTTATTTCATATTGCTGTAACTAAAACATTGTATAATGATGTTTAAAGATTCACAGTTTCTAAAACTTCACTAAATAATATAAGGTTTTTGTATGGGTGGGTTTGGTTCCCCTCCTCACAATGCATCTCAAAGATGTTGTTTTATGGATGACACTTATAAATGTATCTCACTGCTGGCCTGATATTATCTGTGTTGGCATTTTTTACCTAAAAGCTCCATTTAGGAAGGAATTTGATAATTTTATTGCTATAAATTTAATTTTATTGCTATAACTTTATATGCGTGCAGATAATGCCAGTCGATTTTCAGATCATACGAGAGAGAGAGCTCTTTTTTTTCAAATGCATTGTAAGCAGGGCTGTCATGATTACTGAACTGATCATTGATTACTCAGTTTTAAATGAAATTGATTCAAATTCTTCATTGAATCAGCTTAGTGATTAGTTAAAAATTTGAATGATAAACAGAGAATCCATAAAGTCGTGTTCCGCAGTCTGAACATCGTACACAAGGGGGAGCTATTAGCACTAAAGTCTCTTTTCAGATGTGCTATTTTTCAGACAAGGCTAATGGAATTTCTGCTTATTTAGAAGACGGCAAAGATATATGAAAATGAAAAACTATCATAAAAAATTGTGTATATTATTTTCGGTATCAATGAATTGCTTTTAATGTTTGATTCTAATTTGTATCAATTTATTGATTTCCATAGCTTTTATGAATCAACCAAACCAGTGCGCTAGCCTGTTATCTCCGTGTTTGATTCTCAGCCCCTGCACTGACCAAAAAAGTGAGGAAGGACTCACTCACCCTTCTCTTGTTGAGCATCTTTCGGTGAAAACTAGATGCAAACAAATGAACTTGTTCAAAGATAAGAACACACAACACAGAACATCAGTCGCAGGGCTACTGTTTTACAGTTCAATAAAGTAAAAAGTAATAATGATTTTCAGTCATTGGGAAATCAGTTTATATAATGCCCTGACTTAAGTGTGAACACCGGCCAATGCTGACTGGCTAAAAAAACAAAAACACACACTCATAGGCATACACACAAAGCAGCGTAGGTGAAAGCAAAGCTTTTTTTGTGGGTGAAACATAGAAGTTCAAAATATAAACAAACCCACCACCAATCTCCGCTTAGCTTATTTACACCACACTCTCCAATGTATCTCCTCTCTAGCCAAGCTCTTCCCTGAATTTGTTTGAGTGTCTCAATTTTAAAAAGTTCCAGTGCCTCACTTGACAATTTTCACCTGTGCCTTATTAGGGGAGGAGCCATATACTGAGCTTCTGGGGCAGCTAACAGCAGCTCTGCCTCCTTGGTGTCATATTTGCTTGATGCATATTGACTGATCAAGCAAAGAAATGTTTTTAAGTGAAATCCTAAAACTGGGTTAAATAGGACATCGTTGACTTTTTACACCTCCAACCTGTAACTCCAACCAATGTTCTAAAACTAGAGTGTCCACATAACAGACTGCCTGTCAAAACATTCCAGTCCTGTTGGCTGAGAGTGAACTGGGCTTATGAGCTTAATGGCTAGACAGTGCTGTAGCAGCGAGCAGGAAAGGACTCCCAGGAATAAAATAAGAATAAAAGCCTCTTATCCTTCCCCTCTGACGATTCTCACAAGAGCAGTGAGGTAAGCAAAGCTGCCCGAAGTGTTGACCTTGCATTGGCACGAAAACTGCAGAAGAATGCCGTGATGCTGGCGGCTTTATGTCGAGTTCTCTGATATTGGATCTGCCATATTCACACCGAGCTGCATTGCTCAGGCATTATGCAATGAACCTGGGCAGTAAATCAAGGTCAAAGACACGATCCAGCCTGAAGTCTTGGAGTGGAATTAATTAGGTCGGGAAAGCCCTGCCTAACTCCAAATAAATCTCATTAATGGCAAGTCCCTCTCCTGGATGATGTTTATCAGAGGGATTGATTTGATTTTTCGTCTGTAAAAATCTTATTAAAGGTCTTAATTAGTTGTCAAGTGTATTTAAAACCTAGAGGAAAAATATCACCCATCCTCACTTTGGCTTTTGTGCCCATGGCACTGCTCGAAATTTTAGAACAGCTTGTTATTAATCCAGAGGGGAACATCAGCATATTTGGTTCCAAACCTCAGTCACAATTAAGTTTCCCATCACAAATTTGGGAACATTTTGTCTTCTTTGTAATTTGAAAAGCTAAGTGTCCTCAAATGTTAATGGGTGGTAAGTTGTGTTGTATTTGCTAATAAGCATTGGTTAGACCTATCATCTCGTAAAATGTTTAGAATGATCCTAGACCCTAGGACTCTGAAACCTAGCTAACTGAAAGGTATGAAGTTTTGACTGTTTCTTTGTTTCATTTTTGTCTCTCCAAGGACACTTGGCCAATGCAGCATCTGAACTGATGAAACTAGACCACGAGGAACCACAGCTGACAGAGCCATACCTTTCCAAGCAGAAAAAGCTCATGGTGAGATGTGGGATAGTGACTAACTTATATTCTAGTTCAGTAACTAATATTTCATAATGAACTATATCAAACCTTCATAATTGAAATGACCTGAAATTACTGATAAATGCATTTTTTTCTGATATTACATGGTTCTGATTTCAAGGAGCTGATTTCAAGAGCTAGAATGCATTTCTGAGAGGATATATGAAATGTGATTGCATGGCTGCTGTGGTAACAGTAGTTGTTACTCGGTGGTTACTAATGTTTGGTATGGTGTTTCAAGGTGGTTACTAATGGTGGCTATGGTGCTGCTAGGTGGTTATTAATGGTGCAGCAGCTAGACTCTTGCACCTCCAACTTTTATTTTTATAAGTGTCACCAGAGCGGGGTATCTCACACCAAATCTGCTCCGAACCTCTCAGTTTACACCTTAAACACTTCATTTACAGAGATGACTTGACCACAAAAATCAAATCTTTAAAATATCATTACTTGGCCCCTGATCAACTGATCAAAAGGCTGTATGCGCATGCAAAACACTGGATATTAATACGTTTTAGCATAGAAACCAGGCCAAAATTCCAACTGGGCACAGACGAGAAGAGGTGCCAAAAAACAGGTGGAATAAAAATAATAAAACTTGCTTCCACAAGTTTGCTCAAGTGCGGCGTGTTTTATTTTTCCCATGTCTTTGTGGGTTTCTGCCGGGATATCCGGTTTCCTGCCACAGTTGTGCACATCAAGTGAATTGAAAATGCCAAATGGCCTGTAGGTGTGACTGTGTGTGTGTGTGTGTGTGTGTGTTTTTGTCTATATGTCTACCCTTTGATGTCAGACTGGCGACCTGTCGTTTCAGTGCCTTTCACCCTAAATAGGTGTTGGCTCCGGTACCCCCTGTGACCCCGATAATGATTGTATCTTGTCGAAGACTAGACCTAGACCTGGCTGTAAATTTTCCAAGAATTTGCGATAGAAAGAAGTGTAATTAGTTTCTGATGGACTATATTTTTGTCCACATTTTCAGAAAGAAACCGTTTCTTCTAGCAATTCTAACTATTTGGGACAGAATATGGCTATCTGAGGCATGTGTGTGTGGATGTGTGTTTGAAAGTCTGTGATATGGAGGATGCTTTCATATCATCATTTTCTTCTGCCAGGCAAAGATTTTGGACCATGACAATGTGAACTACCTGAAGAAGATCCTTGGTGAATTGGCAATGGTGCTAGACCAAGTTGAAGCAGAACTTGAGAAGAGAAAACTTGAATATCAAGGTGAGTTTCATCTTTTACCTAAAGCCTTGAGCTTTACTGTTTGAGAACATAGTGAATCGTATGTATTCTGTTATTGCACCAAATACTGATTAAAGTCTGTTAAGACAAAGGGCTATGAAACAATTACCTGTGTTCAATTGATTCATAAATTGTTAGTCACTATTGTTACATATAGTTAGAATCCATTCTTTTATTTTCAGATAGTGCAGTGCAAATATTTGGAATTTATCAAATTAATCATTTTTGCTATGTTATGATTAATTTAAAATTATAAAATGTAAATGTACATCTTTGCAAGCACCAATGGCTGGTTTCATTCAGACAGATTAAACCTAGCCTTCGGCCAGTTGTAATTTCCTATTATACATAGGAATAGTCTTATTAGTCTACATAGTCTATGCTTATGCTTAATCTTAGTCTGGGAAACCAACAACAAAATGTACTTTTACTAATCTTTTAAAAAAGACATGACATGTAACATTGTGGTGCTTTTTAGGAGTGACCAGCCACCCTGGCCCGTTAGCTTCCTTTTTCTTTGCACATTTTTGTGCTGTCCCTGCTCCCAACACACTAAATCAAACTAAGAAGCTTATTACCCATCCTTTCTCTACTGAAGCGGGTGTGTTAGAGCAGAGAAAATACTATAATATCCCAGACAAGGGCACTCCAGGACCGTGATTCGGAAGCACAGCTATACAGAAACATATTTAAACAAGTCTCTTCATCATAGAGAAGAACCATTTAGCCATCCAACGACCCATTTATGCATTCAAGTGGTTCTTAAGAGTCAAGATTCTTTATATATCCATTGCCTTTACACTTGAAGATCTCCTTTTTAAGGGTGTACAGCTCAGTTCACCCATCTAGATACTACCAATAATTTTAAACCTGGGATGTTGAACTGGACTACAACATTAAAAGCCTCTTATACATTTCTCTGCAACCAAATTGTTGATCCCATGATTTAAGAAGCATGATTTAAATCTGCACTGACAAATGTTTTTCCATGACAAAAAAAGTGACCCATACCCGAGCTGTCACAGCCCTGACGGCAGGACTAAAAGTGGGCCGCAGCCGAGCTGACTGTGTCACTGCTTTCTGATTGGTTGAAATGTCATCACAACATGGAAACAGGCCATTATATTTTTACTACCCACACAAAAAAAAATAACAATGGAGATACAAAGTACCTGGGAAGTTGATTGAAGTACAAGCAATACTGTCTGTTTGAACTGAACTAACAGATTTATCTTCAATGCTGTGAGAACCGCAAAGGTGAACCAGGACATCACTAACAACTTAGCTGGGTTAGGTATTCACTGCATGGCTAAAGAACACTAAGAAAAAAAAGGTAAAAACTCAAAACAAAATTTGTAAATAATAAATAAATAATAATAAATAATAAATAACAAAAGCAGTTCAGACAGAAAAACTCGGTTTTGGGAAAACGACCGGTCATAAACTGTTGGGAGAGAATTGCACAGACAGTGCGTTAGAAACACGGTTATCCGGCTGGAAAAATAAAGTGTGCTGCAAGTTTCATGCCATCTCAGTATGGTTTAGGTACAGCGTGGTTCCTGTATGCCTATGAAAACGTACCTATAGTTTTGGACTCTCCGCAAACTTCTACAGTATGACACTTCTCTTGTTGCTCCTAACAGGTCAAAAGTGCGAACTGTGGCTCTGTGGACCTGACTTTACGCTAGCTGATATATGTCTTGGCGCCACGTTGCACAGGCTCAAGTTCTTGGGACTCTCAAAGAAATACTGGGAGGACGGAAGTCGACCCAACCTCCAATCATTTTTCGAGCGGGTGCAGAAGCGCTACGCTTTCCGCAAGGTGTTGGGAGACATCCACACGACCTTACTATCAGCAGTTCTACCCAATGCATTCCGAATGGTAAAAAAGAAGCCGCCATCCTTCTTCGGGGCCTCCTTCTTAATGGGGTCCCTAGGGGGGATGGGCTATTTTGCCTATTGGTTTTTAAAAAAGAAATACATGTAGTGAATGCCCTCCTGTTGTGTTCTGTGTCTGTGTATTTGTGTGATGTTGCAACTTTTCTGCACCAGATGTTTTACGACAGCGGGAAAAATAAGCTGTGCAGAGAAAACACTATTATCTGGGTGAACAAAGAAAATAAGAACATTCCATGACAAGGAATTCTTCTTAACAGCACATTTTCTGGTAATCAATGCCTTCATTCCTTTTCTTTGCCCTGTAATTTTGGTTCCCCCAAGGTTCACCAAGTAGGTCATTTCTTTCATTTGTAGCTTGCCTACAGCCTGGTTATAGTCAGCTAATTGAAAAGTCACTACCCAATTTAAAAGCACTATAGATCCTCCCACGTGGGCCGTTTTAACTACTTCGTATAGCACGACACCCCCCTGAACACTGTAGGACCTGTATCTTATATTTTAGGCATTCACCTTTTGCACTTTAATCTACTGTTGTTTTGGGGCTTCCCATCCAAACCCTGACAATTAAAGAGACACTACATTATTTTTGCTGCAGCCAGATACTGCCAAACTTAATATGGAATTCACATTCATTCACTCTCACTCAGTGTAGGTCACAGTGCACTAGCACCTAGGGTTTACTTTAGTAGAATGTAACTCATCAGCACTGGTGTCTGGATGTTTGGAGACTGTTGGCTGACTGATGGCAAAGATCCTTAAGGTCACATTAAGACCTACCAATCCTGGTGTCATAATAGATGATGGCTTGGTGGATGCGCAGATGAATGGGACATACACTATATGGACAAAAGTACTGGGACACACCTGTTTTTCAGGGTTTGGGCTAGACCCCTTCCAGTGAAGGACAATGTTAATACTTCAGCATACCAAGACACTTTGGACAACGCCAGGCTTCCAACTTTGTAGACACAGTTTGGGGAAGAACCTTTTCTATTCCAGCATGACTGTGTCCCAGTTCACAAAGCTAGATCCATAAAAAAACACCGTTGGATGAGTTCGGTGTGGAAGAACTAGACTGGCCCACACAGAGCCCTGACCTCAACCCCATCCAGCACCTTTGGGATGAACTGGAACGGAGATTGTGAGCCAGGCGTTCTCGTCCAACAGAAGTACCTGACTTCATAAATGCTCTACAGAATGAATGGGCACAAAATCCCTCAGAAACTCCAAAATCTTTTTAGAAGCCAGCCTTCCAAGAAGAGTGGAAGCTGTTATAGCTGCAAAGGGGGACCAACTCTATATTAAAGTCTATGTATTTGAATGCAATGTCATTAAAGTCCCTGTTAGTGTAATGGTCAGGCATCCCAATACTTTTGTCCATATAGCGTAGCTGACATACATCAGGAGTGTTCAGATCCAGTTCTGTAGGACCACAGTTTTGCTGTTGTTTTAACATATCAGATTCCACAAGCTCTTCATGAAGTGAATCAGGTATGTAGAGTAGGGAAAACACTGAAATGTGCAGTCCTGTGGCACTTCATAACTGAATTTTGCAATACAGGGTTATCCAATGGTATTTAAAGGAACATTTCAGGATTCCTCCTGACATAAAACAGCCATCCCATCAGTGAGAATTTCACTCATAGAACACCTGCTCCTCTTCTTAGTTTCAATCAAAATTAACATAAAGAATGCAGTTAGAGGGATGTTTGATTGTGGCTTTGGTTGTTGTCATTTTGTTTATTTATGTTTACGTTTGATATTGGAAATAATTTTTTGTTTTTCTTTCATGACTGATGAAAGTGGCTAGTAATGCTGATGAAATACAAAATGTACTAATAATATTTTCCTCCCAAAACTACAGAAACACACTAGTAACTACAGGCTAATGACTATATAGAGAGCTTAAACTGATCAACGAATTGGAATACAGCTTGAAACATGTTTTATTAGCACTTCAAGCATACCGAATAAAATTAAATAATTTTGACCAAAGGTTTAGATCAAAGGTTTAATTTTACCATTTGTTAAATGAAATTGTCCTCCTCCTGACATCTTAAATAAGCCAATAGAAGTTTTTTTGACTTAATTAAAACTGAATAGTCGTGAAATCTATTTGTCAGGCAACCAGAGGAACGTACCAACACCACTGTAAAATACACTGTATGAGGAATGCAACATATACCACTGTATAAGCCATAAATATTTGTGGAAATGTACCCCCACCTCACATCTGTAATGACAGCTTGAGGCATTTTCATGCAAAGCCTCTACCAACAGTACAGGTGGCCCTCAAACAGAATCTACAGCAGTAAACAATTACTGAACATTACTGTGGTCATTATAGTTCACAACAGATGTTTTATTTTTTATTTTTTATTTTTATAAAATATGCATTTATTTACGGTGCTTTTTACGATGTTTGTTCATAAGCCTTAATTGGTTCAGTTGCCATCAATTACAAATAAATGAAAACGCTCAACCAAAAGCTGGTATTTGTCATCTGTTTTTTAAACAGTCCATATATGGAAAGTATGCTGCAATTAAATTCAGTGGTTTTCCGATGTCACAACAATCCACTCATTTACATATATTCTTCTATTCGCCCTGCAGCGGTTCAGTTCATATTAAAATGAAAGGGAACGAGGGATGGAGTGAACCTATGTCAACTTCATCAGCAGAATTGCCCAAAAATTGCTAAACTGAAAAATCCTGAACAAGATTTTTTTAAAGCAATAGTAGCAAACTACTCTAAAATGCTTGATACTTCAAAACCACATAATTTGATTTGCTATTTAGATGGCTCTTATACATGTCTGCAGACAAGCTCATTACTCTGTTAGCATGCTATAGACTACATGGCTCATAACAAAAGTTCACTACACCCTGGTTTCAAAAAAATGTTTTGCATTGCAAAGTCTGTACGGCTACTCGAATAGCTCATTGATGTTAACCTGCTGAGGTCGAGTGGGTTCTGTTTGAAAAGGAAAATAATTATGTTCAGACAAGATGTGTGTTTACCCTAAAGTCAACTGAATTTGATTGGAAAACACATGACCCTACACCCAATGGAAATGTGTGATTTAGTTTAATCAGAAGAAATAGAAGCTGCAGAAATTGAATATACTCTCTGAAGACCCTCAAACCCACTGAGGTCTATGAGCCATGACAGAAATAAACAGGAAACATTTAAGAAAGTCAAAAAGAGCCAAAATATCTATAAAAACTGTAAATATGTAAATTAACAATTCAGCAGTTACCTTTTATTGTTTCCCCACTGAGAAAGAGCATAACTATGAACAATAAATATTAAAGTTCCCATCGTTGTTGTTGATTCACTATGTAAGAAAGGCAATGATACAATTCAATAATAAAATTAAACTTCAAGGACCATTCCTGAAGTGACCAAACATGGAAACATGTAACATCAGCTTTGGCAAGTGCTACCTATTCCAGCACTTTGTAAATATGGTTTGGACTTCAAGTAGTTGTGTCACACAAAGTAGTTCATTTTATAGCTGTAAGCACAGCCTTCCTTCCACTTAAATCTCCCCCTCTCCTTTGGTTGCTTCTAGCCGTAGGTCTGTGTCATTCCTCCCCAGGGTGAAGAGGCTCACCACTGCTAGCAATGCTGCCAGCATCATCGCAGCACACCCTGCAAACATGTGCCTTGTACCACTGCCTGCCTCCCCTCCTCCAGTACCTGAAACTTCCCTGTGGAGGGCCAGCAGCCCCAGGCAGGCCAGTAGGTGGAGCGGCAGACGGAACCAGGCCAGTACGCCGGCCCTGCGCTCCATAGGGATCACCCGGCCCTGGAGGAAGCTCACAGCGGGAAAATAAAGTCCGCAGGCCAATTCCAGTAGCAAGAAAGCAAAGAAGGACTCTCTAGGCCTGGGCTGCCCTGGTGCTGTAGAGAAGGTCAGCATGAAGAGACAGAAGAAAGCCAGCAGCACAGCCAGGCACAGCAGGTGGCCAGGCTGCAGTCGGTAACGTGCTGATGTAGCAAGTCGGAAGAGCGTGGAGCCTGCCATGCTAGCTGCCATGAGGCAAGAGAACACGATGCCTAGTGGAGGCCCGTGTGGGTCTAGCACTGGCGTCCAGAGGAAAACAAAGATATACAGGACGCTTTCAAAGAGTGCCTGCACCCCACCCAGGAGCATGACGCGGCGGTCTGACAGCAGAGACCGCAAGCCTTCCAAGCAGCTGCGCCGAAAGCGAGCTTGAGCTGATACATGTACCTGAGGGGCATTTGGTGGTCCCAGCAGGGGGCCATTTTTATCCCCCCCTCTGCTTTCAAGCTTCTCTTCTGTGCTCCATTCGGACAACACCAACCAGCCACAAGCAGCCAAGCTGGGAATGGCCAGCAGGAAAGGTGCTACCGGTCCCAGTTCCAACCACTCTGTGAACATATTGGCCACAAGCCCGGCGCCCACGGCCAGCCCGTGATTCCAGTCTGCAGCTTTGCTGAATGTCACAGGGATCCACTCTTTGGGAAAATCATGCACATCAACGTGACAGTGCACATACCAGGCCTCGAAGGTGGTGGTCAGCAGGGAAGTGGAGAGTCCACCAAGCACACGGCCTATAATGAGCACAAAATAGTCTCGTGACAGCTTGGTGAGGCAGCACACAGAATAGGCCAAGCAAAAGAGCAAGCAGGTCTGTCTCCGACCAAGAACCTGAGGCAGCCAGCCTGCCACGGGAGCAAACAGCACACAAGAGGCCAGCCCACATACGTACAGAATGGCAATTTGTGACTCCAGGAAACTGTAATGCCGGTAGAGCTTGTAAAGGTATGGCCCCTGCAGCCAGTCAGCCCATAGAGCCAGCAGGTAGGTTTTCAAAAAGAGCGTCTGGAACCGGCGGAAAGCTGGGTTGGCAACTGTCGCCGGAGTGGTTTGCAGTGAGGACAGGCGGCGTGCTGCGAGTTCCAGACCCACGCACAGCACCACTAGAGCCACAAATGCAAGATATGCAGTCACAAACATGGCAGACAGGAATCAATCTTCAGACACCTCTGGACAACTCCTGGGCAACCCCACCTGCTGATCTTCTTCTTCACAGTATTACTCCATTGTGATTCATGTCTGGAAGGGGCTAGAAAAGAAGCAGAACATAGCAGTGTAAGAATTGGAATCCAAAACTGACTTATAAGTGAAATACATTACTTGACCTAATGGTGTAACTAGGACCTTTTGGCCCCTGCGCAAAATATTTAAAGGGCTTTCCATATTAAAATACTCTGTAGGTTAAACAAAAATTAATTTACTACTTTGTTCACTATTGTTTACATGTTGATGGTCTCAAAGGACGCTACTTCACTCACAAGCACCTACCATTCACTTAAATGTTTACCTTTAACATGTGCATTTCAGTATGTCACATTATAACTGCCTGATACATAGAGTAATCTCCAAAACAGCTGGCACACCAGTAATTAACGGCTGTATGGCTTATCTAAATATATTTTGTTAAAATGAGAGAAAAGCACAGCTAATTTAGTAGCATTCACCTTCCAAAGTTGACAAACCAGCTACTAGCCGTTAGCCGACCAGCTAGCTACAGACGTCCACAACGCTTCAGTCTGTCAGAAGTGAAAATGTGCACGTTGTAGACTCTCAAAAGCACTGTCCACCGTTTCTGATCAGACTTGTTTACTACAAAAAGCTTTTACAACAAAAAATGTCATCAGAAAATTACATATTCACCACCAACACATCCGTGAACACATCCGCTTTGCGTAAAGTAATGACGTCACGGCATGCCGTTTGACGTTTCAGACACTAAATGGACAAAAGTGTTGGGACACCCCTGTTTTTCAGGGTTTGGGCTAGGCCCCTTACTTCCAGTGAAGGGTAATCTTAATCCTTCAGCAGACCAAGACATTTTACTCATGCGAGAATGTATGTACATGAACACACTACACTCTCATTTTATAAATACTTACAAATGTTAAATACTGTTTACTATGCACCCTATTATTATTTTACTAAAATAATACAATTATTATTTTACGTTTACTACTTCACTTTATTCCATTTGTGCTTTTTTTCAACTATGGACACTTTAGGAACCTCTAAGTTTAAGAAATTCATTACTGGTAATGATGTTCCATGGTATGTTCCATTTCTGTATGCCTATACGACATTTTGTATAATAAATGAAATAAATCATCGCTGACTGCTTCTAGGCAGGTAAACTTAATTCACTCCTTCAGTAGAATTTACCTAAACAGCGCAGTTTCATATGAGTATGTTTTGTGAAGAGATCAGTGACCCGACATGTATTCTTCAGGTAAACAGTGAAACCTAAGCAGTTAAATCAGTGGTTTACTTCAAGTAGTAGAGGTTGAAAAAGTTGTCAATAGTATGTGGCATGACTTTAGTTTTGTTTAAAGAGAAATGGGGTTAGAATTACTTGTGAGAAGTGAATTTGAGACAGAAGACTGGTTTCTTAAACCGTTACACGTACTGATCTGCAACTAAGAGTTTGGTCACTTGGTGGCAGCACAACACAGTTTGTCAGTTTCCCAGTCTGTCTCTGGTTGTACTACATTACACCAAGGAACCACTTCATTAGGTCCACCTGCATTATATTTGTTTCATTTGCATTGTATAACTCATTGTCATTTTATCAGCTCCACTGACCATATAGATGCACCCTGTTGTTTGCAATTGGATTCAAGATTCAAGGTTTATTTGACCCATCCATAGTTATGAACACACAATCTTCTGTAACCCTGAATCAATAATAATTAGAATATAGAACATAGAATAAAGAGCAGAGTAACAGAAGAATTGGACAAATATACAAAAACGTAAACAATATAAATATAACAATACGCACTATGGAAGCAACAGTATATACTATGGACTAAAAGTATCTGAATATTAATATTCAGATACTTACGTGATGCTCATGGTCAGGATGCTCTTGACAGCTGCTGGATCGAAGGCTTTTAGGACTGTAGGAGAGACCCCAAACCTCCTGAGCTGTCTCAAATGGTAAAGACGCAGCCATGCCTTTGTCACCAGCGTCTTTACCATTTTTGTTTGCTGTGTTGTGACATATTGTAGTCTATGTGTTTCCCTGAATCATTTGTTTGACTCCTTTACTCCATGCATCAATGGCCAGAACCCTTCAGGCCTACCAGTGAGCAGGTATTATTTGCGTGGTGAATCAGTCTTAGTGACACTGACACAAAGTATGTGTGTGTGTGTGTGAGTGGTGCACTGATTGCGTCACACACAGCAGTGCTGCTGGAGTTTTTTAACGCTTTGGTGTCACTGCTGGTCCAAGAATAGTCCACCAGCCAAAAATATCCATCCAACAGCGGCATGGGGTCTGAAGCTGACCACTGATGAAGGACGATAGGATGACTAACACAAACCGTGCATCATCAGATTACCTTTTTTCAGTTACTTTGCATGTGCAAGGAGGACCAACAGGTTAGGTGTGTCTTATAGAGTGGACAGTACATGGAAACTGTGTTCAAAATATACAGAATGGATCACACACATTCTTAAGGTAAACAGTGAAAACTAAACTGTTAAATCAGGGTCTGATATGTACTATGCAACATACACACAAACACACACATACACACACACAGATTAACATGGCTGGTGTCTCTGCTATGCTGAAAATGATCCAACACACAAATAATACTTGGCAGTGCTGTAGGGGTCCTGGCCATTGATGAATGGGATAAAATTGGCAAACAAATGCTGCATTGCACCAAATGGACTACCGTCTGTAATAAACTACTAAGTGCATCTATATGGTAAGTGTGCCTGAAAATGTGAACAGCTAATGTAGGTACATTGTTAGTGTTTATACACAGACCAGTTATGTTTGCATGCTTTCCTCTTTCTTTCCCTTGTTTAGACCAAGCTTTATCAGATATGTTTTTATAATATCTGTCGCCTTTCTAACCAGCCACATCATTTCTCAGGGTCAAAACCTGCAGAATAAATTCAATTTGTCGTTGCTTTTTGGGTAAATTATTCTGTGAGCCTGACAGTTTTTTGAGTGCCAAAATATTCTGTGCGTGTGCGTCAGAGACAGAGGGTGTATATTGCATAAGCAGACTAATTATTTAAATGTCAGTCTGATTTTTAATCAATAGCGTAGTGACCTTCATCTGTCTGCCGTAATTTGACCTAAATTTAACTCAGGGAAGTTGAATGACTGAGACACTTTTCTCATTCTGTGTCAAACAGTCTCTGTTCAGGCCATCACAACTCGTTCAGGCACATGGAATGGGAGGTCAGTAGGGAATGAGAGGAGTTATTTTGAGTGTATTGCTACTAGGGGAGCTATTCAGTCTCTTCCACAGTATGGCCTCAGTCACAAATAGCCAAGAGACCACCTGAGTTGCACTCAGCACTAATAGGAGGTCTTTTACAGGTCCTTTTTTGGCCATAAATAAGTCTAGTCTTGGTCTAAGTTGCAAAGGCAATGAATTTCAGAATCACATTTATTCTGGGTTTAGAGAGGTTTAAGTTTTGGTCTGGGAAACCAAACTTTTTTTCTAAGGTTCGCTTATGACATTTAAAAGTGAAAGTGACCATTCTGTCATATGTGAACACACCACAGCACACAGTGTGAACAGCACAAAATTCTTCCTCTGTATTTAACCCATTCACCAAGTGAAGTAGGGGGCAGCCAGGAACACAGTGCCCGGGAAGCAGTGTGTGTGGACAGTGCTTTGCTCAAGGGTACCTCAGTGGTGCCACTGGCAGTCCTGGGATTCAAACCCATGGCTTTCTGATTACAGGGTGAACGTGTATGGTTTTATGAACTCAGTGCACTCTAACATGAGACTGCAATGTCAGTGTCATTGCTATGCTTGGAGTGATCAGCCACCCAAATAATACCTGCTCCCAGGGGGTCCTGTGGGGTCCTGACTGTTGATCAAATGATGCAGAGAAACAAAGGGACTACAGTCCGTAACTGTGAACTGCAAATTCATCTATAAGGTTAGTGACTTGTATATGTAAATGAATTCACGAACACAAATGTAAAACGAGGTATTTTTGCCGTTTAGTCCCTATGGATGGACAGTATGGGATTGGGAACAAATGGTACATTTTGAAACAACTTTAACTGTATTTTCACTTAGTGGGTCAAAGTCTTTTATTTTAAAAAAGTGCTCTTCCTCAACATGGACCCTTTAAACCACACTCACACTCTTTTACCCAGGTTTTTACCTCCAGTAAGGGGCTTTTAGAGTTACATCAAGGAGAAAAAGCAGAATATATCGTAGAGAAAAAAGGTTATCAAAATGATGGTAAGCACTATTCGCTGAACAATAGAACTGCATCATTCTACCATTTTTCACTGTGAATAATAAGATATGACCAATGACCTTCTATTTAGGGGCCTCAGGACTTGCTTTTGACTGGGGCTGCCAATTTGGGGAATGGGGTTCTTAAAAGAACCATGTTTGAGAAGAGATTTCTGAGAACCCTTTGAAGCGTTAAACCAGTGACTGCCAGCCAGTCCGTATTTTTGATGTTGCGAGTTAGGTTGGAGCAAGAATGTGGACAGTCTTGGAGGTCAGAATGTAAAGGTTGTATACCAGCTTAAATGCTCTTCATAGAACGTTTACCTTATGTGCATGTTGGTTCATGAGTACAACCTCAAATGGAACTGGCGCAAAGGAGTCTTTAGACACTAAATTCATAGCTGGTAGTTTCTATTCTAAAAGCTGATTTGTAGATTAGCCGAACTGTGCTCGCAGCAATTGCAAATATAGTAGTACTATGGCGAGGTGCACAAAATAATGCAACCTTCTTGGCAGAACCTCGCTCTCTGCCTTTCCAAAATCTCCACGGGAGGCTTCAGCACCAGTGTTATGGATAGTCATCGCCATGTTGCCTCAGAGTGGAGCGGAACTATCTAGCACAGCTGAAACCGTCTAATGAGGCCACCTGACGCTGCTCACCTGGCTTTCCAGAGTCGCCATTAAAACAGTGCGCTTGGGATGAGAGGTGAGTAGCTTTTACTCATGTCTATGCTGGCTTGGTCATTAACTAATGACGATTTATTTTTTTCTTATCTCCCCCTGTTCATACTTTTCTCCCTCATTGCCTCTTTCAGAAGACTGAAACCACAAAGCAGCCCCTTCACTGGATCACACACTTCTTTATTCCTGACTGAATTCCACATCCTTCACTGTCTGGAGGGCCAATCCCCTTCCTCACTACTTTTCTTTATCACTGCTGTTGCGAATAAAAGTACCACCATCTGTGATTGCCTGGTTGTGGTCTGATTCCTCGGACAATGGCTGATGATATGAATGTTTTATCTTCAATCCTTGGGTGTTCAGTCCTCCCCTGCAGTGGAAGCCCCACCCCTACACCAGTGTGTGTATAGGACCTGTACTAGATTACTGAGATCTGATCATATACGTTTAAGAAATCTGCATTAGAGGCCACATAGAGACTTATATCCTTTAAAACATGGACTTCTTGTCTTATCTTGTTAAAATGACATTAACAAGGCATAAAATTGAGTAAAATAACATTAGCTAGAAAAAAACACCAAACAAGCATGTAAATAATCTCATATTTATCTTGTTTCTATGGAAGAATACCATTTACAAAATATACATTAGCATGATCATACAGTATTGTTTTAACAACCATTAAGAATCTCAACCGATCATATGTTCCACATGGCAGTCCAAATGTCTTGATAAAAACCTCTAAATATCTGTAAAGGCTGTGAGAGGACTCTGCTGGTGTCAGGATAATCTGATCTTTCATTAATTCGACAAACCTGGTGAGGGTTCTTTTCCATAAACACACATGAACAACAAAATCTCCTCCAAAGGCACCCAATCCCCCACCTCTGTCAGACATAACAAGTGTCAAAAAAAATAACTTTGACTTATATGGTCTTTGACTCTGTTATCCCAATCCACTGTATTTCATGGTTACATCACTTATACCTGCAGGTGTACAATATTTACAGAAAGAAAACAGAAAAATAAGCAACTATAAAACATGCTCGGGGGGAGGGTGGCTGCTGGTTTCGTCTCCCAAGATTAAACCGTGGAGGAGGACATGTAAAGACAATCGATGTATTGTATTCAACATGTAACAGAAGGTAAATGAACAAATACAAGATTTGCATGATGGAAGTTACTTCCATTTCTTTCGATCTTGTCAGAGAACTTAAGTGATAACTGGAGTGCTTGTGCTCATTGATACAGCTGAAACTGTGCTATTTAATGCCACTGCCACGCTAACACAGGTTACACATGTTGAATAACATCCGACACTGGAGTTCTACATGACATGGGTTAAATCTCTGTAATATCTATGTGTTATGTACATGGTAATTTCTTTTCATTACACACAAGCTCACACATACAAACATACATACATACACGCTCAGCATTAAATGGTCCCTATACTTTATTTTTCTACTCTAGGTGTTCTTGATTGCAGGCTGAAGGACTGTTCTGGAAAAAAAAAACAGAAGGAATCATCCAAACAGGAGACCAACTTGTTTTATTTGGTCTCGGAAAAAGTTCCTTGGTGGTTCTTTCCTTATGCTGGCTGGCAATGAGGTGAATTAGAAATCCCTCCTCTCTAAAGCAATGTGTGTGTGTATACTGAAGGAATATGATCTGCAAAGGAGTCATTCTTCTCTCAGACCAGTTGAGACAACTGTCTTTTCATTCTGTCTGCAGCCTTCCATTGTCTGACATAAACATGAAATGTTCCTACAAGAGCATGATCCACTCTTCTCTGCTTCTCCTAAAAGGGCAGTCTTAATCTGAACCAGAGAAACTGCTAATCAGGCTGGTTGTGGTTGATCGGCTGGCACAGGTGGCTCAAGGATCGATGCGGAAGGCCAGAAGCTTGTCTGAGTGCAGGTTGCTGAGGGTGCGCAAGTCTGGCAGACGCAGTAGGAGCTTAGGAAAGAGGGTGGAGTCATCGGGGTGACGGCGCGTCACCAACGCACGCAATGCCCTGATCAGGCCTTCCTGTAGCTGATCCACAGCTGCCATGTCTGAGACACCAGTCCGATCTGAGAAAGAGAGCATCATGATCAAACACCATGTCAAAGTATAAACAACTAAATATTACACACTCTCATTTAATGAAATGGGAACTCTTTGAAGCCTACCCAAATAGGGACATCATAAAACTATAGTCCGATTAGTCATTAAAAACGTTAAAAACAGGGATACTCAATTCTGCCAGTCCATCTAAAGTTTTTGCTGAATTAATTTTATTGAATCATATAACCCATAAGCAGTTTTTGTTGACTGTTTACCTGCAGACACCAACACTACTGCCATGAAGAGTGCCATCTCATCAGACTCCAGGCAGAGAGAAGCCAGCTTCTCACTGAACTCAAACATGGCATCAAGTAGTGAGCCCATGCCCAGTGCTCGTAGGGTACCCAGCGGGTAGGACTGTCCATTCAGGAAAGTCACTGTCCTTTCTTTGGGGTTAAACAGTGAGCAAAACCTCACCATGAGCACCTGGCACAAGAACAGAAGATTGTACATTTACTTAAACAGTAGTACATGGGTAGGAAGTCAACTGGGGAAGGAAAACTGGAATGAAAGATATAGGATTTTTAGATGAATCCTCTATACCTGAAATGTGCCAGCTTTGAGCAGCATGATCTGGTCATGCTGGCAGAGGTCCTGAAATCCTGGGATGCCCTTTGCAAATTCCACCACCTCCCGGACTGCAGGGGTGAAACACTGTGAGAAAGACTCCCACACCTGCTGACTGGAGACCCCTGGTGCTGATACTGGGCATGCGTTCAGTGGACAGGCCTGGAGAAACAAAAGTGGAAAGAAGGACGGGTAAAAGGAGTTTTATAAGTGTGCTGCACTAGTAGTGGAAATTACGAGCATTTTTTGGCTTCTCAATGGGAAACCTGTGGCAAAGTAAATTTAGCAACTTCTCACCAGCACTTTGGAGCCTTCATCCAGCTTCCATGGGCACGATGTCTGAGGCTGCACCTCCGCAGCTGGATAACTAGTGCTGTAATTGGCCTGATTGGCCTGCAGAGGAGGGCTGACTGTGGACTGGCAATGGTTCTGATTGGAGGAACCAGGGTAGCTGTAGCGACCATTGTCCACTGAGGGCAGTGGGCACTTGTTGTCATTGTGAGCCACGGGGCAGTGAGCAGGTGCTGCGTATGCCACGGGGGTACTGGAGTGGTACACTGCTGAAGGTTTGGCCTGAGTGTAGTTGTTTTCCTGAGGAGAGGTGCCAAGAAAAGAGGTTGGCACACTGCTGCTGGTGTTGATGCTGGCCACCCTCTTGCTGCCCTGGAACATGTCCTGGTAGCCTCTGGCCATGGAGCTGATGGCTTCTTTGGGCTGTATCTCCATGGGGCTGGCTGGAGGCTCTCGTGGAGGAGAGGAGGCCATATTCAAGCTGGCCGACTCATTCAGGCTGTTCATGTAGCTCTGCATCTCATCCAGTAGCCTCTGCTTCTCACGCTTAGGGATGCGGCCGAAACGCACAGCTATGAAAGATGCAAAGGCACACTGAGTTCAGTATTAAAGGTCTATGTACCACTAATAAGGATGCTGTAAGTGCCAGTTTTCTAGACACCTATTATAAAGCCTAGTTTTGGACTGGAATGTGGGAGACTCATTATAGCAAGGAAAATACTCTCTTTTAAGAGCACAGCTCCCACTAAGGGTTAGGAAGCCAGGAAAATTCAGCATACAGTAAAAGCACATACACTATAAAAGACATGGATAAAGTCTGACATTGTAAAAAAGAATGACATTGGTCCCATCATTGGCGACCAAGAACATCCTCTACTCTTTGTTCTCTTCTCTTCTCCTCACCTCTTGTCTCCTCGGCCCCTCTCTAAGAATATCCATCAGCTGGTGAGGTTAAAAATAGAACTTATGCTACCATATGCTGCATCCCCCACTCTCCACCCCCCTGTCCCTCCCCTCTATTTCTCTCTGCCTCTCTTCATCTCTCTTCTTCTCTCACTCCCTCTCTCGACCAGTAAGTAGGGCAGTGGGCCAGGCAGTGGGCATAACGTGATGAGAATGCCACAGTGATGGGGAGGAAGACTGATGGTGATTAGAGGCTGCAGAGCACAGGGTGCATGAGGCGAGGAGTGGAGAAGAGAGCAGGGAAAAGGAAAGGACAAGAGAGCAGTGGAGAGGAGAAGTAAATGAGAACGAGACTTGACAAAGTAGGGTTTCATAAGGAACAGGAAAGTCAACACCTGCTCTGGGCTGTAGAGGGTGCTAAGAGTAACAGAAACACTTGAGGCGAGTTGCTTCAAGAATCCCAGTCCTAGGTTTGAGGTGAAACTCAGAGCTGTAGGTAATTTTGAATTTTATCCCAGCATATAATATCTAAGACCAGTGAAGCAATAGGTGAAGTATTGGCTCTTACCAGATTCTGGAACTTTGCCCCACAGTAAGCCTCAGTACCTCACCTAATGCTTCACTGGTCTTAGATACTATACTTTAAGAATACCAGGTTTGAGAAATCAAGGTAATACACAGAGCTGTAGGTAACTGTGAGATATTATTTTATCCCTGCATATATTATCTAAAACTAGTGAAGCATTTAGTGAAGTATTGGCTCTTCCCAACTGATTACCTTTGTACATCTATGCCCAGCAGTAAGGCCCAAACTCAGCTATGCTCCACTGAGGCAGAACATCGTGTGACATATTTAGTTCTATCCTGAGGTCTGTTTTTCTCAAATGGCTAGGTGGCAACGGAAGTGAAACCATGCCATCGTGTCAAACTGAACATCTGCCTCTATCACAAAGCCAAAATCACACAACTGTTTGAGCTAAAATCAGGGCGCGGGCTTTAATGTGGCATCAAGGCAGTTACATTGGGTTTTCCTGTTTGTGCAACTAAAGAAATGGGTTTTTAGGTTGCGGTTCTTGATTCTCTCAAGTGCCACCTTAGAGGGGGGGCAACATGAACGTTTCCTACCGCATCTTATCCATTCACCCATTTTCCCGCAGTGCCCTTCATAACACATGTAATCCACTCCTGTGTTCACCCATCACGTTTACACCAATCTGATTGTACCCCATGGCTCACTGACAGCATGGGCCTGCCACTGATGGGAAGAGAAGAACCACAACCAAACCTATTAAGTAGGTCACAATGTGCAAGTGTGTCTTGTTTCGTTTTCAGGGCCAAGCTAATATTGCTTATTACCGAGCAGTAAATTAGCTGCTACAGAATGCCTTGATTTCTATTGATTGGTTTATTATTGAAGGAAATGGATGAAGCATTGTTCCATGGAGAGAGCTACAGAGGGGACCACATCTCTTTTTCTGCATCTCTTGCTTAATTGTTGCAGCAGCAGGCTATTAATTGTCAGAGATATTATAAGGGCACATGCAGGGTAATCAAGTTGCTTGTGTTCCAATTTCCCAAAATAATTCTTGTATTTGCTGCAGTTTTCCAGATGACAGATAGCTTAAGGGACTTCATGACTCCAGCCCTCATAAATCATTGTCTCTAGAAGGGGTAGGGAGGGGGGGAGCTCAGGGAGTTTGCAGGAGGAGGGCTAAACCAGCTAAGAGAGAGAGGCGCAGAGAGAAGAAGGGAAAGGAGGAGAAGGAGAAAGGACTGCAAAGGGCAGGAGAAAGACAGTAGCAAACCTGCGCCTAAGCTAAAAGAAACTTCCTCTCCTGAAACTTCGTAACAGTGCGGAAAAACTAAATGGGGAATCTAGGTTGAGAGGTGGGGTGTGGGACCTGATTGTTCTGTGCCTTTGGAAGCCCTACTGTGGCACTGTGCTGGTAGAATGTAGGTGTCAGTGAGGCTCACCGTCACGGGACATGCCCACAGACAGGCATTTCTTGAAGCGGCAGTGCTGGCAGCGGTTGCGGTTCATGCGCATGATGAGGCAGTTCTCATTTTTCACACACATTTTGTAGTTGATGTTCTGCTGGATGCTCCGGCGGAAAAAACCCTGGCGAGATCGAACGTGAGAGGAGGCATGTTCAAATGCAAGGCTCTAATGGGAGACCTTCATTATGCTGTATATATGAAGATCCTAACCCTGGCCTTGCATAGCTTTGTGTTTTTTTCAATGCTCCAGCACACCTGAACCAACTAATTAGCTAGCCAACAATGAGTTGGACGCTGGTGACGCACAGTGTTCCCTGCACCAACACACCAGATTCGGCTCATATGGTAGTTATAAGTCCCCTTCCTCATGTGTTGGAGGCAGAGAAAATCTGAAACTGTGAGTAGGGCAGTGGGTTTCTTGGACCGGGACTAAGAAATGCTCAGTTAGAGCATGAAAACTACTAAACTATGCAAGGCACGTGTTTTTCCAGACTGGAAGCCACTGATGTATATCAAAGTGTGTCAGTCTCTTACCTTGCAGCCTTCGCATGCATGCACGCCATAATGGAATCCTGATGCAATATCGCCACACACTTTGCACAGTAGAACCATCCCTCCTGTTTCTGTAGAGAGAAAGAGAGAGAGGGAGATTTTAGGAAAACAAAACAAGACCAGATGTGTGCTATGACTTATCTTGAACCCTTAAGGACAATGAAGTTTATTTATATAGCCCATTATCATACATAAAGGTAATTTAATGTGCTTTACAAGAATAGAATACAAATATTAATAAATAAGGAGGCATGCAAATAGAAGGAAGTAGAAAAAACATTAGAAAACATGCATAGAAAATCAATAATAGAAGATTAAAAGTGCAATGGAAGTGCAGATATGCTTACTGGTGAAGGTGCCAGTGAATCCACAGGGCCTTTTGCCCGCGATGGGGTGCGAGTAAGTATGTTGGTTGGAAGCTGCTGTGGAGCCATTGTAGATCTCTGGGAACTGGAACACCAGCTTGGGAGAAGGGGGTGTCCCTCCACTGCTGCGCTGCTTCAGAGCCCCGATCTCAGTGAAGGTGACTTCCTCTGGGGATGAGGGCTGGGAGTGTGAGGAGGGCGACTGGGTCTGGTACCCACTGGATGGACTCCCTGGACTGGGGCTGGCACTGCCATTGGAGCCAGCATATAATATAACACCTCCTGAAAGGACACAAAGATACATCAGTATCATCACACTGCTCTGAAACTTGAGTGTTTCCTTCAATTTTAAGTCACTTTGGATAAAAGCATCTGCCAAATGAATGTAATGCAATGTAATATCGAGCTGGTTTCTTGGACATGGATTAACACTAGTCTTGGACTCTTTATTGTCAGTGATGATTCACAAATGAAAACCCTCACTAGTTTAGGTTCAGGACTAATCTTGGTCTGGAGGACAAGCTCAAAAAGTCGTCGTTCATATGCGCCACATCTAAGGTAACTGATTTGTACCCATTTGTACCCATTTCCTGTCATTTATAAATTTCCTGACTTTTTCGTGCAAGCACCTCAGCCACCCATATCAAAACTGGTGCATCAAATATGCTGATAAGATGTGATTCATAAGTGTGATAAACCAGTGACTCACAAATACCCAAATGTCTACCAGTGTAGAAATGAGTGCAATGGTTGCTCGTGACATTTTTAAGTCCTTGTTTGTGCATTCGTTTTGCTTAACGCTTCTACCCATGCACCACTGGCCTAAATAGGCTATAAAGGTTCAGCATTGCACGACAGCTGCAAATATTGGGCCTTGATATCTGGTGTGTGATTAAGATCAAGTAACGTGTGAGGATGTTTAGTAACTATGCAGGTCAGGGGGTTTCAGATCTGCTCCTGCAGGGCCAGCGTCCAGCACAGTTTGGTCATTCCTCTACTCAAACACACCCATTACAACTCTGGCCAATTAAAGGGGACTGCCACCAATTTTTCAAAAGTTGTTTGTAATTAAACATGTAAACAAAGCCAATCAAAGCAGGGGTGCTTCAATCATCCCCTAGGTCTTGCTTAGAGTCCCAGAATGACCAGAAATGCCACTAATTCAAAGTGACTGAAATCATTTTCATATGTAACACACCGACATATTGAGTAGAAAAGGTTTACGCATCACTAAAAGCTAGCTCACAGACAAGATGGTGATGAATATCGTCGCTGTCGGGCGGAAACCTCATATGTCCAAAATGGCTATTTTTCAGAAAACTCAAAAAACTATGTATATTCTAAATAAATGAATATTGTGTCATCAAAATTGGTAGAACTATTTTCAACACTTTACATTGGTTAATAATTTCAAAATTTTACAGACCCACGTGGAGACTGACCAATAGTATCGATTTATGAAAAAAAACAACAAAGACAAAAAGTGGAGTTACGAAGATTCCGCCAGACAGCGACGATATGCTATGTCCAAAAGGTTTTGACTTTCAACAGTGTGCGGATACATTCATGCCATAAGGGCACATGCATTGTATATTTTTCATTTTTCATACCTGTTAAAATCTATATTTATACTGCAGATGTTGCAATGTCTGGTTCCAATCACCACCACTGTTAAGAATTCCATATTGTTCAATTTATGGATCATTTCAAATCAAACAACTCTGAATGGCTTGGTTTACATCTCAGTTATTAAAACCAATGCTGATCTTTTGAGAAATCAGTGGAGTTCCCCTCGAGCAGCACCAGTAAGTAAAACACCCCAGGGAACCTGATGACCGCCTGAGGTTTGGGGTGGACGTGAGGGGTTCAGTGCAGAAGGAGTGCTCTGCGGAGAGAAAGGTAATGTTTGTGTTGTTGTGCTGAACAGTAGTGAGGGGAGGTGAACTGCCCCTTTCGTGTCAGGGAGGATATGTTAAGTTCAGTCCAGAGTGATGTAATTTTGCGAGAGAGGGAGAAAGGAAAGAGAAAGGAAGAGAGAGGAAGAAGAGAAGTATAGAGAGAAGAGAAGGAGAGAGAGGGAGAGAAATGAGAGAGAAGGAGAGAGAGGGAGAGAGAAAAGAAGAGGGGGGGAGAAGAAAGGGAGAGAGAAGGAGAGAGAGGGAGAGAGAGAAGAAGAGAGAGAGAGGGGGAGAAGAGAGGGAGAGAGAGAAAGGGAGAGAGAAGGGGAGAGAGGGAGAGAGAAAAGAAGAGAGAGAGAGGGAGAGAGAAGGAGAGAGAGGGAAAGAGAAAAGAAGAGAGAGAGAGGGGGAGAAGAGAGGGAGAGAGAGAAAGGGAGAGAGAAGGAGAGAGAGCGAGAGAGAGAGAGAGAGAGATTCCGTGTTTTCAGCACCGTTGCCTCGCTCTCTGCCTGTAACAGGCATAATTGCTCGCTGAGATGAAACGAACGCACGTGCTAAAAATACCGCCGATAGCTTAGCAACAGAGGTCGCGATGCCCAGACTGCCCAAATATAACAACCGTTTTTTATCAAACAGTTCTGTGTAGTATTATTTGTATTATTATTATTATTTTAATAATAATAAGTATGATTATTATTGTCGTTGTTGTTATTATTATTGCTATATTTTATTCGAACGGTTACTGTTATTATCATCATCATCATCATTCTTCTTCTTATTATTATTGTAGCGTTAAGACTTTTTCTTCCAGGCCTCCTGTGCGCATGCGCCCTGTCTGAGTCTGAGTTGAGGCAGCGGTGTCACGTGTCCGGGTCCTCGCCTCCTCTCTCCAGTAATATCCGCGGCTCCGCGGGCAGGGCGCCCGGCGCGGCTCCGGCTCAACACCTGACCGCCGCCTCACATGGACCGGGACACGGCGAGCCGGGAGAGATCCGCAGTCTCGTGCAGACGCGTGCGGCGCTCGCAGACTCGGCATTAACGGCGCGCGCGGGGCTGCGTTTACACTGCCGCGCGCTCTGTCAAAAAGACGCGCAACAGAGTCACGTTTCGGTAGAATGTGCTGCGTGGCTTTTTTAGGTGTGTGTGTGTGTGTGTGTGTGTGTGTGTGCCTGCGCGTACACTGACAACTCCAGCAAGCCCAGGCAACTGAGATTAATCTTCAAGATGGATTCACGTATTATAGTCCAACAGCTAATATAGGACTTGTGTTTATTCTAGTTAGGGATTAATAAACTATTTGGCACACCTGACCATTACACCAACAAGGACTTTAATGACATTGGTTTCAAATACATAGACTTTAATATAGAGCTGGTCCCCCCTTTGTAGCTATAACAGTTTCCACTCTTCTTGGAAGGCTTTCCACTAGATAAAGGAGTTTCTGTGGGAAATATGCCCATTCATAAATGATGTAGAGCATTCATAAGGTCAGGCACCAATATTGGACGAGAAGGCCTGGCTCACAATCTCTGTTCCAGTCCATCCCACAGGTGTTGGATGGGGTTGAGGTCAGGGCTCGGTGCGGGCCAATCAAGTTCTTCTACACTGAACTCTTCCAGCCATGTCTTTATGGACCTTGCTGGAATAGAAAAGGTTCTTCCCCAAACTGTGTCCAGTTTGGAACCATGGTTGGAACCATGGTGTTGTCTAAAATGTGTTGGTATGCTGAAGTATTAAGATTGCCTTCACTGGAAGTATGGGGCCATCTGAATTTAATAATGTAGTGTGTCCCAATAGTTTTGCCCATAACTGTATAATATCAGCCCTGTTGAAAAACCATGAAGGTTTTTACTGGTTCCTGGTGGTTTAATGAGCAATTATTGTATTTTGGTTTCTGATCACTATGTAAAGGATCCTGTTGGCCTGCAAGGTAAATATAGATACTTTTTCTGAAGGTATTCTAAAAAGGAAAACAGGTGTCAAATGGTAAACCAGTTTCTACCAGGTGGCAAAACCATACGGTTTCGATACTAATGGTGTTTGTTTTCAGAGGGGAGGTAATATAGGACGACGTTTGGCTGTTGGTTACTAGCACTCTTTTGACAGTTGATCTATTTACCCCCAAAGATTTGGTCCACTCAGTTACAGAAATACTTGCAAGGGCAAGAGGCGGGAAGCAATTATGGAGCTCTATATATAGACACTGACACAACCGCATCCATAACTCACAGAAAGATTCAGTTTCTTCACTGTTAGCTTTTGTCAACACTACAACACACAGCCCTGATGTCTGTTCTTTCCACTCTTATTCAAACTATTACAATATAGTCATTTTCAAGCTGATCTTTCACAATCTGTAACACGATATATTTATTATATATGATTAAACCTTAAACGAGCAGTCTAATCTAAAAATGTAGGTTACCATTAGGTATTTGGATGGAGTGGTGGGTATCAGCTTGATACATAGATAAGTACAGAAGCAAATTATATCAAATTATATATTTTTATTTATCCAATGTATAGAGGTCATTATTTTTTCACTCCAGAGGCAAGGTCACTGGCTCTATTATATGACACTATAGTCCCTCAGCTAATGTTCAGAAACTCTTGTTTATTCCAGTTATGGTTCATAAGCTAATATGGTGCAAACTTATTTGTTCTAATTTGGGCTGGTGCTTACTAGCCTTTTTAAGAAGTGCCCTCTCAAAGTTAATTCCAGTGCACCACAACTTCAAGTATTATGGGCCATCAAGGACAGGGACTCTAAAAAAACTCTTATTCATTCCAGTTTCAGATGATGTTTACAGGAATATTCTTTATATGTGTGCAAAATATGATACTTTATACAGGCTGATTCCATCAAAAAGCATTTATTTGCTAAACTGAATAAAAGTATAGCTTTCTGACAACACAGTGATGTCTAATAAAACATCATTGGCCATTTTGGACAGCAAATAAAATGGCTATGTATGCTCAGTTTACATTCTAATCCCTGGGTCCTATATCCACCACTCCAAAAACAATCCCTACGATGCACAATTTATCATCAAACAACTCTAAATTACTGTATTACATCTAAATGATTACATTATGCTAGGCCAGCATTCCCTTTTAAAGGAACTGTTCAGTTGAACACCCCAGGGAATCTTCTAAGGCAGCTGCGATTTGGAGTAGACTGTTTCTACGTATGTAAAAGATGATGCTTTTAACAAGCTAATTACATTAAAAGTCATTCATTTGCAAAATGGAAAAAACTGACCTACATGGCCCATACAGCCTACTGCAGTGATGACCTCATGTCCCACAGAACCTGCAACACCCAACTTTGACTTTAGCAATAAGGGTTTAGCAATGAGTGTGAAGCACCAGAGGCTTAGAATGACTATGAACATGACTAGGCTACCAGATTCCATACAATCCAAAATCTCCTCAAAAAGGGAATCTTCATCAGTGGTTTTCAGTCAAATTCCTCTTACTGCAAGTAATAATGGCTTGATAGTTGGGATGTCAGTGTATACTTCAGTGGAAAAAGGGAGAATATACATTATTCCAACCTAGGCCAGAGAGATGTCTCAATATGTTTGCCTTGTGTAGTGATTTATTTGCAGAGCTGAACATTTGATTTCTGTTAGTTGTAAGTAGTGTGTTCTCAAATAATAGCTGTCAACTGGGTAAAATGTTGGTTAATGATAAAACACGGGTAGTCGGAGTCTACTACATGTTTTCTAATGCGTGACTTTGAAGAAGAGCCATTCGCGTTTCCTGTTTTCAAAGTGTTTTAATTGGTTTCGACAGAGCACAAGGCTGTAACATGTGGACACTCCTTGGAAAGCGACATGTGAACACATGGGCTCTCCAAGTGCACATGTCCGCAACTAGAGATAAACAAAAAGCCTGTAGTGCGTTCTGGCCCGTGGCCTTAACCATGATTATGCAGTATGTTATTCCTTGAAGTACATCCTCCTGGCTTCCAGGTAAATAACAGGAAAAGGTTTCTAAAAGGCTCCATATCAGATAGAACCTCCCCTGTGCGCAGGAGGGAAAATATAAACAAATGCACGCTTCCACCGGTAGCTCTGTACACCAGCACCCTCCCCCCTCCCAGCAATGGAGTTTCCTCATGCACATGGCTTTTGTTTGGCTCAAGTGTTTTTATAATCCCTCAGGCAGCACGTGTGTGGTGGATTTATTACTGACACACCGCCATGCTTGACCTTAGAGGCGTGTGACTGCGAGCCTTACCTGGGATTGCCACTAACCGGTCAGCCCTACCCAGCTCAGTAACCCCACCCAAACCACACACGGAAGCACGCGTACACCTGGACGCACATGTGAGGACGCAGCATTTCACGGAAATATGCACTCATGGATAAACATCCTGCTGCTGATGAAGGAATCCAGTCCAGGGTGAAGGAAAAACATCCCGCTGCAGATAAAGGAACACCTTTCTAAGCCTGATTGTTTCTTTGAAAATCTAAAAATAAAGGTGCTGAAATGGGTTCTTTGCACAACACCATAGAAGAGCCACCTTTGGTTCCCTAACGAACCTTCCAGTGGTTGATTCTTTAGAATCATTTTGCTAAATGAGAATTAGAGTGTGAAGAACCTTATAAGTTTTAAAAAGGTTTTAAACTCATAAATGTCAGTCAAACATGGCATTGCTATTTTTAAAATATATAAAATATATTGCTAGATTTAAAATCTGTTTACTGAGCAGTGTGTTTTAAATAGCTAATATTAGAATGTATTCAATAGTATTAATACAGTAAATAGTGATCTTATGGATATCTATGTGTTCGCTTAATCATTCCCAGACCTCTCCTTGTGGAGGTCCAGTATTACATTGTATTGATGATCAAACACCTCAAATACCTGGTTCAGCTCAATCAGTACTTCTAGAGTTTCACAAATCCATGATAAGGCTGGAGGAATTGAAGTGAAATCTAAAACTGAACCTGTGTTCTTCTAACCAGCTCAGAAAACGTCAAGTATTTTTACAAACAAAACAAATCAGACCCTATGTGAGGCTTTCTTGTTTGCTTGCTTTAATTCTAATGTTAACCTGTGTATTTGTTAGCAATACACAGTTCCTCACTGCTCAGACAAATGGCTTTAAACAGTTTGCCCTGGAACATAAAACTTTTGCACAGCAATGTATAATTCTAGAAAAAACTTGATACAGAATTGTTTCATTATGCAGAAACTTCTTAGACATTCTTCACACATCTTCAAAGGTTCTTTCCACTCATACATCTCATTAACAAAATTGGTTCTTTGGAGAACCATCTGTAGAAAGGTTTTAGGGCAGTGGTCCTCAAACCAGTTTTCAGGGACCCCCAGATGGTAAACAGTTTTGCTCCAAACTGATTTGCAACACAAATCAGTAGAGCAAACATCGAGACCTTCTGGGGTCCCTGAAGACTTTGAGAATCACTAAATTGGGGAAGGAGGTTCCAATCCCAGTCCCAGTGACCCCATGTTTTTGTACATATTTATGCTTTGTCTCATCTGGCCCACCTGGTTCAGTTCAGTTACTAATTATGAAGCTCCTTGGGGTCTGGGTCAGGCATGCAGAGCATGGGGTCTCCAGGATTGAGATTGGGAACACCTGCTTTATGGAACCGCAAGTCGGTTTTGCTCCAAAGAACTATTTATTTTGTGTCATTTGGCACAAAGAAAGCTGCAGTATTGATGGTGTTCAATAACTGGAATAATTCAACCTTATTATCATGTCAAAGATTGCATTTATACTGAATTTGCTTGACCCCCAAGCTTGATCTCTGCAGGCTACATGAAGAGCGGTGCACTCACTTGCTCAACTTGGTCCAAATTGGGGTCAGCGGAAACGCTTGAGTTAAATGAGGAATCAGCAGGTCCCTGGCAGCTCATCATGAGCTTAGCCTACCCGTGCAAACTCTAATCTGCCAGTGAGTAGAGGCAGGCACAGGAACGTGAGCGCTCTGCAATAATTCCCCCTCTCACACTCTCACTCCAGCTCCTCTCCCTCCTTCTGCTCCCTTCACCCTTCCCCTACCTCTCTTTGTCTCTGTGTCATGCGGAAAAACTATGATACCAACGCGTTTCGCTTTTTCCAAGAGGTGTGGGACACGAGTCATGCTGTCTTTCCTATAGTCCCTGCTTCCAAACATGTGAGAAATCAGACTCAGCTGGAGACAGAACTGCTTAAAAGTGATGCATGTTTCATCAACGTGAGGATGTCGGCATCAATTTACAATGAGAAAAATCGCTTCACCAAAGCCTTAGTGAACTTTCTGAAACATCCGGTCAAGCCCTTTAGAAGAATGTGTGCCAGCGAAATATACAACGGTCATGTTTGTAGCAAGAGAGCACCGCTGGGGATAAACAAGCCAAACAAGACTTTTGCATTCTGTAAACACACAAAATTGGAGCTAGGAACAAGACAACAGTCTGCTTTCTATGCAATACCATGTAGGTGTAGACAATTCTCAAGCCCAAATCCAACACCTCCATGCATCACACATTTATAGTGGCGCCCCCACACACTACCATTAGATGGACCATCTAGGGTAAAGTGGGGCAAATGGGCTAGAGTCAGTAAAGTATATAGTGGTCTGGTAGTTAGGCATTGCTCCTGCAGTCAGAAGGTCATGGGTTTGATGCCAATGGCATCACTGAGGCACAATTCCCTGTACTGTTCCCACACACTGCTCCCCAGGGCCATTGTTGGCAGCCCATTGCTTCACTCAGGTGAATGGATTA
>JBBPCX010000141.1:6591590-6609363 GCA_037974365.1 Hydrocynus forskahlii
TGTGTGTGTGTGTGTGTGTGTGTGTGTGTGTGTGTGTGTGTGTGTGTGTGTGTGTGTGTGTGTGTGTGTGTATACATGTGTGCGATATATATGTACCTGCATGTGCTGTTTCCCCTCCAGGTATCATGGAGTCTCCCCCACAAGCAGGCCAGCTCAGGAACATACCAAGTCAAATTCTTTGATGAGGAGTCCTATAGCGCACTGCGCAAGGTTGGTTCACAAGAACATGAATGTTCCGTACGCTAAAGTTTCTTTCCTGCATTGTAAAATGTGTTTTGTGTGTGAATTGCAGGCTCAGCGGAACAATGAGGACGTAGACACCATCAAGCCCCTCTTCTCTGTCAACGTGGATCACAGAGTGAGTGAAATGTGAACAGTCAGTTTCTCAGATCATTCAAATGTAACTCATAGTCAGTATGGGCTGTTTGAGGATTGTACACTACACCACATCTTTATTTGTCAACCAATCTTTCATGTCCTTGTCAGTTTTATTTCTATGCATTTGTTAGGTTTAAAAATGAAACATTTGCAAAATCTCTCCTTACCCCAGATTGAGTGGATCAGCCAAGACATCTTGGATGTTTTGGCACTAAAACTACAAATCCTATGAGTAATTGAATCTTATACTCCTCCACTAATCAGTGTTCAAACTACATGCCAGAATTATTACCATGTCGAGTTATCAAGTGAATGGTTTGGCAAAAAAACACATTTGCACACTTGTACTTGCCCCAGATATAGTTCATTGGACAAGACACATTTGCTTCTTTTGTTTAATGCTGGAGCTACTAACAGTGGTAACAAATGTTAGAAGTCATGTCACCCAGATTGTTTACAAAAAATACACACACACAATGTTTCTCAACCTGTTAAAACTGCAACCAGCTCTTCATTAACGTGCACATGAATGTGGTTGTATAGGTATGTATAGTGTATAGCCTGTTTTTGCAAAAGTTTTCTTTAAACAATGGCTTATCATGGTCGGCATGTGTCTTGGGTGTGTGTGTTAGCGAAACTTTATTCATCTCTGTGTTTTATAGGGAGCGTGGAGTGGCCCTTGGCTGTCTACAGAAGTCCTGGCTGCGGTCATTGGCATCTTGGTTTATTACTTTGCCTTCAGTGCAAAGGCCACCATTCAGGCGTGAAGAACCACTACTTAGGATAATTTCCAGAAATACCTCCATTCTCCTTTACCTTCCATGTTCTCTTTTCCCCATGTTCTTTTACACATGAGCATTGTTTTTTTTTTTTTTTACTTGATTTGTAAAGATCGAATTGTCTTGCTGGGTAAGAGGCGTGTAATGGGCACTGCAGAGTGTATGGTGGGCTATTTATTTTTTAAACTTTGATCAGGTGTAATTATTTTGCTTTCTTTTTGTCCATTAAGCATGTGTGTTGACTCAGTCTGATACAGTTTCACTTAAGCACAGCTGTCATTTGCTGTTTTCTTTTAGATTCAGGATGTTTGTCGCAAACACCGTTATACATGCAGAACCTGCAGTGAAATGTAACTCTGAATTGCTCCTGAGACGGTGCAATAAGAAAAATATAATAATACAATAAATTGGCAAATAGACACAAATGAAACAATATAAATATAGCAATATACAAACTGTAGACGAAGTGTGTCTAAATATTTACAATGGAGAATAAATAGAAGATGTGCAAACTGACATTGTGCAAATGGGGGTTGGTCATGTGCTTGATAGTGAAAAAAAGGTGCGAAAGATGTGAGCAAATCCCAAAAAAAAAACAATGGAGCCAAATGCATCAATGTTTTTTATTGCTGTTGTGAAAAACAATAAACTTCCAATTTTTTGGTTTCTACTTTATCTGGTTCTGATTTAGCTTTAATCGCTATGATCTGGCTTTTGACACTCTAATACTCATGTATAGCCACAAGGTGGCAAGCACACTCCTCTGGGTGCAGTCAGTCCATGCTTGTAGTTCGTGTTGTTACCTGCTGCTTTTGCTGGGTTAGGTGATGCACTGGTAATGGAAAAGTGACACATTAAAGTAATCATCTTAGCTTGGCCCTGCACAGTTCAAAATACACGTTTCAAATACTGTTACCTATGTGATGTCATTTAAATAATACGTTTTCAGTCTTTCCTAAATCCTTAATCGTTTGTCCAAAGTTTTGGGGGTTTTTTTGGTAAAAAGAAGTAATACGAGTAAAGTAGACTGTATCCAACAGAGTTCCATTACCTTTTAACTACGTCAAACCTCAAGATGTTTTTTTAATTCACAAACTATAACCTCTGCTGATTGTCTATGGTGTAATGGTAGCAGTGTACAACCTTTTCAAATGGATACTTTATAACAGAGGCACAAAATCTGCTTCAGCATTTCTCCCTTTGAGTTTGTACACAGTCTTATGAAAAGCTCTCAGCTGTCCGCCTCCTATCATTTTCAATGATTTTATCTCAGTTATACGGGAACCAGAAACGTGTCTTTATTAGTCTGGCTCCTAATTTAGCTGAAGACCAGTGACAAAGTGACACTCATTTCCAGTTTCTGCATAATGTTTAAATAGCTGTATAATCTGTCTAACAGCCTCTTTGTCGGTAATACTTACATTTTTATTTTGAAGAACTGATTTGACGTGGGAAAGTACATACTAAGGGTCCAATTTGTGTTTTACCAATGAAAAGTGACTGTCATGACTGGCAGACTTGTTACTTGTGATTTTGGCAGTCCACCTGGTATGGCACTGTGGAGCCTGGCGCTCAGTAGACACTGCCAGTCACTTGGCCCTCAGTCGGGGTTTCCTAAGGTGAACTGAAATCCAAGGTGTAAGTAATTTCATCGTTATTGGAAACTAATGCATCTGGCTTGAGCAATGGTACAAAACAAACAAGCAGAGAATGGCAGAGTATAGCTGTGTATCTCAAGATAAACAGTTCTAAGGGAATGTTTGACTGTGAACAAATCTCTTGTGTTATTTTTTTATTATTTGCCTGACTGCTTTAATGGCATTTGATCTCCGTGAGTTCTGAACTCTTTGCACGGGATCATTACTGAAAGGGCAAAAACCAAAGACTTACCAGTGAGTACTACACAATGCAATTTAGATTTCAAAGAGTCATTCACCAGTGAAGTAGACCAGTGTGCCCTAGCACATGAATGGCTACATGCCGGTAGAGCCTAAATTGCTTCCATTTTCAACTCTCCTAAAACATTTTCTGTGTCAAAGCCAAAATCAGTCACAAAGCACTCTATGAATATGTAACTTTATTTATTTATGGCTTTTCATTTGGTAGAACCCAGATTTGCAGCTGGATCACAAAACTGCAGCTGCTGGGGAGAAAAATAGAGACTGTGAGATTTCCCAGCCTGGAATGGCTTGTCAAATGTTGACACTTCACAGCGCCTTTTAGACTTTTCCAGAATTGTCACCTACAGAGAAACTGGTGGGCAGTTTCTCTGAGCCTGATTAGGCCAAGCCTTAAGCTGAATGGCACGGTTGATTTAAATTCTCCTTTGGAAGCGTTCACTGGTGTGGCACTCTACTTCAGGGAATATTTGCAAAGAATGCTAATACTGGTTAAAAAGACTAAGAGTGAATGGATGGTAAACTAGACAGGGTCCCATCTTAGTTCAGTGAGTTCAGTGGCCCCCTGTACAGATAAGCCTATGTCCAACTGTCGACAGGCTATGTCAAAAGTATTTGGACAGTGCTTCTAGTTAGGCATTTGTTGTTAAGATAGAGAACTTGGAGTTAAGATGCTTCAGCCACACCCAGGTGTATAAATCATGTATAGCCATGAAATATCCATAGACAAAAGCACACAGCCATGAAATGTCCTTAGACAAACTCTGGCAGAACAATAGGCCATGCTGCCCCAGCCAACTTTAAGTGCTACTGTTGTTAAATTTAAGCATTTAGGAGCAATAACAGCTCAGCCACAAAGCATGTAAAAATCACTCTTACACGATAGAGAGTTCCAGCCAACCTCTGGAAGCAATATCAGCATATAAACTGTGGATCAGGAGCTTCCCAAGCCCTCCCAGAAGAGAGGAAGCTGTAACCGTGGAAAGTGTGGGTGTGGGGCAATTTCATAATAACATCCAACAAGTTCATAAAGGCATGATGGTCAGGTTTCTGCACATTTTTGGTTAGGTAACGTATCTGAAGACACAGCAGCATCAGGGTTAGCACCACGGTTAGGGTTAGAGCTTGATCCCATGTTAGAGTTAATGAAAATGATGATTTAATTTAGTTATATGTGAGTTAAATCTACAGTGGGATATCCAAGTCAGAATCACGCAGATCATATCATTTACTTGCATTAACCCATATAATGTTGGGTAATCAGGGAAGCAGCCACAGTCCTTCATTCCAGCTCTTTGTGGTGGAATGTGACTCCCTGCTGCAGCTGTGCTCCCAATCTGATTTATGCTGATCGTAATGGTGCCATTTCTCAGCTACACAATCCCAGGCTGGGTCTGAACCAAGCTGTCTTTAATGGGGGACAATTCTTCATCAACCTCTGCGCATGTGCGCCGGGCACTTATTTCTCTATAAATGTTCTTGTCAGACAGAAGGTCGCTCTCTTTTAACATTCAACGGGGAAACAACCTTGAACTTTAGCCATCACCTCAAGGCCAGTGGCAACAAGGCACAAGTCTTCTGAAGTGCCTGTGAAAATGTAATCTTATGCTTGCCTGCTGGAGGAAATGTGGGATTATTATCATTGTCTTTAAGTGCCGTCAAGTCTGATTCCAGCTCCTGAAGATCCTGTCTTTGGTTTCAGTCTTGATTCCTCTGATTGTATCCATCCATCTTGTTGCTGGCCGTCTTCTTCCTCTTTTACCTTCAGCTGTTCCAAGCATAATGCTGATTTCTTCACGCCGATTGTCCTTTTCTTCTCGCAGAATGTCCAAAACAAGCTTCAGTTTGTCTGGGCTTCGAACAGGCGGTGAGGCTTCATTTGGTCAAGGGTCCATTTGTTCGCTTTGCCATTTAAGGTTGCATTTTTCCCGTCCTGCTCCTGCTGTGGAGAAGACCACAGCCTGGACAGTCTTTGTTTGTTGAGACATATCATTGCAGGAATGGACATATAAATGTAGGTTTAATAATCACCCCCTGAAAAAAAGCCTTGTTGTTATAGCTGTAATCAATGATCCAGCCAGATGATGAATTTCCAGTTGATCATCACTGGCTGGTCAGCCAAAACCTATCTCTGCTTTACAGAAGAGAGATACAGATGGAACCATTTATAGTGACTATAATTTTATCTATCAAAATGCTTAGGACAGAATCATTCCTAAAAAAAATACTGTTTGAATAATTCACTTACAGTAATCAAGCAGTTTCCCACAATGGACTGACGACCGTTTCTTGGCCTTTTGTCCTGTGAGCACTGGGATAGTCTCCAAAACCCTGTGACCTTGGTTAAGGATAAGCAGCTTCAAGAATGAATGAATGAATAATCAAGTTGTCCACTTACAGTGTTCATGTTTGATTTTTTTCAGTGGACAATATGTAGAAAAAATGAACTATGGTCATTTTTATTAATTCATTCATTGATTTTCTGTAACAACTTAATTCTTACTAGGGTCGCAGGTACCCGGCGCCTATCCTGGGGCCCACGGGGCATGAGCCAGGGACTCACCCTGGGCAGGGAGCCAGCCCACCACGGGGTAATTTTTTATTTTAGATGGTAATTTGCATAAAAATACTTGTAGTGATCAGGTTCACCTGGATAGACATGATCACTATTAACGGATCTCTCTGTACTTTGATGCTGAAACATACAAAGCAAATATTATAAGAAATGCGTGTTGAGTTGAATCAAATGCAACATGCCAAGCTAAAATCTAGCTAGTATTGTTCAGTAGAAATGAACAATGTCATTGCACTGCTTTTAAAGATGCAAGGGAATGAACAGGATTCTACATTAAGCATTGCTGAAAAGTGGCCTACACTGTCTGGCATAAAGAAAAGTCATTTTGTGGATTCTGTAGAGTCCACTGATTGATTTACAGATCAGTTACAAACACACAAGCATCCCAACAATAAAGATTATTTTTAACAGAGAGGATTTTTTATTTATTTCTACATTTGTCAGGGTTAAGATGTCATGGGCTGCAGGAATAAAGTCGAGACAAAAATTGGCATGTGGAAGTGAATTCTCTGTAAACATTTTGTAAACTCCTTCAAGTCAAATTGAGGGTTGAAGGAGCTGCCTGTAGAAACCTATCTTGATCCTTCAGAAAATCAAAATGCCCTTTAAAATGGGGCCGGGATTCCCATAGGGCATAAGGGCTGTCTGCAAGTGCCCTTCTGTTATGAAACTGGAACTCAAGGCTGGACTCCACCCTGGACAGTTTCCAAGCTTAGAGAAAACAATGGACTGTGATGATCAACACTGCAGTGGTCTCAATTAGGCATTGGGCCTACTTTAGAGGGGTGTATATTTTTGCTACTTAAACATTCTTTCATAAAGCCCGCTGTCTGATGGCTGGGGCCAGCCATTTACATTAGCTTAATGCCGTCTTCTCCAGCGTTTCCTGTTCTCAGAAGCCAGAGATTTGATGGGATTTTGATTGTTAGGTCTCCAGGCATCAGTTCTCAGGTTACTGAGACATCAAAATACACAATATAAGCAAACAATGTCAGAGGAATGTGTCCAGTGTACCTAGGGTTCATAAGAGGGACAGCCAAGTATGGGCAATTCCCACATCAGAAACACATGCAGAGCACAGATTGAGGACAACTTCAAAAGCTGTGCTTTCTAATGCTTGTATAACTAAGTACACCTAATTTGGAGGAAAGCCCCGCTCTAAAGACACATAATAATCTAATCAGCGTCTATTATATCCGTCTATGGTTTTTCCTCATAGATCATTTAGATAACCTCCCCATGATGTGGAATTTCGAGGAAATATTTTCTCAAGCACTCATTTTGTCATATAACATTGCAGAATTTCATAAATGGACAGTAAAGAAGGGTGTTTAAGCATACATTTATTACGTTTAAATAAATGACAATACTAATTAAAAAAAAAAAACTCCTGAATGTCATCACATCCACACCTAAGACAGTTAATATCAAAAGAGCAAATGGTTGGCTCTAAAATGCAGTTGATGGGCCTAAAGTCCATTAGAAAACACTTACTGTGGTTCTACTAATTAAAATGTCAAACTAAAACTGCACAGAATCCAGTTGTGTTAGATGTATTATGGTATGTGTGCTCTGCTAAATGTAGTGAGGCGATATACTGCACACGAAAGTGTGGAGAGGAGAAAGCAGACAGCTGTATATGCTGACTTAAGTGACATTTAAGGCACTCGTTTGACCTGACAGTTTATTTGTGTGCATCTTGTATTTATGTACAGTTCAGTCTCTTTAAAGGAATAGTTCAGCGAAATGGAGTTGATCAGCCAAGAAATGTTAGAGGTTCTACTCCATCTTAAGGAATATCTGGATGTGGTTTGAGCAGACTGAGAGAAGTATGTATGTCTGAATTTTAATAGAACGGTGTTGGCAATTTGGGTGACTATTGAGTCTTGTGTCTCCAGTTCTAAACCAAAGAAGCAACATTAGGACACATAAAATGTCTTTGCTGATTGACAACATCTGGGGTGAGTGTGTAAATTATATTTTTCACTGAACTATTCCTTTCAGGCCAATTTTTAAAGCCTGCTTGATATTAACACTTCGGAACAATTGGGGAATTAAATAGTTTCAGAAACCAAAGACTGCACAAACTGCATCCAAATGTAAGACCAAGCTGCATGCCAGTTTATAGGCCTGAGGAGTGAATACTGGACAAGAGGCCTTCTTTGACATGCTTCCTTCTAGTGGTATTTGTATATTCATGAAATAGTCAAACGAAATGATATGACACGGATGCAATACTTGGGAAAGCTCACTATCTCTGGTCTGTGCATCGTCGAACATGGAATGTGGCGTTGCCATATTTTCCTTCTTTCTCCTCTGTTTGCTCTGGAGTTCCATTTGTTTCCACCTTTCACTCTTGTGCTCCACCTATCGTGGTTTTCATGACAAATATTTATAGAAATTCTTATATACACTCATATTTATAGCGCATGCATCCCGTAACTTGTCCTCATCGCTGGACCTTGCCACGAAATCACAGAACCCAAAAGTGAGGGAGATTTACAGATAAAACGTGTTGGAACGGCTTGGTCCCGTGGCTTAGACAGCTTAGACAGAGCTTCCTGTTCTCTTTACTCGAGGGTTCTTTGCCTATTTTGGTTAAATAGGTCTGATATATTAGTTTTTCTTCCAACGTGTCGCCGTTTTAGCTCAAAGCAGCTCAAGCGGTTCTCCAGGTGTGTTGATAACAGCTCAAGTAGCTGCTTGTATCTGGAAACCCTCCTGTTTTTGCATGAAATTCTTATCACTTTCGTGTTCATTTAAATCAGTCCCATTCAGTCATAAATAAGAGTGACATGCTCAAATATGCTCTCATTCGAGCCTCTCCGGCAGCTTTGTCTGCACTGAACAGCTAAACACACTCTATACATATCAATGACCGCAGCTTTGTATGTTCCAGTGACAGATCTCCCCGGTGTCATTGGATTGCCCATATCTCATCCATGTGGTTGTAAATAAGCTCAGTACAGGTTGTCCTTGGTGGTGGTGGTGGTGTGGACGGCGCTGGAGTCTTCGGGAATAGACCCCTGGCGTACAGGTTGCGGCTGGCAGCGTAACAGGGCCAGAAGCTCACGGGACACACTACTGGAGAAGGCCGTATAGATCCAGGGGTTGGTGCAGGAGTTCAGACTGGCCAGCAGCATCAGGATGGTGAAGGCCACTCCTGAGAGAGAGAGAGAGAGAGAGAGAGAGAGAGAAAGAAAAGGAGGGTCAGGTAGTCTGCTTTTGTTTTTGAGATAGAGAGGCATTAAAAATTGGGTATGGCTTTAATTTTTGCCTAATAGAGCCCATGAAAAACAACCATTTCCTATTTTTTTTAAAATAAGAGGAGCTATATAAACATTGTTAAAGTTCCAAAATGTTACATTCACTGCCCAGTCCATACAGTCCATGTAAGAAAATTAAGGTGCAAAAACAGCCTGATTTGAATGAATCAGCCATTCAGCCCCACCCATTCACACTGAGTGCTGCAGCCTGGACTGCTTTTTGAAAATCTGAGGAAGTCAGTCAGGAACTTTTTCTGAAATCTTGACATTAACTAGGGATACATATTACTAAGAATAATGATATTGAAAATATATATAATTATAATCAATAGCTTTAAATTGTTCATGTTTTCATGTTTAAAGTGCAGAGGTTTCATTTACTGGAGGCAACATTTATTGTTGTTATATTTTCTCTTTGAAATGTAAGTGTGATCCTAAGCATGGAATTGAATCCTGGTGCTTACTTTTTTAATGTGAGATATACAGCCATAATTTGTGGGAGTGTGTCTGTGTAAAATGTGCACGTCACTATTGTTTTATACACTATTGACCACACTTGATTCAAAATTGTAAAAATTGTTTGGAGAAAATGTAAAAATAATGCATACAAATAATTTCTTATACCTTGGAAATGTTAAACTACACAACACTCTTACATTATTTCACAACTGCAACAATTAAAATAGTGATGTTAAGAGCAGAGTGTGTGCATGTGACTCTGTTTCATCCATCAGAAACTGAATCAGGAGTGAAGCTGCTGGAATACAGCACATAGAAAAGCTGCTCTACAAACACTACTGCACTCACAACACATATGGAGGCATTTCTTATTCTTTTCACAGCTCACAGCAATAGTTCATAACAGAGTAGCAACCTGTGCATTTTACACACACACACATACACACACACACACACACACACACACACACACACTGCCGCAAACTGTGAACAGAACATTTTTTTCCATGTCTGTATTGTTGAACAGACTCTGTAGTGAAACCTAATATTGTTTTCACAAGACTATGTGTGTAGTGTATTTCTGGGATGCATGTGTATGTACATTGACTCTACATGCACTGGCAACACCGTAAATAAATGTGGTCATGGCAATAAAACGTCTTTGAGGTGAGAAAGGAGAAATTGGGAGGTAGGAGACATATATATCTCCGCAGTGTCATGCTAGAAGTGTATTAGCTTATAGAGTGGGAGAGGAGAGGATGATAGCCATATATTACAGCAAAGGTCAGACTGATATCTTTTTTTTTTTAACACACCCCTCATAGGACGGAATCTCACCCAGGGTCTTTCATCTGACCCTTCATACTAAATGTCATATGATAAAGGATATATGTAGCACTCTATAAAAAGCACCTTGTGTGCTACTATATATGTATCACCATACAGAACTTATATCCCAATACACACTGGTGCAAACCACTCCACCACTGAGCAGATTGTACCAGTGCCAATTGGTAAAGTATCACAACATAGAACACTAAAACTAAACCTCATCTGACCAGATTGTTTCATAAGACAAGATAAGAAGGCCTTTATTACTCCCACAGGTGGAAAATTTGCATTGTTACAGCAGCAAAGTGTACAGAACAAGAGAATAAAATAGAAGTAGAATAAAAACTATACAATAACAATATAATATAAAAAAAACTGCACACCATACAAATGATACAAATATGAATATATAAGATTGTGTGTGTGTGAATATGGATATAAACATGTGTTGAGGTGTGTACTTGAAGAATGGTTTGGACTTGACGAACGTTCTTTGGCTCCCTGAAGAACCCTTCAGTGACTTTAACTCAGTTAAACCATTCAATCAAACAGTTTTCCAGAGGAAACAAGATATTTCTGTCAGAACATTACATCCCCTTTTTTTTATTGTTTTTCTTTTTTTAACGGAATGCCAAATTCCAGCTGCTGATGAAGAGTCAAGTTATTATTCAAATGTCAACCTGAAGTGGGGCAGCAGTCAGAATGTGATGCAGTACTAAAGGTTAAACTGAAAACAACTCAAGCCAACTTCAACCTCATAAATTTGACTGGGAGTGCTTAGTCATGGCGTTCATACAACACTTTTTAATACCTTTTTTGTATGGATATATTAGTTAATTGCGCGCCTATTTCTGTTTATCCCTCAGCTCTGCAGTGTCTAAACGAGTGCCCAAGCTCAGTTCATTCAGTTAAGCTTTCAGTGTTTAACAGTCAAAATTAGAGCCAAACCAAACACGGAAATTTGGCTATTTATCTTTGTTTTAACAATGTTTGCCATTTGGGTCAAACCTTCTGAGTGATCTCTAAAGGTTATCTACAAATACATTGTTAACAAGCTATCTGGCGAAATCAATCTGTCACACTCAACGTAATGTTCTGTTGAGTAACAGATTTTTAGTTAGATGTGTTAAAAACAGGGTGAGCATCTACAAAACATCTGCAGGCACCATTTAAAATAAAGTGGTTTTGGCATTTAAATAGTTTTCACTTACTTTACTTATCTTGTTTCCGTCTTTCAGAGAAAAGGGCTTGTGAAATCGTAGAGGGAGTTTGGCTCTGTTCAACTTTCATCATCATGTCCTTTGAGCAAATGCCATTTTTTCCTGGTTTTATGATCAGATGTTTCATTTCAAACAGTGATAAATAAGCCTTTCCCCATGAAACATCAGGAAGAGTGTTGGGATCTAAATTGTTAAAAACAAACTAACCAAATACTGACTATAGAAACCAATACCAACTTAACTGACGAATATGGTAATATTTGAATAATTTTGGTCCACGCTTGTTACACTGACTTGCAGAGCAATTTAAGAGTTTTTCTTCTCCTAAAATTGAAGAGTTTTTCTTCTCCTAAAAAGTTACATTTATTGGAGCTTTTATTAGAGGTTTCGTTCCAGCAGTGACAGAGTAACTTGGTGTCACTCTGTTATGCTACATTTCATTACACATTACACGTTCAGTTGGCATATGCTTTTATCCAAAGCGACTTACTATATGAGGAAATACTCAAGTTTCAGGACAGTCTGAGAACCTCAGTGCTAAATCTTTATGTAAGAGTAGTGCAAGAAGATGCATTAGGTGAGGAGTGCATTAGGAGAGGAGATGCTCTCTGAACAGATGAGTCTTCAGGAGGCTCCAACAAAAGCGTTTTGGCATTTTAATTGATAAGAAAATCTTGCAAAAAGCCTAGGAAAAGTGGAAAAAGAGATATATGACAGACAGCTGTTACTAATTGAATGAAAACCTCTTTGTGCGTGAGTGTGTGTGTGTGTGTGTGTGTGTGACCTTTTGGAAATTGTGTTTGCTTTTGAAACACCAGTATTTGGCTAGGAGCGAGACAACAGCATGGGACTGAGGCATGTCATTTAAAACAGGTTATTTTTCTGGCTCTGGGACATGTGGACGAATGTGCTGCCTTAGTAGGGAGGTGAGGACAGGAGGAGGACAGCCACGGGACACAGTCCACTGTCAGGTCAGACTTGAATTATCACGTGGAGAGAGACAGAGCGAAAGAAAAAAGCAGGCGGGATATAGCGCCACAATTCTTGCTCTATTGATCCAGTACCCTTAAAATAGATTTTAAAATGAGATAACTGAATTATACATTAGAGACACGCTTTTCATCATCAGGCTATGTTCAAGGGCTAAAGTGGCACAAATCCAATTTTTTGCCTAAATGTGACACAGATCCAATCAGATCAAATTGGCCTGTTTCACATATAGCCCTAGATCCAGTACATGGCCATACACATCGAATGAGAGCAGCAACATCGGATTTCATGACTTTTTTCTCCCCACTGTGTCTCCATGTGTATGTATATCACAGTGATCATCATCTAGTGCATCACCAGTGGCCAGTGTTGCTCACAAAATACATTACAAATGACTCATTACCTTGTTCAGATTGTAATACAATTGCTCTATTTAGTACATTCTTGTAAAAAGTAATCTCGCTACTCATTACTTCAGTTACTGTATTAAACCCATATGCTTCTGTACTATCTGAAATTACAAGGGAACATCCTGGAGTCAGTTGAGCAATTTAAAATGATTCATTTTGCTAATACTGCCATAAAATCTAGAATCTAACCAGTAGAAAAAGTTCATCAACCACCTTGAAATAAAAACCTTATTAATAAAGTGAAATGCTTGCAGAACTGATACTGAATGAAGCTCTGGTCTGAATGACCTATTTAGGTGGAACTTTTCTTCAGCATGCATACCTTTATCATTCTGGCAGTTTCATAATAATATGATTGGACAATTTTCCACATTCCTACACTCACACTGCAAGCCTGCCAGCTGTTGCAAAAAAGGAAATGATTGCTTTAAATGCATGTAATGAAATTAATATTGCTCTCTCAGAGACAAAACATAGGTAACTTCCATGTTATTACAAACATTTGAACTGTAATGTGTTACACTACTTTGTTACAGAAAAATGGAGTTACCACATTAGCCACAGTGCTACCAGCCTAATGATAAAATCTGCCCATACAGGTCCTTTCAAGGCAAAGCTGTATGAACACAATGACACTGGGTGATAATGTATTACTTTTAATTGCTAGTCAAGAAGTGAGAAGAAGCCTAGCCATTCACAAGTGACAGCACAAACCAATGCTGTAAGTAGCGAATAACAAACAAAAGTAAAAGCATAATGGAAAGCAATAGCAAAGTGTAAGAAGGTGTCAGCTGTAACAAAAATGAGCTGTTAGAACAAGAACAAGAAGCTTCATTCATGAAGTTGAAACCTTTGATTTATACACTCAGTGGCTGGAACAAACAGCCACTGTTGCTCACATTGGATGCTGTGTTGTGTGATGAAAATTGGAAACGAAAATTTCACACTATGGAAATCATGCAATTTTAGTGTCTAGTGTAATGTGACCTCTGTTTTCACATAATGAAAATGTCTATTTTTGTATCATACCAGATTGTGTTTTCCCCATAAATTAGTATTAGGAATGCATATAATGATGATCATGTGAGTGATTTTATATACTGCTAATGGAGCAACAAGGAATATAGTGTTAGATCTCACCTTGGTCTGGTGGATTGGGGTCCCAAGCAGCCCAGAGCTGTACTATGAAAAAGGGTGACCAGCATATGGTGTAGACCAGAACTATGACCAGAGTCATTCTCACCGTTTTGGACATCGCTCTGGACACCCCTGGGGGTGGTAGAGACAGAGGATGTGGAGAGGAAGTGGAGGGTAAATGGACCGGGTCTGAGACTTCTTTGGGGAGCTTTAAAGAGTTAGCATATTGCTCAGAATAATCCAGGGGTGTCTGGTAGCAGGCCGTGCCAGTCTCAGCTAGGGGCTTCTGGCTCGGACAGCAGTCCTGAAGAGGGGCTGAGTTTGTGTGATTATCGTGAGTGTGTGTGTGGGTGTGCGGCAGCATGTCAGGAGGCCGAGAGCTGTATGAGGAACCGCCTGTGATCAGCTCACAAGCACACTGGTCATTCCCACAGGGGTAGCCACAGCAGTCCGCCTGTGGCCGAGAGCTGTAGGTTTCACGGTGTGAATCTGAAGATTCATGGTTATTGTTCCTTGAGTGGAATCCTCCTCTGGCCTCTCTTGGAATGCATGGCCCTCTTGTTCTCCCTCTCGCTTTGTCCTCCCGCTTCTTCAGGCTGGAGAAGAAGACAAGGTTTTTCTTCAAGTCTGCCGACACCACCCGCTCAGACTTCAAGTAGATGTTGTCATGGATCTCCCTGAATATTCTCACCTGGGAGCGAGAGTTACAATGAAGTTAGCAAAATTGAGCAAAAAGAATGAGACTCAATTTGAAAAAGCCAGCTGGCCAAGAATAGTAAAGCTGCTCCTTAACACCAGCAGCTGGATAGAAACTTAAGCCACTCCTGGTGACCCTGGGGCTCATGTAGACCTGGGGGAACTGGGTTTGTTTTGTCGCCGCAGGGTTCGTTTAATTGATGACGTGGCATGAGCCAAATGCATAATTGTAAACCATTATAGAAATGGTAGATCCACCATGATGTTACCCTTTGGGACCACCCAGAAAAGACTGAATTTATATTCCACTTTGATTCACACAGAAACTAGGCAGCCTCGAGCAGCAACTGTGTTAGAAACGATAGAACCACTACACAAAACAACTGACATTGCGCATGGTCACTCACATGTATGCTTGTAAGTTATAATGTTACTTTTAGATGGTCCTTGGCACCAGCAATGATATAAATTCCACTAAAGCAGGTTTAAACAGCAACAGTGTTAGAATTTACACACTCGACTAGAAGTTACCTTTAGGGACTCCCAGAAGAGACTGAACAAAATGAATCAAGCTTGATTCATATTCAAATAGATGCAGCAGCCGGCCAGGACTGTGGAATTTACTTTGCATATGAGTCTCAGCCTTTCCATGCTTTCAGTCTTGGGAAAAATGCACTAGAGTCACTCGTCAGGCACTGGATAGAAACTTCACCAACAGAAACCTGTTAGGAATGTTCAACCCACCTCACAAAAAGATTAACAGCCCATCTGATCTATCACAACCAGAGTTTATTTACTAGAATCAGACCATGAGGCAGACGTTTAACATCCAGGCTGTTAAGGAAACAGTTAAAGCCTTATACCAGTTGTTCTGAAACCACATTGTTATTCTAACCCAGCCTCCAGCACATTTGAACCAGGCATTCAGTGTTCCTAATTGCTTAGCTCATCTGGGCTAGAGCAAAAATATGGCCATCCAAGGGGCCCTGAGGGCTGGTCTGAGAACCACTCCCTTGTACCCAAACATGCTAAGCACAATTCAGTGTGAATAACTCGGGTGGAGTCCGTTTATGTAGTCTGTTATTTACACATGATTTCTTCCCCTGAACAAAAGTAACAGCTGTGTTGTTCAGTGGTGTAAAATACCTCCATGCTAGAATGCCTGTATTAAAATAAGACAACAGTTATAACCTCTCATGATGCTGGTAGAGCCATGCAGTGAATCCTGAAGTACTTGTCATCAGCAAAAGGGGTAAATGCATAAAGACCTCATTTTTAAAGTCCTTTCATTCTTGAGCCTTTATGAGGCGAAACTATGCATATGGGCCAACACTTTAGTCTCCTAATAGATCAAGCACCAGAGCCAGCAGACATGAAATTTTAAAGCCTAATTGGACTGCTTTATGATGACTAGACTGTACTAAAATTGCACAACCCATGATATAAAACTTTTTGTCAGTAGGTAAAGTCTCTTGCATGTGTTCCTAAGGCCAAACTCACACTAGGCCTGGTTGCGATCGCACTAGATCCACAAGTAAATCCAACTGAACTGTACCCAGTATAGAGGAATCACACGGGCCAAATGAACTGGACTTTGGGGGTCAACGGTGTGAGGTATGGATCATTTAATGTGAGTACACCCTTAACAGAACTAGATATGGGAGCTGGCATTAAGTGTTACTGACTGGATACATTCATTAATTTTGCTTCATCTGACTCTGTGTCATTCCTTTGGAAACAAAGACACTAATGCATTTACATGATTAGTATATCAAACATTACTTGCTTTGAAGCTAAATGGATGCTGCTAACTGATGTTGGCCGTGAAACAAAGTTGCCAGCCACTATCCAACTGTCAGTACAAACGTTTAAAGGTAAAGAGCACCGTCCGCTGGAGTCCAGTGACATGTCACAAAACACCACATGACACCTGCTATGTGAACCTAATGAACAAGAACTGATCTGTAACTTCTAGACTAAAGTCGATGGCAGTAAAGGCTTCAGGGAAAGATAATGAATTATACACCCAGCAGGCTCAGGAGGACTTATATTACCTGGCACACCGTGATGATGAAGGCAGGCAGGACGAAGACAGCCAGGGTCATCCAGGTTACATAGGCCTTGAGACCCCAGGGCTCAGCAAAGTGCCCCCAGCACTCAAACTCGCCCGGAGCCACTTCAGACCTGGAGAAAATAAACACCTGGGGGAGCAGGAGGGGGGAAAAGCAATAAGTGCATTGTTGCCCAGGGCTTTATTTTGGCCTCAGAAAACAAAAGCAGCTGATAGGATCTAGATGGTGTTTGGAGATAGTTTAACTCTCAAAAATGGATGTCATAAGTCTTACACAATAATTTGTCAGTGAGAAATAACTGGCAGTGCCAACTTCTCTGTGAGTGTTCCTTTTTTAACCAGCTTGAAAGACTTTTTTTCTCCTTAATACAATCGTCAAGGCACTCAGAGCAGTCTGGATTGGCAGGTACAATCAGGAAAGCATACTAGAGAGGCCCACATATGATGAGAACACTTTCTAAATATATTATAAGTTATGTGCACTCTATAGCTCTCATTGGAGCTACTTGTTCTGCAGTTCTGTGGTTTCTGGTACTAATTATATCCAGGCTCAGACTTACATGGGACATGGATCCAGCGAGTGCAGCTAATCATTCTTTTCCATTATGTAATGCTGCATTCAGACAGTCCTTGTAAACTTTTAGATTTCAAAGTTGTTTGAGTTGGGTCACCAGCCTGTATATTCTTAGATACCAGAATGAGAGGTGTGTCAAGTGAAATCCACTTCATTAAAAAATGTACTCATTAGAAAGTGAACCTCACCCGTAGCTGATATTTTGCCAGGCCCTACTGGGCTCATGCCCACTCTCAAGCATTTACTCTCTCTTTGTGTGCTCTATTTTTGTCTCTCTCAATCATATCATGCATGCACTCTCTCGTGCTCTCTATTTTCTTGTGATGTTAGCTGCATTTGGAACAGGGACAGACTGGGTCAATAAAACGGCCCTGAACTTTCTTTACCAGCACAGCCATGGTTCCACGGGGGCGGGGGGGCTGTTTGCGTCTCAGCCGAGAAATACAGGCCGACGGCTGTGGTTCCAGGAAGGGGGGGTTGTTTAGTATG
>JBBPCX010000141.1:6641778-6653431 GCA_037974365.1 Hydrocynus forskahlii
CCCCCCACACACACACACACACACACACACACCACCCCCACCCCCCACAACCACACGCACACACAAAGCCCACAATTCGTGTGTCTCTCAGCCACCCCGCCGAAATCTGACTATAGGAGAGCCGGAGCGGACTCTCCTGTCTGGGCTCGGACTCAGACTACCATATGATCGATTTGTGAAGACCGTCGATCACAAACGTTAGAAAAATAAAATGAGATAATGCGAGCAGCACCGACAGAAACAACCCGAGCAACGTTCTCCCCCCGGTCTCCCCCAGCAGAGGATCTGGAGACGAGGATTTAAACACCACGACGCATCAGACCCGAGGAGATAACCATATTCTAACCCAGGATTACACAGACCTGTTCACCCCTGAGGTCTATTATTATTATTTTTATGACTGTTTTTACCATAACGACGCCGTATTCTTTTAAATATTGAGGAATAAATAAACAGTAAGCGGTAAAGGCTGGAGAGGAGCACAAAAGGAACGACAGATGCCTCATATCGGTGAGTAGAAGAGCAGTTTGCATAAAAAAAACATGCCTCAGATATGAAGGTGTTTTCGTTTATTTAAAAATACATTTAATATAAACATTCCTGTCTCGTTGCCTAGGAATCCCACGCTAGCTTTAGCCGGCTAACTCGCTAACACTGACAAGGTGCTGAAATGTGTTTACAGTGTTTGTGTGTTTCTGTTTATTTCTTCACTTCGTTAAGCTGTTTTTCAACGATTCTAGTTATATTTAGGGTCCGAGGTTGTAGTTCTGTTCAGATAAATGACACCTAACGCCCTAATTTCAAGGTTTTTTTCAGAGCGTCGTCAGGCGAAAACTGACAACAGAGACAGAAAATCAGCAGACAGGCAGGACTAATGTTTTGCAGTAGCCAGTTGGATTAATCAGAGGAAAAAGTCATTAATCATTGTCATCTGATCATAACACTATATGGACAAAAGTATTTGGACACACCTGTTTTCCAGGCTTTGGGTTAGGCCCATTGCTTCCAATGAAGGACGATAATCTAAATGCTTCAGCATACCAAGACATTCCAGACAACTTTGTGGACTCAGTTTTGAGGAAGAACATTTTCTATTCCAGACTGACTGTGTCCAAGGTTCCTAAAGACATGGTTGGATGAGTTCAGAGTGGAAGAACTTTACTGGCCCGCACAGAGCCCTGACCTCAACCCCATCCAACACCTTTGGGATGAACTGGAACGGAGATTGCGAGCCAGGCCTTCTTGTTTAGCATCAGTGCCTGACCTCGTAAAAGGGCACACATTTTCCCACAGAAGCACTCCAAAATCTTGTGGAAAGCCTTCCAAGTAATGGGAAGCTATTCTAGCTGCAGAGGAGGGACCAACTCCAGTCTATGTGTTTGAATTAAATGTCATTGAAGTCCCTGTTGGTGGAATGGTCCGGCGTCCCAATACTTTTGTCCATATAGTGTATGTCCCTAGGTTCGTTTTGGACACTTTCGGGTCATTTTAAAGCAGATATTTCTGTCTTTTTTTATGTGGAGGGGGTTGTCAGTTATGATAAATGGGATCAAGCTGAGTTCAGTCGTTGCACATAATGAGTAAAAGAGCTAAATTGAGAATAAAAACAGCTTATCATTAAGCAGTTTTCTTCCACAGCATTGGCTAAAAACAGTCTTGCAATGCATTGCATGTTATTTACAGTGGCACGTGTAGGACAGTAATGTTGCCTTTAAGGACATTTGACGACCAGTAAAGCCATCCAGGGGTTAAATAAAAAGCAAATTGAAATGATAAAATACCTAGTGCGCAAATGTAAGTGGCCCCATATTGAATGAGTTGGTTAAAACACCTGGAGCTCATTTTGGGATTAAGCTACAGCTGTGACAGGGAAGCCACTTTGGAGATCTGTAATCCTGGTTCATTGTGTGGCACGACTGACTGAAACAATCCCACCTGGATTATGTGGCCCGGCGACGTCCTGGCAAATGAGAGTAAAAGAAGGTTAGGTAACGTGGCTCTGTTGCAGTGAGTGAGTCAGTGAGTGAGTGAGTGTGTGTGTGTGTGTGTGTGTGTGTGTGTGTGTGTGCGTGTTTGTGTATGTGTGTGTGCGCGGTGCATTCTGTGGCCATAGTGGCACTCACTATCACATGGCTGACCTGGATTGGGTAGCAGATTGGGCTGTCTTTGGGTCCGGGTCTGTCCAAATAGGAAGGGCATTGTGCCCCAGACTCTTCCATTGCTTTTGTGTGAAAAGCCCACGTCCAGTCTGCATCGTGAACACAGGGGAAAGGAGCATGTGCCAGCCTGCCATCAGAAGTGACATCCACCATTCACTGGACTGCAAAGGGGGCTACAGGACCCATTGTTCTAGTGTTTGGCTTTAAATAGACTGCAGACAACATCATTTAATAGCTTCAAAGTAGCAGCTCTAATTGAAGGGGTTCTGTCCAAAATGCATTACAGACCACTTTCACAAATTTGCTTTTTTCTGTCCATGTGTGAAGTAAAGTGACCATTTGTTATACGTGAACACATCACAGCACACAGTGTGAACAATACAAAATTCTTTCTCTGCATGTATCCCATTCACCAAATGAAGCACAGGGTAGCCAAGAGCAGTGTGTCGGGATGGTACCTTGTTCAAGGGTACCTCAGAGGTGCCACTAGCAGTCTTGGGAGTCCACAGCCTTCTGATCGCAGGGGCAACTCCCTAACCACTAGGCCACCAGTATAAATTGTCAGATTCTGAGGGATTCTGATTCAACACAACATGAACATGCCCTGCGTTCTGTTGAATCAGAATCCCTCAGAATTGGACGATTTATGCTGCCTTAAACAGCTTTTAAGACTTTACTTACTGTAAGCCAGTGTCCCCAACACAAGGTAGCACAGATTTATGGGCGTGGTAATGAACCCCAAGACTGTGGAACCGCGCATGCACAGAAGGCTTGGCAGTAAGTCTCGATAGGTAGCATATATAGACACAACACTGGCTCAAATTGCTCAAATTGTTTCATGTTCAAGGAAATATCATGGCTATACTATGATTACAGCAGTTTTCCATTATACATCAGCTGGAAATACAGCATTTTGGAATGAAACAATGACTTTTGCTCAAAAAGAAAATGCCTTTTAAAAACGCGAAGGCACAAATGAGGCAGATTCTGACAACCACCCAAAAGTGACTCAGTTTAAGCTACTTAAACTGTTCCCCAAGTTAACTATGGAGCGTGGCCCTGTTTCACCTGTAATCTGAGTTTAAAAGACTAAGAAGAGGAAGTGAAGTTTCAGCATAGTTTGAGAGATTTGTCAACATTTGATTAAGACGTGTGAGATGGCATATTTGGCAGAATTTAGACAGTTGGCAAAAACACTCAGTATTTGTTTTTCATGTCTTGTTTTTTTTTTTATCTTGTTAGTCTTATTTATAAGATTGTCGTTCTTCTCAAATGTAAAGGTGTTTGTTGGAGGGCTGCAAAGAACAATTCATTTGATAGCTGATTATTCGTGTAAATTAATCGACAAATAATTGGTTATTGAGCATAAATGTGGCCTGTAAATGTGCAAGAGCTGTAACAAAAATGCCATTTCCATTAATTGGTACTGTTGTTTTCAATAAAATAATAGAATGTGAACATAGAGTAACAACTTTATTATCATCTTATTACTGTGTTGTACTTTAGGAATAACTCTTTAAAATAAAATGAAACATCTTGGCAATTTTTTGACAGAGTAAAATGCTGTTTATGAAAATATAAAAGGGCCTATAGAATTTTTCTTATACTTCATTTTCCCTGATGTTCACTTAATGGTGTTTAAGGTTTTATATTCCATCCTTGTTTATCAACCTATCCTTTAGAATTAAACACTCTTTTGTTATTTAAGACTTATATATGTAAATGACCTATGTTCTGCCTCTTTTTAAAACTGAAACACTCCTTATAACGTCATCATGAATGGGCAGGAATAAACTACTGTGGTCTGAACAGGTTTATAATTAATCACCATTTGTAATGGTGCATTCAGAATGAGCTGTTTTTGCAGCCAAGTTTTCGTTTATGGACCATATGGACTAGTGTTTGAGCGAGATGTTTAGAAATGAACAATGTCAACAGACTATATTGAACACTTTAATTAAATACAAAGGAACATTTGGCTTTCCAGGATATGGGCTATTTGAGTTTTGTTACTTACCATGCAGTCAGAAGGTTGTGGGTTTGAATCCAAGGACTGCTCCCCAAAAAATAAAGATGACTGAATCTTCAGGGAATAAAACATAAAGAGGGAAAGAGACTTACTGAAATGGAACCATAGGGTAATGTTATTATTCTTTTATTAATGTTGGGATCTGGCGGTTATGGAGTTGCCCCCATGATCAGAAGGTGGTAGGTTCAAATCACAGGGCTGCCAGGGGCACAACTGGGGTACCTTTGAGCAAGGTTCCGTCCCCACACACTGCTCCCTGGGTGCTGCGTTCATGCCTGCCCACTGCTTCACTTGGTGAATGGGTTAAATGTAGAGAAAGAATTTCACATTGTTCACACTCCCATGTGGATGTAATGTGTTGTGTTCACACATGATTGTGGTGTGTTCACACCTGACTTTACTTTATAATGTCATTGAACAGCTGAACATGCTTGGAGGAGAACACTAATTGCCAATATGTCAGTGGCCTGTGCTGGGTAGCTTCATGCTGAGCCATCCCACCTCTGAGAGAGAGCAAAGTCAGTCGTGCTCTCTTGAACTCCTGGCCAATAAAACCATCTCCCAGTAACAGGACTGAGCCTTAGACAGTTGTGCCATATGGGAGCCTACACCTTGTTTAACATTTTAACATTTTCACTCTTCTGTTTTACAGAAGGAGATGTATTTTGGGTAATTAACCCGTTTCACGCAGCTAGCTAATGTATGTGACACTGTGATGGAGCAAGCTGACAGATATGATGTTGTTTGTAGAAGTTGCTAAACGTTTATCAGGACACCACTGGGAAGGAGGGAAAAGAATGTTGTGCTTCCATGAAATTACAAGTCAGACTTCTATATGCCTTATATCAGCGGCCCCCACCCTTTTGTCCGCCACGAAACAGTTTCATGTAAAACAGTTTCATGTATTTTCATGGACCGGTATAATAAAAGGTGCCGGTATAGAAAAAACAAAGTGTGTTTGTTTTTTACTCATTTTGCTAGCTTGTGGGCTGAATTTTTGATGTATCATATCATGTGACCGAGATGAGCATTTTTTTCAAAATAAAAGATCTTTCAGACTCTGATAATCAATCTGATAATCAATTTTTTATTCTGTCTTTCTGTACCAAATGTTTCGCGGACGAATACTGGTCAGCGGCCCTGTGGTTGGGGTCCTCTGCTTTATGACTATTTTATATTTAGTTTGAATTCTCCCACACCTTGCTTATTTTCAGTAATGTACTTCTCTGGAGTGTTCAGTAATTTATAGAGGTTTCATTTTATATTATCTCCTGCAAACTTTGCAGCAAAGTACATGATTTTTGTCTTGGTGTGAAGACATCATTTCTGCTGTCCTCTGACTTTCTGTTCTTTTCATGATGTATCAAATGCTCAGCAAATGCTGCTGCTAATTTAGAGGTAAATTATAGAGTCTTCTTCAGAGCATTAGCCCTAGAGACACACCAGATGTCTGGAAAATCCAATGGTAATTCTGTTCATTTTGACTAAGATTTTTTTTCTGTGGTAGTTGTAAAAGTTTGCTATATTTTAAAGCTAATCAGCATTTTGGTATGAACAGAACTATAACACTGAACAGAACTAGTGTAGTTAATTAACCATTAATAATAGTCACTTGGTGTCATACCATAATACCTTTTTTTCTGTTTTTTTCTGATTGTTTTGACTCTTAACTTTCTAACTTTGATTGTTTTGACTCTCTCTCTCTCACTCTGACGCTCTCTCTTTACTCGTGTGTGTGTGTGTGTGTGTGCGTAGATATGTTCATAAGTACAAAATTCTCTCTTTACCCACCATAAAGTTTGTTTATGTTCAGACAGAAATTTAGCTTTAGACACTGCTTTCATTCACACACACTCTGGCACATATTTTATCAGGGGGAAAATCCCCCACAACTCTTTTTGTGAATGCCTCCCCCCTTCTCTTTATCTCACTCTCTTGTTCTCTTTCACTCACACACTTTTTTCCCACCACCCATCCCACCACCCCTTAGCCTGTTGTCTCTCTCTCTCTCTCCCTCACTCTCTCTTTTTCTCTCTCTCCCTTGATGTCCACTCTCTCAATCCACAATCTCTTCCTGCCCCCCCCTTTTTCATCTAGCTACACCATGTCTCACCCCCCTTCCTCTCGTCCACCCCCCTAACCCTTCTGCCCCCTCCCTAAACACACATACTGCATCCCCTGGCTCCCTCTTTGTCTGCCTCAGTAAAGCAGCAGAGCCTGCTCAGTCCTGGGGGATTAATGTGTGTATACCAGTGAAGTGAGGGACGAAAAAAGTGGTCCGAAGCAGAGGGGGCTTGTTGATGTGCGGCGTGTGTTGTGTTTGAAGTTTTGGAACTCTGTGGGAGCAGACAACACTGTTTGCTATGTGCACAATTAGAATCAGCCGATTTTTGTCTAAACGTGCAGTCAGAATACGTTTTTGACCAAAACTTAATGCAGTTTTCGTGTATGATGTAAGTGACTTCAGTTTGAATGTTGTTGCTGTACGTTTCCTAAAATACCCATCACCAATTTTACTGAAAAGGACAAGCAATAACAAGTACAAAAATGAACACCTTAAGAACTAATTAATAAAAACATTTAATGATTGTTACACACACTGATTTTAAGGAGAAAAGTTTTTAAAAAACAATAATATCAGCTAATATTTTATTTGAATTATTTTGTATTATAATTTAAAATATATTTTTAGAATACTTTTTTATAAGGTTGGCCCTTATAATTAGTATACCAGAGTATTTGTTATGTTGGTAATCGACATGTAGTATTCTGAAGTCTTTTTTAAGACAAAACCAGAGCTAAAATTGCTGGTTTAGTTTGGTCATGCCACGTCACCTCACTTCAGAACTCAATAAACTGCACTGCTTTTCGTGTGGTACTTGAATCTAGAGGAGTAAAGATGCCTGACAAGTCACGTGTGTGGGAGGTCTTCATATTATCAGCAAGTATGAAATATTTAGACAACAGCTTGGTATGCAGACACGATAGCTTTAATTAATCTCAAAAATAAGATGCTTATCCAAGTACTACTAGTCTCTGGTGAGAGCGACATTAAAACCAGGAACTCAGGACTTCAAACCTGTTTATTTGCTGGGTCGTGACAGTGGATTATTACTGCTGTTCCATTCAAATGAGTTTGTCTCTCCAAAAAGCCTGCATGTCGCCTTCAGTGCTGTTTTTCATCCTACAATATAACACAAATGCTTAAAATAATGTAAATATTATTCTTTAAGGGTAATTTTGGTAATTTTGGTATTTTCATGTACTCATTTGGAAATATCAACAAGTAATCAAAGCCTGTAAAAGGTGTTTGGCCTAGCCCTAGTTTTAGTTAAACAGTATTTTACGGATTGTAAGCTGCATCCAGTGATTCCTAGTTCATTATCGAGTTTCTCTTTCTCTTGATCTCTTAATGAAAACAAATATTGTAGCCCCGGATGTTGAAGCTACACAGCATTTCTTGCTGTTTTGTTAAATACTATTTTAATTTAATACTATTTGTTTTTCATCAATTTGACATACAATTTAGATAATTAGAATTGAGCACAGACAGAATATATCAGAGCATTAAGGAATTATAAATGGCCAAATTGAAATTTGATGTTGAGATAAATTAGCACAGAACATATATAATTTGTAACAGTTAATCCAGTTTAGTAATCTAACGTTTACAGAATAAAGTATAAAGTTAAAGTATAAAGTTCTACCTCTGTTTATCGTCCTGTTCTGTCCTTGAAGTTATCCTAGCCGTTTCATAGGGTGCAGAAAAGCGAAAGAGACTTTTTTCCTATTATAATTTGTTACACATTTAAATTATGATGTTTCTACATATGTTACAAATAAATTATTTGTGTTCAAATCCAGTGTATTGCTCCTCTAAGTCATCATCTGAAGTGAGTGCACATCCATGTAATAAATTTAGCCATCAGCCTTCTCATAGATTAGACACTTACCCTGTAAAGTGCAAGCTTTAGTGAGAAACTAAACTATATTGCTGCCCATTGCTGAAGAAATACTTTGGGTAATAGCAACCATCCAGAAAAACAAGCATCAACCAATTTAGCTTTAAAGAAATCAGGTTGGGAATGGACCATAAACATTCCTCTACTGTTGTGAGTGTGTGGCGCAGGGAAGATGAATCAGGCTGATGAATTGCTGAGTAATGAGCTAAACATGTGCCAGTGAACATACAGAGCTGCAGAAGACTGTATTATTTGTCTTTCTTAAAAGAAATAGTTAGGGAACGTGTCAGTGCCAATCATGCAGTGCATTTCTGAGTAGAGCACATATTATTATATAGTAGGCACACCCTATCTATTGTCCTCCATCACTGCTGTTGGGGCTGTGTATGCCATAATGATCACGTACTTCTAGCAAGTCATGCACATCCTGCTTTGACAACAACTGGTGGGTATTTTAAATTGAAAATAAAACATTAAATAAAATCTCTTTAGCTTCAGCAGACCAGGACAAGTGTTGTGGGGGCGTATTGGGGCATATTTTTAATCTGTCTTTTTTGGCATGTTTGTGAGTTTAGGTGAAGAGAGCACTGGACCGAGAGAAACAGGAGTCTGTTTGAATGTGTTTGATGTTCTGTGATAACTCTGTCCGGTATGTGGCTGACATGGGAACTCCTTTCCCTGAGGACATAGGCAAATCGACTCCTGTTTAGAAGAGAGCTTCCTCCTCTGCATCACATGTCTTTTTACATGCAATAGCCTTTTCATGGCTATCCCACTCGCGACTATAATTCAAGTTATAAGTTCAAGTTTATATAAATAGCACATTCGTAGAATAGCCCAGCAATAGAATGTGAAACAAAACAAAACAGAATAAAATAATGGAAGAAATAAAAGAAAAAAGGTGCAAATGTTGAAATCTCCTCAGAGTTTAGTATAAATTTGAGTCATAATATGCCTACTGCCATATTCTCACCCAATCACAGGCCTGTAACATAATATTATTAACATATCTGACACTGTAGATTATTTTCTGAACATTTCCTTCCTGTACCCCTGTATGTACAACCCTGTATGATAGGTTGGGCTGTTGGGAGGTGAGACATGAGATTTTCAAGGAAATTCTTTGGAAAGGAATTCTAGGGACATTTCTGTTAAGGTCACAAAAGATGTTGCTTGCCATGATAAATTGTTTTGTGCAATAAACGTAATTAAGTCTCGCAGCAAAGAGTGAGATCTTTACTGCCTTTGTTCTCAAAGGGCAGTTTTGTTTTAAGGAAGGTTCATAAAATTCCATAAAACTTACATTTAACGTGTGCAGTTATTTTACTCCAAAATCAATTTCAGGTTTGTGTGAAAAATGGCAAAACAAAAGCCAATGTTTGGCTCCTCTCCCAAAAAACTGGAAGTGCTAGTGCTCTGCTTGCTTCATTGTTAAGGTGAGAGTGTCAGGAGTCTGGCTTTCTGCAGGCACCAAACTCAAAGTGGAATCTGACTCTTGCCATGGTCCCTGACCCACAGCTTGCCTTCACTGATATCAGTGTATAGCCAGCCCTCAAAGGTTTATGGTTTCTGTTTTGCATCACTTAGTTAGCTTCCACTGTTAGAAACCACTGGGCCTGTTGGACTTTAATCTGACTTGAATTTCTGAGTTCCCTCTACTCCTGTTCTTTGGTATAATGACTGTTATTGGTAGAACCTGAGTTTCAGGCTGTCCTTAAGGAACAGGAAGGCACACAACGGGGAGAATAGTGCTTTAGTAAGAGATAACAACGTGTTCTTGGCGTCCAGTTGTGCCCTCACTCAGGAGAAACAACAGCAGTGAAACCGATAGTTATACACTGTGGTGACTCTGATAAAGAAACAGAGAACATCCAGCCTGGCTGCATGTCAGTTAACTCTACTAAAGGAGCTTTGTTGGACCTTAAGACCTCTGAGATAATTCATCATTCTGTAGTAGCATGGACTCCTAGTCCAAGCCTGTTTTACCCACAGGACAAATGAATGGGGTTTTTGAAATTGATAAGACCTGTATGTTTTGCCTGTGTACATATTTTTCCCAAACGTTTGCTCCAAATTAAGAGGTCAATAAGTGTTTGGAATTCCAAATTGGCCACAGAAATGCCATAAGCAAGTTAACCCTGCTTCATTTCATTGGCATCACCAAGTAGGGCCATTACGTGTGGCGAAATGCTGTCACGAAAAAGTGACCGTTTGTCTTATGTGAACACACCACAGCACACAGTGTGAACAGCACAAAATCCTTCCTCTGCATTTAATCCATTCACCAAGTGAAGCAGCAGGCAGCCAGGAATACAGCACCCGGGGGCAGTATGTGGGGACAGTACCTTGCTCAAGAGTATCGCAGAGGTGTCACTAGCTGCCCTGGGATTCAAACCCATGACCTTCTGATCACAGGGTGAACTCCCTAACCACTAGGCCACCAGCTGCGCCCAAAAGTTTTCATGTCAGTAGATATCAATAATTATCATGATAATTTCTAATAATATCATTAACCATGACTCCTCAAATCATCAGTGGTAACATGCAAAAGTTGTATTTTATCTATGTAAATAATAGAGAATGAAGCATTTGTCAAAAACAGGCCTGCTGAGGCCTTCAGGAACATACACACTCTCATTTTCCTTTTCAGGGACTCCTGCAATAGTATGTGTATGTAATGTAATCATACAAACAAACTACATACACTCAGTAGTCAATCATTACTCTAAATAATTAGATTTTACTATAAATACAGTTGCACAAATGTATTCAGACTAATTCTTCAGGGTACCATTTTATTCTTATTATCTCCTAGCCTGTGTAATCTGTGTCTCTGCTTCATGTATTAGCCCCCTTAAGCTTGTGCGTCAGTGGTCAGGACCACCAGAGAGCAGGAATCATTCTCATCACAGCACTGACACGACAGTGTAATGCTAGTGTGTGTGTGTGTGTGCGTGTGTGTGTGTGTGTTTGTTTTAACCTGTGTTTTTTAAACTGTACACTCTGAGAAATCTATCCTGTGTGTCCATGTAATGTTACTTAAGATCAGGTCATCTGAGGCTGCACAGTTTGTATCATTTTCTGACCACAGGATACTGTTGGCTGTTTATTTATGGTCGGTGGACTATTCTTAGATTGAGATGTCACTGCTGTGTGTGGTTCACTACACACTACCTACACGCTAACACGGCACTATCATGTCAGTGTCACTGCTATGCTGTGAATGATCTGCTACCAAAATAATATTAGATCATGGGTTGGTCCTGGCCATCAATGAACAGAGTACAAACAGTAAATCAGAATCAGAAAACAGGAGAAATTTACTTATGCAATGACTGCACAGACACACACAAAGACAAAGACAAAGACAAGGACAAAATAAAATATAATATGAAGTCAAAACAAAACTCCAGAAAGTACTCTCCTGAAAGTACTCTCCTGAAAGTACTCTCCTGAAAGTACTCTCCTGAAAGTACTCTCCTGAAAGTACTCTTCTGAAAGTA
>JBBPCX010000141.1:6661384-6699200 GCA_037974365.1 Hydrocynus forskahlii
CTGTCTCTCTCTGTCTCTCTGTCTCTCTGTCTCTCTCTCTCTCTCTCTCTCTCTCTCTCTCTCTCTCTCTCCCTCACGCCACCCCACACACTCACACACACATACACTCAAATAAAACCATTAGCCCAAACGCCTTAAGGTAGAGATGGGCCTGATCCAATATGATATCGGCATCGGGTCAGATATAGCCATGAATCCGATATCGGAAATTGGTCGGACAGCCCCGATCTCTTTTGGGTTCTTTCAGGGGCTATTTTGTGTGTTTTGTTGGCTGTTTTTGCCCTCTCCCCCTCTCCCTATCTCCCAAAACACGACGAGGCTAAAAGTGGGCATCTCGTAACTCGGCCGGTCCACCTTAAATACAGAAGGGGTGAGATTACACTCTGCCCATGTCGTGTCTCCGAATTCACATTATTTTAAATTTATTCGTTTTGCCCTTTATTTTCTATACAGTTAATGCTTCTAGAATGGACATAATACTTGAACTATTTAGATGATTCAGCCAAGATTGTTGTGTTTTTGATATTGACAAAATTTTACAGCTGTTGCTGCTACCTTTTTCTGAAGTGTGACATAAATTCATTTAGAATGCCTTTAAATTCAATGTAGTTGTGTAAATTTTTTGCTCTTCTAATAACTGCTTAGTAGTTTATTTATTCTGTGATGTAACCTTACTAATAAACAGCACAATGTCAACAAAAATAATGCTAATATTAAAGTAAAAAAGATGTATTATATCGGAATCTGTATCAGTATTGGCTGTCGTGTATCGGAATCAGATCGGAACTGGAAAAACGTGGATCGGCCCATCACTACCTTAAGGCTTTCTTAATGAGCACAGAGTATAAGTTCATTTTTCATGGATTATGAAATTGCTGCTAATGACTCAGATCGAAACAGATAAAAACAGATCCATTATTTAATCATAACACAGGTACAAAACTGAATAAAAACTCTGTGCACCTTAAATTTAATGAGGCCATGCAGGTGCATTTGTATGTGAATGTTTGGAGACCCCTGGTTAAATTACATGTTTTGTAGAATTTGTAAGTGAAAAGAAGCTATTGGAGCAGACTTACAAATGCCACATTCATGTTTTGGAGAAGTTACATGCTAATATGGCTTACAATTCATGGAAGATAATACTGGTTAGTGCAATTTGAACAGTGACTAATGGCTTTTGATTCATTGTAACTGCCATTCATTTGCTGAATTTAAAGTATTGAAAAAACGATTTGCATTTGTGAAAGTTTGGGTACTCCTTCACTAGTTTTTATGGAAAGTCTCAGACCTTATGGAACTCCAGTTTTACTTCAAGGCAGAGGTAGACTCCTTCAAACCTCCTTCAAAGGTTGTTGGACTTACACTTAACAGTCATGAGCTCATCAAAACTGAAGCTCTGAAACTAACGATATATGATTAAGCACTCTCACAGAGCAAGGAAATACTTTAAAAAACACTGAGAGTGTAATTTTTACTGACCAAAATGTCACTAGATAATGGAAGTTGATGAGAATGCCAGGAAAAATCAGACAGGACAAGTTTGCTAAGCAAAACACTCGCATGACTCCCCAGCACCTGGAAGACTGGGCTGACATAAGAAAAGTAATGCACTGAGCCATTGTGGGCCACAGACAGGTCATCACAAGGTAATCTTAACTGTGGTGTCAATACAAAAGTCTGCTTTTAATGTATTTAACACAACACTAAACCAGAGCATTTCGGAATTGAGTGCTGTGGTATGCTGTAAGAAAAAATTAAATCACTAAATTTACAATTCTGAGAAAAAGTCATAGACACCACAGAAAATTATATTTAAGACCTGATGAGCTGTTTTTAAATGCTGATATTAAAGGGTATACAAATAATATTAATTGATTAAATTGTGTTTTTATGTGTCCGTGTTTACTTAACCATTCTCAGATCTCCCAGTATTACTTTGGAATTCTTATTAAATTCCTCAAAGACCTGATTCTGCTCAATTGATACTTCATTAGATTAAATCAGGAGCTGCTGATGGAGTTTTACAAATCCATGCAAAGGCTGGAGGCAGCGAGGCGAAATCTGGAACCGAACCTGTGTCCTCCTAACCAGCTCAATATCTTTTTTACAAACCAAACTAATTTTAATACTTTTTACTGCTTTCTTGTGTAGTTGTATTTATTCTAATGTTAACCTTTGTATTTGCCACCAGTACTGATAAACAGTTTTAAATGGTTCGGCCAGGAGCCTGTGACTTTGCACAGTACTGTACATTTGGGGAAAAAAAGAAAAGCACTTCTGTGAAAGAATAAAACCTTGCCATCTGTTAAGATTTGGTGTTGTATGGCAGCCCGTGGCATAAGAAACATGGAGCAGAAAGGATTCTACTACCCATATGGGTGCCCAAACAAGTATCCATATCATATTCTTTGTTTGTTTTTTAAGTATGTTGTCAGTAAATAAGTAATAGAGCATTAAAATTTACAGCAAAATGTCCTATTTAAGTTGCAAATGTGGTGTTTACCTCTTTTCACAAATAAATGCTCTGCGTGGGCCAGTCAGGGTCTTCCAAACTGAACTCATCCAACCATGTCTTTATGGACCTTGCACACCTCGCACAAAGCAGTGGCACTTTTATCACCAATGTGGAAAGTTTCAAGACAAAGCATTTCAAATCTGGTCGTAATCATAGCTAATTATAAACATCTGTCAGAATGTGTTTTTCTGAGAGATTGTTCATATCAACACAGCACAGAATGAAAAAGAAGCAAATGTGCACAGACAGACACTGAGTCTCAGCGGGGTTTCTGTGTCTCTCCTAAATCAGCTGGACACAGATAATATTAGACAAGGGCATAACCCCATAGTGTGAATTTGGCTAAGTAAGCCACACAGGAAGGCCAGACAGTCTGTGTTATCTTTTTTGTTTGTTATAGAACAAGCTTCCTCAGACCACTTTTATTTGCAGTGTGTCCTTATGTGTGTCCTTTGGTAGCATGTCTGTACAAAAAAGGGCGTGAAATGATAGTCTTTAGACCTTTTCCAGACACTGTTTTAATCTTGAACTATAGCCAAAACACTGATGTCTGACCTGTGCATTATACTGGGTTTAATAGTATGCTCGATTTTGATTGTAGATGTATAAGATTTCATGAGTAAGTTACTTGTTCTTAGTTTGTCACTTATCTGTTTGTCATCTGTGATATATTTGAGATATCTGTATCCCACCCACAAATGCATTCTGTTTCATCTGTCATGGCAACCACTGCAAGCTTAAAAAAGAAAGCTAAAAAAAATTATCTTTGTGTTAAACAAGTTGCGGTAATTAAAACAAGGCAGGTCGGGGGGAAAAAAGCTACTCTCATCTGCAAACTACTGTGACGTATCCTAAAAATGTGACCAACCACATGCAGTTTAAATTAATATTATTACAAATAATTTATGTTAGTGAAGAGTGATAAGTCAACCCGGGAACAGACGAAGTGACGCTGCGTTGGTGCTGACGCGTCACAAGACAGCTTCATTGTCATTTGCGTCCACTTCTCATGGGAATTCATGAAAGTATTGAAATTCCTCTGTGCTCCCTCACACACATACACACACCTACAGCTGAGCGGACTGAAAGGGACTGCAGAGATGGGGATTAGTTGTACTAATGCAGCTTGAAAGAGTGGGAAATCGAAGTTCACGGTGCGGCCACACTCCCCTCCTCTGCCTTCCTCTGCTGCACTGGGTTCATCTCCCACGTTTCCCTCTTTCTAACGTTTTGTGCTGTGACTATCCCAGACTGTTACAACAGAGCGGGTCACTTTGGTGCGATGAGCTGTGTAATTATGTTCTGTTGGTGCAGAGTGTAGAAATGTGTGTTGTTTAATCATATGTTTACAAGGGTGCCGTGAGTTTGTGCGCATGTGCAAGTATGTGTGTGCAAATGCACGCACTCGTTGTGCCCTTTGCCTGTAGCACTGTCAAACTGTCAATCTGTGTTTGCTGGCATGTGCACAGCAAAGTATGCATATATGTGCGCCTGCCTGTGGTTGCGTGTGTGTGTCTGTGTCTGTGTGTGGGTGTGCTGGGGGTGTGAGTGAGTGAGTGAGTATACACAGTGATCCAGGGAGTTAATTACAGTGGGTGCCTGTCAGGCTGGAACAAAAGGCCTGCATAGACAGCACAACCGAAGCAGAAACACGACGGGCTGAATGCAGGCAGCCCAGACCAGACCAGTCTGGCCCAGCTCAGCCGCTGCCACAACACGGCCCGGCTCCCTGGCCCGTTTAACACACTCCGCTCTGGAGACTGCACAGAGGAGGATCCTGTAGCTAAAGGAGAATGTATAGGTTACAGTAGCGGTGATGAGGCTTAGAGAAAGATTGCTTATCGAATCATTGTTGCTTATAAACTACATTTAGGCTTCCTTGGTCCGCACCAGTGCTGTATATTTAAATAAACCAATGCATTTAGTTCTAGTTTTCACTGGTTTCTTTTAGAACCATGCACTGCTCTGGCAAAACTACCGAAATCTGTTCCGGTGTTTGGGGTGGCATAACATCTATTATGTGCAAACAAACCACACCAAGTTCTTTGTGCCCTGTTGTTCAGTTGGCAGTGTTCTTACATCTAACCAGTCAAACATGAACACGTCCTCAAATCCAGGCTACACTGGAATTTGGTGAATGGCTCAGAAGAACTGAAAAACAAAAGCAATTAGCATGTCCACATGCTACATATCTTCTTCTCACTGCATTGAAGGCTTTCTGAAAGGTGTAGAACTTGTTGACCCTGAATCGTGACTGGATTCTTCTCTCTCCCACGTAGGTTTGAGGTTACTGTGCAGTCAGATGCACATTGTGAGAAGGTATTCCAGAGTGAGATCAGAAATAATGTACTCCTTCAGACAGTAATCCCTTGAACTTTCTATTGGATGCCAGGACAAATCCATACACCCTTTACTCCTACCTGCAGTGCAACAGGACATGGTCAGAGTAGCCTGCTGCTGAATCTTTAATGAGAAGATTTGCAGTCCGTGGGAGGCTTCTGCTTCAATACTAATTTTGGGCTTTATTTGGGACTAAGCTGTAACTAGTAGATCTTGACATGGTTTAGTGAAAGGATTTGGTGATTACAGCATAGTAATAAACATATTAAGCATATTGAGCTGGCTGGGTCTCGCCTCAGTATCTTTATAGCACCAAATGTTTTCCAAAATTAGACAATATAGAGGAGAAGCTGTAGCCAAACTGCGTTTTGGAAAACTGGATTTCATACGCTATTTTTCTTTAGGACAGATCATCATGTAAAAAAATGGCATTCAGAGTCTGTAGTTCAACATCTACATGATTGTCATGGGAACAGATGGAATATAAGGTACTACTGCCTGACTCTTTAGCGGTGTTTACAGATGACCTTGGTTTTTTTTTAGGTGTTCTGTTTTAGAGAGGACTTGCAGCAAACAGCCGGTCAACAAGCCACTTTCGTGTGTGAAATGGTAAGACCTTTGGAAATGATGGAAAATGCCTTTAAAGTGCATTCTGACATGAGTTATGAAGGGAGGCTTAGCCATCTTATTTCGGAATGTCAGCAATGGCATGAGCAATGCTACAGGTTATCTACTGCGGAAGAAAACAGACAAACAAACTAATCGAAAATAAACCCATAGATAACGGAGAGGGGTGCCGCGTACCCTTTTCAGCTGCAGACTGCATCTTGTTAATCTGATCTATAATAGATTACAGTAATCTAATCCCGGCAACCAGCCACTTCACATTCCCCAACTGTTAAATTGCTTACTTGCTCCACTGCAAACACACACACACACACACACACACACACACACACACACATTTCCTCTGCATGTAGAGTATAGACTTGCCCGTGCATTGAGCTGGTTGATATTATGTTGCCTCCACACCAGTACTGTCAGTGGACATAGCTGTAATGTAACCACTCCATTCAGAAAGCCCCTGAAGACATATAAATATGTGCACTGATGAAAGGCTTGTGCAGGGGAACAATTAACTTACAGATCCCTAGGGATTCCAGGAGGTCTGGTTGTTCAGTAGGAGGGAGGATGGAGGCAGGAAGTTTATATCTGACTGTGAGGAGGAAACGTGTGATAAGCTGCTGGACGCTCACAGCTGACTCTTTCCCCCGGCTCTCCAGCTGGATTGCTCAGCTGACACTTCACGAGACCATCTGACTCATGACCTGGCCTTGAACAGGACAAGCCCTTGGTAAGCTGAGCATCCAGGGTAGGAGGCCTCAGAGGGTTTTATGGCCCCCTGAGTAATAGTCCCTCTTACCCTGAACTCGGAGCTCGCCAAACAGGCTGCTAAAATCGGCAGCCAGGTCTTCGACATGTAAACAGAGCTTGTGTAATAGTCCGGGCCTTGCAGGCAGACGTCACAGCTGTGAATTTAAAAACAAGTACAGCTAACTGGTACGGTTCTCTAGCTGCCATATATGTGATCGTGAACATTCTTCTCTACTTCTGAAACAATGTTGTCCATCCAACACTGAAAAAGTGTCTTCATGATACATTGTGATACACAGTACATTAAACAGTGTGTGTTCAAACACTTTTGGTTTTGTGATTTAATATATTTGTAGTTTATATGTCCTCTCCACTCATAATATTTTTTGCCTTTGTACTTGTAAATATAAACAAAAAAGTATCTATTATTTAAGCATACACAAAGATGTGAAATTAAAGCATTCCACATGAATTACATGAGTTATTTGTTGTGAAGCAGTTGCTATGACGAGTTTTTAGACGTCTGTGTTAAGAAGTATTTAGCTTATGAGAGTCCCTTTGCAGGATTTTGGAGTACTGTGTGTATGATGTTCGTGGGATCATACATGCAACTCTCCTTCTACAAGCATGACAAACTAAATTATCTTCTAGTTTTGTTTTGGCTACACAGAGTACATTTTAGACAAGCATCCCTGTGCTTCTGTTTTTTAGCATGGAGATGGTTATGGTGCAGTTTGTATTTTCTTTGTAACTTGTTCCTTCTGCTTTCAGATCTTTCTGCAACTTTTTTTCAAGTGACTGCTGGCTTCTCTTTTACCTTTCTTATCATTAGTATGAGAGATTTTGCATGGTGCAACTTCCTGTTCCTGAGTAGTTGCAACTACCACATGCATATTGTTATATTTACATTCACAGCATTTGACAGACGCGCTTATCCAGAGTGACATACACAATAAAACATGTTCCTCATACTAGTAAACCTAGACTTAAAATGAAGAGCTGCTGGAAGACTAAGATTCTACCAGAGAAGAAGTTCGAACTCCACCAGGGACCTGTCAGATCACACACACAGAAGACAGATTTTTGTTCTTGTTTGTTTGTTTGTTTTGTTTGTTTTGGGGTTTTTTTTTAAATATAATGTCACATGACATTATATGTGCACATTCATGTCCAGACAAATTTACACAAAGTATTCTACAAGTTCGCTCCTTATTTAGGGCAAAATCGTACCCCTCCTTCACTAACTTGAACCATATTATATAACAAAAACAAAAGTTTCTGAATACTTATTTGCCCATTCTGATTGTATCATATTGTATTGGATGTAATATATAGTGTTTCTGAGGTCTGTGAACAAACTGAAACAGACAAAGCATTCAAAACAGTGGGGCCACATTCAATAAAAAATCAAACAATTGGTATAAAACACATTCATGGGATAAGACAATGTTGTAATGTGTTGACATCCAAACAGCTACTTGTTATAGTTTGTTCAAATTGTTGACAGATATTTTTGGTTGTTGATTTTTTTAGTTACAGTTTTAAAGCGTCCAACCTAAAGAGAGTTTATGGTTACATTTAGGTGTCCCACCCAAGGAGAATTAATGTCTTAACCTGAAGAGGGTAGCAGCTCCCCTATAGAGTCATGCAAATGTGAGACTGCAGCAAACTTTGCCGAGATCGCACTGTCATTGACTGGTCAGATTAAGTCAACGTTAGTCTTACAAAAAACACTAAAGCTCACCGTGTTACATTACTGACACTGGTCACTGGAATATTCCAATTCAGTCCTGGTAATTAGAAGTATTTTGCAGCTATTTTGTAAAATGAGTGAACATTTGATAGCTTGCCCTGTTATATATATTAATTAGCTATTTAGTATAACTCATTCTGTAAACAAAGTTTTTATATGAAAAGACGCTCTCAGCCTGCCCTGGAAACATTTTCGGGTAAATTATGGTGGAGAAAATAATTGTTGTTTGTAGCCTTCATGTTCTTGAATCCATGATATACTCACAAAGCACACTGATACATAGATAATGCTAACATATAACCCACTCCTCCTGTTGATATGTGACATGTGGTGTAGTTACTTCATAGCGTTTGGGTCATCTATCACTTACTCGAGGGACTGGACTGTCCTCTGTCTGAGAGCTTTCTTCTGGACACTAACAGGTGCAGCACAAAAGGCCTCATTCATCCACGTCAGTCCCTGTTCTCTCTCCCGCTGCCTCCACTTTGCCCTTTTTGTTGCTCGGTCTACATAATTTTCCCAGTTCCATTCTCTCTTGCTTGCATTAAAGGTTAACCTTCATTTTGATTTCTTTTTTGTTTCTACTTCCATCCACCCTCTCTGTGGTCTGGGACTTTTTCTCCCTGAATTATTGCACTAAGCGCATGATGTGTAACCTAATTAGATGCTCTTTTACTTCACTGTCCAGTGACACATCCTTAATGTGTTGCGGTTTTATGGCAAAGGCAATGAACAGGGCCATTCAGACTGAGATAGCTCAAAATGTTTTTTGTAAATTTACAGAAAGAAATATCTTTGCAAAGCAAAGTGGAATTTGTAAGCACTCAGCTCCATGCTAACAATCATATTTGACATTTTTATTTATTTTTCCACTTATATGGGTGGACATTTATATGTGTTGTAGTGTATTTCATATGTAAATGACTGGTGTTTTGACAGGCTGCAATGTGCCTCATTCAGAAACAGTCCAGGCTGAAACCCTTCATGACTTTAGGGTGGGGCGTGGCTAAACTGTTGTAGGCTGAACAGGTGCTTTGTAGCATCACAAAACCATTAAAATCAAAACACACTGTAGGATTTATGGCTTCATTTATAGATAAGGTATTAAACATGTATACAAAGGAGCGAATGGTTCATATTGAAACTTTAACAAGGTTTACATACTACCTGTGTTTCAAGAAAGTGAAGAAAAAAGTTTTTTCCATTGAAGTTCAAAGTCTCATTAAGTCTCCTTATTAGAATTGGAGAATTGCACAAGTACCGTGCTTGTACTGTAGTGGTCTACATCATTTTAAAAATGCTGTGTATACACATAACAACAGTCATCTTGTTCCCTACTGAAATTAACCGAATTAAATGATGCACTTGTTGTTAAATGTAAACAGCTGAATGTAAATATTTTAACTGGTGTTACAATAATTTAGGAAAAACTTGAAGTACATTAAAATTTTAAGATAAAAAAAATAAATCAGAAGAAATTTGAAGAGCAAAAGAAATATCTCAGTATTTATAAACATTATCACATTATGTTCATTATCACAGTCACTCAGGCCTGTCCAGGTGTGTGCACAATCCAGGTGTGTGCACAGCACACTAGAAAGAAAAGAGGCTTTATCTGAAGCGGTTAAAAAAATGTATAAACCATTTGTGCATGCAACAAAGAAAACTAAAATATTAGCTCTCACTGTTACATTATTAACAAAATTAGTAAATATTAAAGCACAGAGTGCAAGCTGATGGATGACGCTAATAGCTCAACATGCTACAGAGCAGGATAGATTTTGACTGCCTGTTACAATAACATTGCTTTAGTTTTCTGTGGCGCTTGAGTCAGAATTGAACCCGTTTTGTGTTATTTCAAGCTGTTAGTCTGTTATGTAGCATAGCGAGGCAGTGCCTATGAAACACAGTCATTTTTTCCCCTGAAGTTGTCAATATAAAACATACAAAGTAAAAAAATGTATTACTCAAATGTGTTTATCGGGTTTACACATCTGTTTTAAAGCTAGAAGGTAACAGAATAAGCATTGCTGTATTACCTCAACGGGCAAAACACATTTATTCAGCTCATTATTGGACTGAAAGTCTGGAAATGTCTAATTAAAAGAGCAGCTGTTAAATTTACAAAATAATTGTTCAGCCCAAGTGAGAACGTCTTGATGGTACAGGCAGTTAGTTACATGTATTTGTTAATTATGAATCTTTCTGGCCTGACATGACTAATAATTAGCCTAATTAACACTGATGGACTTGGCTTCACTCATGCAGTTGGACCCAGTGACAGAACAAGAAAGGATGAGGTTTTTGCACATACAGACAGACTCTCTCTCTCTCTCTCTCTCTCTCTCTCTCCCTCCCTCTCTCTCACACACACACACACACACACACACACACACACACACTGAGGCCCTGTCTAAGAGACACCCTCAGGGTGGAGTGTACCGGGGAACCACGTGCAGATGCAGGGATGCTTGAGCAGACGCTGGTGCAACGTGGCGAACAGACACACACGTAAGCATTTCAGGAACCGAAAGTTAAAGCTCAGCACGTCCTAATGCAGGAAAGGAAACTCATATTGACATCCAGAGAAAGAGGCTTACAAGAAGACAACAAATTTACAGTATTTTAAAATGTAAGACAGAAAATACAATAGTGGATACTGTAGCTCTGTGAGACTCAGATGTGCCTCTCTCTAACACCTCCACAGTGCAAACTGAGAGCATGTAAACATACAGTGATGTATGCCTGCCTCTGTGTGTGTGTGGCTGGGGAAAGGGGGGATGCTGTTTTCTGAGAGTATCTGAAAGGAGGAAAGGGAACAGCAGGGGTCCTAACTAGCAGGACTTATTTTTAGCCATGGTCATGAAGTTTGATCTAAGAGTTCTTGGGAATGAAGGGGGAGGGAAGGAAAAAGGCTCCAGACAAGACTTCCACAAAAGGACACTGAGTCTATTGGACACAAACAAAGTGAATTTGTGCCAGGTGGTATACTGGCGTTGTTGTCATGCAGCAATATTGACTTACTGTTGAAGCAGAAATGATAATGAAAATGTTGTTGACATCCATATATGTGCTCCATGGTGCTTCAAATTTTAAAGAATAGTTAAAATACATAAAAAATACACAAAGACAAAATATTTAATGAATCATTTTTTTCCTGAAATGTATTGTTTGTCTGGTTGGTGTTCACAGAAGTGTGTGAGGTTCCATTTGATGTGATGTTAATAAAAGAAAAATTCAGATCAGCATAATCAACATCATGTTAAGACATAAGCTGATAAACATGCAAACTTGAATATTATTAGATACCATCATATTTTTTGGAAAAATTAATATGATTTAATATCACTTAATTTTATTAGTACAGCCCAAATACTGAAAATAGTAATATTGATAGAGGCATTATTTAGAGACAAGAAAATAACCCACTTTATTCACTGAGTAGAGAAAGTAGCTTATGAATACGCATATTAAAGCCAACTTGTGTTTTAACTTCCTCTCTCAGCCAGTTTTGTGTCCGTTTTGAAACGTGGAACCTCCTGGTTACCGTCATTCTCTGGTGGTGTTACTTTCGCAGGTATTGCCATGGTTTTCAGTCCCCTGGGCCCTTCATCACTTTGACCCATACAGGTCACGCTAAACCAACATCGGTGGTCACCAGGGTTTAGCAGAGTCAAGTGATCACAATCCAATATTTGTATTCTGAGAATAAAGGCTATATTTGTCAGTTGACCCTGAACGTGCAAATCTGCAAGCAGCCATGAGAAAATGAGCATGACAAAGAAGGTAAAGTAAGCTTTTAAGTCTTCTAAGGGCATTGGAGGAGGGATCTAGGCTCTAGCTCCGCTCTACACAGTTCTTTTGTGTTCTCATGTACTCAAAACTGATTTTGTACCAAGCTTTCAGGTTTTGAGAAGCATAATACATACAAACAATGACTGTGTAATTTATTTTGGTGATTATTACCACAATACTAGTCTTTGCAATCATAGCACCGAAGACTATGGCAATATGTAGTTACGTATAGCTCCTTAACAATTCACAAAAGTTGCTGTGTGCTGTGACCATCTCAGTTTCTGTGGGTGTTTAGACTAATCAGGACAGTCGTAATGGTCTAAATAATGCAGGCCAATCCTTTTTCATTCCAAATCTAGGGTTCGCTGAAGTGGTTTAGTATGAGGCATAGTACATTTCTGTATTTTTTGTTACCGTATTATTATCACGTCATAGTGTGCAACCCTACAAACCACTCTTAATGTTAACTCTCCAGCATATCCCCATGTCTACCGAGTTATGTGCATTGAAGCAGCTCAGATGTTTATAAATGGTGGGGTTGATGTGAGCGCCCGAAAGCTTCTGTTCTCTGTGCATCACCGCCTTAGGATGGATCAGTGATTTCGAAATGAATTTTGAGTTGTTTTGTGTTCGGCCCACAGTAGCGTCTAGCTGTTTAATTCCCAGCACCCGGTGCCAGAGAGGGGATTTGTGGTGCATCCGCCGCACCGGGGCAAGCCGATCACAGCCAACACAGCAGAAATGTGCAGTTACAGGCTGTGGCTGGGTGTTGCCTCACCAGTCAGGCAATTGTTAACTTGCGCCATCTGCTGCTCTGTCCTGAGCTGAGACGCAGGAGTAGGATTACACATCTTCGTTTTTCTGCTGGGCACCAACTAAATGCCAATGCTGAGGCAAATACTTTTTGCTGTGGTCAGCCGCGGCATCGACAGCCTTGCACCCCTCCAAATTGTTAACCCTCCCCCCACAGCTTTGCACAGTGCAGCCAATGGCAAAGGATTGGCAGGTAGCCAACATAACCTAGCGTATTTAGGAGGGTTACATTCTTGCAGTAAAAGTGAATGGACACAAAGCCTTCAGCATTCCTCTCTCCCAGCACATTTTTTAAAGGGGAACTCGAATTCATTCTGCAGCCAGTTGTTCTAAAACTCCGTGCCGTATAACAGTGCCATAAGCTCAATAATAACGCACAGTACATTAAGTTTGTTAATAATCATAGAACGATATTAAGGAACTGACTTTTTAAAGTGATTGTCATTAATTGCGCCAAATGACCAGCATGAGCCGATGGATGGTAAGATGTGTAGCGGGACTCTGGGACGAAACATTACTGCAAAGCATCTCTTCATTGAGCTTAATTAGGCTATCGATCATGTGGTTCATAGCCTTCTCATTTCATAATGGCATTATTTTCCCTGTGTGGCCCAGTCTGAGCATTATGTGTGTGTGGTGTTTTCAAGGACCGGAAGTTGACAAAGGCGGAGCAGCAGCGTTTCAAAGAGGAGGCAGAGATGCTGAAAGGTTTGCAGCATCCCAACATCGTGCGCTTCTACGACTCCTGGGAGTCGGTGCTGCGAGGGAAGAAATGCATCGTCCTAGTCACCGAGCTCATGACCTCAGGAACACTTAAAACGTCAGTGCCCGTGCTTTCTCTTTCCTTTTTACTGTTTGTCTCCTGCTTTCTGAGTCTGAACCCCTGGTTATTTATAATCTGAAGGACACAGTGACAAAACAGAGTGGAGCTGTGAGGAAGAAGCACCCGTGCTATGTAGTCTTGTTTCTATGGTGATATGCTGCAAGGTATTCTCCACCCAAAGCCTGGGGATGCAAATCATGACCAGTTGGCATAACCTCATTTGCATTTGCCAACTATCTATTTTATGAAGATTATTCACATTATTCACAAAGAGTAAATGCAACTTTCACAACCGATCAGATCTGTGTGTGTCATAACACATCCAAAATAACATATGTAGCACTTTTTTTTCTGTAACAGACAGTGTCGCAAGGCAGCTTTATAAATACAGCCTACTTCACAGACGCACACCTGTTTTGAATGACTGTGGTTGCTGTGCATTTTACAGATACCTGAAGCGCTTTAAGGTGATGAAGCCAAAAGTGTTGCGCAGCTGGTGCAGACAGATCCTGAAGGGCCTGCAGTTCCTGCACACACGCACACCACCAATTGTCCACCGAGACCTCAAATGCGACAACATCTTCATCACAGGCCCCACTGGCTCAGTGAAGATTGGTGACCTGGGCCTGGCCACACTCATGAGAACCTCCTTTGCTAAGAGTGTCATAGGTAAATATACTGCTCAACTTTACAGATTCTGATGGATCATAGTATTGTTGTCACTCTATGTGGTGTGTCCAGGTGGCCCTTGATGTAGAGAAAGCTTTTGCTGTACCTACAGTATGTCATTGTTCCACTTCAAACTCATTTTTCTCCAGAAATAGGCTACATACTAAAAATTTCTCCAGAAATAGGCTACACACTAAAAGTTTCGTTAGATAAACTTTGTGTCTTTGCCCAGGTACCCCAGAGTTCATGGCTCCAGAGATGTATGAGGAGCACTATGATGAGTCTGTGGATGTCTATGCCTTTGGCATGTGTATGCTTGAGATGGCTACATCTGAATACCCCTATTCTGAATGCCAGAATGCTGCACAGATCTACCGCAAAGTCACCAGCGTAAGGGGTCTTCGTACTGTTCCATTTAATGATGTAGGGTTATTGTGATTTAGTTGCATCTAATTGCTGACTGGAAAGGTTTGTTCCACACTGACATTTATTTAGGCCAGATTTAATGTTTTGTAATGTTGATTGACCCAGCTGGATTTTACCTGGGAAAAGGGAAAGGCATCAAGTAAAATTAAACATTCAGTACCATGTCTGCTGTTTTTCTTTGCAGGGGATCAAGCCCGCCAGTTTTGACAAAGTAAATGACCCAGAAATTAAAGAAATAATCGAGGGCTGCATTCGTCAGAACAGAGGGGAACGGTAGGGCATGTTTCAAAGCTGTGTTGGTATAGTTCACAGAAATGTTAAGCAAAGCGAGAGGGACACTTTCACTTTTCCTGTCTTCATCACTGTTACACCCATAGGCTTTCCATTAAGGATCTCCTGAACCATGCCTTCTTCGGTGAGGACACAGGTGTGCGGGTGGAGCTGGCTGAGGAGGACACAGGTTGCCAGGATTGCCTGGCTCTGCGCATCTGGGTGGAAGAGCCTAAGAAGCTGAAGGGAAAACACAAGGACAACGAGGCCATTGAGTTCAGCTACGACTTGGAGAATGACAGTGCTGAGGAAGTGGCACTAGAGATGGTGAGGAGTCGCATTTGTACTGTGATGACACCATGCATGCCAGGGTGAAGTAATCAGATCGGAATATAGCCATAGAAGCTGTATCAAACATTGGAGGAGCAGTGTTGTTTCCATCAATGTCGAGCACTATGAAGAGCGAGTGATTTCGCCACTCTGCGATAGAGCCAATTGCAAAGCACCCACATCTGCACAGCTCCCAAAACTAATATATCCTTAGCTGCTAATATGTAATAATACTTCAAGTGTGATGATTATTTTCAGTGCCAGAGTTACATGTGTGAAGTAGCAATGGCCATGGTCACAACAAACTTACATTACCATAAACACCTTCCAAAAAAAGAAAACACATTTTACTGCTAAAATATGTGAAAGCGGTTCAAGGGATGCTGACAGGTTTTAATATGTAATCATTTAATTTAAGAAAGTAAAAAGTCTCTACTTTTTTCAGTTACCAATACAAATATTGTATTTTATGTCCATAACATGCAGTATTAGTGAAGAGGGTAATTAAGGAGAGAGAGGCACAAAGAGAAAGTGACACAGAGAGTATGGTATTGGTATGCTGACACAATTGATGACTGCATGCAATTTATCATCAAACTTTAATCTGACCTACATTCTTTTTCTCTCTATACACTTTCATTACTCTTTTCTCACTGTATCTTGAGCATGCACTGTAGTTTAGGTGACCCAGACAAATTTTCAGCATTGCAAGCCATTTTCTGTTGCAAGGAACTAGGTCAGCAGTGGTAGACTTCTAAAGAGCCAAACCTGGTCAGGAATCTATTACCCAACAAATTTTGCTTTTTGCAAAATGACTCTTATGCAAGCTATTGTGATGTGCATGGCGCAACAATATATCAGCATTCTGAATTTATACTTTGTCTTTATATGTGGTTTGGGTGGGCTGGTATGAAGTGGTCAGCAACCTCACCTGTGATTTAAGGGTGAGTTCAGTGGTATTACACTGATTATTACAATTTTGTATAATTTATATGTCTCTCTCTCTCTCTCTCTCTTTCTCTCTCTCTTTCATTCTTTGCTCTCCCCAGGTAAAGTCTGGGTTTTTCCACGAGAGTGATGCGAAGGTGGTGGGCAAGTCTATAAGAGACAGGGTGGCTCAGATTAAGAAGTCTCGTGAGAGACGACAGCAGCAGAATCTGGATGTGCGTCGGGACTCTTCTGCACTTGCTTCGGCTTCTTTCTCATATCCGCACCCCTCCTGCCCCTCCTCGCTGGGCCCCGGGGCTCCTGCTGCTATAGCTGCTACTCCTGTCGGGGCCACTGGGGGGCAGGTAGAGGCAGAGGACTTACCAGAGGTGGACCAACATGTTCGACAGCAGATTCACAGCAGCACCACACTTGCCCCTACAGGTAACTCACTCACTATGGAGTATATAGATGTGAAATAGATGTGTCATAGATGTGAATATAGATGTGTCAGCTGCTACTGATCATAGTGATCACAGTGCATATAGTGATGAGTTTCTCAGGTAAGTAATACTGAATGTGACTTTGCCTTTGGCTTTAGGTATTCATACAGCAACACAGAGCCTGATACTAACCCTTTTTTGCCAATTCAGGTGCTAAAATGTTGTGTACAGAACTGATTTACAGGCCATAATGTACAGTTTCTGATGTTTAAGACTGTGCACAGTACTTTTTCGTGATACACAATATGCATCACAGTGTGAGGTTGTAACTGACAAAAATGCACTGAAAACAAATGCGGTCATGCACTATGAATACAATCATTTTTATGGAACACTTTATATACTGTGCTTGACTAAATAAAATCAAGGAGGATTATTTATTCTCTTTTTTGTTCAGTGCTCTTTAACCCTAAGAACAGTGAATTCTTTTAAACAGTGCCATGCCCTGTAGAGTGAAATCGGTTCAGCAAAATAACTTCAGCAAAGTAAATGGACCTTGCTACCCACCGTGCAGCAACATCAGTCACCAGGAAAAGTCAGCCGGCACATACCTTGCAAGCTTTTGCAAGAAAAAGGAAAACATTGATATGCTGATATGATCCCAAGGTGTACATCATACATACATTGTTGGACAATAGATATACTTACTAAAAATGACCAAGTGCTTTAGGACGTAGGCTACAGAGCAAGCTTGTGACTGAAAAGTTTGTGGCTCAACCTGAATGGTCTCTTATAATCTGGCACTACTGAGGTAACTATGTTGCTTTGATGATTAGGTTATGATTGTCCACAAGAGCATGTGTGTTTGTTTTTAGTTCTTAATGCACTTTTAGAGAAAATATATGCATTCTGTTTTTTAAACACAAAGCGTAGCTACAGTGTTTTCACTTATACTTACAAAATAACAAAAAAGTCTGCGCTGATTTTCTGGAGACTGTGAATCTTGACATGTATTTTTATGTTCTGTTTTGTCTTAAATTAAATGTAGACGAACATGTTGGCCTCCAAGCTCATAGCCTGTTTTTCAGTGGTAATCATTGCATCATAATACCAAACTCTCTATCCTCTACACCTCTAATCACATATTTGTGATTGTACTCACCAGAGACCAGCCAAAGCTCATCATATATTTGTAAATGTACTCCTCAAAGGGTTCCTCAGAAAAACGTATTTTGTCATAATTCGTCACAATAAAGATAACAATATTGTCATTTTGCCTCCCCGAGTTTTAGCAGCAAAGGGCAGCTCCTAAAACCAAGAACAATGAGGCACAATGAGGAAACAAAATATTCCTTGATGCAACTGTAGTATTCACTGCAATCCATTTTTGTTTCCCAAATTTAACAGAATGTCTGTGGAAAAGATCTTGATTGATTTACATCTCTGTCTTTTCATCACTGAACTTGCATGTTCCCTTCCATCCCAAGATTGCTGCCTCACTATTTAACTGTGTTAAAACCTGTGCATCAGCTGGCATGCCCGAATGCTAGGCATTGCTTTATTTCATATGGCCACATAAGTACTGATTGCTAGTAGTGACACTTCTTTCTTATATATTTTCAGAGGTGGAAAGCCTCTCTGCAGTCAGTGGGGAATCATTTGCGAGTGGGCAGAGCCAAGCCTACCCTGTAGCTGGAGAATCGGGGAACCCTTATGCGCATGCCCAAACACGCTACCCTGCTGGAACCTCTGTACGTACTGCTTTCTTGAGAACCACTATCACTAACTGTATGCTTGGAAGTCTTGTGATCTAATATGTGATTTTGGGTTTGTTGTTTTTGATTCATTGTAAAACAAGCACTCAGAAACCACCACTCTTGTGAAATCGGTCAGAATTAAACATTAGTTCAATTTTAAAACTGCACACTGGCAATAAACGAAAAAAGGTCTTTTGTCAAAGGAATATATACATTGGTGGATAAACACTGTTTTCTTTATTTATCAGGTAGTGCAAAGTGCAGGGACAGTGTCTCACCCTCAGATGCTTCCGATTGGTCAAAGTGGAGGGCTTCCAAATGTGCCTATTGGCCAGAGTGGTGGGATATCTGGCGTGTCCATTGGCCAAAGTGGTGGTGGGGCTCCTAGCATTCCCATGTCACAGACTTTCATTCAACCAGTCGCTATGGCAACACAGGTCTCATCTGGTGTACCGCAGCAGTATTCTCAGGTGATTGTCTCCCCTGTGTCCAGCTTCTCTTCCTTCTCTTTATATTCTCTTTTTGTCAGCATTTCACTGGACACAGTATTGCACACTGGATTTAATGTAATAAGGATCCAGGGAGACTTGAATCAGAAGTGCAGGTACACCTACCTTAGAACAGCAGCCTGTATTTTTTTTCATGTTACTATGCAGATTTGTCTTTCATGGAATATAAGGAGCCACCACTAAAGCATTTCACACTTTGTATAAAAAGGAAGAACATGCGATCACAACTGTTTTTGAATGATGCATGTGGTGTTAAGTTTCCACAATGCTCAGTTCACAACTAACATGTTTTTTCCACTGTCATGCTGAGGGTTTAACACCACCTGGATAAGATATTCATAAACTGTTAGGAGCAGCATAAGTGATCTATTATGAAACAGATTTCATCAAGAGTCAATATTGCTGCAGTATTACCAGTTGAAATCCCTAATAGTAATCGTTAGAAATGTTTGACTGAACTAATCTTCATTTAGGCTGTTTTAATAACGATTGAAGATAAAATTCAAAATGAAGATACAATTCAAATGACAACTTGAAGATTCAGAGAGTTCTATTCTATGACACATATGCAATGCTACCGCATCGCACTGAGAGCCAATCAGAACTAGCAAAACTATAACTGTGATTGTACTTTCCTAGTGTTACTTTTAACCAAACCTTAACAGTAATAACAGTTGTAAATGAACTCATGTCAGCCTGGTGCAATAGAATTCAGCATGGTAGTGTGAAAACAATTTACATGATCATGGCCTGAATGCTGTGATTTTTTTGATGATTTTTAAAGATTCTGTTAGTTCAAACTTCATTAAAAGAAATTATTAATTTTCAAACGGAAATGTTAAATTCTCATTCCGGTCACTGAGTGTTTATTTAGTCTTACTATTTAGACAAAAGAACGCAGACTGTCAGATAGCATGAACATTAGTTAGGGACATGCTGATAGCATGTACCGGACCTCAGATTGCACATTATCCTGTTACCCATGGATGATTAATGACCCGTACTAATGCTTACTCTTGCTCTCTTTTTCCCTCAACCCTTTCTTTCCCACAATTCATTCTTTTTCACGATCACTTTCATTCTATGCTCTCCCCAATCATTGCTATTTTTAAACACAATCTACAGTCCCTTGCCACATATCCCACAGATGTGCCACAAATGGCTCTCCACCAGCCAGGAGAGGCAGTAGCTCCCCATGCTTCTCTCATACAGTCACAGTCATACATAACCCCCATTTCACCCCAGGCACCCATTAACACCCTGTCTGCTTCCATCTCTGCTGGGGAACCCGTAGGATCACTATTGGGTAACGTGATACCACAGACTCAACAGACCCAGTCTAGTGTTGCACCTGTGCAGCCGCCTGAAATCGCACCCCAACAAGCTGCAGTTCAGCCACAACAGATAGTGTTAGATCCACAGAATACATTGTTACAACAACAGCCACCACCATCACAACAAACAAATGTGCAACCACAACCCCAGGTAGTTCTATTACAACAACAGATGGACCAACTTCAGCAGCAGAGCCTTTTACTGCAACAGCCCTCTGCTTCATCAGGAATACAACCTCAGCAGATCAAGCAGCCGCAGGTGGTTTTGCAGGAGCAGCAGCTGCTTTCAGGTGCACCTCAGCAGCCATACATTCCACAACAGCAACAGCAGTCTCTGGCTCACTCTCAGTATGTGGAGTCTCAGCAACAGGTATACACACAGCAACCTGGGGGAATGCCCCAGCATCAGCAGTCAGTAATTCAGACACAGGTCCAGCAGCAGGTTTCAGTTCAGCAGCACTCATTAGAACAGCAGCAGCAGAAACCACAGTTGTTACTGCAAACGCAGCAGAATCAACAGGTATATGTGCCACGACAGGCCGAGCCGCAAGAGCAGGCCGTGTTACAGCAGGCAGCAGTGATGCAGTCAACCCCTCAGCCATTACAAACCATAGAGAAGCAACATGCAGCCCTTGTCATACAACAGCAAATGGAGCAACAAAAGCAACAGCAACAACAGATAGAGCAACGACAAATACTTCTCCAACAACAACAAAGTGCTGTGGTACAACAGAAGATGGAACAACAACAGCACACTCTACAACAGCAACAGCAAATGGAGCAACAACAAGCTATGTTAAAACAGGTGGAGCAGCAAAGACAAAAACAGGCATTATTGCAGCAGCATTTAGAGCAACAACATGCTTTATTGCAGCAGCAACAACTAGAGCAGCAACAAGCTATGCTACATCAACAACAGCAGTTTGAACAGCAGCAAGCTTTGTTAAAGCAAAAACAACCACCGTTGGAACAACAGCAAGCACTATTACAGCAACAGCAGCTTGAGCAGCAAGCTCTTGTGCAACAGCAGTTAGAACAACAACAGGCACTCTTGAAACAGCAGCAAATAGAGCAGCATCAACATACTCTATTGCAGCAGCAGCTAGAGCAACAACAGAAGCAAGCTCTGTTACAGCAACAACAACAAGCACTGCTCCAGCAGCAACAATTGGAGCAACAACAAGGTCTGTTACAGCAAAAACAACTGGAGCATCAGCAAGCTTTGCTGCGGCAGCAGCAACAGTTGGAGCAACAGCAGCAGCCGATGCTTCAGCAAACTCCACACTTACAACTTACACAGCCTCAAAAACAGCAACAGACTGAACAGCAAGCACTTCATCGTCAGATTGATCAACAGCAGCAAGTGTTACTACAACAACAGAGAGAACAGCACTTGCAACATCAGGCATTGCTGCAGCGCCAACAGCAGATTGAGTTACAGCAGCACCAGGCTTTATTTAAGCAACAACAGGAACAGCAGCAGATACAACAGCAAGCTTTGTTGTTACAGCAACAGCAGCAACAGCAGTTGGACCAACAGGCAGCTCTGGGACAACATCACAGTGGACAACAGAAAGCTGTCACTCTTGAAACTGTACAACAGCAGCAGCAGGCTCTACTCAAGCAACAACAGGAGCAGCAGCAACTACAACAGCAAGCCTTGTTATTACAAGAGCAGCATCAACAGTTGGACCAACAGGCAACTCTTGGGCAACATCACAGTGGACAACAGAAAGCTGTCACTCTTGACACTGCACATCAACAGGCTCTGTGCAAACAGCAGGAACATCAGCAGCAAGCTTTACTCAAACAACAGCAGGAACAGCACCAACTACAACAGCAAGCTTTGTTAATACAGCAACATCAGCAGCTGGACCAACAAACAGCCCTTGGGCAACTTCACAGTGGGCAAAAACAAACAGCAATGCTTGAGACAGTTCAACAAATCAGTCAAACACCGCAGAGTATGACTCAACAAATCACATCCCCACCTCATCAGACACATACAAGTCTAACTCAACAACAAATAGACCAAGAGCAGCAAGCATTCATGCAGCAGCAAACTGTTCTCTCACATCTCAAACATAGAACATCCATTGTGGAGTCACCTGGAGTTCCAGTTATTGGTCAAGCAGTATCACAAATGGTTAGCTCCCAAATTCCAAGTCAAATGCAAACCCCAGTCCACATTCAGCAGCTTATACCAACTCCATCAACAGTTCAACCTCAATCACAAATCCATCATGAAGTTGAACCTGTTCCACAAATCCACGGTCAAATCCCAGTGCAGATCCAAAGTCATTCAACACCACTGTCAATGGTTCCAGTTCCGGGTCAGATTCCGCAAGCAGTCCAACAAATCCAAGCTCCAGGACAGACCCCAGCACCAGTACAGTCACAAATACAGACCCATACTCTCCCAGCACAGGCACAGGCTCAGATGGTCCAACAGGGGCAGAGTCTTCCAGCTCAAGTCGTACCATCTCAAGCTGTGGCTCCAGTCCTTTGTCAAGTCCCATCAGTAGCTCCTGCAGCTCAGGTATCAAGCCAGGTGCAGCCTCAAGCACAGGCCCCTTCTACCTTGCTGGCAGCACAGTACACTCAAGTTCCACAGGTTGGTCAGCAGACCATCCAGCCGGTTCAGATGGACCTTAGACATGGCGCACAGCAGCATCATCTTCCATCTCAACAGTATCACCAAACAGGGCTGTCGCCAGTATCAGTGGAAAGTTCCATTGTTGCATCCTCAGCTACTGCAGTGCCCACCACTTTGACTACCACACAGCAGTACTTGCAGCAGACAGGCCAGTCTCAAGTTCAAGTCCAGGCACAGACCCAGGCTGTCCTACATGTGCAGCAGCAGCCAGTTAGCGTGGCAATGCAGAATGCAATGCAACCCATTCCCCCTGTACAACCTCAAGTTCCTCAACACTATGAACAGCAGATGCAGCCAGTGCAGCAGCTAGCACGACCACAGATTCAAGCCCAGCCAGTTTTGACACCTGTGCAGCAGCCTATTCCATCACAACAAGCTCCAGTGGTTCTAGATCAACAGCCATCTCAAGCAGCATCTGTAATTCCTTCTCAAGTGCCACCAAGCCAGGTTCCCCAAACTCAAGTGAGGACTGTCCCACTTTACAGTCAGGTTGTAGCTTGTCCTCCACCTTCACCACAACACCAGCCACAAACAATGCTGTCTGCCCATACTCACACCCAGACAAGCACCCAGGCACAAACACATACGCAGACACAGACACACATTCAAACACAGGCACACTCACATACACAGACACACACCGAGACACCAGGCATGTTTGCACAGCCACCTTACCCGCAGGCTGCATTTCAAGCCCCACAGATCCCTTCCAGTCCATCCCATACCTCCTTCCAGACATCTTCCACCCTGACAAGCCTTCAGTCTGCTCCCCCAGCAGCAGAATTCCCTGCCCCAGCTCAGGCACAGCAGTGCCAGGCTGGACTAATTAATATGGTTCCTACATCCCCTCCTCCTGTCAGTGCTTCACAGCCCCTTGGTTCTAACGGCCCTGTCCTTCCCCCGACTTCACTGGCAGACTGTGACTCTGCATTGCTGGGCATTGCGCAGGTACAAAAGCACATCCCTTTTAACGTAACACTGTACTTCGTAGTTGCATGGCAGGATACCCCATACAATTTTGAGGGCAAAGAGATATAATGTTAACCCCCCTCTAATTCAGTTTAATATAAATTCTGTTACTTTGTATGCTTTAAATCACAGCTAAATACTCCACCTCAAAATCAAACCTATACTTACATAATCACGCTTGTTATTTCTGGGGTGTTTTGATTTGTTTTCTGTGAACCTTTTAAGACTTTTAAGACTGACAATTATTATTTGTCAGTATTATTTTGCATTGATCTAAAATGTATTCTGTTGGTATTTGGTGCTTTTTGTATATATGTATTTGCTTATGTCTTCATCTGAATGAACAGGAGAGCCCACACCAGTCTGGCAATCGACATTCTTCATCGGGGTATGTTTCAGACTTTTACACCCCTCTCATTTATTTAACTCATCATTTATGACTCACATCTATTAAACATTTTCAGCAGCACTAATGAATTTCAGTAATAGCCATTTCAAGTAGTGGGTGATGTGCAACAGTATGGGACGTGACTAAGCAAATGAATAACCAGGAATGATTTACTATTCTGAGGTTCATCCATGAACCTGGAAAAGTAATGGATTTTAACCACCAAGAGAAGGAGGCACAGTTACTCTGACCGTGGCAGGAAGAGTGGCAACATATCATACATATCATATCATGAGAGAATGAAATTTGTTATTATAAGAAATCATTTCTTTTTGTCTCTTCACTTCGAAAATAGGCTTCTTTTCATTTGTTAGGAAACATGTATCTGCATGTTATATTCTGATTTGCATTTGAACATTTGCTATCAGGCCTGCTCCAGCCTACGGAGACGAATCTCAGTTACTCATAGTCAATGGGAAACTGGAGAAAGTGAAGTCTCAGAGGAGGTCTTCCTACCAGCGGCCTGAGAGAACCACTCACTTTCAGCTAAGCATGCTGCAGGTCAGTTTTAACTATATTCATAATGAAATTGTGTTACAGTATATTGAATAAGCAATAAGAACTTGGCTGCTAAGAATATAGTTCACTAAAAGCTAAACAAGACTAAACATTTATGGATTTTGTAGGTATCAAAGACTGGAGACAACATGGTGGAGTGCCAGCTAGAAACCCATAGTAACAAGATGGTCACGTTCAAGTTTGATATTGAGGGAGATGCACCTGAGGACATAGCAGATTACATGGTAGGAAATTTAGCTGTTTAATTGTGAATTTTACATTTAGTACAAAAAATGCTGCTTAGTGTGTTTGTGTCCTTGCTTGCTGAGAATGAAATGTTTTGCTGTGGCTTTACAGCTTTCACTTGCTCTATTGGTGAAATTCTATATATCGTCTTGTGTAGGTGGAAGAAGACTTTGTCCTTGATTCAGAGAAGGAGAAATTTGTAGAGGATCTGAGGTCTATAGTAAAGAAAGCCCAGGAGATTCTCAGCACTCAATCTCAGGTCTGGCTGCTCTTGCTTTGTAAAACCCTACATGGTCTATACATCTTAATTTTATCCTAACATATTGTTATAATTTCTCGCTGTGATTTTTGTTCAGTGGTTACTGTTTGCTTAAAATAATCCTTAAGATTAACGTGTTATCCCCCCCTTCTCTCAGACTGGATCTATGGAGCAGTTACATGTGAGCACTCCAAGTTCAGCTAGTGAGTGTTTTGTTTAATTTTTCATTAGTTGGTAATGCTTAGTTTGCTTAGTGTAAAGATTTTTAATGACTAGTTATTATAACTTACTATTTAAGTCAACTTTGCCTTCTGTTATCAGATACTAATAGAAAAAATTACTGTATTGACAGCACTGATGAATTCCTTCCCTCTCTCACTTTCTATTAGTGGACTCTGCCCCTCAGTCTTCTCCAGTGGGTCGCTGGAGATTCTTCATCAACCAGACCATTCGCCATCGTGACTCTCACTCCAATCAAGGAGCTGTCACTCCACCTCCTGGAGGAGAGAGCCAGAGCCCCAAAACCACAGAAACTGAGAGAGGTAATCAGCACCAACATTGTCCACTTTAGAACAGGCATGGAATTAAGACTGATATGTCTTTCAGATGACTTAGTAATGTAGATTTCTTTACTATTATTTGTATAACATTTTGTGATCAGAGCTCTTAGTTTAGTATTGTTGGTTCATGATATGTCTTTATTGAGAGTGACCATTTGTCCATGCTTGCTGTAGCTTCAGACCATGAAGTTTCTCAGCAGTCAGACAGCCTATCTGGAGTCACATCTCCTCCGTGTTCATCACTTTCGGCGGCTTCCCACCCCACTGTCATGTCTGTCCCAGCCTCAGCCACTGTTTCCTCTGGTCCTGATGCCGCTGCCTCAGACTCTTCCAGCTCTGCCCCACCAGCTCATGCGTTCCCAGCCTCAGCAGCTACCGCAATCCCTCAAGACATAACAGCTACACCCCAGCCTGCTGTTGAAAAAGTTTCTGCAACCATTATTCAAGCACCAGTTCCTAATCTGGCCCTTCCTGTTTCCTCTTTCCCAGTGACTGAACCTGTTCTTGCCCCTGCCTCTAACATGGTCTCAAAAGGTGGACCTGGTGCCATAGTGCACAGCGTGCCTGAGAGCCAGCAGGCTCTCTCTGACTCCTCTGCTCTTAGCGCCCCAGCAGTTTCCATGTTAAATCAGGGTGGTCAAGTACGGCAGCAGCAACAGCAGCAGTTGAACCAAGCTCCAGTAACAACAATACAGAAGAACGAGGTGCTGCAGCCAGGCCTACCACTCCAACAACTCGCAGAGACACCACCAATACAACCTGCAGTGGTCAGTATTGATCAATCTCAGATTCAACAAAAACAGATTCTGTTACAGCAACAACAACAATTGCAGCAAACCATGCATCAGCTAAATCAACAAGTTCAGCTACAGCCTACTCACCCAGAACCACACAGCCTGCTACAGCCGATAGAGTTAGTGCCTCAACCTCTAGCCCAAACCAATGTTCCCGCAGGCCTTGAGCAAAACACACAGTTTATGGCCTTTCAAGCTCAGCATCCAGGATCTCACTTGCTCCCAGCACAGCACTTGGTATCACAGCAAATACCACAACCACAGGGACAGCACGAACCTCCGCCGCAACCACTAGGACAACAGGCTGTCCACCTACATATTCAGCAACAGCATGCTAGCCTGGAGCAGATGCAGCCACAAGCAGTGGTGCAGCAGCAGGCAGTGCCCATGCAGCAATACGTGCAACAGGAATCCTTCCAAGATCCGTTACAAAAGAGAGCACAAGCTCAGTCAATGAAACCACAGCAGATACATGCTGAGCAAATGCAGCCTCAGCCAATGGTACAACAGGTGCCACAGGAGACACTACCCTCCCAGCCGGCTGCACCACCCATGCAGAAGCAGCCGTCTTTACAGCAGTCTGAATCAGAGCTTTCTACTGGTGAGGCCAGCATTACAGACGATAGCCACTCTGCTCCTCTCCAGCTTTCGTCTGATGTCACTCTACCCCCTCTGCCACTCTTGGAAACAGCCGTTCCACCAGTGACCCACATGCTCACGCCGTCCCCCGCCCAGCCATCCTCAGTGGCTGAGTCAGACAGTGAAGGCCCCCCAAAAATTGAGTTTGTCGACAACCGTATAAAAACACTGGATGAGAAACTGAGGACTCTTCTGTACCAGGAGTACAGTGGCAGTGGAACCCCGTCGACAGGATCTGCCTCTGCACACGCGGCCGCCTCTGCCTCGGCCACTTCAGTCTCCGCCGGGGGTGATGAGTCCTCTGAGTCCCATTCGCTGCCTCCCTCTGCTTTCCCACCTCCTCCAGCCTCCTCTTCCGATACATCTCCGCACTCCTCCTCTTGCACCACCTCCTCCACCACCCCACGCTCCTCTTCCACCTCTCCAGATGGAGAAAAGGAGAGAATGGGAGAGGAGGACGTGACCCAGTCTGCTCCGGCCCCCTCTACTGCTGTGGAGTGCCAACCTGCATCCTCTACCTCCCCTCCCTGCTCCCTTCTGGCCCCATCACAGGAGCCTGCACCAGGACTTCCACCTGGTGAACCTTCAGTTCTTGTAAGTTGGGTCTGTAAAAGTGTACCCAGGCTTTTTTCGTCTCTGTTCATGTTGAATATCTTTCACTGACGATGAACATTTGACTTTATATTTCTGGGCATATAGTTAGTCAACATAGTCAGTTATGAAAAACATGAGGTGTTTTTATTGTTGATGCACTCTGTAATGGTGTTTATTGTTCAATTGATACATTTGCTAAAATGATTTCCTGTACACTACAGGAAGCGTTTGCAATAGCTTTAATTCTTCTGAGGCCCCAATATGAAAACCAGTTTTAAGGAGCTACAAATTCTGATAACTATGACCAACATAATTTAACATGATCAACAATTAAATACACTCCAGTAGTTTTAGTTTTAGTTAGACACGGCTGTAGTGAATGTCATAGTGGTTTCGTGGTTTAGCTGTTTCTGTAGTCTTAAATTCTGCTCTGTTGGTATCAGTGGTTTTGATATGTTATCCTTAGGGTTTAAGTTTACCATTTCAGCCATTATAGGTGTAATGAATCGGAGTGTTGCATTTGGTGACTCTCAGCGTAATAGATTCCGTAAGGTGTTTTTACAGCATGTAAAACAAACCACTAAGTATTCGTGTTTTATTTTTGTGATCATTCATAAACCCACAGGATATAAACAGATATTACTTTGACCAAACCATGAAAAAGTTGCGCCTTTAAAAATTGCTTTTGCATAAACAGAACTAACCTGTTGATTCTTATGTAATATGTATGTGTGTACTTCTCCATTACTGTACTCACACATCTCCACATCTCCATCTCCTACTCCTTGCCCTGTGTGGCATCCAGGCTGCCCCCTCCCTTTCTGAAAGCAGTGTCCCCGGAGATGTCCTGTGGCCTCCCCCTTCCCAGCAGCCCACCCCCCTGCGGCCTGGACAGCACCAGCAGCAGCAAAATGCAGGAGGTGGATATTTTGGCCTAAACCTGACATGTCCTAGTATCAGAAATCCTGTTAGCAAGAAATCCTGGACTCGCAAATTCAAAAGCTGGGCGTGCAAACTGCGCCACTCCACCAGCTTGTTCAAGAAGCCCAGAGTCCAGCAAGGTAGCGTCTGCACAGAGCGCGAGCGAGAGCGAGTGAGGGGTGTGGGTGGGCTAGGACGTTAAATGAATGTGTAGATTACAAGTAATATAACACATGTAGTTGACCCTTACTTTCCTAGATAGGGATTGTATTAAGAAGTATTAGAATTAGGCTTTAGAATATTATTAGTATTAGTGTTTAGGATATTATATATTAATAATTATTAATCCTAATAGTTGTTTTCATAGGGACGTGACTGTCATTGTCTCACTCTGTACTGATACCACTACATTATTTTATAGCAGTACATTTAACATTTTAGCATCCTTAGTTTTAAGTTGCTGGACTTTATGTTGTAGCTTCTTTTCCTTTGTTTGCATGGGTTACCCAGGGGTAAGAACAGTGGAGAGGGGAGGGGAGCAGAAGGAAACCAGTGCTGTATCTGAGCGTCCAGACATTTTGCAGTGCTTTAAAGTCAAGCGTAGCCCACCCCATCTACCCCTCACCTGCCTGCACAGTTGGGCTTCCCACCTGACCAGGCCCATGCTGCCCTGGTCCAAATCACATTTGCTGAATAGGTCGAACCACTTGGGCCAGACGACGCAAAGTTTGCACCTGCAATTTGTGTTAAGCTTGCTTTAAATTTAATCACAAGACAATTTAGTTCTGTTTCATCATTCACCTGGAAAAACAAAGCATGTGCAAACTCTTTGCTTGAGAGACAAAACTGTCTGGCCTAATAGGTGAGCACTCTCTGTCAGGTTTGTTTTTGACTAATTTGTGAATGGATTTTATTTTTACTATTTGGCCTAAGCACCACTTGGCATAGAGTAAAACTTTATCATTTGACATTATCTTAAGTCTAAAGCTTGTAGTAAATGAAGGTGCAAATCAAAGGCACAGAGCATATAGTTCATAAGCTTGCTGTGTAATTAGAAATGGATATTACACTCCAAATATGGAGATTAACAGACCTGTAGGCTAGCCAGTTTTAGTTTAGGGATTGTTGCATTATGTTGTAGTACGACTATTTTCTCTAATTTAATGGTTTGCAGAATGCTTTCTGTTCTTCATCAGTCAATAATAATTTGTTAGTACGTTATCTGAGCCTTAGGTGATATCCTGTTCTTTGCTGCCTGGGTAGGCTTTTGGATTTTCTTTTTCTTTTTTATATTACTGCATTTCTAACATAGTATAGGATCACATTAAGCAGCAGTGCTACATGTTTATCTGTTTTTTGGTATTTCATATACATGAACATATATATCTCAGCATCTTGTATATGTTCAAAATGTATGTGTGTGTGTATATGTGGTACTGTATCATTTACTATGTATCCGATTAGAGTACAAGAACTCAGTATCAGCTGGACATAAATCATAATGATCCAGTGTATCCATATACACACAGTAAACACACTATAGATGTGTAATGCTCATAGACATCACACACCACATCCAGTGCCACCATCAGTGGTATTAACAGCTGGTATTAGTACCTGGTGTATGATGCATGAATGTGAGTGTGTGTGTGTGTGTGTGTGTGTGACTGGGAGGGGGGGTTGCACATTTTTCTGATATTCATGACTTGTACTGTTAAAACAACATCTCATACACTGATTTTGCCACAGATTTTATATTCAGGCAGTTTCTCACTCCCATTCCCACTGCAACATGCATCTTCTCAGCATGACATAGGTCAATAGCCTTATTAATGCCTATGTAAACTGCCATACAGTCATTTTCACTGACTTTGACTTTGTCAAAGAGGATCACTGTTGAAACATAACTGTTACAGTGTGTTTTGTCATGCTTACACTGAGCAATGTAACTCCCTTATAGACACATGCATGGTAGCTTGTCACAGATCTCATCCTGAAAGTGTTTCAGTGATTATTAACACCATATTTCTGTGTTTGTTGTGTCTGTGTCTGTGGAATATCACACAAATCCCTTTGTTCTGGTCCACTGTTTTGTCTCTGTTTATTTGTGTGTTGGATTTGTATTTGTGTGTGTGTGTGTGTGTGTGTGTGTGTTTGTGTTGTTCACCTGTTCTTTCGGTGTCTTCTGATTTTGTGTTGGCCTTGTCCTCGTGCCACTGTGTTCTCTTTTCTCTTCTGGACAGATGAAAATTCCAGCAGTCAAGGCGTTACAGAGGAGAGAGAGACGCCCTCAAATATTCAGCCTTGCTCACGAAGAGGACGCTTCCAGGTGCTACCTCTGTTCAGCCTGTCACATTTAACTGTGGATACATTCAGCCATAGGTTTTGTGACATTTCGTCAGCTTGTATCTCAGTTAAACTGGTTAGCTAGAAAGAAAGTGGGACAAAGTACCACAAGAAAGTATCAGCAAGATTAATTTAATTGATTATTACTGGGAAATCTGCATTAAAGTACCTTCTGCATAAACTAAATGTCCTAATTAAATACAGTAGTTTTCAAACCAGTCCATGGAGTATTTAGTGTTCCTAATGGATTTGTTCAAATGTGTCAGGATGAAAAATATAAAATGTCCAGTAGGAATTCTCCCTTTAAAAATGGTAGTGTAACATAAGGTAGAGTTGCATAAAGAACCACCAGAGTGCAGTATACTTGTCTTTTTTGCCAGGTGACACCAGTGGTCCAACCTGCAGACCCACCTCCCCCAGCAGAGACAGCTCCAGTCGGGGGAAGTGTCCAGAGAATGGTGGGACGCTTCTCTGTCACACAGGCTGAGCAGAGAGAGGAACAGCTCACAGACAGCTCCCCTGTCTCTCCAGACCTGGAGAGGGAGAGAAGGAAGGCCAAAGGGAAGGAAGGAGAGAGGGAGGAGAGGAGGACTCCAGTGCCTGGCCACCACCCCGCACGTAGCCACACACACTCTCCAGTGGGCAGCAGTGATGATGAGAGTGAAGTGGAGGATGAGGACCTAAGGAGGGAGTTGCATAAGCTGAGAGAGAAGTGAGGAAGCACGAGGGTCTTAATAACTATGTTCATACGAACACAATAGCTTGAATAGGTTATTTCTTAATCAAAGAAACTGACATTTCTGCAGCTGCCACTAGATGAGGGTGGTATGGCTTTCCCTAATCTGCTGTTTTATAACTGGGCTTGTCATGCCCGTACAGTGTGGGAATGGATGCATGTGCATACAGAATCTCAACCAAATGCTGATGATTGGGCTGCTAGCCCTTTAGCCTTGCTAAGTCAGATAACGCATAACAAGAAGACTCACTTCCCCCCGATGTGAAATACAACCTCATTATTAGTACTACCCTTAAAATTTGGCGTGACATCTTGAAATACAGAGGGTGCGAAGGGGCCTTGTCAGCTTTAACCCCCTAACTCAAAATAAAAACTTCTTGAGAACAGTGTTTTTGATACTTGGTATAAGAAAGGGATTACACTCATAAGTGATTTATTTAAAGATGAAACACTTATGTCCTTTCAACAAGTTCAACAGAAGTTTACCATCCCACAAAATCATTTTTAAGGATATCTCCAAATACGTCATTTTACACACTCCATTGTTGATCAGACTTGCCATAACCATTCCTTTAATCCTGCTGAAGAATTCTCCTTAAACGAAAAGACACAAAACATTTTATTTCTAGCTTCTATACATTTTTATACTTGTTAAACCCTGAGAATATTTATCTGGCTACAAGGAAGTGGGATCATGATTTGGGCACAGAATATATTGATGATGATTGGAGGCAAACAATAGGGTGTGTTAGATCAACGTTCATTTGCAACAGGTTAAGGGAAACCCAATACAAAATCCTTCACAGGCTACACATCACTCGAAATAAAATAAATAAGTAACTTTCCCCAATGTGTATTAAGTGTAAAAGAGCTATTGGTACATCTATTTATTGCTTTTGGGAATGCCCTGCAATTTCAAACTTTTGGAGCAAAATAGCCAAAAAGCTTAGCAAGCAATTGAAGGCCACAATTCAGAAGGAACCAGGTTTTTTTCTGTTGAGTCTCCCTCCTAGAAGTGGGTCCTTAAATAGGTTAGCTTACAAATTATGTGATAAACTCTTATTACTTGCTCGGAAATGCATCCTGATGCAGTGGATTAGGGATGAACCACCCACCATTGCACAATGGTACAGAGAGATTTTCAGAATTCTGCCCCTGGAAAGGTTAACAAGTCAAATAAAGGATAATGATAATTATTATGATAGAATCTGGGCTCCCTTTTTGAATTCATTACCCTCAACCCCTACAAGACATCGTATGTAAAGGGAAATGCATGTCGGAATAATACAGTTCCCTTCTGTCTCCTTTGCCTGCTCTTCTGCCTCTCATTTATCCTTGTATGTGTATGCATAATGAGTAAGACGTAACTATTACTGTATGTACAAACATTAAGGTGTATTTTAATGTCATGCACAGCTTAAGCTATATATGTATAATTTGTTTTTTCTTTCTTTCTCTTCCTGCACAATGTATGGTTTTGTTTTTCGGGGGTTTTTTTTTGTTGCATATATTAAAATTTAAAAAAAAAAAGGAAAGAAACTGACATTTACATAAGTTGTATAAAAACCCTAGTTCATTTATATTCCTTGCATAGTCTGACTTAACCTGAAATGATCAATTTTCTTTTATTTAAGGCTTTTTAAGTTCTAACAAATGTTTTCTCTCTCTCCCTTTCTTTAATTGTTTTTTTTCCCCCATATTTCCCTCTTTATGTACTTTCAACTTCATCCTAACTCACTCCTTTGCTCTTGTGCTCTTTCACAGACACATCAAAGAAGTGGTGTCACTTCAAGCCCAGCAGAACCGGGAACTCCAGGAGCTCTATAGACAGCTGCGCAGCCTCAAAGACCACCGGCAGCCCCTGTCCTTGTCCCGGACACCACCGCTCCCCGCCGCACCCCTGGCCATCTCTCCCCGCCGCCCTCGCCCTGCCAAAACTAAGCTCCGCCCCCGCCCTCATTCGCACATGGACAACAATGGTGTCACACACCAAGGTGCTGAGCATTCCTCCACCTGATGTATCTTCATGAGAAAGCTTCTTTTTGTTTCGTAATTCTGTTCCTGGGGGTCCTCTGCTCTGCTCATGTTCGTGAGACTATTCCCTGTCTCAGCACTTTGATGAGATCTTGATGAGTTGATGTAATACGGGTGCAGTTGTGCTGAAGTCATGCTGAGAGTTAATAAAAGTTAATAAAATACTTAAAGATTAGCACAGATTCCCAGACAGCCTTAAATGGATGGAAAGGAATTGATCTGTCTAAAAACAGATCACTGAGCTTTACTCTCATGTTAATATGCCTTGTCTGTCTTTGCCCCCTTCTAAACTCACACATTTGCACATTTTAGGGAGTCTCCAGCAGTCCAGCAGTTACTCTGGTGGAGAGCAAACCAGGCTGCGTTCCTACTGCAGCACGGAAAAAACAGCTCCACAGACCAGTAGAGGTATGGAACCAATGTAAAACCACCAATATAACCAATATAAAAATACAAGCACGTAATCGGAGGAATGTACTGTACCATGCCATTATTATGCATTGTAAATACCAGTATAAAAATGTGTATGTGTGTTAAAATGGTTATATGTTTTATTGATGTTTTTTTCAGACCAGAGTCCTCCGAACCAAGGTTCAGCCAATAAAAAGAGCACATTTACAGATGACCTGCACAAACTCGTAGATGACTGGACGAAAGAGGCTATCGGGCCTTCCCAGCCTAAACCTTCACTCAATCAGATCAAGCAGATTCAGCAAGTGCAGGAGTTAGGTGGCTGGAATCAGGCCACTGAGGTAATGTATCTACCAAACACATATTTCATCTGCACATATACAGCAGAGATCAAAGTATAAATATATTTTAAGATTGGAGACATCCCTCTAAAATTTGAAGAAATAGAAGTTTAATTTTAGTATCATGTTATTGAGAAAAAAATGTTGGATGAATAGTGCTTTCAAAAATTAGTTGGAAGTGTAGAAGCCCTTTGACTGACACATCAACAGTTTTACACACTGCTCTGGCTCGATTTTGTTCCACTCTTCTTTCGCCCATAACTTTGTTGCTGCTGATTTTCAACGGGGTTCAGATCAGGACTGGCCGGGACATTTCATTATTACAATGTTTTCTCCGTTTTGCAGTGTGTCAAGGGGGATTGTCTTGCATAAAATGTGCTGGCTGGCTGGGAGATGTTTGCAGGGAAGCAACCGTGTGTTGCACAGTGTGTCTTACAAACACTAGGATTCGTGTTGCTGTGTAGCTGTATAAGAGGCCCAACTCCTGCAGAAGAAAACATCTAAACCACAATGCTTCCACTTACCTGACTTCTTCACACACTTTGGGCTCAGTCTTTCTCTAATCTGATGCCAAACGTAATGAACCAACTAAATTAGATTACTAATTTAGTAATCTAATTAGTAATCTAATTAGAACCAACTAGATTACTAAAGTGAACTTTGTTTTTTCTCTGGCCACATTACATACTGAATAGCAAAGGTTAACCTAACCTGTTGATTCTTTCTGGTGATGAGAGGCTTGACTGCTGCAGAGTGGGCTTTGAGTCTCAGACAGCAGGACAGAACCTTGCCATGTTCAGCACTGATTTGGCAAGCAATTACTCTTCACCTGTTCTCTAACATAGACCACCAGTGTTTTTGGGGACTTGAATGAATCAGTGTCATTGCAAAGCTTCAGTATTCTAAAAATCACACTCTTGGAATGACTAACTTCTCTTGGAAAGACTTAAAGGGTTGTCCCTGCGGCCTTCATCTAAACAACCTCCTGTCACAGGGATTCAGTCGCTTTGCAGCGGCTCGCCATCTTGCAAAATGATTACAAGTATTACCAGATAAAAAAGGGGTTGTCATAATATAATTAAGGAAAGTGGCACCAGATGTCAGATTTACACCAACAGTGAAGTATCCTAAATTGTTCTATAATTTTGATCATTCTCTTTCAGATTTCACATTTAAGCTCTCTGTAGTGATAACTATAAACACAGATTATCTAATGTAAGATAATTTAGTTCAAGGGTGTCCATATCAACAAACTTTGTTGGACATAGACCTTCCCAGACCACAACTAGGTATCCCTGGTTTAGTGTTACAGCACTTTAACAATAAATAGTGCAGAATAGCCTTGTATAATAGCAATAGCAGTAACATATTGCTCCACCATTGTTTCGTCAGGGAACAGATACAGGTACTCGACCAGTGTTCACGTAGTCCTGGTAACCACACTGTGTCATACTGATTGTGTTACAGTCACCACTTAAAGCACTCTTGGAAATTTTATTGCCATATATTTTTTTAATGTAGACATTCTTGTGTATCTGGGGTTTTTTTTTTCAGGCTTCACCTCCAAGCTGGTTCCCTACAACTTCCCTCAATCATAAGAATGTCCCTGTATCATCTAGTCTCTCTACTATGACCTGCCCCGCCTTCAGCAGTACAGCAGGACAGGCCCAGCCATCCCCTTCACAGCCTGCTATCGCTCCTTTGACACAACAGAGCCTCCAGCTGCAGTCCCAGGCCTTCCAGCCGCTGCAATACAGCCAGCCTCCACTGCAGATGCAGCTCCTGCCAGGCTCCCTACCGATGAGCCAGCCACAGCTTCAGCCCCAGACCCAGCTGCAGCCCCTGGCCCCACTGGCCAACCTGCCAGCCTCCAGCGTGCCTGCAACTCGTTCCTCTCAGACCACCCCCTCCTCCTCACACATTAAAACTACAGGGCCCCCACTGGCCCCACCTACCAGCATCACAGCTGCCTCTAGCTGCGCCTCCACAGTCGCTGGCCAAGATGCCATCACTGTGGCAACCTTCTGCTCCTGCTCCTCCACAAGTTCGTCGTGCTCCTCCTGCTGCTCCTCATCTGCTTTGCCAGCCAGTGCCAAACTCCACCCCACCGCCCCCACCTCCGCCCTCCCTTTAGGACAGCAGTGAGCGTCAGACAGGTGAAATTGAGGACAAAGAGGAGCAAAGAAAGGAGAGAATAGGTTTCCCCTTTGAGAATGTGAAAGTAGAACATGAATCCTAATGTACAGTTTGTACAGAAAAAAAAAACCTAGGAGCTAGGAAGGGGGTTCTGAGTGTCAGTGTGTACGGGTGTGGGGTGTGTAAATTATGTAGTGCGTGTGTATTTGTGTGTGCGTGAGTGCGTGTTCACTTTTTTTTTCCCCCCCTAAGACATATCCTCTTTGTGTTTCTGCACTGTTGAGATTTATATCCAACACAGTTGGACCTTAACTCTTCCTATATAGAGTTATAAAAGCAGACCTTTTTGACAAAAAAAGGAGATCATTTTGTTTCCGTTTCTCAACATTTATGTTGAACTATTTGAATTAAAAAAAAGTGCAATTAGTTACTGATATTTGAATTCATCCTTCCGTGTTGTTGTGATGCGTGTCTGTATAGCTTAAAAAAAAGATATTTTTCAAAATGCGCACGGAGACAACAACCAGTTGTTAAACAGTAAGCCGCCATTTTAAGATAATATAGCACAAAACATCTCCACGAGCATCAAGGCGGAAACGAAGCAGTTACAGCGATCGCATGTTCCGCGAAAGAGCATGGTAAGAGTTACCTGGCAACCATCATCTTAGCTATGAGGCCAACTTAAACACTGTTGTACAGTGTAGTGCACGAATTAGGCATGTTCTTCATGTTCTTCTATTTTACATTGATTAACTATGGTAAAATTTTTAGATTAGGTTAGGCATTTTTATAGAATAACACCATTAGGGGTCATCCGTCTAAACTGATTTCGGTCCAGTGTTCTACAGTAGGTCAAGGTGTCTGGTTGCACATAAAAGGATGTAGCTGATGCGGTTGCAGTATTCCTTCTCTCACATTAGCTGACCCTTCTTTTCTGAGGTTTACAGCATTAACCCACCTCCCATAATAAGGACATGCAGGATTAGAGCTTTTGTGACACTTTGACTGAAGCAAACATTGCTTGGTCTTGAGTTTGTGTGTTTTGCACAACCATGTTCATGCCTCCAAGCAAACCAAACTGTAAAGAGGCAATACTATTACACTTTTTTGTGAAGACGTAAGCAACATTATCAGAAGTTTTTATATA
>JBBPCX010000141.1:6700251-6731732 GCA_037974365.1 Hydrocynus forskahlii
CTTTATATAAAGACAGATAAAATCAGTTAAAGCGAGTTTGCTCTGTGCGTTGATGAGTTACAGATTAAAAACTGCCAAATAAATTCAAGAGTGAATGATTTTGCACCTGGGTTATCCTGATAATACACTGCTTAAGTCTACTCACCCCCAACCCCCCCAATATTATGAGGTTGCACTATGTGACACTGTGGTGGCGTTGTCCGGCCTCATCTGATCATTGTTTACAGACATGTTTACTCTATACCTCTCCATGCAAAAACAAATAAACAAAAAAATGGGACTGTGTTGTTTAGACGGCAAGCGGGCCTATCAGCTTCGGCTTGGTGTCCGGAATTGACACTTTCTCCTATATATTTTTACATTTATTTACCACAGACAGACAGAACGGCATCTTCTGTGCCCATGAATGTTATCCTAAACAAAAATGAAGGATCATTAGGTTTAAAACACCGACAGAATTATATGACGCAGATGAAAATGTTTTACAGTACAAAACGAGACAAAAGGTTATGAAAGTCAGAAAACAAATCTCATTTGTGTTGTTACAAAATCTTGCTGTGCTTGATTTTGTGGATGTTTTAAAAAAGTGGATGAGACTGTGGCATTTGTGTCAGATTTGTGTTAAATCACAGAAAACCTGTGTTGGTTTTTCATTTTCTATCAGACAGGCAACATCTTCCCAATAACTGATGAAACAAAACTAACAGTGGTGAGTTTCAGGCTAGCACGTCTTTCACGACGTCTCTCTTGGGAATCTTCCCATCCTGAAGTGTTACCAAAATGTAATCTATGAGAAAGCATTATTTTTGTATTTTTGGACCTGGGGTTGTAAAAAATGTAAAATGATGTACTGATCAGTGTTGAAAAAGCTGCAGTTAGCTGATGAGACACGCTGGTCCTCAGCTCTGTTTGTGGAGTTCCCCTGCTCAGCCTTAGCTCAGACCCGAGATTGCTACACGCTGGAAAGTTTTTGATAGGACTTTTTTCGGTTAAATATGATCCAATTGGTGTGCGGAAACTGTAAGTCAATCATTTTCACAGTCTACTGTCTATCTACTGAAATTGTTAGGAATTTTTACCAGGGGACCCAGTATTACTAAACTGAGCACTAATGATTCGAGGTTATTTGATCAAAAATAATCTAGAAGACTAAACTTTTATTGCTGGTGATTTAGCTACTGTAAAATTATAACTAATTCAATTGTTGATTTTATTTATGTTTTGTAACTAATCGAAATAAAAGATCAGAACTTGATTCTTGTTTCACGTGTTGTTTTGAGCTGTAATGACATTTTCAGCCAGTAGGTGTCTCACAGCTCCCAGAGCAGGAAGACGTGATTCGTTGGAAGTGCTGTAGTCTGAGTTACTGATTTATTGGTGTTATTGGTGTAATCATTCACAAAGAATAAAGTCCTGTAAATATAGGGTGTGTGTGGGCCATAAAAGTCTTAATTTGTCTGAAAATTACATTTTACAAAGGAAAGGCCTTCATGGCTGCCCGAAGTGTGACCTGCAGGCCAAAGTCGGGCCGTGAGGACATTTGTTTTGACCCCTGAGTCACCCTAAACCCACCCCCTCACCCAGTAAGAGAACATATTTTCTATACTGTGTATTACTTCATACTTATACTTTTACTATGCGTTTTTAATATATTACTAATACAACATACTGATATAAAATACATGTACATATACATTTAAATATTTGTGTGTATAATAAAAGTATTCAAATGTAATATGTACGTATAAAGCATCTGCCAAATGAATAATATGTGTGCTCATGTTTGTGTGTGTGTGTGTGTGTGTGTGTGTGTGTGTGTGTGTGTGTGTACTCTAATGTTCTATAATATAGAGCTCTACTTGGTTTTGTCCGAGACGACCTTTAGACAATCGTTATATTATTTCAAATATAATGACCATATGCAGTCTCTCTGGATTTGAAACTATAAAGGACGGTATCGTCCAACTCACTTCATGAGAGATACTTTCTTGCTTACTAAAGAAATGCAGCAGGGATGCAGGAGGGGTGGTCTGTGCGAATGTGTCACTCTGATGGACACAAGGCTCCAAATAGAAAGGGGAAATTCAGAAGGACAGGCGATTATTCCATGTCTTGCACAAAGGCCTTTTGAGCTCATGTCTGTCTGCTTCTCCCTCCATCTTTAAGGTGTGAGCGTGCCATTGGAGCATTTATGGGCCTGATTTATTGTGGAAAAATGGAAAATAATGTGATTATGTCTAATCATGAACGGCTTGATGCAGCAGAGTGTCTCCCTCTCCAGATCTGAGCGCCGGACTGTGTTGTGCTCCTCTCTGTACAGTGGGCAGTCTGTTGCGGCCGGGCCGTGTTCTAGCCTGGGTTCAGAAGTCAGATTGGCTCTGACAATGTGACCATTGTGACGGACTGGTCTATATGCATCAATGGGGGGATTTAGCAGTTGACATGGCTGGAACACAATGATGCTCTTCAGCACGAACAAGAAAGCCATGCAGACCCCTCTGCAAGTGGGGATTCACTGTACTCTCTATAGGGGAAGCTGCAGAGAACTGGGTGCCTCTTGCTAATCTGGGATGCTTCTGTGTTCGACACAGTGTTTAAAGAAAAGTGCTTCCAAACACCGCAACTGGTGCCAACTGTAACCAGCAGGTCTTAGTTTTTAGACCGAGGGCTTTAAAATGACATGCTTTCAGCGTGTCTGGTGGATCGCAGGTGCTTTTTTAAAATGTTAATTCACATTATAAAGTAAGCAATTTTCTCTGGGACCAATAAAGTTTTCTGATTCTGATTCTGAAAAATTACCATTCCTTCAGTGTTCATTAAATCAGTCTGTTTTTTCCCTGTTCCTTGTGACCCTTGTTCTTCATGGTCACCGGCCTTTTGTAATTATTAACACAAGTTCTAATAAAAGCACCACTAAACTTTTCACACACTGGGAGAGTGCACTCTATACACTTAAAACTAGTTTGAGCTTCCTGGTATAGACATTTAAATCAAGAGATTTCCATTGATGTCTGTGTTCAATTATCCACACTGTGGCCTGAAGTGAACTGGAGAACAGGACTTTACATTTTCACATGCATTTCCATGAGTTTTGACAATATTGTGACTTGCTTCATTGCAAAAATGAAACGAGACACGTTGTTCCTCAGGTTCATGGATGGCTGAACGTGTGAAACAAGAAAATACAGCTGTTCATCAGAAATGTATAGGTCTGTCAAAACAAAAACTCTGCACGAATGGGTGTCGGAAAGCTTTAAGCCTTGTGAATGGAACTTTTAGTATTATTATAATAATTATTATTATTAGTAGTAGTAGTAGTATTGTTATTATTGTCATTATTATTAGTAGTAGTAATAGTAGTAGCAGTATTATTATTGATATTAATAGCAGTAGTATTGTTATTATTGTTATTATTAGTAGTAGTAGTAGTAGTATTATTAGTAGTAGTAGTAGTATTATTATTATTGTTATTATTAGGAGTAGTAGTAGTAGTAGTAGTAGTAAGAGTAGTGTTATTATTATTAGTAGTAGTAGTTGTTGTAGTAGTAATAGTGTTATTATCATTATTAATATTATTCGTAGAACCAGTAGTAATTATATTATTATTATTATTATTTGTAGAAGCAGTAGTAGTATTTTTATTATTGTCGTTATTAGCAGTAGTAGTAGTAGTATTGTTGGTATTATTATATTATTAGTAGTAGTAATAGTATTGTTGTTATTATTATATTGGTAGTAGTAATAGCAGTATTGTTATTATGTAGTAGTAGTAGTAGTAGTAGGAGTGTTATTATTGTTGTTGTTGTTGTTGTGAATCTTAGCTTCGGTTCACTCTGCTTTAATAAGTTATATGTTTTAATTTGTATTCTAACTATGTAAAATATGCCTCAACATTCCTGAACATTCCTCTGTTTTAAAGGGCCCATACCTTCTACTTTTTGTTGTGTTTTATTTCCTTCTTTTGGGTCAACTTATGGTATTTGTGTGGGTTAGCATGTAACAAAAAGTCCTGATTCATTTTCCACATGCCATTTTTCAGTTGTTCCTTTTTCCTCTGTGTGTTTTTGTTGTTGATCCTTTAAGTCAGATAAATGTAAAACAACAGGTTCTCTTGCTCATTCTGATGCAGTCCAGGCTAAATCACTGCTTAAAACTTCAGTATGAATGAATACTGGCCTAACAGGCTTAGTATGTAAATGACTGAATTTTGTGATATCACAGAAACGACAAATTAAAAATGAGCTGTTTTTCAGCTTATTTTTTTCTTCTATAACTGGAAGTGAATGTGTGTTTTAACAGATAAACGCTGCTCATATACTACATTAGGCTTCTACATAAAAAACAGGCTTTTCAGAAGCTATTTTAATTGCTTTGCCCTTGGGCTGTCTATGATTAATTATCATTAACCATCTAATTATCAATAATCAGTAATGATCTAATTATTACCTGGTGAAAATGTCAAAGTAGTCCAACACGTAGCCAAAAATAATTAGCTTTTTATGAACTTACTCCTAAAGAAACTTAACATGAGAAGTGATTTGTTAGTTTTCTACACTACTTGGACAAAAGTTTTGGGACACTTTTGGCAATCTTAATGCTTCATCATACCAAGACGTTCTGGACCCGAAAATTTCCTAAATCTTGTGGAAAGCCTTCCAAGAAGAGTAGAAGCCGTTATAGCTGCAAGAGTGGTCTTGCAGCTTTAACTGGTCTATGAATGCAACGTCATTAAAGTCCCTGTTGATTGAATAGGCAGGCGTCCCAATACTTTTGTCCATATAAACACTTTTTAGCATTAGGCGTCCCCACCCATGCACCTCTGTTGCGCAGCCCACATGTGTCAGTCAGACCGAAGCCCGAGGCGCATTGGTGTTACCGGATTGATGCACAGCAGTGAAGGGAAGAGCTTCAATAAAGCTGGCAGATTGAGATGTGGAGGGAGGGACCAGGGCACTGCCATCCTTCTGCTGCAAAACTTCAGACTGTCACGCCTACAGAGACTCTTCACAGACCTGCTAGAGAGGGAAAATGACATATTCTCCTGCCAGAGAGAGATAAATCGAAAGTAGCTCACAGAGAAGAATAATTTTAATTTGCAGCACATAAGTCACACAGGTGATGAGAAACCAGTCAATTAGTGAGTCAATCAGAAACGGGAAAAATCAAGGACATCGGATCTTCTTGCTTTTGGACAAAACCTGGATTTTTTGGGACGGAGTGACCAAAGGAGAGAGAGAGAGAGAGCTCCAGGTAATGAGCTCGCGCTCCCTCGCACTCCCCAGGTGAAGAGATGCGGGCGCACGTGCTCCTTCTGCTGATTCTCAGGTTCCTCCGACCCTCTGCTTCTCAGACTCAAGAAGGTAGGAGTGTGTGACCAAGAGAATTTGGCTTATTAGGAAAACCTGTGAAAAAGGGGGTCTCGACTCCACAAAGTGAATATAAATAAGATTAGTTTGGGTCAAAATTGACAGCATTTGAATTATTGGTAATAAAATGAAATTATTGGTAATAAAAGAGGTCAGAACCTGAGGGAAACACCAGACAGGATCAGTGTATTCAGACTTTTGCTTTGTCATTACTGTGGTTTAGCTTTCCTATCTGCTTTGCCCTCCAAACAGGGACAAAACAGGAAAACCTGTGAAAAATGAGGTCTCGACTCCTACTACTCCTTATATTATTATTATTATTATTGTTATTATTGTTATTATTATTATTATTATTATTATTACCTGTGTTCTTTAAGGTAATAAAAATAAGATTAATTTGAGTCATAAACAAGGGTTACAACAAGGTTCATTCAACCCCCTGACTGTGGCTGAAGAGGTAACACACCTTTTGACCACATTTGCATTTCAGGTCTTAAAAGAGGTCAAAATCTGAAGGAAGTACCTGATAGAATCAGTGTATTCAGGTGTTTGCTTTGTCATTGCTGTGGCTTGGTTTGGAATCTACTTTTTCCTCAAACAGGACTCTACACAAGAGGTGTTAGTGAGAAATATGGGAGATAACAATCTAAATTTTTAATTCTTTATGATGCAATGTATTTCTTAGGAACTTGTCATGCAGTGGCTTCAAGAATGGCATGTAGGAATATATGCTGAAGTGGGTTTGGCTGTGTTGACTTCTGAGAGTTTCCTTTTGACTAAATCTGAATACAACTATTATATTTTCTAGTGACCCACATAAGAGGGTGGACCACTCAGGCTTTGAAACTGTACCTGACAGAATAGAAATGCACCCCAAGGCAATAAACACACATGCGAGTTGTAGGTCAGTGTCATGGGAGATCTGAGTCTCTGTGGACTGAATATTTCATGACAGAACATATGCAGATTTTAGCATAAATCAGGGTTTTTCTCTTTCGTGCTTCTTCACCTGAGCAGGTGTGCTACAGAAGATTAGTGCTATTCTTAACTCTGAGTCATGGGCCTAGGAATCTGTGGAACTTCTCAAAGTTCAGTCGTACCTGCCTTTGGTAAACTCTCATGAAGAACAGATACCCTATTACATCATACAGATTGGAGATAAAGCAGCTGGCAGACTCTTTAACATGCTGTCCTGTGATCTGCATTCTGGATTCATTTTCTGGATTCATAAGGTTTTAACTTCCACTGCTGACTTTTTTTGGACACCGTGCGATTGAAGTACACCATAAACACCCATTCAAGAATCAGCCAAGCTACCAATTTTCTCATTCTGTTCAAAGCTCATAATAGTTTGTGTCAATACAGTGGAAAGCGTGAGCAGACTGAGCTGAATGTTCATTAGCGGCACCACCCAGGAGTGAGTCATTTTAAGTGGATATATTGACAGTCATGGAATGATTAACCCAGTCTTTCCTCGTTCATATCTCTCTCTCTCTCTCTCTCTCTCTCTCCTTTTTTTTGCACACAAAAACACTCCTTTTTCCTCACAGAACTTTGCCTCTGAGGATCACAGTGGGCATTAACGCGCTGTAATCAGCGTCCCTGATTGTACTAATATGTCACTTATTTTGCTGTTGGACACAGTGTGTCATCGGGGTTGTAAAGCTAGATGTACGCCTGTATTGCCGCTCCATAAAACAAAGTTTTAATCAGATGTGGTGCTCACTGAAGTTATAGCATTGAAGTTCCCCGGGTTTTCTTTGAGGTTGAGTGCGATAGTCGCAGCTTTTGTTTATTCTGTTTGACAACGGCCCAGATTTGATGAAAGTGTAAAATACAGTGGTTTTGAGTAGCTTCTGCCCTGGTTGGGATGGATACGTGATTATGTTTGCACTGATATTGAGTGCAGCTATTGCAGTTCAGTGATAATTTCCTCAAGAAAGTGAAGATAACATTTCTCGCTGTAGTTTGGGGACACAGGTGTGCGCATCCATCCAGAAACATGTCTCAGTCTCATACACTTTGTGTGATACAGCTAGTCTGTTACACCCCTGTGAAATTCAAAAGGAGAATTAATTGCACTGTGTTCAGTGTCTGTGTGTTTTCTGTAATTATTCTTCACAAGGATCTGTTTGCTCTTCCTCCTAGATCCAGTCATGACTCTTCTTCTCTTTCCCCATGTCTCTCTTTGAGTATATCTGTCATAACAGATCATTCTGCACCCCAAATCCTATCTATTAGTAACCTTTGACCTGTAAGAAGTATGTGGATTGGTGGATTTGATGCATTGTTTACTGTACTGCTGACACTCCCTCCCTTAGCCAATATTGACTATTGGATGCATGTGACACTATATATGTACACGTGGAGACAATGAGTTTATACATACGTCATATCACAATGAGTGATTATACATATGTCATAATTGTGTATGCATTATTTCATTTCTGGAGGATGTTTTTTAAATAGATATGGTACATATGAATTACATCAGACTCTGAAATAGATTAAAACAAATGTGTGTGTGTGTGTGTGTGTGTGTGTAAGAGTATGTGTGTATTTTTCATGCATGTAAATGAACACTACCAGTAACCAGTTTAAACATATTTAACATTACCAAATGTCAAGTGGTGTCCAACCAAGAACGCATGGTATGGTTTCACCTTTGTGAGCCTTTGGCAAAAAAAGAATAACTGTGGTGGAAAGCTCAAAAAGAAGCTTTCCAGTAAAATAAAATAGTCACATAAAACATGCAAATAGCTTTCCCCAGTTCGGAAGCACAACGTTAGCTTTGGCCAGCTAAAGAGAAAACATTTGACATGATTTGTCAAACATGCCGTTGCATAAATCAGTGAAGCTCACCAGCTACATTACTGATGCTGGGCACTGGAAGAGTTATCAGTTCTGTTCGTTGAAGTATGTAGCAGCTACTAAATAAAACATTGAGTAGCTTGTCCTGCAAACCTTGTTAAACCAAGTAATATATCTAATGTACATAATATATAATGTAATATTGGATGCTCCCAAGTGGTGCAACTGTCTAAGTGCTCATGAATCGTGAATCATTTGATCTATGGTGATGCCACATCTTTCTGGGCCAGGAGTACGAGACAATTGGCTTCACTTTGGACAGATGGGATGGTCCTCCCTCTCCCCCTTTCATTCACGCACAATCATTCACTCAGCTCGATGCTAGCCAGTACGGGTGTCTGGTATCTTACATTACAAAATTGGCAGTAAACATTCTCCAAGTTGAACTGTCCAATAATGTGGCGTTAGTGGCAGTTAAAGGATGCCTAGCATTCACCCTCCCAGTGTTAGTGGAATTGTATGATTAGGGAGTTTTTGGTAGTGGCTGCAATTGGACATGAACACCGTAGGGAGAAAATCAGAAAAAAGAGCCATAATATTAATTAGGACTGCATGATATGGACAAAATATCAGTATTGTGATTTTACTGCTACATGATGCAATTGCATTTCCTTTCCCAAATCATCATTTTTCTGCAACAAAGGCTTAAAGTCTGTAAAATTACTTTAAAATGGTTTGTTTGCCTGTGTGAGTGAGAAGAACCTTTTAAAAATGTAAAGAACCTTCATGTAATAAAATAGTTATTTGAGAAATTAAGGGTCCTTCCAAGAACTTTCAAGTTCTTGACAACTACAGCTACACTGATTTACAGCTTACATTTAATCTTATTTACAAATATAGTTCTTTCAATGGCAACACACAAAGAGCCCTTTCTGTCTTAGTACATCTTCTCTTAAGAATATTTTTAGTACAACATCCCTTAAGAATGTATTTCTTTCTCTTGAAAAGCTTTTTGGAGATGCAAGGTTTTTGACAGTAATGATATGTTTCACATTCAGCATAAGGGTCTGTTGATGGAGGCTCTTCAGTCCCCAGAAGCTCTTCATGAAGAATTAAAAGAATACCTAGAGTACGAAAAGCTAAAATAGGATTTTTTTTGGTCACTGCAGAGTTTCAGATGTATTATTTTATAGCTCTTATTTCTTCACTATTACTCTAAAATGTTGGAAATATTCCTTGAATAGGAATGTCTAAACATTTGACTGGTAGTGTAAGTGCATGAGGCAGTTTTCACATACTTCGTATTCTCAGCGAGTGCTGTTTTGTTTATCAAGCAGTAGTGAATTTAAATTATTTGAAAGGACCGATCATTCACTGAGAGATATTTGATTAAGTGCTGACCACTGAAGGCAGCGCTGATTCAGAGCTCGACTACAGTTCTGACTGACCTGTCATGAGATGAAATAAAGGCCTTAGATGCCTAATGTTTGAACTGCATTACTGCACTGAGCCTCATTCCAATAAAAGCTCTCCCACTGGCTGATTCATGAGCCATGGTGAATTTATGGGCATTGCTGCCGCTGAAGCTGCATAAGTAGCGCAGTGAAACGTACGAGTGACCACTGCTGCAAGCAGGGCAGTGAAGAATGGGCCAGTGTTGAGCAGTGCAGGCAGTGGGAGCAGGCAGAGAGTGGCCACTTTTAGATGGTGTCCCTATCTCTTCCTGTCGCCCGCCCCTGCTCCTTCTGTTGATAGACTAGTGCCCTCACACTTGCCCTATTGTCTGCTGCTATGATCTCAGCCCTGCTAATGCACATGCACATTCACTGACACACACACATGCATACTTGTTTTCATACAATGTCAGGATATGGGGTCATACAAATGTTCCATCCATGCATGCGTTGTAAACCATTATATATCATATTTAATTTATGTTTTTCTTTGGTTTTCTTACAATGACAGGGCATTCTGAAAATGTATTAAAGAAACCAGCATACACACACAACATTCATGCATAGGCATGCATGCAAACACAAATACCATGGACACTGTCACACATAATTGCACACACACACACAGATTATTGCCAGTACACTTTAACAGACTGCACATTTATAGCTAAGTGACAATCCTGAGCTTTGTTTACCAATTATTCCTGTTTGGGACTCCCTCAGATTACCCCCACCGGCACAGTCACTCACCACCCTTTCATGTTTTCTTATGCAGGGGATATTTTTCAGGGTAACTACTTTTCTTCAGATGGCTCGCAATATATTGTCACTTTTGTGTCAAAACTTTATACCTCTGAGATGAAACCTATCTGCAGTTTTACACGGTCTACTTATTCTCTCAAGCAGCTTCATAAAAAGCCTCCTGGGGTGCTTTGAGGAAGATGCTTATGCAGATTGTGTCATATAACGGTGTTGCTGTTTGAACAAAGCATCCATAATAACCTTTCGGGAAAAGGGAAAAACATTCATAACATGTTCTAAAATGTAATTTTGAACAAAACGACTATTGTCATGTTGTTCAAAATTTTGGTGCATTCAGTGTAACACGCTCCATATAAGCATGGACATAAACGTGTAGCAAAACCATGCCAGGATCTGTCCCCACTGCAGCACTAGTTACGGCTGCACAGTTGAGTTTTCATTAAATGATCTTGTGTTCTGTTAAACGAGAGAGAAAGAAAGAGATGGAGAGAAGTAAGAATGAGTGCAAGCTTGTGTCTTCTCTTTCAGTGTAGTGGATAGTAAATAGGCGCTAATGCCAAATCCCCCCAGGCCGATGACCCTGCTGTGGTACCATGCTTGATTGATGCTGTTTTTGCTGTTGTTTGGTGCTAACAGGCAGCAAACACTGGCCTGTAGCATTCCTATGACCTCTGTCACCTTTGATCTCCCCTTCACCATGCCACTGACCTTGTGTCTGCATGTGTGTGTGTGTGTGTGTATGTGTGTGCATGTATGTGCAGAGAAGGCTTTGTATTACTTCAAAGTGTCTGTGGTCATCTGGCCTTTTATGATGCCACTCTACCATCTCAGTAGAGGAATTTACAATTGGGCCTGTTTTCATGCTGGCTAGCCGTTATATTCCAAAGAGCTGGACGCTGGATTAGGCTGTTTATAGGTCATTGATCACTCTAACACTGTAGAGCTTTAATATTATGACTTTTGACTGATCTGTGAGGTTTAGTTGTTTTTAACTGTAGTAAGAGTGGTTCTGTACATCATGTAAACACATCTTTTTCATTTTGTTTGCGACAGTTTGCCTTGGTACCACGAATGGGCTCAGTTTTACGAAAAGCGCAGCCCAGCACTACATTAACCTGAAGGAACGCTACAACAACTGTGAAATCATCATGGGCAACTTGGAAATTACGCTGATGGAGCGGGACTTTGACTTCTCTTTCCTAGGAGTAAGTTTGTTCCCTCATAATCAGTTCACAAAAATGATGTGCTGTGCTAAGGATTAATTATTTTGGTTCCCGTAAAATCCTTGAGATCCATTAAAAGTTGTTGTTAACATATCAGAGAAGGCCTAATACATTTCTGTTTAACAGCATCTGTTTTTTTATTTGAACTCTGTATTATTGTAGTAATATTCTAATTTAATTATTGTGTTTTGGTCCATTCAGGATTTGGTATATAGGTAGAAACTAACAGAGGAGTAACCAAACACATTTTGGATTTCCATTGAATTTGACCAGTTTAATGAAATTTTACTCCAAAAGTTCTTTATACATCACTGACCAATATTTTAAATTATATTTTGAAAATGTCATGTTGCATTGAGGGCTGTCAGTGACTTGCAGGTAATGCACGATTCATCAAGAAAATAAATGTTAATAGACTTAAAATAAAGTAAAGTTCATTTGATGGCTATAGTTTTTGAAAAGGTGTAAAGAAACAGGCAGATATGTAAATGGTCTTAAAGAAATCTCTTTGTTTTGAAATATTAAGACTCTGAGCTCTGAGACTCATTTATGTTGTCAGCACATTTGATTCAATAATGTGAAACTGCTTTTGACCACCATATTCTTTGTTTTTCATTCCAGCAAAGCAGTTTGACGTTCAGTCAGTGTTTGGTGCTTCTGCATTCCATTGAGTTTCAACATATCCTGGATTGCTTTTCCTCTGCTTACAGAGAATCCGGGAGGTGACAGGCTATGTCCTCATTGCCACAAACCAGATCAGCCGGCTGCCACTGGGGCAGCTCCGGGTAATCCGTGGCAACACACTTTACGATAAGGTCTGGGCCCTGTCCATCTTCCTCAACTTCGACAACTCCTACGGCCTGGAGGACCTGGGCCTCACTCATCTCACAGGTTAGAAATGAGAGAGAGAACGGGGTTAGAGGAAGAAAGTGCATGTCAGGCTTGAGGATGGATGTGACAAAATGTGTAATTTAGTTAGAGATTACAGTGGGAAATTAGGCAAAACATAAAATTGCAATTATTTTTCATGGCTTATGAATACACTAGCAAAACAGCACACAAATTGGTGTTCTGCTTGTAGGTGAGTGTTCTGTTATGTAATTAATCTACTATTGATTCCACTCTTAGGCTTACAAAACAGTAATGTGTTGAGTCTAAGAGAAAAGACTATATATCTTGCAAACGTGCATGAATAAGGACAGAAGGACTATGACGTCAAATTTTCATGTAGTAGTATGTATGTGCGTGTGGGAGGATTCTGGAATCTGGTATCTAGACAGAGTGTGTGGACACGCCCGTGATCTTATGGAGAGCAAAGTGTATAACAGACCTGGTGAAAAGAGAGAGGCGGGTTATGGGAAGTGCTGAGAACAAGTTTTGCGTCGGTGTGTGTGTGTCTGCATATTCATACACGCCATTCCCACAACACACTTCTGATTTACTGGCAGTGAGTGCGTGTTGAGGCTAGTCAAACCTATTTGGCAGGGATGCGTGGAAAAGAGCCTTTCATCTTTATGCTGTTCTGCATTCAGAAATCACGTGATAATTTAATTTTTTTCCTACTTGGAAGAGAGTGCACATCTGACTTCATTTGTTTAATTAACCTTGTGTTATATGTACAGTAAATGAATTTGAAATTAATCTATCAAGATGTGATGGAGGTATCGATTTTTATCTTTAATTTAACAAAGTTATTGCATTAAGCTTTCATTTACATTTACATTTATATTTATGGCATTTAGCAGACATTCAGAAATTACAGCCATTTTTCACAAAGCCATTTTTCATATGTTCACACAATATAGAAATCCTGGAGGGGGGAGTTCAGATTGTTAATAATAGGTACCTGAGCTACACACCCTGGATCAACTGGCAAGACATTGTAAGAGACAGCAATGTCCGCATTGAGATCAGCAACAACGGCGAGAAGTGTAAGTATGTTTATGAGTTCATCCCTTGGTTTATTTTTTGATTCTGTTGTTTGTATGTTCATATGTATGCCTTGTTTACACTCTGTCTTTAGTGAAGTGTCATCCTGACTGTGGAAGCTACTGCTGGGGTCCACGTGAGGATCAATGTCAGATCTGTGAGTTGCACATATGCATCAGGATATTTTAACTGCCCGACAGATTTAGTCTCTCTACAGACCCTCAGCTTAATGCAATAATATGCATTCATCTGGCTATGAGACCATTCATGGGGACAGTAGATTATAGTGAAGTAGTTTTATCTGACCTGATGGTGACATCTATTCTAGCTAAGTGACTTTTCTGATCTGTGTGTCAGTGACCAAGACGTTGTGTGCGGCACAGTGCCATGGCCGCTGTTTCGGGACCAGTCCTCGAGACTGCTGCAACACAGAGTGTGCAGGAGGATGTACAGGACCTCTAGACACTGACTGCTTTGTAAGTGCTATCTCTGTCCTTATCTGTTTAAAGATCTGCTCGGCCTCTTCAATTTGTATCAAAAGTTGATGATGTATCAGAATTGGGTCCTATTCAAGCTTGATTATTTTCAACTGGGGAGGTATTATAATTTGGGCAGCTGGTGTCCTGGTGGTTAGGGAGTTGTTCCTCAGACGATTGTGGGTTCGAACCTCAAGACCACTAGTGGCACGCACTGCTCCCCGGATGCTGTGTTCCTGCTTCCTGCTGCTTCACTTAGTGCATGGGTTATATACAGAGAACAAATTTCATGTCTGCTGTGGTGTGTTCAAATATTTAACACATTACACTTCAGAACCTCCTCTGGTACTCCAACTCAAATACAGCTTTTGGCTGCACCAACAGCTATTGTTGGGACAGTATGTTTAAGCTCTCAGCAACGACACAATCAATAAAACAGTGACTTGTAAAAGTAGCAGAGCTTTTGGGAAGTGTCTGAATCTGCATGCTTGTGCTTTGACTCAGGCTTGCCGACATGTGAACCATTCGGGAGCGTGCGTTCCTCACTGTCCCCAGCCACTCATTTACAATAAGCAGACGTTTCAGCTGGAGCCCAACCCAGACGCCATGTACCAGTACGGATCGGTGTGTGTGCACAAGTGTCCCGGTGAGTACAGTGGGAGTAAAGGAGTAAGGATGGGTGACATGGCAAAAATATAATGATACTTGTAAACATTTTCCCAAAACACAACATGTATCACAATATTCAGTTTTTTTTCTGAAACTGTAGGGGACAAAATGCACCACCAAAACAGTGCCATAGTATAGTCCCACGCCTTTTTTTTAACGCTGTCCACAAAGTTGTCTTCTTCATTTCATTTGATGGTCATAATGGAGGCCAGAGGGCAATGTGTTAAAAGTCACCAGAACAGGGTGCTGATAAAAATGATGAACCCTGATGAACCTGATGAGCTGGTACTGCAGTCAGGCTTATCCTTTCATTCATGCTGTGGAATGATAGTACTGTGAGTCAGTACCCTAATTAAAGGAACACCCATTACTGCTAATGAAGATTACTGCTAGAGGGTACCAGTTAATTTTGTGTTAAAACCTCATTGGATTTCCATAATTAATAGGATTGTTAGCATTTGGGAATGAGGTGGTCTGGGAATTAAGTGGTCTGTTAAAGAGTCTGAAATGAGAAAGCAAGTAATAGAAGCAAGCAGAAATGAGAAAGCAGTAGAAGCAAGCAGTTCAGCAGCTGATCAGAAGTATATCTTCCTGCAGTATCTACTTCAAGAGCACAAGATTAACTATCTAGATATAAATGTGAAATATAGGCTGAAATAACTTGAAGGTCTTTCGTTCGAAGTCATGTCATTCTCTCCCCTCACGTAATTAATTTAAATCCTTTCCTTCATTCTGCATGTTGTTAAAGGCTTTGTCTAATTTAAATGTATTTTATTTATTGAATAGGAGTGAGTGTAATTATGCACAAATTCTATGACATATTTTGTTTTCATACTACAATATATTTTTGATACAGAAGGAGAAATACCTTATTATCAAAATCCGTAGCATGACGGCAGCAGCCAGAGAGAGCATAATCAATACAGTCACAGTCACGTCCTTTTTAGAAGACAAATCAATTTAAAGAGGTACAAATGAGTCTGGGGACATAGCAGGAGATTTTTTGTCTTGCTTTTGTAATTATGTTGTGTTGTGGGATTTACAGACCATTTACATCAGCATGTCTGATATGAAATGAAATATGATCTGTATTTGATTCTCACTATTTCACAGCCACCATATCATGACACCCCTTAGCACTGAACCAGTGATCTGTTTGATTATACACTGATTCATACATATCAATGTCTACATGTACTGCACATTTCTTTTTTTTTTTTATTTGCTCAGACTCTGCATTTACATTCCATTGTCTCCACTGTACATTTTGAAAGTATGATTGTCATATTTGTTCCTCTCTCTCTCTCTCTCTCTCTCTCTCTCTCTCTCTCACTCTCTCACTCTCTCACTTTTTTCTCACTCTCTCATAGATCACTTTGTGGTGGATGGCAGCGCGTGTGTGAGTAGCTGCCCACCTGGTAAAATGGAGGTTGAAAAGAATGAAATTAAGCAGTGTGAGCTGTGCAATGGTCTCTGCCCAAAAGGTGAAAGGAGCCCACCACCCACAGCCACAGATATATAATAAATACGGTCGCTAATGACATTTGTATAAAGTAAAGAGTAGAGTGAGTTCATGTTGCCTTTCATTGATGTTCTTCATAGAGTGTGCTGTACATGCCCATGACCCTTTTCTGACAAGGACTGTTTCATTAAAACTTCTCTTTTGACTCTGTTGACTGTTCACAGTAGAGCACAGAAATTGTCTAATTGAGCATGTTTGCTTGTTTTCTTTCTCTCTCTCTCTCTCTCTCTCTCTCTTTCTCTCTCTCTCTCTCTCTCTCTCTTTCTCACTCTCTGTCTGGTTCTGCAGTGTGTGATGGTACAGGTGCACCTGACAGACAGACTGTAGACTCCAGTAACATTGACAGTTTTGTTAACTGTACTAAGATCCAGGGCAGTCTACATTTCCTTGTCATGGGCATTCATGGGTGAGTATTTATTATTCTTAATGATGTTCTCAGTCAAATATCCTGAAGCACCAGACTGTTTATTGGGGCTTATGTGAAACGTAATGATTCTTCAAAGGTCATTTAAAGGATGATTCTTTAAGGAAATGAAAGGGTTCAAGAATGAAGAACCTTTTTAAAGGTTTAAAAACATAATTTAATGGCTTTCTACCACTTATTGGTAAAGGAGAAAAGAGGTCACCATCGGAGGAAAAAGGATTTGGGAATGATTTCAGGGGCAGTAGTCCTGGGGCATTACATTGAATAAGTCCATGGTCATTTTACACCATTCTGTGTTTTGCAGGGACGTCTATAATAACATACCACCTCTGGACCCCCAGAAACTCGAAGTCTTTAGCACCGTAAGAGAAATAACAGGTAATTAAAATACACACTTATGCTGTGGATTGGGATAAAAGGTTTGTAATTATGCATTACTATTACATACAATGGTGCAATTTATGTATCATTATTGTGCTAAATTGTTAAAATATGCTTTTTAAGAACATTGTGGATATAATTGCATGTTTCACTATAACGAAGGCATAATTAGTTCTGTTTAAATTGATTCAGTGCAGCACAGGATTTGAAAAGCTTGTCAGTGTTACTGTAGTGTAGACAGTAGATAATAGATAGTAGATTTTCCCATTTTTTAGGTAATTGTCTGCAGTCTTTGTATTCTGACTCGGTAATATACCTGAAATAGATCGTGCTAATGATGTTTTTTCTTTTGACTTTCTGTGTCCTGCAGGCATTCTGAATATTCAGTCTTGGCCTGCAGAGCTCAGTGACCTCTCATTTTTCTCCAGCCTCACCACTATAAGTGGCAGATCACTCGCCCAGTAAGTGTTTGTGTGTTTCTATGTTTTGTCCTTTCTTTTGTGTGCCACCATTTACTTGCTTTCCTGTGTGATGGCCCAAATGTCATGCCATTTCTATTTTTTCCTTTTTTATTTATTTTTTTACTTAAATTGTTTCTATAAAATGTGTATGCCTCCCTGTATATGTGGCTGTCTGCTAATACAGTAAGCGTTACACAAGTGTTTTGTAGTCTCTGCATGCATCTCACCAGTGTTTTTTGTTTTGTATTTGTGTTTTTATATGTTTGTCCTCCCCATCTCACCATATCCACTTCCCCTAACCATTTAACTACAACAGCTCTAAAAGGTATGTAAGAAGAACTACTCTAAACCCTGTTACTGCACACTGCATGGCTATAGAGCTCCAAACAAATGCTAGAATCTAGAGTCCCTCTGTCTCAGTCTCTGTCTCACACTTAGTAAAACACATTAGGGCTTTCTCTGTTAATTATATTAGTAATCAAGGTAATCTGTCATAAAGTATGATTAGTACTCAAGAAATGGGAGTTTTCAGACCTGCAGCTTGAACGAGTTCATGGACTAATGAACACATCATGCAAGCAGACTGACTGTGCAGCTCCTGTTTGGCAGCCAAGATGTGTTGTCTTTGTGATGCTTAGTAAGAGATGCAACAGACAATTTCTCCCGTGAAACCCCCCTGACTGTGTCTGTGTGTTTTCTTCTCTTCCTCACTCTCCCGTGACTCTATATCTTATCTCTCTATCTCTCTCACATTTTCTCTCCGTCGTGCAGGCCCTTCTCTTTGTTGGTTATGAAGTTGGACTCTCTCACATCTCTGGGTCTGCGGTCTCTGCGGGAGATAAATGTTGGTAGCGTGTATATCAGTAATAACACTAATCTGTGTTACCATCACACCGTGGAGTGGATGAAGATCTTCACCGGTGCCAGGCGTGGGAACAGGCTCAAATACAATGACATTAAGTACAATAAACCCAAGAGACAGTGTGGTAAGCAATGTTTTGGAAGGCACATAGAGGTGTAAAACTCTGAATTTGCATACATTTTGGACTGTTAAAAGATATTGTACCCTTATAAAATAAAACCCTAAATATGCTCTCATTTTTTCAACAAAATAAAAGTCTCAGTCTATCTTCAAACATAAAAATTCCCCCCAAACAAGGGGCTAGTTGCGAGTGATTCCTAGAACGAATCTTAGGAATCAAAGACAACACAAATGACCCCATTCTCTGGGTAGTGGAAAGAACTGTGAGAAAATATCTTGAATAAAAAAGTCTGGCGCATTGTTTTTGTTTTTACATTTTATAATTATTCAGTGTATTTTTGTAAGTAGTTCTGAATCATGCCAAAGTAATGAAGTCAAATTTTGTGGCGAAATTTGAAATTTCATAAAGCATTAAATAATTTCCTAAAAAGTGCAACTGAATTGTTTTAGAGGTCAGAGATTTACACCCCTAATGGCAAGTGTCCTCTTCTTTCACACTGGCATGCTAGCGATTTGAACTTTTGATAAGTTTTATCTCCTGTGTGTGTATGTGTGTGTGTATGTGTGTGTGTGTGTGCAGAAGCAGAAGATCACGTGTGTGATCCACTGTGTTCAGATTCAGGCTGCTGGGGTCCTGGACCTGAACAGTGTTTGTCCTGCAGAAACTACAGTCGCCATGGCACCTGCGTGGCCATGTGTAATATCTTCTCTGGGTGAGTCTGTGGAGTTTTCTTGGCTTACTTCTGCGAGTGTGTTTAAACAAGGCCTCCTTTTTCTGCAGGCCATCTAGTGGCTGTTCCACTAGGTTAATTTTCCTCTGTACCTCTGTATTGCTTTCACTATGACATTGTGTTCTCTATGTGTGTCACATGTTTTGACTCTGTATTGAGCTGCTAGCGAGCAATGAGGGGTCAAATGATGAGAATCCCCTGCTGTGAAAACAGTTCAAACCTTCTCACAAAGACAGTCAACATAAAAGGGACAACAAAAACTGCACCATTGTAAACCATATACAACTGACACATGAAATGAATGTATGTGAACAAAATACGTTTGTAAAAAGTGTGGACACAAACGTTTCCGTTTTCTGTCGTACAAATATGTTCCATCAATGTTACTGATGAAAAAAAATCTGAAAAAACTGAAGGACCTCTGAATAAGTTGCATGTTATGGCTTCTGTCAAAACGTTAATCAGTCTCTGAAATAGCTTGTGCTGAGTGATTGGTGAAACATGATATTATTGGTTAACATTTATTTATTTGATATTTTCCCCACCTGCTGGTGCACAGTGACATAATTAGAACATGGAAGGTGTTTTTGAGATGAATGTCATTACATTATGGTAGAAGATTATGGTCCTTTAGTGGTATTACTACACTGTCATGATTGTTTTGTGTGCCAGTTTTTTGGTATTAAGACATGTCTCTGCATGACTCCTGTCTGTGTGTGTTCATAGGAAGATACGGGAGTTTGCAGGAAATGATAGTGAATGCCGTGCCTGTCACCCTGAGTGTCTACCACAGGAGGGGAGAGCTACCTGCACTGGAAAAGTATTTTGCTTTTTTCCTTCTCTCCCTCTTTCTCCTTCTCTATCTCCCTCTCTCCTTAGTGTATTATTTGCCAGTCAGATGTTTTATAACCATTGAACTGTGGGTTGGTCACAGAATATGCAGAATGACCAACACCATAGTTCATTCCCTTTTTATGTTCCTCTAACAGATTTTTCTCCTCCCCTGTCCACCTCATGTACCTTTTCATTTCGTGCCAAATCCGTTGCCTAACAGCACCATAGATCTTTAAAGGTAGTGTTTGAAGGTGACATTAGTGACATTAAACACATTAGTGTTAAAAATGTACACGTCACTTTTTATCCCCTTTTTTGTTGATGAAATAAAACTGCCTCCATTTTTCTTTGATGTGGTGACCATTATTCAGATTCCACACACACCAGTGGGTGTAGGAGTTTTCCACTGTTTACATCCACTCTGCCATGTGGCTTTATTCCCTTTTGCAATTAGTGGTCATCTGCTCTTTGTTTGATCAATACATTTGTTCTGCAAACATCTATTTAAACCCTTTGAGGCTGAATAAAAAAAAAATTGGAAATCTCTGTTTAAGTTACGAAGGTACTAAAGCGAATGATGAGGATGATGATAAGAATAATGAAGATGGTTTAGGTGGAGGATGAAGATGATGACAAAGATGATGACAGCATTGCGAACGAATGTGTTTTTAATATAACATTTTCCACCCACACACTCTGTGTTACCCACAGAAGGCCTGCCAAACTGGTTTTGCTGCCTCTTTGGCTTTCAGTCCTCTTATTACGTAATGAGGAATCACTAACACACTGGCTGGATTTGGAGGTTTTCTATTTTACCTGTTTACTTTGGTGCAGGTGCCGACAGAACTGCCATTTTTCATCCCCCACCCTATTTTCTATTGTATGTGTGTTTGTAAGGGAGCAGATGAGTGTGTGGCGTGCTCTAACCTGATGGATGGTCCTCACTGTGTGTCCTCCTGTCCTAATGGAGTAAATGGAGAGCGAGGCCAAATTATCTTTAAATACCCCAATGCAAAAGGACACTGTGAGCCCTGTCATTCCAACTGCACAACAGGGTGAGTGTGTATATGTGTGCATGTATATTTGTGTGTGTGTGTGGTTGTATGTGTGTGTGTGTGTGGTATCTCAAATTAAGCCTAAGAAGTCTCTAGTGTAGTGTATCAAGATACTACACTGGATGTTAATTATAATAACATTAAACATGTTCAAAAACATTGCTCATTTGCTTTATTTAATCTATTTGAAATGTCCAGACATTTTAATGACTAACAGCAAACTTTTCAAGCTTTTTCTTTGAAGTTACATGACCAGTAAATAACTTATTTTCTTCTCCTATAAAGGCCTTAGATACCATAGCAGTAGACTAAATTGTGTATGCTGGATGGTAAACATGGAGGTATCAATGTGTTGACTTCAATGTGCTGTTTTTGTTCCAGATGCACTGGCCCAACTCTGTGGGACTGTGTGAATCCTGACAGAGCAGTAGATGGGTCAGTGTCTCCCTCTGGTGGTGCAAAGAGTTTACAATCATAACATTGTCCTGTCATAAGTACTTGCTTTGCTTTCACTAACTGGCTGATTTGGACCTGTTTCAGTCCACCTATTGCAGGGATAGTGAGTGGAGTTCTGGCTGGTCTAATTGTGTGTCTGGCAGTGGCAGTGCTCTCTTTCCTGTACCGCAGAGGCCTCGCCATCCGGCGTAAGAGAGCACTCAGGAGATACCTACAGAGTCGCGAGGTGAGGCAATACAGTTTCAGAGTTCAAATTACAGCATAATGACAGGAAAGAACAGATAGAAAGCAGGATCAAGAGGCATAACACTGAGAGAAAAAGTTTTTGGTTGGGTTTTGAAGGAAACCCAGCTGTTTTGAAAATATGTCTCATGATCTAAACAGTGTATACATAATTTCCAGGTTTGGCAAATTTGTGCAGGTTCATGTAAAGCAGATTAAACAGTGCAAGATAAATTTATGCTCTTTAAATACATGTGAGAAAAGATTATCTGAATTAAACTGTTTTAAAGCATTTAAAGCACTCTTGATCCTTGTTCTTTATTTTGATAATCTGAAAGAAAGCAGTCTGGTTATATTACATTTGTGTCTTGCACACATTAAATAATCATGATTAGTTAGTCATACAGACTGAATAGGCTAAAACCTGACCTTCTGGCCTCTTCTACAGAACATCGAGCCACTGGATCCAGGGGAGAAGGGGACGAAGGTTCACGCTCGAATTCTCAGAGCTGTGGAACTACGCAAAGCAAAACTTCTGGGATCTGGAGTCTTTGGCACTGTGCACAAGGTCTGAATAACTTCATGTCTGAGATTAAAACACAATACTACAGTATGTAATCTATGTATTTCTTACAATGTAACTAACAAAACAGGTGAGGAGAAGTAAACCAAAGTATTTTTTAGAAAAGGGAAATACATTATATGGACAAAAATATTGGGCCACACCTGTTTTTCAGGGTTTGGGCTAGGCCCCATTCTTCCAATAAAGAGCAAACTTATTATTTCAGCATACAAAGAAATTAAGGACAATGGCATGTTTCCAACTTTGTGGACACAGTTTGGGGAAGGTCCATAAAGACATCGTTGGATGAGTTTGATATGGAAGAACTTGACTGGCCACACAGAGCCCTGACCTCAACCCCCATTCAACACTGTTGGGATGAACTGGAACGGAGATTGCGAGCCAAGCAGTGCCTGACCTCATGAATGCTCTACAGAATTAATGGACGCAAATTCCCACAGAAACTCCAAAATCTGGTGGAAAGCCTTCAAAGAAAGGTGGAAGCTGTTATAGTGGCAAAGTGTGGCCCAACTCCATATTAAAGTCTATGTATTTGAATGCAATGTCATTAAAATCCCCATTGGTGGAATGGTCAGGCATCACAATACTTTTGTCCATATAGTGTATATTATGCTATGTAATGCCACAAGTCAATAAAGCCAACTGATACAACATTGGAACGCTGGTGTTTTATCTAGGATGTTGGGTCACTGTGCCATGAGCCTTACTGGAAATGATTATGTCTCTGGCTTTGGCGTCTGTCCTTCCAGACTGGTTTTCGAAATTAAACAGGCAAAGTACAATCTAATCTAAGTAGGCTTCCTTCTATCAGTGTGTCTTATCAGACTCTGGAGTTTTTTTCCCCAACCCTGTCTCAGTCTTTGGTCTTTGGTTAAATCTCGATCTTTTCTTCATTTTCAGGGTGTCTGGATTCCTGAAGGGGACACAGTAAAGATCCCTGTTGCTATAAAGACCATCCAAGACCGCAGCGGGCGCCAGACCTTCACTGAGATCACTGATGTGAGTCTCCTCCTTATACGTTACTATTGAATAAGCCCTAAAAGTATCTAACTAAAAGTATTCCATCTAAATATGCTATAGACTTCTGTGGCCTAGAGTCCAACAGAGTATAATTAGTGCTGTTAAAGTCTTAAAACATTCCCAAAGTCACTAATATCACTAATATCAGCCCTTCCCTCACTGTCTCACAGCACATGTTGTCCATGGGCAGTTTGGATCATCCGTATATAGTGCGTCTGCTCGGAATCTGTCCTGGACCCAGTTTGCAGCTGGTCACTCAGCTCAGTACTCAGGGCTCCTTACTGCAGCACCTCCGCCAGAACACACACAACCTGGACCCCCAGCGCCTCCTCAACTGGTGCGTGCAGATAGCCAAGGTAAGACTTCAAAAGATCGCCTTCAAACTCTTGGATGTCATAGGTTATCAGAGTTTTTTAATTTTTCTGATGTCTGTTACAGTAAGAAACTGATGTCTGATGGACATATAAATCTCCCATTTATCTGCATTCTTACTAAATACTATTTTTGTTTAAAGGCTTTGTGCTTTATATTATACTGTTTAAATACACTGTGAAACTAATGCAACATTTAACTTTTCAAAAAAAGCAAATAATCCTGAAGTAAAATTTAATTTAATTGAACTTCGAACAGTAAATGAACAGAACAGCAATTTTACACAATGTCGCTGTCCAAAGAAATTACCAAAAGGGTAATTTTACATGAAAAGGTAAAACATCCTGTGTAAAAACATTGTATTATAAGTAATGTGTACCATTTTATTTATCAGTTTATCATGAAAGTTTCACATGTAAAGGACAGCTGCTGTGTTTAAATGATGTAGAAAAATAAATAAACATATTTTTTTTGGGATAAGAAATGTTACATTAGTTTGATGTATTATTTGAAGTGTAATGAACTCCAAGTATCAACAATGTTACTCTAAGTTAAAATGTTAGTTTTTACAGTGTATCTTTGAAATGCTATACATCATTATAGTTTTGTCATTTTTTATTTTCTGACCATTAAAAAAACATTAATCCTTAAAATCAATAGTAGATTATGTGATTACTTATATTAATTAATAGTGAAAAACCTTGTGTGTGTGTGTGCATACAGTTAACATGATCATCTAAGATATCTGTGTCTCTGTGCTTTAGGGCATGTATTATCTAGAGGAGCACCGCATGGTCCATAGGAACCTAGCTGCTCGGAATGTTCTGCTGAAAAGTGACTACATGGTGCAGATCTCTGACTTCGGTGTTGCAGACCTGCTGTATCCAGATGACAAGAAATACGTCTATAATGAATACAAGGTATCATTCATTTACAAACATGCTGTGAACAATAATAATGGGAAAGAATTTTTGCTCATTTTTATTTTTTCAGAGGAGCACACTTCAGATTATTGGCTCCAATTTCTTATTCAATTCCTTCTCATAATCAGCTGGTCCTTTTCTTGTATTAAGACACCAATAAAATGGATGGCATTAGAAAGTATCCTGTTCAGAAGATACACCCACCAGAGTGATGTTTGGAGTTACGGTAAGATTGTGTCTCAAAGTTAATCAAGCTCCATATCTGTGTGATCAGTCCTTCATCACAGGTTTCATATATTGCTCTTTTTTGCTGCTGCAGGAGTGACAGTTTGGGAGATGATGTCTTATGGAGCAGAGCCTTATACAGCCATGCATCCCCACGATGTGCCAAGTCTGCTGGAGAAAGGAGAACGGCTGGCCCAGCCACAGATATGCACCATCGATGTCTATATGGTCATGGTCAAATGTAAGTCACATCTCTTATTTGACATACAGCAGCTGGTGGCCTAGTGGTTAGGGAGTTGCCCTTCTGATCAGAAGGTTGTGGGTTTGAATCCCAGAACTGCTAGTGGCACAACTGAGGTACCCTTGAGCAAGGTACCATCCCCACACACTGCTCCCCAGGCACCCCTCATTGATGGCAGCCCCCTGCTTCACTTGGTGAATTGGTTAAATGCAGAGAAAGAATTTCACTCTGTCCACACTGTGTGCTGTGGTGTGTTCACATCTGACTAAAAGGGCCACTTTACTTTATAATGATATATTTTTTATATGATACATATAAATGATTTATAATGATTTGTGTAGCGCAAAGGCCTTCAGTAACCAAAAGACAACTTAGTTTGACCCAGAACCCAGGACACTATCAGGATACTTTTAAAGGGATTTGTGCTATTTACACATGTAGCCCTTTAGTGGTATTTTACATTCATACAAGGCTGAAAACCTTGGTAAATAGAAGTTGACATTCTCAGCATGAATAGCTGCTCAGCATGAATTGTGTCTACAGCAAATATTTTCCCTGCCAGTTTAAAAAAAGCAGTCATGCACGCACATAGATTAGATTTTGTGCTGCTTCCCTATAACACTGTTCAAAATATCTCACCCGGGCACTCTCGTAATGTTTTCACTAACTATTAAAAAAAATGTACTTTGCTGATTGTAATCGAGACATAATTCTGTTTCCTTGTATCAGCTTCTGTTCAGCCATGAGCCCTCTCAATGATTTCCAGGGTATTGTACTAGGTCTTATCCAGGTAAACCATCAGCTTTTGACAAGCATTGAGATTTTGAATGCCTGTTAAATTACTACTAAATTCCCAGGTAAAAGTGCGTGAAAGGGGCTTTACAGTTTTTGAGAACACAAAGTATCACACAACACTGGACATAAAAAGGGTCATCACAAAAAATGTTCCCATGCTCTTCTGGTTTAGTAACTGAACATAGTGAGTTTAGCCATATGTTTTCAGTTATATCTGTTTCTATTTCAGGCTGGATGATTGATGAAAACATTAGACCTACATTTAAAGAGTTGGCTAACGAATTTACCAGGATGGCAAGGGATCCACCTCGTTACCTTGTTGTTAGGGTGAGAAAATTGAAAGAATTTTGATACACTTACCATAACTGTGCCAGAACTGTGCAGTGACTCTGTCCTAATGTCTCTCAACACAGAGTGATCGAAATAGCACTGCTCCAGATGAAAACCATTCACGAGAGGCCAAGCTGGTGGAGGCTGACCTGGAGAGTGGAGATGAAGAAGTCTTAAATGATGGGTTTGCCACTCCACCACTCCATCTTTCACCATCATGGAGTCATTCCCGACTGCGAATTGGCTCCTATAAAGTGAGAAATTGGGATTACATCATCTGACTTGTCTTTCAGTAGATCAGAGAAAGTTATAAAATTTATCTGTGTTTTTAAAATGTTCTCTTTCTCTCACCATTTAGAGTGGCTCAGGCCAGTCCGTGCAAGTGGGATATTTGCCCATGACCCCAGGCCCTGGGGAGGACCCCAGACAGGTCTGTTCAATATTCAAGCGCATTACAAATTGCTCTCTGTGATGCAATATTTTGAAAGAAATAAGCATGTGCCATGATTAGCATGTGCCGAGACATGTTTGGTGTCTGAAGTCTGCTTGTTAGGATTTTCACTTGAACCATAAATCTAATAGCTAACAAGCAATGAAAGCTCATAGTCACCAGTGAACTGCATGACAAAATCATCACTCTTGCCTTAAACAATGTCCAGTTGTTATTTTTATATTTGTATCTATTCATTGTATGTATGTGATACATACTCACTGCAATACAGGAAATGAGTGGGTCACAGAGCTGGAGTGAATTACAGCTTTGTATGTCTGGCAGATGTGGCCCCAGAGGACACGTCTGGGTTCAGCAAGGACCACATCTGAAAGCTCGGAGGGCAGGGGCACTGTAGTGGACGTGGAGATCATCTCTCAGACAGGCAGCCTGCGCCGGGGGTACAGTCGAGCTGACAGTGCGTACATGTCCAACTGCATGTCTGTGTCATCTGAACCCTTCTCACCGGGGCTACAGGTGGCTGAGGAAGACATTGATGGATATGTTCAACCCAGAAGTGCCCAAAATGCAGAAAGAGGTGACATTTTGTTATTGTTGTGCTTGCACAGTGACAGATTTATATCTTTATCGCATTCTGAGCTCTGAGTCATAAATGTGAGCACACCTTTCCTCTCCAAAAATTGTATTTGTGCCACTTTAGTCCTGTCATGTAAATATGCACACTCAAAGCTCTCCTTTTGTGTCCTTCTCTGTAGATCCTCTGATGACTCGATCGAGTTCCAGGGCAGGTCTTTCACACAGCAGAGCATCCAGGAACACCAGGACTCGACTGTCCCCTTTAGCACCAGTCCCAGACCCCCCACAGGAGTATGAGCTGATGACCAAACAGCCCACTGTGCTCCCTCGCTCACCCTCGGACAGCACGGACACCTCCTCCATGCTGTGGAAGCAAGGTGCCAGTACTGATCCTCTGACTACCAGCCTCTCACAAGAGGACTCCATCCAAATGCAACAGCCCATACAATGTATTGCCCCTCATGATGAAGACTACTTGGATGTGGCAGCTAGTGAGGATAAACCTGAGCCTGTAGCAAAAGATGATGAACAAATCCAGACTGAAGACATTGCTGAGGATGGAGTCGTCCCAGAGGAAAGAGCGCCACAGCAGGCTGTGGTAGAGTATGAATACATGGACATACAAACAGGCCCAAAGCCGGTCCAAAGCAGCTCTGAAGAAAAGGCAGCTAGCTCGCATGAGACAGGCAAAAAACCTAGCAGTCCAGGCAAGGTTAAGACAGAACCCACAGAAGATGTAGTTTACCAGAACATGTGTGAGATACCTGCACTGAAGTTGAACTCAGCCAAGGAACTAAGCTGCATGACAACAGAAAATAATGTCACCTGTCAGCCAGTTGATTATGAGGACATGAGCGTCTGTGGGAAAGTTCATGAATCAGGCAATCAGATGGAGTATCAGAACTTCCCAGCAAAAGGGAGGAAACTGTCAGGAGAAGTGCCACATTCCACCAAGCTCAGGGCCTTCAGGGGTGCATGTGCTGGCCCAGATGAGAAAAATGGCAATGCTTCTTTTGACAACCCAGACTACTGGCACAGCAGACTGTTCCACAAACCGGATGCTGTGTGCACATAACACTGGAAATACTGACTGCAGCAAAGCAGTTAAAACAAGAGCAGTGAACTGTAGCAGCTGGTTCATTTGCCAGATTTCTCAGGACTTTCTAAATAAATAATAGTTAGTGGTGTCACGCTGTACTGACAGTGCAAGCATCCGGTGCTAATACGGCACGTGTTTCCACAATTTCCACGAATGAGAAGACAAAGAAGTCACGAGTGACATGGCCAGTTATCAGGATCCCAAGTGTGAAGTTTAGTCACAGACTATGGAATGTTTGTATGTTTTATATGCAATTGGAAGTCTACATTTTATACTGATGAAAATAGAGTATTTTATGTGTTCAATATACTTATAAAATATGTATTTTATGTAAATTCCTCAAACATCATATTTTAGTTTTGATACATATCTTAAATGTGATTTAAACAATGAAGAAAATAAAAGCTCACTATGTAAAAGTTGTTACTCTCTGATTCACTATCAGTATCCCCTGTGGGTATGTAATAAATGCATCAGTAATTAACATCATGGTGTTCCACTGTTATTATGGCTTCCTATGCAAACTGACGTAGGGATGTCACATTGATTTAACAAGTATTGATTACTTAATTTAAAAAAGAATATATTAAAATGTATTTTCTTGATTAAATGTCTTAGTAATTATATTTAACTATGTTTGACGAATAGCCCTGTTTGGCAGTTCTCCACAAGGGGCCTAATAGATCATCACTGATAGAGAAAACTCTCACCAGCAGGATATCACAAATGCATGCACTTTTATAGTGATAAGTTTATGTATATGAAGTAAAGGGTTTTGTTAGTTAGTCTAGACTCAGAATTTTGACATACTCCAGGGTAACAGGCATCAGGCTTAATATTTACTGTGAAACTGCAACATAAAAAGTAAATGTGCCACTTGAATGTTGGTTGCAAGCTTCACATGCTTCAATCTGCCTTGTTTAAAGAGAGCAGGCCTAAGTAGTCCTACCAGAACCAGTTAATGAGGAGGCTGGCTGCTTCCTATTCCAATCATATTCCTCCTAAAATTCATACGTAACACCAGAGGCTGCCCATAAGCAAATCCTCAATGAATGAATGGTGATTAAACCAAAAAGGCCAAAACATTCATGTGAGATGCATAACATTTAAAAAAACAACAACTCAGCAGTGTCGTTACAGTTCTCTACAAGAAACAGCCTTTAGTAATCTGAAAATGAGACAACTCACATCTACATGAATCACTCTGATATCAGATTGCTTTCTAAATATGCAATGTTTGCCACTGAATATTTAATGTTTTGGGCAGCTGGTGGCATAGTGGCTGGAGCTGCTGTGATCAGGAAGTCGTGGGTTCAGTTTCTAAGACTGCTAAGCACCTCTGAGGTACCCTGAGCAAAGTACTGTCCCCACGCACACTGCTCCCCGGGCGCTGTGTTCCTGGCTGCCCACTTAGGTGAATGTGTTAAATACAGAGAAAGAATATTGTGCTGTTCACACTGTGTGCTGTGGTGTGTTCACGTATGACAGAATGGTCACTGTCACTTTTATTTATATACAAAATAAATAATATACACATTGAAACCTTTCCATTTTGTATATTTCTGTATTTTAGAATCTTTTGAAATAATGCGCTGCTGCTGTTTATGTTTTTGGCCTATAAAAAAATAGATGACATTCATTCACTGATCAGTCCCATTAAAACCACTGACAGGTGAAGTGAAAAATATAAGGATAAGGGTCTGAAACTATCCAACTATCCATAATATGCCCAACCTGTTCAGGAATGGTTTGAGGAACATGACAAAGAGTTCAAGGCATTGATGTGGCCTCCACATTCTCCAGACTCTTGTCTGATCGAGTATATGTAGGATGTGCTGGGCCGATCCATGGAGGCTCCACCTCACATCTTACAGGATCTAAAGCATCTGATGCTGAAGTTGTAGTTCACTTAGTGATTGGTTTAAATGCAGAGAAAGAATTTCACTGTTTACACTGTGTGCTGCACTGTCTTGTGTTCACTTGTGACTATTAGGGGCCACGTACATTAGGGAAATATGTCTTGCCACACTGCAAAAACTGTTAAGGAATGGTTTGAGGAGCATGACAAAGAATTTAAGGGTGTTGTTTTGGCCTCCAGATTCTCCAGATCTCAGTCTGATATAACATCTGTGAGATGTGCTGGACAAAATTGTCTGGCTCATGGAGGCCCACCTTCAGAGGTCTTATGCCTTGAAATGTCAGAGTCGTTTTGGCAGCAGGGGGTTTTAATGTTGTGCTAGTATATTATAGATCTTGATTAAAGTCAATCAACAGGAGACAAGGTTGGATATCGACCTTAGATCGTCCACAGTGGAAGAACTTTTATTTTGAAGATGAACACAGTGCGCGGCCATCTTGGGTGATTAGTGGGCGACAGATGGACGATTGGTTCATTTTACTGAGCCGATTCTTCTGAAATGTTCATTCCCATGAATTGAGTCACTGACTCACGGATCTGGTCCTTCAAATATAATGAGATTTCATAGAATGAAGCTGGTAGAGCTGCCTCTGAAAATACAAGATAAAGGCAGAAAGAGCCTCTGCACATACTGCAGAAAGAAAGGCTATAATACCTAATCATCTAATAAAATGAGTTACTTCATATTATGTTCTTATGAATATTTGAATGATAGTCTAGTGAAAGACTAACATTCAAATATTATTACATTATATGAACAAAAGTATTGGGATGACTGACCATTACTCCAGCTGGAACTTTAATGACATTGCATTCAATGACATAGACTTTAATGTGGAGTTATTCTCTTCTTGGAAGGCTCTCCACAAGATTTTGGAGTTTCTGTCAGAATTTGTGCCAATTCATTCTGTAGAGCATTTATGAGGTCAGACACTGATACTGGAACAGAAGACCTGGCTCCCAATCTCCCAATCTCCATTCCAGTTCATCCCAATAGTGTTGGATGGAGTTGAGGTCAGGACTCTGTGCGGGCCAAGTCAAGTTCTTCCACATCAAACTCATTCAGCCATGTTTTTATGGAGCTTGCTTTGTGCATTGGGGGCACAGTCATGCTGGAATAGAAAAGGGGTTTACCCAAACTGTATATATACACAGGTGGGAAATGGGAAATTTGCATTGTGAAACAGTTT
>JBBPCX010000141.1:6739529-6776797 GCA_037974365.1 Hydrocynus forskahlii
TGTGTGTGTGTGTGTGTGTATGTAAAGCATAGAAATATAAAACATATTTATATGAATATAAAATAATATCGTCTAACACGTGCTGTTCTCTGTAGTTGGACTACAAACGCGTCGCGACTACATTACCCGAGACTTTTGTCAGTCAGGCCGTTACGGATGACGCCATAGGACTGTATAAAGACCCCCTACTTGCGTTATGACGCCCTCTTGAAGTCGTTGCTTCGCTTGTGGAGGTGAGGAGTGCTGCTGTTCCTGAGTGTCTGAGCTCATCTAGAACAATCCAACCCAATCCCCACTATTAAATGGTCATCCATTAATACTGTACACTTTTCTTTCCTTACAGAAACGCTTCCAGCATGAGAGCGAAGGTAAGATTGTGGTTTGTTGTCGGTTTGTGCAGGTTTAGTTGGGGAGCCCGTCGGCTAGGCACAACGAGGCAGCTACGACTGAAGTGACCCGAGACTGCTAGAATACATACATATTTTTGAAGCGATAATACAGTCTAGTTAGTATTTGTTTTAAAAAGTGAATCGTTTGTGAATCTCTCCCCTCTTCAGAGTCCAGGAGTAGCTTTTTATTTTAGCGGCTAAAATGGCGGAGCTCTAGCAAAACGAGACGGAGTGGTGTCTTTATCCCACAAAATTACGCTTAAACTAATGTTAAACCTTTTTTGGCGAATTGTACGAGTTTAGCTACACGACCTGAGTGCATATGTCTTTAAGAAGTCTAATTTGACAAGTGGAGGGTCCTAAAGTCCTTAATAAACGTACTTCTACTGACTGTGCTAGTTAGCATTAGCTTGTCCAGCTCCATCGTGGTGAGTCTGATGCAGGCCCACTGCTGTACTGTAAACATGCATTACACTGTGCTACACTCGATTTATGGTGAATCGTGCAAAAATAATGAGCAGATTTTTACTAATTTATCTAGGTTAGCTGCGTGTGGAGCTGTTAACAAGCATAGTGTGTTGCATTGCCAGGCAACACATGTCGGTAAAAACAGGGATCCTACCTGCACAACAATGTAATTGTTAAGACTTAAATTATTTACGTTTGGAAATATCTTGTATAAAATGGTAAAGCTGTCGTGCACTGAAGAAAGTAAGTTAGGGAATGTTGGGTTAGACAGCTACTAAAATTTCGCTCCTAATCTGATCACATTTAAGACTTGCTTGTTAAAAACTGCCTTTAGACTTGCTATGGATCTTTGAACAGGGGACGCAACAAGGGCCCTAATTCATAATTGGCCTTTTAGCACAGGTGCAAACCAAATTTTTATGTTTTACTTATTTTTAATAAGGGGGTCTTAACGTATGTACACACTTGGTTTCCAAGCATGCATTCACTATGGGGACAAAAGTAAATTTACCTGCAGAAATTGCCAATTACAAAGCCACTTATGCTTTTTGATTTGGGCACAATAGAGTAGCAAAATGAAGCAGGGATCATGTCTGTCTCAAGACTTGGGCATTAAATTTTAATTGGGAGGCATAGGAAGGCTGAGAAATGGTCTTGGATTTTGTGGCTTTAAATGGCTTGGCTTTCATAATTAAACTAAATGCCTTTTATATCTTGGTCCTTGTCTACTTGACTGCCCCGGGTTGGCATTTAGGCTTTATAAAAATGTGCTGCATGTTGTCCTGTGCTGTATCTGCTTTAAAATATGGTGTTGAATAACCCTTTTATCTGTTTCAGTGGAGAAAGAAGCGCATGCGCAGGTATGTGAATCATGACCTTGCTTGGTTTTAAATAAGTGAGTTTAGGTTTTTGTGTCAGCAGAAAAGCTGAAAGTCTTGTCTTTTTGTAGGCTGAAGCGTAAAAGGAGAAAGATGAGGCAGAGGTCCAAGTAAACTGCACCCTGTCCGCTGCAGCTGAGATCCTGATCATCTTGGATTTCCCTGGTGAGAGTCTTGCAGAAAGGCCGACTGAAGAGGTGCCCTTCATCCTCCATCCATGAAGTGATCCACAGATGAAGCCAGCCACCATCCTGGCAGAGGAAGAGTCGCCTGGCGGCCCAGTCGGCTCTTGGTCTTGATTGGCTTTGTGAACTCTCTTTGGACATTCCAAACCCTTCAGCTCAGCATCTTTTTGTTAATACCTCCAATAAAATTTGTTTTAAAAATGTACTTTGTGTGCGGTTTGATTAGAAACTGATGGTTTTCACTTTGGTCTTGTTCAGAGGATGCATACTCCAATATGCTGTCTGATCTGGACTTTGGCATTTGCACACTTTTTAGCTCAGCTTGGATGGGCATTTACATGCAGCATAGTGTCTAGATTGGCTTTTGGTAATCCAGAGTTTTAGTCCTTGCTGTTCATCTTTTCAGTTCAGAATATTGCATGGTGCAGCTTTGATGGCTGCTGCAAAAAGGTTGTCTTAAATTCTTGAAATTATGACACTAACTTGTCTAAGAAACGTGAGCTGATAAATGTGGAGTAATTTGGAAATTCAAAATGACTGCAAATTTCTGAAGACGATGTCGGAAATACCTTAAATTCTACGGTTGTAACACTTGTAATCTAACATTTGGCAGTGTAGCAAGCACTGATGTCACTGGATAGAGCATCTGCCAAATGCTGTATTCCTAAGCTAGAATAGTTATTGATATTGTGTAGCTTCTGTGGTAAGTTATAGCTATAATTTGGTTATTTAAATTAGTGTTCCTGTTGCTGTACTATTTTAAAGCCTTAAGTACTAATTGGATAAATGCCATTTTCTGGGTTGACACTTTAAAGTACAACCTACTTTGTTGGCTTGTAGGTTAAACATTTGTAAGAATGGCAGTTTAGTCCATCAGTGCCTTTATATGGGCATAGCTGACTCAGCACTGCATGTGTTTTGACCTTTGGCCATCAATTTTAGTTGGGTGGAGTGTCCCATGAGGATTAAAGAATGAAATTGCTGAAGCTTGGATTGGCCAGTAACAGGCCTTGAAATACAAGAGAATGAGGAAATGACTACAAATTAAAAGTACTTTTAAGACATGAGGACTGATCAAATTGAACTTTTGTGTTTTGTACTATTTTTGAGTGTACTGGTGTGGTACAGCGAACAGTCTACCTAACGAGCTCAATAAAAGATGGTAAAAGGCAGTTCATTGTGAGCATGGATGTGAGGTGGTGGGTAAAGTGTAAGTTTTCTTTCCCACAGATAGAGGGCAACAACATGCTGCACAATCCTGAGCACTGTATTAGTCTCCCGTAAAAAATGACGAGTGTAGAACCCACAGCCTTAAGGGTCCTTGCTGAGGTGTTTGTACAGCATGCAAGTCAGGAACGTTTCCCTTTATGATTGTTCAGGTTGTCAATAGCTGTCAACGTGCAACTGGGCCTGTTAGTGGGTGCTGGAGGCACAGCAGCATTAATGGGGCAACTGGTGCCCTAGTGCGTTTAGGGTGTTTGCCCTGCAGTCAGAAAGTCATGGGTTTGTATCCCAAGACTGCTAGTGGCACCTCTGAGGTACCCTTAAGTAAGGTCCCGTCCCCACACACTGCGCCCCGGGCGCTGTGTACCTGGCTGCCTGCTGCTTCACTTGGTGAATGCGTTCAATTCAGAGGAAGAATCTTGTGCTGTTCACACTGTGTGCTGTGTTCACGTATGACAGAATGGTCACTTTACACTCCTATCGCTGCTGACTTGAATTGTCTGCTAGCAGTGATCCTTTAATAGTAAAATGACTTTGTGGAAATAGTCTAACTGAACCTTAGATACACAAAGTAGGTCTATTTGTGGTCAAATTGTGCACAACCCACAGTGGCAGTGTTGCATGCAATACCAGCATCCAAAGGGGCAGCTGGTGCTCTGGTGATTAGGAAGTTGCTGCAGCCAATGGAAGGTTGTAGGTTCAGATCCCAGGGCTGCCAGTGGCACCACTGAGGTCCCCACACACTGCTGCCCAGACGCTGTGTTGCTGGCTGCCCGCTGCTTCACTTGGTGAATGGGTTAAATGCAGAGAAAGAATTTGACACTGTTCATGCTGTGCTGTTCTGTGTTCATGTGTGGCTGTAAGGGGCCTCTTACTTTACTTTAAGCAGTGCAATACATTAACAAACCTCACTGTTGTGCTGAGAATCCCCCCCCTAGATAATAGAGCAGTGGTCCCTTTTGTTGGGCAGGGTTGAAGGGTGGCTAATTAAGTGTGTATCTGATAAAGATAGTGAGGGTAAATATACCTCACAAACCAGCAACTCTGTAATAAGTGCTGTTTTCCCATTTTGTCACGAACACGGCTCAGGCCTCAGATCAGATCAGCGCGAGATCATAAGTGCTCAAACACTACAAAACAACCGTCTTCTTGTCCTGTTTTTCTCTCCCTCCATCACAAGTGATGATTATCCAGCTGTGTGTAGGGTACATGACTCGCATACTGCATAAAGCAGATAAACATTTGTTTTAACACCTCATTGCGCTGAAATGCTGACTGCACTGTGTGCACTCGGGACTGTGCTGTGCCATTAGTGAGACTCATGTTGAAAACAGCAGCTGCTTCTGGATCTTAATCATGTGTCATTTCCTCTTGCTTTCACACAGTTAAAAAAGACTGGGAGATATTTAAACTCTTGAAAAAAAAGAAACATTAACTTGTCAGGTAAGAACTTGAATTAAACATGCAAATTGTTTATAAAGTTGGAGCTGGAATTTAGAAATACTTTCAAATACGCTGGAACTAATTCCTGAAGACAGGAAACCGGTAAAGAGATCTCTATTAATGCTAGAAGAAACTCTTAAGATTTCTAAAGTGCATTATAATACTTTTTTTAATAACCTGTAATATTTTTGAGACTGTATAGTAGCCCTGTTCCTGTAATTATACAGTATTATTAGTATTATTATCATAGTTATCGATTATACTTTGTTATATCCTGTGGTAAATTATAGTAATTATCCAAACGCTCATGTAATCTATAGAAATCCTGTGGCCTCATATTAATTTTTCATGAGTAAAATATAGCCGTAGTGAATCGTGACAGCTTGCTATTCATGTTAAGGCCACTGGAAAAGTATGAAGACAATACAAGTGGTCTCATGGGAAATGGCCTGGAAACTTAACTGCTTTTGTTTATGTGCTCATCTGTTTGATTTAACCACACTGTTTTGCACTTAATAGACAAACAATACATACATTATATGGACAGAAGTATTGGGACACCCCTGTTTTTCAGGGTTTGGGCTAGACCCCTTACTTCCAGTGAAGGGCAATCTTAATGCGTCAGCAAACCAAGACATTTTAAACAATGCCAAGCTTCCAATTTTGTGGACCCAGTTTGGGGAAGAACCTTTTCTAGTCCAGCATGACTGTGTCCAAAGCAAGCTCCGGAAAGACATGGTTGGATGAGTTCGGTGTGGAAGAACTTGACTGGCCTGCACAGAGTCACAGAGTATGGGCATACATTTTCCCACATAGACACTCGAAAATCTAGTGGAAAGCTTTCCAAGAAGAGTGCAAAGGGGGGACCAACTCCATATTAAAGTCTATGTAGTTGAATGCAAGATCATGAACGTCCCTGTTAGTGGAATGGTTATGCATCCCAATACTTTTGTCCATGTAGTATATTTGACTATATTAACCATTTTCCCTCCCTTTATAAACAGATGAACGGCCTGGAGGCAGAGAGACCTAAAGCTAGCTCTGTATTTACCAGGCTATACAAAGCACTGACAGCTCTGCTTGTCACATGGTTGTATTGTGTAAACACCTCAGGCACAGATGTGCTGTGGGGAGGATTTGGGAGGACTGGCCCGGTTCTCTGTGCTAGTCAGCACCACCTGTGTGTTTTTCAGGCCTACTCAACCCTTTGCGCAGTAGCGGATGTGGTTTCTATCGCATGTCTGTGGCCAGATGTGTGGCAGTAGATTCATACATGTACTTCAGTGTTTTTATAACCCTCTCCTGCACAATGTTACCCTCAAGCAACAGACGGTTTTTTAAACTCCATGCCTCGTACATGTTTTTTTAATGACTGCAAACAATAAGCATATTCAAAAAAAGTAAAAAAGTGGCCTTTTGTTCATCCAGATGTTGAACTGCTACGAAGTTCCTCTGCGGTTCTCCACCACGTACTTGTCTCATTTTAACATTTATTACTCAGTAACGTCCTCTCACTGCTCGGTTTGTTTCGGTACCTTTTTAAAACGTTTTACTGTATCCGAATCAACAGTTTTCGTTATCTCTATAGGCAGGAATGCGAGGTTGAGCTATTTCTGCTCCTCAGACTGGGCTCTGCTCGACTGCACATTTGGAGGCTGCTGAGGAGAAAACACGCCCATACTTGTCTCAGCCTTAGAAAACACAAGCCAGAGCAAAGCCAGAACACACACGTATCTGCCGTGCTTTGCATGAGAAGACGGTTTTTATTTTATGTCAGGCTTTTTGTGTCAAATGTCCTTATCAGCATCTGTCCGACTGTAAGCCCGGAGCGAAGAGAGAGTAGCGGCGGGGAGTCGAGACCATGGCCGGCGGAGAGGATGCAGACTCGGGGTCTGTTTCTGCGGAGACTCCGGGGAGACACGCCGTGTCCGTGCTGCTGGCCTTCGGGAAGTGCCTGCTCACCCTCCTGCCCGTCTACCTGGCTGGATACTTCGGCCTGAGTCTAAGCTTCGTGGTGCTCGGCCTGATGGTGTATCTGGGCTGGAGACAGCACCGAGACAGAAAGCAGGCGAGACTCAGCACCGCCATGTACGCGCTGGAGAACGAGAGGGACTTCGCCACCACCCGGCTCTTCAAGAGCAGGAGAGACCTGCCAGCCTGGGTAAGACTACATCAGCATAGCGTGCTGTACCCTTCTCAACGCCCCCGAAATAAAGACATCCTGGTGGCATATTGGTTAGGATGGTCATGGGTTCGAATGCCAGAACTGCTAGTGGTACCACTGAGGTACCCTTGAGGAAGAAACTGTCCCCACACACTGCTCCCCAGGCGCTGTGTCAGTATACTTCTCAAAGAACCTAAAATGTAGGCAGCCTAGTGGTTAGTGGGTTCGAATCCCAGGACTGCCAGTGGTACGACTGGGGTACCCTTGAGGAAGATACCTTCCCCACACACTGCTCACTAGGTGCTGTGTCAGTGGCTGGCCATGGTTTCACTTGGTCAGTGGAATAAATACAGAGAAAGAATTGCACATTGTTCACACTGTGTGTTCGTGTGTGATAGTAAGGGGCCACTTCACTTTACCTGGCTCGTTTGAAGGTATTGGGCGTTCTGCTGTGGTTCATCGGGTCTTATGGGATGTTAGTCAAGTCAAGTTTATTTATTTGGTACGTAATCATACACAAAATGTATGATTATGTCTATTTACAGGTATAGAATAAAAGATAAAATCAAAGAATACATAGAAAACCAATGAAGAGGAGAATAGGACAGTTTTTAGCAGCTTTTTAAAGCTGGCTACAGTTAGCGCAGAGGGAAATTTTTATTCTGCAAAGAGTCCATTTTCAGCTGTTGTTTCCTCTTAGGAATGTACAAAGTCTCATCTAAAAATTGGGAAAAACTTACCATTTAAGAAAGAATGCAGTAGTCAACCTGAATTCAATTTGTAAGGAATGAAATTTCTTAAAGTGTACCAGATGAGACTGACTCTATGAATCCACTGTAATGTATGTCCTGATAGAATCCACTGTAATGTATGTCCTGATAGAAATCATAGTGATTCTGTTTGCCCGGAATCAAGTACTAATGAGACATTCATCCCAAACAATGGTCTAAATGTACTTAGTTTCCTGCCCCAACCCTGGGGTCGAGTTTTCTACCTTATTTACCTTTTTCAAACACGTCCAGAATCCAGTACTGTCACTTTAATGAGACATTCATGGTAAAAATGTACTTAGAGTACTCTGTGCATCACAGTTATACATAGTATATAATTGTGGTTGTGCTGTTACTTTAAATAGAACTTCACTGAACTTAAATGTAGTCCACGCTTTCATTATCACTGACCCACATCATTTGGCCTGCGAAGGCACCGTAGACTGGAGACGGCGATGACAGTGGGGGGAAACTGCTGACAGCCTTTACCCCAACATTCAAATGTGTCCCGCACCTTCTCAGTAGCAGAGTTGGTGTGGGCCCTGGTCCTGTCTGCCCCTGTCTCCTCCCCCATCCGTCATTAACACGGGCACATTCCACATCTCCACCAGCCCTGCCTATATTTGGACATTTAAGGATCTGATCTTCAGGGACTGAGTCAGCGGACCACGAGATACAAAGATTAACGGTGCAAAAACAACGAAAATATGGCAGGAATCTGCTCTGGGGAGCATGGATAACATTTTGTAAGAGTGAGGGATTTCTAAAAAAGGACTGTCTTTAAGGCGGAGGGGGGATCATCACAGGATCTTGAACTTACTTGGAACAAGTGTTTGGTCAGCTTTACCCACATCCTCTTTCACTTCTGTAGTTTAGCTGTTCCAAAGCTTAATTGTAGCCTTTAGCTTTGATCCGTTCTCACTCTGTGATGCAGAAGTGGCAGCATGTAGTGAAGCTTTGGCTCCATCCAGGCAGTACACCTGATTCAACAGATCATGGTTTCTTGTTTGGTTAGTCGGGTCAGTTGCACAGTTCTTGCAAAGACACATAAAGGGCCTGGAGATATGTCTGGGGTTAAAATGACTGTAGCGCTAATAAGTACCAATAAGTATTTATTGGTAATAATAATAAGTATATTAATAAGTATTTTAAACAATTTCCTCCAGGACAAATAAAGTTTTCTGATTCTGATTCTGATTCTGATACCAAGACACAGTTCTGTTGACACGTAATGTATTTTTGATGTGGGTGAACGTCTGATTGACCTGCATTATAGCGCCCAAAATGATGTATGTGTTGCTCACAAGTGCCTTTATTTGGCAAAATACCTACAGATCAGAAAGGACAGAGTGAGGAGGATGACCGTATATTATCGTAACTGCGATAAATTACAAACAATACACTTTTCTGAGCATATCACTCAAATCATCAGTACTTAAAGGACACAGATCAACTGCATGTTTCATTAGAAATAGCATAATTAGTCCGGTCTGGCTGAATTCAGGGCTGCACAGCATGCAAAATGTTGAATAAGTCAGTTTTACCGGATAAGATTTTTGGTCAAGTGGGACAACTGGTGTTTTTTTGTCTGCTCTGACTAATTAGATGTCATAAAAATTATAGTGTGACCTTACATCTATTGGAGAACTTTTTAAGTATCATGATATTATTTGCCCAAATCACCCACACCATTAAAAGAAGATTATAATTAGGTGTTGTTAATTGGATTAAGTACAGTGCAATATGCAACATTTTGAGTAAAACCATTGCACTTTTTTACTTAATTAGACCTGAGAAAAACAAATTATTTTCAAGATTCAAGATTCAAGATTTTTTTATTGTCGATACAACAATATACACAGTATACAGCGTATCGAAATGCCGTTTCACCCCAAGCCCACCATGGTGCATTTATAAGAATATCAAAATGTAACTACAAGAGATATAAAACTAGAAATGACAATATTAATAATAACTAAATTTAAGTAAGGATACAAAAGGTACTAATACTAGCTAAATCTATATACAATAACAAAGACAGTACAGGAGACAATACAAAGTGGTAATGTGCAATTTCAGTAAAGTGAAATTTTGTGCAGGTGGTATTTGGATACCAGGTTCAGATTATTTTCATTATATTGTAGACAGACAAGACAAGGACATGTGCAAATTGTAGAATGTGCAAATATAACATGAGGTAGATGTGTTCAGTAACCATGTGACTGAGGTGTGCAAATTAAGCATATTGATCCAAGGTCCAGTTTGTAGTGCATTTGTGAAGGTTTGTGTTGTTTTGGTGAATATTGTTTGAAGGTTTGTGGTGTTTTTGTGTGTACAGTGCTTTAATGTATATTGCTTGAAGGGCAATTTTAATGTGAATTATAAAAATGTCTTTAATTAATAATATATGATTGTTTTACATATATAATATTTGATAAAAATGTACATGTCTCTTGTTCTTGTTCGTATTTCTGTGACATCAGTATTGCTGACTGCTAACATTGCAATCATTTCTACCAAACAATACACAACATGTTTACAACATATGCAAATGTTTGTACATCCCTGGTCAAATTATAATGTAAAAATAAGTGTTAGCCTTTACAAGTAACACACATAATACTGCCCAGTAGCTATTAATTTGTTAAATGTAACATGTTGGGGGGGGGGTGTGTGTTGGTGGATAAAAACAACAAATGTGCAAAAAGTGTTATGTTTTTTCCAATATGTTAAACATAAAAATGAATGAGTAAAATGAATGAATAAAAATGAGTTTGTTCTAGTTTGTTCTCTGTAAAGTAAAAAGGGGTCTTTAGGAAAAACATGTAGTTTGAATGGGGTGGCCAAACTTCTGCATATGACTGTTTGATGCAGCTGTACTACATTCCATAGGATGTATGACATGTTTTAGCACTGGAATATATCAAATACAGAAATATAGTAAAGCTGGTATTTCTGTATACGTGTAAATCCGCAGAGTCTCACTCTGTAGATTATATTTGAAAGGAAAAGGTTCTTATCTAAAATCTAATTTTGCAACTTCTCAAGAAACAGTTAACCAGTTCCTCTGTATATTTATTTCTGCTTCATCGTTCTGACATGTCTCTTTCTTACCAGTTCTTACCAAGATTTTTGAATATTTTTCAAATCCCACTTGGTCATTTTGTGGTGTGGAATTTGTCTCGGTTGAACTGTAGCATAAATTTATAGCAGGGAATGTAAATAGTGAGCAAAAAATGAAAAAAATACACATAGGCATTATAATCAAGGGTATTACAACAAGGGCAGCCAGGCAACTGCATGTTTCATTAAAAAGACAACATAATTAATAGGATTTAGTGCAATTTGTGAAACGCAAAATAAGTATAATTGACTTCATAGTTTTTTTTTTCCTTTAACTTCTCAGTGATCGAATATGGTGACCCACACTATGTGCTGTGAAAATGTCTTGAAATACATTACAGTGGATTATATTTTTGCTGCATCACTCACTCTTTGGTTATTTACCACAGTATCGAATGTCTGTAAACATGTGTTATGTTTGTTATATTGACCTGCATTTAAAAGCCTGTCATATTAATTTGTGCTTGTCATTTTTCTGCAGGTTAATTTCCCAGATGTGGAGAAAGTTGAATGGCTTAATAAGGTATGATATCCTACCATTACACAGTTCTGCATCTTGACATCCATACACTAAGAGAATATCCTGAAATAGAGTATATTTTAGTATATTTTGCATGCAGCATTGTAGAAAATAAAAGTATTTAATGGCCCCGGAGTCTCCATGTCCTGTGAGCTTAAGGCCCCCTGGCTCATGGCCATTCTTTTCATTATTCTTTATCACTGCTATGGAAAGAAAGAAAGGACCTAAAGCTGTTTGTAAGGAGCCACGGGCTAGTTCTGATTAAGTATGGCACCGCTGTTTTGGAGAAATGCTGTCTTGCTGAAAGGAGAGATTGTGGCGAGGTCATCAAAAGAATGAGGCTGGTCTTGTACAAGCTCGTGCTTCCAAGGCCTCTCTCTCTTTCTCTGCCGCATGACCTTTCTGCACAGTCTCCTCCCTGCTCATATCTTGTTTTTGGAACACTAACTTTTTGTGTGTAAAAAAGGACATGGAGGGGAAAATATTAAGGTACAGTTTGCCTTTTGAGTGTGAGGATCTCAGGGGGAGCTTGAGCTTCAAAGCTTGCGCACTGGAAGCAGTGTTTGCAGAACGATGCCAAGCCAAATTTCACACACAGACCTCAAACCTCACACTGCAGAAGAAGACATGATATACTTCTGCGTCGACTTTAAAGGAACAGCTCTCCTAGGTGAGCTAATGTTGCTAGCAGCAAAAGGGAGCAGATAGCCGCTAATTAACAGGGCCGTTTGTGTAATGCTAATTGGTTGCTGTTCAATTGCATTCATGCTTGAACTGAAAATCATAAAGAGTTTACTTGATGCTTAAATGTGTCTGTCAGATGCACATGAATAAATCAACACAGTTTTTGCCAAAAGAGGTCAACAGCAAGACAATGACTCACCAGAAACCATTTTATCAGTATGCTAGCAACGTTATGTTTTTAAGTTTGAAGGCCCAGAACATTTTCTTCTTCGTTCTAGGGTGGCGCTGGAAAGCACATTGAGCAATGCTTTCGCAAAATGTTTTGGTTCAGACTGTCTCTAGCCATGGTAACGGCTCTTACATGGGTAGTTTTGGATTGGCTCTTGATTAATGACATATTAAACCATTGCTCGGATGCACATTCAATTATGCGGATTGTCTGAATTCAGGGTCTCTTATATTGTATTGAGGGTACATGAAATATTAAACTGTTTGTACTTATACGTCTCCTCTGCACTGCATACTGAGCTTGCTTGTGTATATGTTCATGCATAATTTTCATATTTAAAAGTATGAATGCCACAACGTGATGATAATGCCTTTTCAGCTGGAAGTCAAATAGCTATTTCTGACTTTAAGCTGCTGTTGTTCTGCAGATCCTGCACCAGGCCTGGCCTTTCGTAGGTCAGTATTTGGAGAAACTGCTGGTGGAATCGATTGCCCCCTCAATCAGGAGCTCCAATGCCCACCTTCAGACTTTCAGCTTCACCAAAGTTGACCTGGGAGACAAGGTTCAGATCTGCTTCTCATTTAATTTGCTTCAGAAACCATGTTTGGTTCATTTTTCAATGGGATGTACTATACTTTAAGGGAATTCCAAGAATATTTTAATCCTGTACAAATCTGCAAAAAACCTGTTCGAGGTTTGTACAAGTCTGATATAATTCTAATATAAAATCTAATAATTCCAGAGTAAGTTAATTTGTAGCTCACTCTGTAAAAGTAGTCCTGTTCAAGTGAGCTTGACAATAATGGCATTTACTTGCTTAATGGTCACTTTGAAAAAAAAGTTAATGAATAAACTGTGAGGTTATTGTTACTTCATACAGTGCCATGTAAAATCAGAGACCATTGTTTCATGTATTTAATTTCCAGTGAAAACAATTATTAGGTACAGGTACATTTTTCAGCAGCAGGGCAAGCCTAAAATCACAAAGAAGCCTTAAATACTAAGGATGTGTGTCCACCCTTTACCTTTATTACAGGTTCCATTCTTTTGTGGGCAACTTGTTTTCAGTTCAGATATTTTTCATGCTTCTTGTAAACACCTTCAAAGTTCAGTCTTAGAAGTTCTTCTACTCACTGTACAAGTAATCCCAAGTACAGATTTACACTCAGCAGTCCATAAAACTTTACTCCATGTCTCAGAGGTCCAGTTTTCTTGTGCAGATATTCTTCCTTTTTGCTGAATTCTTTTCTCAGTAACGGCTTCTTGAAGAGCTTCACATCCTTTCACACCCACAGTGTTGAGTCATTTTCAAACAGAGGAACAACAGACAGAAAACGTGGATTTTTTTTTTACTGAAAGAAGATTTTCTCCTAATTTTCTCCTTTCTCTCAAAGATGAAAGCTTCAAGACCTGTTTATCTGTTTGCACCAGTTTTGGTGGTCTATCAGCTCTTTCATAATTGTGGAAGTTTTTCACAGAGTCCTATTTTTGTCTCTGTTTTTTAATGCATTCTTTTGAACTCCAGTGGTATTATATTTAGTTGCTGAGGCCTCTGTATAGTTTTCTGTACTTTTTTTGTTTTCTGCTTTTTTCTGATGCTGAACGTGGAATATCTTGTACTTAAAGGCCATTTGAGCAAAAAAGGTGGTCTCTGACTTTTTGCAACAGTTGCTGTGCTATTTATCAAATTTCTTACAAACTACATTAAAGGACAGCCTCCAGTTATAAAATGTGTTTATTATATTTAAGACACAGGTCCATTCAAGTTTGCCAGAGTGAATGTTATCTGGAAAGTTTTCACTCATGTATAAAGCTGTTTTCTTCTGCAGGCTGTGAAGGTGGTTGGAGTGAAGGCTCACACTGAGCATGATAAGCGCCAAGTGTTGCTGGATCTATACATCAGGCAGGTTTATCCCTTAGATGATGAAAAATGTACTGTGGTTTATCAAAAAGCTTGGTGGTGAGCTTACTCATTCTGTATACCCTTTTTGATTTGAGGGTCTGTTGTTTGCAGCTATGCTGGAAACGTGGAGATCAATGTGGAGATAAAGAAGTACTTTTGCAAAGCTGGAGTGAAAGGAATTCAGGTAAGGATCTTCAAATGGAGAAAGAACAAGGCAAAGCTTCCACAAAAAAAAGTTTTTAAAAGTTTTCTCTCCCTATTCAGCTTCATGGAAAGCTGAGGGTAATCCTGGAGCCGTTGATTGGAGATGTTCCTCTAGTTGGAGCCGTCACGATGTTCTTCATTCGCAGACCTGTGAGTGTTCCTAACTGCTGTATTTTTTTAACACGCAGAGGTTCCAGTTATTGCTTATCATTGAACCAAGCTGAAAATCCTGTCAAAAGAACAGGTTCTAAATCTTCAATTTTGTTTGTAAGTAGAAGAGGAGCTATTTAGAATATGATGCGCTCTTTGAAAACAATGTTGTATGTTCAGTATTGGTTTGTGGAAAGAAAAAACACAAATCAATGACCCATTTGTCAGGATATTGCTAGTTTGATCACCACTGACGCCTCAGTCATCTGTGACTGGGAGTCCAAGAGAGCATAATTGGCCTCACTTTTATCTACCTGCTGGTAGAACTGGCGGCTCGATTCCCCTTGAAAGCGTGTTGGGTTGTCCAATGATGTTGTGTAAACAGAATGAAAATATGTGAACTTGTGAAGAGCAGACTAGCCTTCACCCTTCCATCATTTTAGCATTGTGTGACCATGAATTGGTTTTGATAAATACTGGGGAGAAAAGTAGGTCAAAATCCACGGTTCCGGTGCTGTATTGTATGACATTATAAGGCTTGGAACACAGTTTATGACTTTACAGGGTTGCAAACTGAATATAAAGTCATCATGTAATTGATATGTCATTATTGCCTTGAAACAGGTAATCAATAATGTTTAGTGAAATAAAAGCTGTAATAATAATTATTATTAATAATGATCTTAGAGAAACATACCTGCAATGTCATTATTTGTTTTACTTCATTCTTGTTTCACCAAATTTCAGCATGCAGCTGTAAAAATCTGGATTTATTTGAATATGTATATTTTTATTGCTTCTACAGAAGTTGGACATCAACTGGACAGGACTCACCAACTTACTGGACATTCCTGGTCTCAAGTATGAGGCTTTTTAATGTTTTTTTTTGCTGCTGAGATATATCCCATGATAAGTCCATTTCACCTATTGTTCTTGTTCAGCGTTGCCCCATTTGTACTTCATATAATAAGTATCGATGGGACTCTGAATTGATTGTTCAGACTCTGCTGAGTTTACTTTGGTTTGAATAGCTGGAGTAACTCACAGATAGTAAATAAAATATGTATGTGCCATCAGATCCATATTCTCAGGCGTACCACAGCTCAACCCATTTTCTCACTTGTAATTACATATGAGCTTTCATACTCCATCATTCTATAGTGCTGATTGTCTTTGTTGCTGTCTTGCCCCATTTTCCTGCATTCATTTACAGTGCCATGTCGGACACTATGATAATGGATGCAATCGCCTCTTTCCTGGTGCTTCCCAACCGCCTCACTGTCCCGTTGGTGGCTGACCTGCACGTAGCACAGCTGCGCTCCCCTCTGCCACGGGTAATGCAGAGTCAGCACTGCTGCAGTATTCTACAGCCGCGGTGCTGTCAGCATCGTTCACTATTAAACATCTACTCTATGTGGACATAAGTATTGGGACACCTGACCATTACACCAACAGAGACGATAATGACATTGAATTTACAAACATAGACTTTAATATGGAGTTTGTCCCCCCTTTACAGCTATAACAGGTTCTACTCTTCTTGGAAGGCTTTCCACAAGATTTTGTGGAGTTTCTGGGGGAATTTGTGCCCATTAATTCTGTAGAGCATTTATGAGGTCAGGCATTTATGTTGGACGAGAAGGTCTGGCTCACAATCTCTGTTCCAGTTCATCCCAAAGGTGTTGGATGGGGTTGAGGTCAGGGCTCTGTGTGGGCCAGTCAAGTTCTTCCACACCGAACTTATCCAACCATGTCTTTATGGACCTCACTTTGTGCATTGTGGCACAGTCATGCTGGAATAGAAAAGGGTCTAACCTGTGTCCATAAAGTTGGAAGCATGGCACTGTCCATAAAGTCTTGTTATTCTCAACCATTAAGATTAAGTCCGTCAGTGGAAGTAAGGGGCCCAGCCCTATCCCAGTACTTTTGCCATATAGTGTATGATGGGGTCACATATTCTGGAAAGACAGAGTTTTGTGATTTCCCTGCTCAGTTACACCTGTTTTAACTCTTCTGTTTTATACAGTGTTTACCAGGTGTATTAGAGCAGAGAAACTGCTGGCCAAGAATTGATGAGCGCTGATCTCTGATGTGCGTGTATGTGTTCCTACATATATATGTGTTATGTTGTCCCGTTAAACATTGTTATTAGATTAGGTCTAGTAAAATAACTGCTTAGAGGAATGGATCTGCTTCTTAAAGCAGTCAAGCAACCAAAACATAGTTTTAATCAAAATTTGGCTCTGGAAATACTAGGCTAGATCATGAGCAATGTATGCTTATACTCCATCAGTTGTGCAAACTGCAAGTCTAAGTCAGCACATTTTCCTCAAATATTGTTGTGTTTTTAAGCAGCCTCACACAGACTTACTTATGTAGTTTCTAACACTGTATGACACTGTGTTATCTATAAAAATAAATCTCAAAACGCAAAACCACAGAGGCAAACTAAGAACATTAAACATGTCTTGGCTACGTTTGGGGTAAGACGAAAATTGCATAAATTACATTTTTTACTGAATTACCATTTTACACACTGCTTTTTAAACAGAATGTTGTCATTGACCTTGTTTGAACTTTCTTTTAAAATTGGCTAGAAAACACAAACCTTTTACTCTGAGTAAAAGGTAAAAGTCGTGTCGCACTGACTTTGAATTCCAAAGCATAAAAAATAAAGCACAAACGTTTCTTCTTCACACTCGTATATTAAGTAATACTAATCTGCAGCAGTTATGCAACACTAGCATTGTTTCCTGTGCATAGATATCTTAAATCAAATTGACCCAAGTTCCTCTTTCTTTTCCTCAGTCTGGTTCATGCCCTGATCACCCTCTCTTTTGCGCAGGGTATAGTGCGGATTCACCTGCTAGAAGCCGAGAACCTGGCTGCCAAGGACACCTTCATAAAGGGCGTAATTGCTGGCAAGTCGGACCCTTACGCTGTGCTGAGGGTGGGCACACAGACCTTCACCTCTCATCATGTGGACAACAACCTCAACCCTCAGTGGAGGGAGATGTATGAGGTACAAAGCAACGAGAAACATTTTGCTTCAGCATTGGTTCACTGGTGGTTTTGAGTGGTGAAGTCGAGGGGAGTGTGTGCAATATGTTTTTCACAGTGCTTTTGAAATGTGTTCCGTTAAACAGAAAGAAACACGATGTTTACCTCTTGAGCCACAGGATTATTATTTGTCATTAATATTTATATGAGAGAGAGAGAGAAAAAGAGAGAGACGTGCTTTAAAATGTAGGACATGAAAAATGCTACATTTACTCAATGCAAAATTTGCAATAAGAGGTCGAAATAAAGCTAAATGATCTCAAACATATCAGTATAATGATACTTACCCAAATAGGCTGTTACTAGTCTGTGATGAGGTAGAATATCAGAACTTCATAACTGTTTGTTGGATGAGGTCTTGTAGTGAGAGAGGAGGGAATCACCGAATACTGCAATTGCTACCTACGATATTGATTAAGATATGTGAAATAAAATAAAAGGGGTGGTGGTGGCCTAGGATACTTGCCTCTGGACCAAGAGGTCATGAGTTCAAATCCTACCCTCGGGACACCACCACTGGGTTCCTGAGCAAGACTCTTAACCCCAAGTTGCTCCAGGGAGACTGCCCCCTGTTGTTAGGGAATGGAAGTCGCCTTGGATAAAAGCATCTGATAAATGTAAATGTAAATAATTTGTTAACAAAGCACCGTTGGCAACTGAGTGGCTTGCAAAAGCTGAGTCTGACCATTAAGACCCTGTTACCCCCTACTGGCTATATTTAGCACTGCAGTAATGAAAAGCACTCAAAACATGCTGTTATTTATAAACTGAAAATATTGTTTTTTAGGATGATTTCGAGAATGAGTATTGCAGTGCACATTCATGAATATCAAATGAATATAAACCTTTGTAAAATGCTATTTAGGTTAACCATAACAATGACAAGTTTGAATTATTTGCTAACTAGTAATAGATTCATATGTAACTTACAGTAGTATTCAGGTATGGTCACACATACGAGTCACTAGGGTTTAAGTGGTTAAAATGTTGTATGTTGTGTAATTGGATTGACACTAGGCTGCAGTGCTGTCTTTTATGTTGTAATTGTTGGATAACATGGTCAGGGTGACAGTAAGAATTTAGCATAATGAAGATCAATAAAGTATATCTTTATACTCTTAACTATGATTACAAGTGTTATTGTAACCATTAGTAATAGAGTGCTGCATGACACTCATGAGGATGTGTTGCATGAGGATGTGAGGGTCATGTGCTGTGGTCAGATGAGCAGAGTGATTGTGTGAGATGATGTTTTTATTTATGTGCAATGCCATTAAATTCACTGCAGTTATTGTGCAACATTTTCAACCTTGCAGTTTCATGCATTGAAGGGATTGTTTATACAGCTCAGGGACAACTTCTGCAGTTGGTGTGTGTGTGTGTGTGTGTGTGTGTTTGTTAGGTGATAGTTCATGAAGTTCCTGGTCAGGAGCTGGAGTTGGAGGTGTTTGATAAAGACCCTGATCAAGATGATTTCCTGGGAAGGTATTATGTTTTTACTGTGTTTTTATCTGTAACTAATATGAACTGAAAATGCTTTACTTTCTCTAACGCCTCTTTGTTCTTCTACCCCCCTCTTCTGCTTAGGGTCAAGTTGGACTTGAGTCTTGTGAAGAAAACAAGAATTTTGGACGAGGTTGAGACTGTTTCCCTTTTACTTTCATTCTTATTCAGGCCTCTTCTCCCCTGCACTGTTCTGACAAAACTGTCTGTCCAGTATTGCTATGTCTTAATAAAACACTGCCTTCCCTGTTTGTCATTGTTCCGCAGTTTAGTATATGTACCATGGGCCATCCTGCATGTCTGTGCTGTTCTGTATAATGAGAACATTTTAATGCTGCTTTGGTGTAACCATAAAGTTGCACAGAATTAATTGAATTCTCCCTCAAAATAGATTATGCAGTTTGTAAGCAATGCATTATATTGTGCTTCATCTCTCTCTGTTCGAGAAGTTTTACCATGTTTAACCAGGTTCTGTGGTTTGGTGTGCTGGTTTCAGTGGTTCACTCTGAAGGATGCACCCTCTGGTAAGGTTCATCTCAGGCTGGAGTGGTTGTCACTGATGCTCTCTGCAGAGCGCCTTAGTGAGGTAAGACTAATAGTCTAAGAACAGAATAGAATAGAATGCCTTTTATTGTCACTAGACACGTGCAATCATATTAAAAGCAACTCCTTCAGTGCAGACAAGTATGTAGATGTCTGCACTGAAGGATTTGCTTTTAATCTCATTGAACATGCGTCTAGTGACAATAAAAGGCATGTCATTATTAACATTCATAATAACCAGTAAAAGCAATAGTCAAATACATAGTTTTTTAACAACAAGCTTTAGATTAAAACCATGCTCGCATATATAGACATATAGTCTTCGGCACCTGTGAAAATAATATTTGAAAAACTGTTCAGATGAGCAGTGAGTTATTTATCACATTAATATCACTAAAGATGCTAAAAAAAATAAATACTAATAACATTATACAGTACATAGTGAATTTATGTTCAGAATATCAATGTATTTCTTGTAGATGCCAAGTATTGCTTGTAGTTTCCATCAGTCCTTCATTAAATTAAATCAGGCGCTGCTGATGGAGTCTCACAAAGAGTTTTGGCTGGAGGAACGGAGGAGAAATCTGGAACTGAGCCTGTGCTCTCCTCACCAGCTCACAAAATATCAACTACTTTATTTATTCAAATCTTCACTCTGCTAGGGTAAAGACATTTTATCACACAATGAGGAAACTGGCTTTAAACAATTTGCATAGTACTGTATCTGGCAGACGCATCTATGAATTATGGAGAAGACCTTTATGTTTACTTTTACCTTTAGGGTATTTGGCAGATGGTCCTTGAAAAGGATTTCGTTAGCTACCTTCAGAATTCATCTTTAAAGTAGTGTGTGTGTAGGCTGTAGTTTAAATTAGCCTCAAATAGGAGTCTGTAGTGATGATTAGAAGTGTAGATACAAATTACAGGGATGGGTTTTCGATCTACAGTCAGAGGAGGTTCATTCCGTTAACTAGTCTAAAATGTTGAATTTTCTGTTAATAAAATTTGCCATGTGGCTCATCAAGCCCTCATAATCTGCAGGTGCTCCAGAAGAACCAAAACATCACAGTCTTCAGTAAGACCGCAGACCCTCCTTCCGCTGCCATCTTGACTGTGTACCTGGACCGGGCCCAGGATCTACCTGTGAGTTCTATTTTGCTTCTTGCTTTAAATCCGCTGTTTCCTTACAATGCTGGGAAATGTTGTGGTGTGTCGAATGAGTGGATATTCTGTGGACCCTGTTTTAACGCAGATGAAGAAAGGCAATAAAGACCCCAGCCCTATGGTGCAGCTTTCTGTCCAGGACACCACCAAAGAGAGCAAGGTGAGACCTAAAGGGCCCCAGACCATTTAAATGTTCACATCTTTCTTCAAATTTAAATTACATATTTCAGTCTTAAAGGCGCCCTAACTACATCAGCTTGCTTAATTGTAGGGGATTAAGAGAGGTTAGAAAATGCTCATGTAAAAATGAATTATGACATGTTTTGGTTCTGGTACATTAGTAAACCTCAGTGGAAAATTAAAATGAAAAAGAAAAAATAGGGATGTGGGACCTACACACAGAGTATAAACTCTGCATGTTTCCTTGGATTATTTTTCAACTTTTTCCCCCTTTCAGACTGCTTATGGAACCAACAACCCTGTATGGGAGGATGCCTTTACCTTTTTCATCCAGGACCCTCGTAAACAGGACCTTGACATTCAGGTTATTTCTAATTTATTATTTTGATTCATATACATAGTACAAATATGCACTTGTCTCAGCTTTTGGTGCAACAGCTGAACCTCTTGTGCAGTGTGAGTAAAGGTATTGGTCACTGACAATGCTGAGAAGAACTGAAAGCTGTTAACCACCAATTGTCCTGCTAAAATGAACTGGTGGTTAATGTCTCTCACTTGAATCAGCCACATTAGCAGGTAGTGCGGTTGTGATCAAACCATTCCTTTAAGTTAACACTGACTTTGACTTTTAACTCTGACTTATCTCTTTGTCCCAGGTTAAAGATGATGACAGGTCTCTGACTCTGGGCTCTCTGTCCATCCCTCTGTCTCGCTTGCTGTCCAGTGCCGAACTCAGCATGGACCAGTGGTTCCAGCTGGACAGTTCTGGACCTGCCAGTCGCATCTACATGAATGTTATACTGAGGGTGAGATAAGTCAGATCTAGTCAGGCACCAACCAGCTGTTCAAATAAACACTGTTAGTTATATAATGTTACAGTAGTAATAATATTAGTTAATGATTACATTTTAAATATCATAATACTTCATCATTTTAATCTTGAAAGCCTAAATGAAAAAGGAAGAGAAGGAACATGTTTTTTGCGTGTGGGTCTCAGGTGCTGTGGCTTAATGAGGAACCCACCAGTCCAGTACCGCAAGATCCGTCAGTGCTATTTCCTGGAGAGGGAGAGGATGACGTTATATCAAAGGTGACCAATGGGGGGTCCAGTGTGTCGCCGACCCCCTCGCGTCCACAGCACACCAGCCCAGATTCCAGCTTTGCCACAGAGGTGAGTGGCCTAAGGTCATGGGTGCTTTCCTACCTTCAGTATACAACCACTGGATCCCTGAGCAAGACTCTTAACCCCAAGTTCCTCTGGGGAGGCTCTTAACTTAGGGAATGGAAGTCGCTTTGGATAAAAGCGTCTGCTAAATGCTGTAAATGTTAATGAAATATTTACTGGATTTCTATTGTCAACACACTCCATAAATACATCAGAAAAATAGAAATCCCGTACAGTGAAGGCACAATGCTTAGATTATTTGATTAATTCATATCCACACACATCCATATTTTATATTTCTAGATTGTATAGTGTACATTTTATACTTTATTGTTGGTATAGTTTTTATTCTATTCTATTGTTTTTTTTATTTATGCTGCTCATAACTTTGAACTGTCCACTTTCTGCCATGACAATGCAAATTTTCAACTTTTGGGACTAATAAAGGTTTATAAAGGTAAAGGTAAATAAAAGGTTCAGTAGAAAAATGATTAGAGAGAAGACATAATGTGAGGCTTCCTAATGTTTAATCTTCTCATTTGATCACCTTTTCTGCAGGGTGTTCTTCGGATCCACCTGGTGGAGGCCCAGAATCTTGTTGCTAAGGACAGCTACATGGGGGGCATGGTGAAGGGCAAAAGTGACCCTTACGTGAAGATCCGTGTGGGAGGGCTGGCTTTCAAGAGCCGTGTTATAAAGGAGAACCTCAACCCTGTGTGGAACGAGCTTTATGAGGTGTGCAACAGGAGAATAGGACAAAAAACTTGATGCTGTCAGACTGCTTGTATTCCATCCTGCATGTTCAGACATTAAGCGCTTTCTAATCTAGGTTGATAAGTTGAAATTTGTTTACTGTTTTGCATCTTTGTTCGGTGCAGAGATATATTCGTTTGAATTCTGCATGGCCATGTGTTCATTCACCCTGCAGGTGATCCTCACAACACTCCCGGGGCAAGAGGTGCAGTTTGACCTGTATGACAAAGACATGGATGAAGACGACTTCCTCGGCAGGTGAGAACAACCAGACTTGAAGGACTTTTAATTATGAAATTAGTTGCTGTTTTTAATTTCTACCATAGTTACATAGAACTTCTAATAGATCATTATAATACTCACTACTAAGTAACTGCTGTAAAATGTACATCACAGCTACATGGTAGTAATTGTTATAGATGTCTGATTACTAATTGATAGTATTAGCTTGTTTTAATGGAAATGCAAATCAATGTTGTTTTTGTACAGTTTTTGATAAGTAGTGATTTGCTTGCAGATTTAAGCTGAGTCTAAGTGACCTAATCAGTGGCCAGTACACTGATCAGGTAGGTCTTTCAGTTTGATCTGTATTTGATCATATCTTTTATGAGCTTAAATGTAACACACACATATAGGTTCAGTGCTTACTATTAGTCCACTTTTTTAATGTGTATGTCTTGACACGTTTGTGTACATGTCTGTGTTGCAGTGGTACACTCTGAATGATATCAAATCAGGACGCGTCCATGTGATTATGGAGTGGCTGCCCAAAGTTTCAGACCCAACAAGACTGGAACAAGTAAACCCTATTGCAGTGTCTCCATTTTACTCTTTTCTCATTCCTGCATTGCCATGTATTCTATAAATATTTCAGACTCAGTATGTCTTGACACTTGAGCGATCTTATTGATCCCCTTGTGTGGTCTTCAGATTTTGAGCTACCAGTCTAAGCAGTCCTATGCGAATAAAGCTGTGCCCTCTGCAGCCGTGCTGTTTGTGTATGTGGAGCGAGCCCACGGCCTGCCAGTGAGTTCTTATCTCTTACGTTTTAATAGAGGTGATGGATTTCTTTACTTGTGCCAGTCTGTTGTACAAATTCTGACGCATTTGTATTGACCAGACACGATTAAATGTGATGGTTATTTGTTATTTTATAGTTGAAGAAGAGCGGGAAAGAGCCGATTGCGGGAGCTGAGTTGTCACTCAAAAATACCACCTACAGAACTAAAGTAAGTAAAAGTTAAGAGACTAAATCTTGTGTATATTAGTACACATTGCATTTATACACAGTTTATTTATAGACTGTCTTCATTTATTGTAAAACTCAAGGAGTTTCAAAGTAGTCACAGAATAATCTGCAGTTTTTCCTAGTGTTAGTCACAATAAACTTTAAATGATACGTTATGCATCTTGTATAGATTTCTATAGCCTACATTTAGATTTTTGTTTATATTATGTAAGGGTTATTAGGGTCACATTGTAAGGTTACGTTTTATATGTTAGGTTTAAAGTAGAAACTAAACAACTAAACACAGTTCATGCATTTTATTTAATATTTTCTTCATTTACATTACCCCATACACAATATAGACTATAGTCTTTAATTTCCATCAACAGTAAACATTACACCTTGTGGTACTAGCCTAGATCTTGTCTACAGATGCTTAAATTGATAACAAACTGCCTTGTATTGCATTATAAACAGGATTAGATTTAGGCTTTGGGTGGAAATGTTACAGTTAGGGTTAGCTTTTATTATATTTAGTTCAGTTATATTTGATAGGTACTCTGTCAAATGTTAGTTGAATAGCTTGTGAATATCTGCAAAGCTTCTACATTAGGTGTTGTCTATATGGTGAAAAAAATATATTTTCATGAAAAGCAATATACCATGGTACTTTTTTCTGTCATCTAATAAGTCGGAATGGACAAAAAATACCAATTACAATTATTTTTTCTTCAACATTTCACATTAGAGCCAATTAACCAGAACTATGTATGCTCTTTGTAAGGAAACATGCATTTGATCAGTGTTTTCTGAGCACATCCACTGTATTCTATGACAAATATTTTTATACTGTTAGGATACCAATAAGTATGTAGTGAACCATCAAAATAAAGTATTACTCAAATGTTTGGACTTTTACCATTTTCTCCACCACTAGTGGTTATGTCTTATAGAACTGAACGATCTGTTGGCGTTTCAGTGCAGTGTGTGATTGTATTCTTTATGTATTCTACATGTATTCTTTTTCCAGTAAAAATGTAATTTGAATAATTTCTTCATGTATGCATTATTTGATCTAGCGTGATCTTTCATCTCATCGTTTTAATCTTACAGCTTGGTGATCGCTCTTCGTCTCCATGCTGGGATGGCGCGTTCTTCTTTCTGGTTCAGGACCCCAGAGACGAAATACTCGCTGTCAGGGTGAGAAACTACATAATGCAGAACAGTTTGGTTGTGTAACACGGCAGTCTTAAAATAATTGCAAGCAGTCAGTGCCAGTAGCAAAAGTTTCTCATTTTTGGATGTCATTCGAGTGTGTGTGTGTGCTTGTGTGTGTGTGTGTTTGTGTGTGTGTGTGTGTGTGTATGTGTGTGCGTGCGTGTTTGTGTGTGTGTGTGTGCATGCATATGTGTGTGTGTGTGTGTGTGTGTGTGTGTATGTTTGTGTGTGTGTGTGCATGCATATGTGTGTGTGTGCGCGCGTGCGTGCATGTGTGTTTGTGTGTGTGTGCGCGTGTGTGTGTGTGTGCGCGTGCGTGTGTTTGTGTGTGTGTGTGCATATGTGTGTGTGTGTGTTTGTGTGTGTGTGTTTGTGTGTGCATGCATATGTGTGTGTGTGTGTGTGTTTGTGTGTGTGTGTGCATGCATATGTGTGTGTGTGTGTGTGTGTGCATGCATGTGTGTGTGTGTGTGTATGCGCGTGTGTGCGTGTGTGTTTGTGTGTGTGTGTGCGCGCATGTGTGTGTGTGTGTGTGTGTGTGTGTGTATGCGCGTGCGTGCGTGTGTGTTTGTGTGTGTGTGTGCGCGCATGTGTGTGTGTGTGTGTGTGCGCGTGCGTGCGTGTGTGTTTGTGTGTGTGTGTGTGCATGCATATGTGTGTGTGTGTGTGTTTGTATGTGTGTGTGCATGCATGCGTGTGTGTGTGTGTGTGTGTGTGCATGCATGTGTGTGTGTGCGCGTGCGTGTGTGTGTGTGTGTTTCTGTGGGTGTGTGTTAGCTCTCTCATAGCTGGGGCCTGCCTCTGGGTGCGGTGGTGCTGCCTGTGAAAGAAATTCTGGCGGAGCAGAACTTGGTGCTGGATCGTTGGCTTATGGTAGACGGAGCCTTGCCTGAGAGTCAGATACTAATCAGGGCTGAACTAAAGGTGATAGGAGAACACACACACCCTGCTTTATAATAGTACTTAAGCATTTCTGCAATCTGTGCAATAAGCTGGTGCCAATTTCTTTTGTAGTTTCTTACTGGGTTTAAATCGCTACCGTTATGTGCATTATCTTTTTCCTGTGTGCAGTCTGCCAGTAGTCGACCACTTGAAATGTGCAGTTTTCACATTAGGTGCTAAAACATTACCATTATATGCAATATCTTCTTATTATGTGCAATAGTCGTACCATGTGAAATATCGCTACTTATGTCAATATTACTTAAATACTGCTGAACTCGATGACATGCAGGAGTTGACTCTTAACCACTATTAGTATGTTGTTAGTAATTCATGTAACAGTACCTTTTATACTTTACTGTTGGTATAGTTTTTACTCTATTCTTTTGTTTTTTCATTTTCACTGCTCTTACATTTGTACTGTCCACTTTCTGCCGTGACAATGCACATTTCTAATTAAGGTTTATCTTATCTTATTTATCTGTAGTATTAATGCCCCAGCATTTGTCTACATAGCGTAATGTATTCCATAAAGAGTATTTTCTGCAGAGTTTTTATTGGATTTTATTTAGACTTTATATTTTACATTGTTCTTGTCTCTGTGTCTGTGCAGTCATAACATAAGCAGTTTCCTCTGAGATGAATAAAGCTTTCTGATTCTGATTCACAGATTAGAGTAAATAGGGGCGTAGAGTAGAGCAGAATAAACGGAAGCCCCCAGCTGAATCCATTTTCTGACCCCTGAAATAAGTTTTAGGTTTATTAATCCTGGCCTGAGTGAAAGTAATGGTTAATGGGCTGAACTATTCTTTTATTTACATTCACAGAATTAAGAAATAGAATTCCCTTACTCTACTCTAATTCTGTTAAACCTTTTGTCCTCGGTTCAGCTTCTGGACTCTAAGCTGGGATACTGTGGTGATGGAACCAGCTGCACTGAAGAGGCTGAGCATGTCATTCCTAGGGCAGAGACAGTACCTGCAGCCAATCAGGAGTTCCGACACAGGGCACTACAGGGGTGGGTCATATGGAGAGTACTGTAAAAAAAAATACTGGTTTAATGATTGTCTATCAAATGGGATGCCAGTTGACTGACACTTTTATATGTGGGTGTTTTGTGTGTGTGTGTGTGTGTGTGTGTGTGTGTGTGTGTGCCTATTGTTACTGGCTTATTGTTGTAGGGGTAAAGATGCAGTAGACAGTGGGCGGGGCCAAGTGAAACTTACCATTGCTTACTCTACTGGGGAGAACAGACTGGTCATCTGTATTCATGCTTGCAGGTATGTGTAACACATATATTACCTTTGGACAGCACTGAAGTAAGATTTGTACATTCGCAGCACACATTGGTTAGGGAATTGCCCCTGCAATCAGAAGGCCATGGGTTTGAATCCCAGGACTGCTAGTGGCACCACTGAGGTACCCTTGAGTAAGGTACCAGGCTCTGTGTTCCTGGCTGCCTGCTGCTTCACTTGCTGAATGGGTTAAATACAGAGAATGAAATTTGTGCTGTTCACACTGTGTGCCTTGGTGTGTTCACGTGACAAAAAGGAAAACTTCACACTAAAACCGTAACCAAAAGGACCAAGAGTCATAACTGAAACTTTGATTAAAATGGAAGCATATCTGTTCCATTGTACGGATGACTAAAAGTTGCTTTCATTTTGAATTGGCATTCTTAAACACGACATCTTGACATAGGTGCAGAGTGCTATGTTGTGAAAGAAGTCCTGGGGGAGTTATAAATGAAATTGAATTGTCATCTTTGTTTTGCTGTAGGAATCTGCCGTCTAGCTCAAAGGATGGCTTGGATCCCTACATCTCCTTCATTCTTCAGCCCGACAAGAACAGAAGCACCAAAAAAAAAACCAGCGTCAAGAAGCGAGACCTCAATCCTGAGTTCAATGAGAGGTAAATGAGTGAAACAGAATAGTAAACAGGGCTAAACAGCAGTACAGAATAGTTACTTGACCTCAGGGTTGGAGCTTTTACACTGTTGACTCTGTCTCTGTTCTCTCCTGTAGGTTTGATTTCAGCTTGTCCCTGGAGGAGGCCACACAGAGACGCCTTGAACTGTCTGTGAAAAACAGTGTTTCCTTTATGAGTCGTGAAAAAGAGCTCATTGGCAAGGTATTTCGAAGATGTCATAAAGAACAGTTTACAGTTGGTTTCACGTGTCATTTAACACCTGTAGTGTTGCCCTGAATAAGATTCTTTCATAAAACAAAAGAAGCAGCGTTGCTGAGTAAAAAGAAGAATATGGTGAAACATTGGGTCCGTGCTCTGATGTCTCTTTGTAAAGTAAAAAACATTCATTTAAAAGTCTTTTTTTTTCAGACTCTGATTGCAGTTGTGTATTTCAACAAGAGTGCTTCAAATCCCTGAAACTAGTGTTGCTTCAAATACCTTTCATTTTTGAGTTAATTCTGCTTCACCTCCAAAACCTCTGGTATTATGGTCAACACAAAATTGAGCTTATTTAGGAGATATTTTTTCTACTTCAGTGGCTCCATTGCAAAGCCTTACTTGCTTCACAAACTACAAGTAAAGCACTCGCTTTTAAGACCATCAGGAAATAGTAAATCCTTTTCTTGAAGTCCTGAATGGCATCGTGTGAAAGTGCTAAGCCTGTGATTTGTGTTTTGTGTTACAGCTTCACTTAGACCTGAATCAGCTGGACCTCAGGGCAGGCGTCCCACAGTGGTAAGTACTCTAGATCTGCCCCGTTCCACGCTGTTTCAGTCCTTTCTAAAGTACTTCACACTGATCAAATATGTGTGATCTAGCTTGCCAACCAAGGTCTTTTAGGGATGAACCAGCATTTACACAAATGGCACTTTCAGTTTTTGGCTTAAAGAGAAAAATTGCCAAAAATGTTGACTGAATAAACAAACACTAAATAGACCTAGAACAACTATCAGAATCTAATGGTTTACAAATAAATGTAATGGTAATAGAAATAAGAAAAAGTGTTTGAAAAGCACTTTGTTCATTTAATTTCCTTGTGGCTGTCAGCACAGATGCGTTAAGTTAAAGCAGCAGCAAAAATGTCAACCATGTTGAACCAGGTTCACAGGAAGACATTAGACTATCAGTTTATAATTACTGTATCAAGATGAGATAGAAAGCCCCATGACTTCTCCACTACAGGAGTGAAAGCACTTGAATACTGCTTGATATAGAGAATACAGTAAAACAACAATAGGGCATCCTGAGTGGCGGCCCTATCACCGGGGGATCAGAGTGTGATCCCTGGTGATGCCACAGCCCTAAGAGCATAATTAGCATTACTTTCTGTGTGTGGGTTGAACGGTCTTCCATCTGTTGGTTCAAGTTCAAGTTGGCTTTTATTGTCATCCATTCACATACACAGTAGATGATTGAATGAAATTGTGTTTCTTACGGTCCCAGGTGCACGGACAGCACAAAAAACAAACACGACACGAAGACAAAAAGTAAAACAAAGACAGTGTAACAAGAAACAGTGCAACAAACATTTTGGAGGACAAACAGCAGATATATATTGAGGTAGAAAGCAGCAGATATATATTGAGGTAGTATAGTGTAGTGCAAAGACATCTATGATGTGCAAGAAGTATACTGTATGGATGTTCAGTGTATATGTGCAAAACGTACAATGTGGCAGTGTGTAATTATGTGCAGTGTCTGGAGGGCGGGGTCTGAGGGCACTGGATGGGGTTAAAGAGGATCTGGAGTTTGGTGGTGACAGGGAGTTTAGGAGTTTGACAGCTTGGGGGCAGAACCTGGCTGTGTTTGTCCTGATGCCGCGGAACCTTCTACCTGATGGCAGGGCGTCAAACAGCGTATGTGATGTGTAGGAGGGGTCCTTTACAATAGCAGAGGCTCTGTGCACACAGTCATACCAGCTAGGATAGACGACTGTTAGCTGACGTGTTGACAGATTACAGCTCTGGAAAAAAATGAGAGACCACTGCAAAAATGTTCAGTTTCTCAGGTTTCATCTTTTATAGGTGCAAGTGTTGAACTGAACAGCTTTGCCTTAGTTTTTAAGAACTGCTGACAATATTTCTCCTAATTTCCAAATAAAAATATTGTTCTTCAAAGCATAATGTTTAAGGAAATAAAAATAAGAGACATTATGCAGTATTTCCAGAACTTGAATAGTTCAAAGAAAACAAATCTCTTGTCCACTCTTAAACAAAATGGCAGTAATTACCTTTGACGAACTTCTAGTAGTGTTTTACCATCCAGCTGGATGTTTTACCATTCCTCATAAAGCAGAATGAGGTGCTTGTGTAGGAATTTAACAGACACTGGCATGGAATGGTTGTCACGCTCATAGAGATGCTGATTTACAAATAAATTCCAGTGGTCTCTGATTTTTTTCCCAGAGCCGTTTGTTATTCGTTGTTTATTATTGTGGCCAAAATTACTGTGGTGCTGCTTCACATGACCTGGACTAAATATCTGATAGCCTTCACACAAGTGTTGGTGGTATTGTGTGACTGGAGGAGTCCTAACTAGTGGGTGGAACTGGACATGACTAAATTGGGGAAAAAAAAAAAAAGAAGCCTACTTAACCAAAGGATAACAGAATTTATTGTGTGGTTTTTAATTTTGTTGAGTATGCTAGATTTCAGGACACATACATACTTCAGTAAAGTTTATTATTCATCGTCAGCTTTAATCGGTTTTGGGTTTCAGCCAAGTGTGCACTGAATTTCATTTTCATTTCAGCGCATCACTAATGTGCCGACATGTTTTGTTCTTGATCCTCTTTCAGGTACGATTTAACAGACGAGAGCAGCTGATCTGGCCTTTGTATGTTTACGCAACAATGCCTTCAAAGTTACGCCACTCTTTTTATGTGCCTGTTTCTCCCAGGCTGCACAGCTGCATCTGCATCTGTATCTGCATGGCACAAGTGTCACTTTGCCTGTTTGGCTTTGAATCGAGTGGTGAAATGCAAAAATGTTACATGTGTGATTTAGATTCTGTAGTTGCTGTTGTTTTATCTCCAACGATACCAAATACATTTAAGATGGGCTAAATGTTACAGTCGGTGCACGTCAGCCGAAGTTTGCAAATTTGCACTAGAGTGATATAAATATGGTGTAAAGGGAGCAGTTGAAACATTGTCCTGAAGGGGAAAATAGCGCTCAAGGATTTCTGCTAAAACGTCTAATATGATGTGTCCTTTGATATGTATTATTTTCTTATCGAATGCTCTTTACTCTTTAATTTTTCTCTTTTATCTTTCATACTTTTGTATTTTTATCATCAATGCGCAAGCAGCAGAGACAAGATTTCATAATCCTTTTTATCTCTTTTTTTCTCTTTTTAACTTTCTTTATACTTTCAGTTATAAATTAAGAGCTTTATACATGGAAGAAAAAAAACATTGTAAGTAGGTTGCTTTGAAAAAGAATTGTAAGAAGAGTTTTAAGATGGTCTTATTACTCTTTGTTGATGAAATGGGATTTCCACACACTGTAGCTTTAAGAGAATCTACAGATCATACAGCCATTCCATCATTTTAGCCCCACAGCGTGACCCACTTTGCTAATCTTACTTATGTTACTTTTTTTAATCTTACTTATACTTCTGTTATTTTTTTGCCTGATGCGGGTTTGATTACAGTCTGGAAAACTGCTGTCCACTGTGTACTGAAATCTGGATGAATGCATATCAGACATGCTGAAGGTTGCCTTAAGGCTGTTCTAAATATACATATATATATTTTTTTTTTGTCAAAGTATGAGGACCTGTAAAACTATTCTTCTGCTATTAAATGAATGAATCAGTAGTTTTACAATACCTTGGATCTTAGTCAAAAGGCTTTCACGTGTCAAAAACATCAATCACTGTGCTTTTTGTTGTTATTCCAAACAAATTTGTTTGTAATCGTTTATCATGACTGACTGTCAATGTACCAGGGGTCCGAGACCAATTCAGCAGCTTGAGTTTAAAATATGTTACGAAGTGTTTGAATATCATGTCTTAATTAAATGTCATTAAAAGAGACTAGTAGAGACAATGCAGGATTACAATCAGTTGATGCTGTTACTGGAAGTCTGTAATGCAGCTGTTTTATTAAAGATCCTTTTTTGCACTTTAAAACGATGTGTTTGTTTCAGATCTTGTCTTTTGGTGACTGGAATCAGGCAAAAACAGTTTCCTCTGTCAAATTAAAGGATTATAGCAGTTATCTACAGGGCCTAAATATTTTTTTACACTGTACATATACATCTATCTTTCCATTATCTGAACCACTTGGCCTTAACCAGGGTTGCAGGGGAGTGCTGGAGCCTATTCCAGAGGTCACAGGGCAAAATGCAAAGAAACACCCTGGACAGGTTGCCAGATCATCACAAGACATACCCTCTCACGCCTAGGGGCAATTTAGCATCTCCAATTTGCCTGAAATGTCTGGACTATGGGAGGAAACCAGAGCACCCAGTGGAAACCCACATGGCGAGAACATGCAAACTCCACACATGCAATCACATTTCCCTCAGATGCACGTCTGGGATTCAAACCCTGGACCTCCTTGCTGTGAGGCGACAGCGCCACCATGCTGCACTGCACCATATACAGGCACCTGAGAACATTATAATTAAAGCCATTTAGGTGAGTTTTTCAAGAATACTTTCAACTAATATTAGAATAAATATAAATAACATTTATACAGTACCATCAAATACCTGGTTTGGCTTGATCGTAATCTGCACCCCATCATATCTGGCCATTGATGCCAAAAGGGCAATAAGAAATCACATTACATGAAAAGTACCCTGTGAAAATCTGTGATAAGAAGTAGAATGATTAATCTTAAATACAGCCATGGCAAAAACAATAGACTGCATCATTTTCTTCTGATAACTGCTTTTGTAATTGGTGGGAGTGTGTCTGTAAAATGTGTAGGTCACTATGGTTTTATACACTCTTGACTGTGCTTGATTCAAAATTCCAAAGAAAAAAATGTTTGGAGAAAATGTAAAAAATATTCACATAAATAATTTATTATACCTTGGAAATGTTAAACTACACACTCTTGCATTATTTTACAACTGCAGGAATTAAAATAGTGATGTTAAGAGCAGAGTGTGTGCATGTGACTGTTTCATCCATCAGACACTGAATCAGGAGTGAAGCTGCTGGAATACAGCTCATAGAAAATCTGCTCTACACACACTACAGCACTCACAACACTCACACTGTAATAGTTCATAAAATAACAGCAACCTGTGCATTTTACACACACACACACACACACACACACACTGCCGCAAAATGTACAGACGGTGAACACAAAAAAGGAAAAAGTACTCTTTTATTTTTTCCATGGCTGTACGTAGGTACAGTGAAATGTATGAGTAAATATATTTTTATCTGAATAAAGTATACATGAATTTATGTCTCATTTGTGTTTGAGTGCATTGTTAGGTGATAAAAACTGTATTATTTGTTGAGCTCTAAACGTGATGGAGCAAGCCTGCAGACTTCAGGAAAAGGTCCTGTTTCATCAGTGAAATAATGACCCAGGTAAGGGGATCTATCCAAAACAACTGAGCTGGAACAAAGTGCATAAGGTCCAAAAACTCCAGACTGAGATCCGAACAGAACTGCAGAGGAAGACGTAATATGTCCAGTGTTTATCAGCATAGGAAATGAGTTCTGTATGGTGTTTTGTCTTTTTAGGAGAATTTCGGTGTAAAATGAAATGGTACTGAAAGAATGTCGAAAGGAGTCCAACACCAACGGGACATAATGAAATTAACAATAAGAAAGACACACACACACATAAGCGCAAAGTAGTCAGACACCTTGTCATCGTTACTGGTATTTTCTATTCATTGCTTGGTGATACTACAATAATATCTGAATTTGTTTTTAGGAACAAGGAGTCCAAAATGGAAAGAGAGAAACATGTCTGTTATCGTAGGCTATTTTTATTACTCTCATTATTATTCTGGGATGTTTAGTTGGAGAGTGGAATGAGCCATTGCTGCCAACATTGGAGGTGCGAATCTCTCTCTGTCTCTGTGTCTCTGATTGAAACCATGCCTTTCAGCAAAATCATCTTACAGAAGATATTTATCATGAAGTCTAGTCACACAGTACAAGACAGCTGTCTTCCCTGGTCTTCCAGGATCTCCTGGTTGTTGTTCACACTGGCCCTTTGTGAACGGTGACCTCTGGAGTTGCATCAAAAAGATTTCAACTCTTTGGCTAATACAGTGTAGTTCTTAGCTACTTTTGTCTGCATGAGTCATTATTTTACTTGAAGACTGTTTTTAGGTTACCCTTCCCACGTCTTGTTGGCTCTTGTCCCTAGAAGAAGCCACAAAAAAAAAACAATTGCTGTAATCCTGGTTTGAAGTTGCAGTGTCCTTCCAGCAGATGGCGATATCCTGACTGCATTTGGCAAGGCAGAGTGCGCGAAAAATGACTTTCACGTGTGTTTTTTTTTTCTCTTGATTTTGCTTCAGTTGAGAACATGGTCTTTCTCTAATTACGTCCTTACAGCTGCCTGGCATGTGGATATGCATAGCAACCAGATCGGGCACAAATCAACGCAAGCAGAAAAGAAGGCAAATGTCCATTGAACTGTTATTGGGACGCAGCCTGAGTGTTTAGACTGGGCTGGGGCACCTCCTCAACTGGGAGGGCTGGACTCAGGATGGGTGGGCCAGTGTGTTTTCACAGGGGATGCGCAATGTGTGGTGCGTAATCGGGACCATGCAGCGCAAATGAATGGAGAGCAGAAGTTTTTAGAAAGAACATAATAAAGTTGGAGAGGGTAAAAGCAGCATTAACGAGACAAGGAACCACTGGTGAGATGGATTGGCCAGGTACTTTTTGGCAGAGCTCTGGAAAAAGAAAGATATCGGTGCATGACGGATTTTTGGAGCAACAGATGCTTTAGATTACATTCCCAGATCTTCTCGAGTTTGGACTAATTTTTTTTTTGCTGAAACCACTCACCAAAGACCACTGAAGAACGCTGGAATGGGAAAACTGGGCTGAACTGGATTTTTTCTTTGAGATTTTAGAGAGAAAACCAGTCTTCAAGAAGGCGAGTGAAGGTGCATCTTTGGAGCAACAGATGCTTTAGATTACATTCCAAGATCTTCTGGAGTTTGGACTAATTTTGTTTTACTGAAACCACTCTCCAGAGACCACTGACGAACGCTGGAATGGGAAAACTGGGCTGAACTGGATTTTTCTTTGAGATTTAAAAAAGAAAAGCAGTCTTGGAGAAGGCGAGAAGAAGGTTTCGAGTGTGGATGCTGTAACAGAGGTCCACCATGGGGAATATAGAGAGTGTGGACGGTCCGGGAGAGATGAAGCATCACTTGATGCCTTTAAAAGTTCCGATGCCTGACCCAGCAGAGCTGGAGGAACGGTTTGCTATAGTTTTGGTGAGTAATCTAGAATGGAAAACCCTAATCCAGCTCTTTTCTTTTTTTCCAGTTCCTTTGAGGATACTTTCCATGAAAAAGAAACTGCTCATTAAAATAAAAGTCTTATTTTTTAGACATAAGCTCAGATAAGAAAGAACTTTCTTTATCGTGAGGGAAATTATTGTGTCATTAGCATGCTCGGTGCGACAAGACAGAATAAAAGATAATAAGGGAGTAGAAAAAAATGTAATATAAACAATAAATAATCGTGCAGCACAATTACAAGAATAGTAATGTACCCAATAACAGTAACACTGACATTGCTGTGTGTGAACAGATGATTGTCTACTAGTGTTCTCTTGACAGTTTGAAACTTGACAACTTGTCAAGCCAAATAATGACAAAACAAATGCAGTTTGTCTTTTGTGTCCTAAATAACAGGGGACCCTCACAACATAAAAGCCTTAATTTTTATACATAAGGTAATAAGGAAGAACTTTATTTATCCTGAGGGAAATTCTTGTATAATTGGCATGGTCTGTGCAACAGGAAAGATAATAACAGAAAAAAGTAAATAAAAATAGACAGTAAGCAATAGTGCAACACAATGATAAGAACAAGAACATTAGTTTAACAAATATCAGTGAAACACTGACGTTGCTGTGACACATTCTGTATGATGCTATGATTTGATATATGCTATGTTTTGTTTGACAGTTTAAAACTTGCCAGACAGCCAAAAGGTGACAAAACAAATGCAGTTTGTCACATGGTCTAAATGTTGGGAGCCTCCACAGTTGCTAAACTTTTCTGTCCTAAATAAAAATAACAGGCCACCCTCACACTAAGATCTGACTTGAGGCAGCTTTACTTCAAAACTTAACTCACAAATCATCTTAAAGTTATCACAAAAGGCACTGTACAAGTAAAATACAACCTATAATCTCAGCATAAGATTAAAAACAAATGTTTTATGTCTCCAAAAAGCATGGGAAACATATAACTCATTGCAAAATTTCAGTATTTTCCCACTGCCTGTCACACAGAGAGCAGCATTTTCTGAATTCCCCTAAAACTCCTACGCGTTAGAGGCTCTCGCCATGTCTTTATCTGTGTAGCCAGAGAGCACTGAGCTCTTTAGACCCCAGAAGGTGTTCCAGCAGTGTAACACACAAGCAGAACCCAGCAGTGAACATAACTTCACGACTAAAGACAAGTCTACACATTTATTTGTAAGATGATGCACAAATGTTGACTTCACAAGACATCTGGAAACTATCAAGCTAACTATTAGCATCACAGATGGTGGTTTCATTGTTGTGAATGAGCTGGAAGTATGCTTCTGTCCTGAGGCCTGTCCAATAACAGGTTTTATGTCTCCTTTTCTTTCAAAGTGGAGCTCGTTTTTACGTTATCACACCGTCAGGGTATTCTGTTTCACTTAATGGGTTGCTTTTGTGGCATCATTATGGTCTCCTCCCTTTCTAATAAACAGTAAAGTGACATTCCTTTTATGATCTTTACAGTTCACAGTTAGGCATCATAATATGGACAGAATATTATTATTGCGATGATACTGCAACAGATTATGATGCCTTTCAATACATAGTATAACTTTTCTGGAGTTAAGAAGAATTATTGTTTCAAAATGTCCATTCACTCCTTTATCCATGCAGACCATATATATGTCATAAAACCAACACATTCGCATATCTATATATATATGTTTAGATACATAGATAGACAGATAGATAGACTGTGTGTGTGTGAATATACTAATATATATATA
>JBBPCX010000141.1:6786466-6799839 GCA_037974365.1 Hydrocynus forskahlii
AGACTGTATATATATGTCATAAAACCAATACATTCACACACATATATATCTATATAGATAGATAGATGTGTGTGTGTGTGTGTATATATATCTCATAATGGAATGGGATAAAGAGAAGTTGGAAAATATTCATGTGAGAATGAATGGTGAGGAAATATATTATATATACAAACCCTCACAAACATCATGGAACAAATGTAACAGAAGGAAAGTGTTGAATATGGGCCCTTTAGAAACAAGTCTGTGTCTATAATGGTTAAAGATTGTTGGGATTACATGAAGATCTCGACTCTGTGATTGATTAGGGCCTTATAGACGCTTTCTGAGATATCAGTATTGCCGAGACTGGTATCACCATGGCGATTTACAGACAATATATTGTTCAGCTCTACATCTCAGGTATAAAAGTGTCAACACCTTGAAGGTGTTGGCTTTGAAGTTTTCTTGTGCTTACAACCGTCTTAATTGTTGTTTCCCTGACACTCTGTCAGCTTCTGCACCTCGACATCGTCTTTCCGCTCTGTCTGGGGTGGACTGTGGTTGGAAACACTGACCCATTCGCTGTGGAATAGAGGCTTTTCCATAGGCTGCCCTTATCGGAGTTTGAAATTTGTGGAAAGAAACTCTTATCAGTCGCTACCATGTTGCTGGACCCTGCCCTGTGTCTTGTTTGGAGATAGAAACACTTCAAAGTCTTCTCTCAGGATGAGGCCATAGCTCAGGAAAGCTTGCTGGCTCTCCTGGATCTTGATTAAAGTTCAGAGGTTCAGTGATTTTAATGTAGAGTTACTTGTAACATTGCAATATTTTAGCCGATAATTTGAAAAGTACACCCGTCCATGTCTTCTGAGGATCTCTAATTTCATGTATTTTGTGGAAACGGTTGTTAAAAGTAGGCCTCTGAGTGTATACTTTTATTTTGTACTGTTTTATACTTGTTTATATTGTTTTATAAGGTCGCATTGCATTTTTTTTTACTTTAAATGTTCACGCACACAACAAACTGGTCTCATTTATGTATTGAAACCTCTTGTAATTCAGATCAGTATAGGGTGATACCACACTAATTATTACATCCAGGATGTATGAGGCTCTGTAATAGACTGGTTTGTATGTAATTATTATCCTGGTTAGACAGTCTAAGTGATCATCAACAGTGGGGGCCTGCCAGACAGTGATGTCCTGGTGCCTTCATCATCCTTAGTGGCCTGTTTGAGACTTGTAATGGGTGTGTGGAAGTGTGTGTGTGGTACCATTGTCTCTCCTCCCCCAGACGCTGCTCTCAGACGAGGAATGGCAGCGTGTTATGATGTCATGGTTGCTTTTCGTGCCAGCACAGTAATACGCATGTACTAATGACTTTAACAGGAGCCTAGAAGAGCAGCGTGTGTGTATGTGTGGGCATGTGCAGGGGAGTGTGCCGATGGATCCTGGTAGCAGATGAGGCCCCTGGGCTAAATTAGACCACTTCATGCGCGTCACTAATAAAATGCTTGGTTCTAACAGAGCAGATGTGCTTTCTGCATTGTTTCCCTAAAGTCATTGCTGCCCTTTGCACTGCGGGCTGGAATTTTTTTCAGTGGCCATGGCTCTTGGTCAGGTTTCCCAACAATATGCTGTGAGTTTACCAGGCTGTAGGCTTGTCAGAATTCCCCTTTAGCTAGCGTTTCCCTTTTAGCTATTCTTTCCCCTTTAGCTAGTCTTTCAGGTTTTAGCATTTGCTCATCTTGAAGGAAAGCTACTTGGTCAAGAAACGTTTTGTGTCCAAAGTTTGCTTCTTCAGTTTTTGCTTCTACAAGGTTCATATGGTAGTTTATGTCACCCAAATAGATTTTCTTAGTTACTTGTTAACTATGTTAGCGCCAACACTCCAGTGCAAGGGGAGAAAAGTGTGAATTTGTAATCTCAGAGAATCCTTAAGAGAATCCCGATTGCTTGTGTACACCCTTGCCAACTTGGCGACTAGATTTAGTGGCTTTTCAGACCCCGTTAGTAAGTGCTTTTTTTTTTTTTTCCCTAAAAAGCACTTAGAAACACTAAATAGTAGATAAATAGTACACCATTAGTTGTGCATTCAGTAATGTATTATGTGAAGTATGAATGTGAGTTGTTTGTGAAGCAGCCTATGAGTCTAGTGCAAGGCTAGTGTAGATAACAGCTAATGAAAACTTATATCAATTAGCGTGGCTATAGTAATGACATATTTGCTTCAAACTGTGTCAAGGTAATAAATAATCTTATACAGACTTGCTTGTATGGTTACTAAAACTGGATAAAGCTAAGGCTAGCTAAAAACACCTATTAGCTACTTTAGGCATACAGTTTCAGGCCTGGTAACTGGAGTTATGGTAGATGTATTTGCTTTGAAAACAAAAAAAAGGAGCAAAATCGATTTGATTTGGTGGAAATGATTCCTCTAAAAGGTGGGCAGCTCTGTTTAGTCAAACCCCAAAAAATGAAGTGCTTCTTTCCAATTTTCTCCCATTGATCTTGGTGAAACGCTACCCTGATTAAACACAGCGCCTGTGGAAGGTTGGAACAGGACACTCATAAGGGATACAGACTGGAACTCATTACTCTGGAGCTTACCATGTGTCTGGATCTGAAGTGGGGATTTAGCTTCTCGGCTAAACTTCTCCATATGAGAGGCTGGAGGTGGTGGTACAGTTTTGCAGAGATGCAGTGATGGAGCATGAGTGTGTAGGAGTGAGTGTGTGTGTTTGTGTGTGTGATATCCTCTTTCAAAGTGGCCCTGCTTGACTGCACCGCGGCAGATTCCTGCGGTCTGCTCTCACTGAAGGCCACGGGAGAGCTTTAGAGAAGGAAAATTCCCTTTGAACTGGCTGCCTGCCACTGCTCTACGCCTTAATGACTTTACCAAAGCTTTTAGAAGTACACGTATCATAAAAGAGATTTTTTTATATAGCTCTGATTAGCCTGTGGTGTTACTTTTGGGATTCCTCCCACTATGTTTGCTGTTTGGCCTGTTATCATATGGTACAAATCATAGCCACAAAAAAGAAAAGGATGAGACAGTTCAGATTGTTTTCTGACTGTAACATCATGCATGCAAGCTGCTCAGTTCTGCCTGTTCTTGCACTGTAGTATGCTTTTACCACATTTGTAGGACAGAAAGCAGGGCAATCATACAATATCCAACTGGCATTGACTGTGCACAAGTAGGGAAAATTAGGCACCACCTAATGCAGGGTAAAAAGTAACTTATTTTATACATTTTTTTTTATTCCGAGAGAGATACTGGCAAATCAGCAGGGTTGTAGTTGTAATTCAATATTAAAGTTAAGCCAATGTTTTTTACCTTTTAGTGCTGGCATACTTATAAAATATATAAAATAAAACTTTATTGTGCTTTTTGTGATCAAACACAAATTTCCCAAGTTTAACTTGTCTTTTCACTAATCATATGGATATAGCTTATGAAGCTTGGCTGACTCAAACAAACTGGAATTATTTTGAAATAACATTTTGTTTCATTGCACACAATTCACACATTGTTTAACAGAACCCTCAGAGTGTGCACTCCCTTGCATATTTAGAAATGTGTGCAATATTGTGGGTACAGTACGTACAATCTTTGTGTATTTCTGGTTTAATGTGGAATTTTAGGGGTGAGATTAATGCGAGTAATGTGCAGTTTGTCTGTTACTGTTTTTTACTTTTGCTGTTGCTTTTCACACACACACACACATATGCTCTTTTATTCTATAATCTTGTTTATAGCTTTATTCTGTTGTTTTTTGCTGCTCTTACTTTTGTACTGTCCACTTACTGTCATAACAATGGAAATTTCCCTCTTGTGGGACTAATAAAGGTTTATCTTATCTTATCTTATCTTAACTTATCTTATGAACTTGCATATATATTTATATACATAACGAGTGTATGTGTGTGTGTGTCTTTGTGTGTGTATGTGTGTGTGTCTTTGTGAGTGTGTGTGTGTGTGTGTGTGTCTTTGTGTGTGTGTATGTGTGTGTGTGTGTGTGTGTCTTTGTGAGTGTGTGTATGTGTGTGTTTGTGTGTGTGTGTGTGTGTATGTGTGTGTGTGTGTGTGTGTGTGTGTGTAAATCACTCTGGAATGTCTAGTTAAACACTGGGGGGGTGGGATGAAGTGACCCCCTCCGGCCTCTCCGCTTGTCCCCCTGACCCCTGAACATGGTGCTGGCGTCAGAGTGTTTGATAGACACCACTCAGCTTGAACTAATGCAGTCAAGCTGGGCACTCTGTTTATGAGACATTAAGGGCTAAATCTTTCTCTTCAGGGCTGGCCTGTGTTTGTGTGCCTGTGTCGTGTGTCTGGCCTCTGAAGGCCACAGTTCTAAAGAGCTGGCAGGTGGGGATCAGCCTTTGTTTGTTTGTTATGCCACAAACTCGAGCCCTGGGAGGCAGCATCTGTCTCCCCAACAGCAGTGTCACATCGCCAGATTAGATGGGTAGAAGCACTCACTCTGCATCCTTTTGTGGTGCACACACACACACACACAAACACATGCAAGTTTGTGGTCTGCATTTATAGGATATAGCCACTGATTTCTGCAGAGTATAGCACTGAACTTAATCTCATCAAGCAAAAGGAAATGGTTATACAGTTTTTCGGATGTATTTATAATCAAATAAGATGATAGAGAGGTATACATACTCTGTATCAACAATAAACATTTTACTTTTGAGAAACCAGAAAGAAATGTCTGCATTTTTTCCATTGTTTGGGGAAGTTTATTTTTTACCAGTAGCTGATTACATGACCACACACACACACACACACACATACACTCACCCACACTGTTTACCTTTGAGTATGGAAGGTCTTTGAGAACGGCGCCACGCTAAGCTCAGGTGTTAAAAATCTCTTTGGGTTTGACTGCATCTCTCAGTGAGGAGTCTGGTGTTTTTTAGCATCTCCCTGGCTCACCTTTTCTAACTGACAATCACAATTTCTGAGATTAGAGATTATTAGGGGTTTTAATGATGTGCATGTTTTCAGGCAATTTTTTATCCTGAGGCCAAGGACTGATTAGATTTTTGATAACAAAATAAGATTTCTTATGAATTTCAACTTTATGAATTTTCGGTGAAACATCATGTCCTTAGATCTGATAACGTTAGATAGATCATCAGGAAATGATTGCAGAATATTTTGCAAAAATCTGAAGGCTTTCCATCATGCAATGTTTAAACCTTCCTTATGCTTAAATACTAAAGCTTGGCCTGTCTTTAGCACATCAGTATCAGTAGTTAGCACATGCATTAAATGACCCAGTAGTGTATTATTTGGCTCTGTCATTATGCATGGAATGTATAGTGGGAACACTGCTGCCCACCTCGTGGCAGACTAGGGCAAGAGGTCTCAAACTGGAACTCAACTCTGGCCCATACCTGCAAGTCTCAACCCAACCAGGCCTGACTGGTATTGCTAGACTTGAAACCCAAACTTGACCTGAACCTGCTCGAATGCATCAAGAGAAATACATTGTTATTGATTATTGTTACTATTATAATTATTATTAACCCAATAGTGCATCTGCAATGTATAGTAGATTTGTGTATATTTATAAATTTTCCAGCACATCCGTCCATGGTGTGATTGCAGTGTACCATTTTCAAACAGGGGAATACTCACCCAATCCCAACTTCAGAGCTAAGCCATAGACACCTATAGTCTTTTACTAGAGTGTCTATGTGTTTCCTAGTGTGTTTATGTTAGGAATGTTCCTTCAGATAAAAAAAAATCACTAATTAGAAAAAAAAATGTCAGCCCAGCCTGAGCCAGAAAAACTGTCTCAGTTCAGAATTCAAACCCAAAAGTGTTTTGGTTAGTTGTACTTCTTAGGGCAAAAACAAAGTATTTCTTTTAGTGCTGACAGCAGAATATCACTCTGTATAACTCATTACTTACAAAGGTTTTAGTGACTTTTTGTATTACGCACAAAAATGAAGAAGTAAAAGCTAGTGGGAATTGGTGGTAAGATTTTTTGATGTGTCGCTTTTAGTAATGATGGGCCAGTCCACGTTTTTCCAGTTCCGATCCGATTCCGATACATGACTGCCGATACCGATATAGATTGCGATATAATGCATCTTTTTTACTTTAATATTAGCATTATTTTTGTTGAAATTGTGCTGTTTGTTTGTAAGGTTACATCACAGCATAAATAAACTACTAAGCACTTATTAGAAGAGCAAAACATATACACAACTACTCTGCCTTTAAAGGCATTCCAAAGGAATTTATGTCACACCTCAGAAAAAGGTAGCAGCAACAGCTGTAAAAACACAATAGTTCAAGTATTATGTCCATTTTAACAGCAACAACTGTGTAAAAAAGTGTAAAACTAATACATTTTAAATAACATTAATTCGGAGACACGACATGGGCAGAGTGTAATCTCACCCCTTCTGTATTTAAGGTGGACCGGCCGAGTTACGAGACGCTCAAATGTAGCTTCGTCGTGTTTTGGGAGATAGAGAGATGGGGTGAGGGCAAAAACGGCCAACAAAACACACAAAATAGCCCCTGAAAGAACCCCAAAGAGGTCTTGAGGAAGAGCTAAGAGTCTTCTCTGATGTTCCTTTCGCTTTTGGGTTGTCTGCTGTAAATTTGTTGTGTTTTTGGAAAATGTAAATGAGCGTCTGCTGCCGACGCATCTCGTATTACACAGCGTCGAGTTTAAGGTCCAGCGCAAGCTGCGAACTGGAATATAGAGATCGGGGCTGTCCGACTGATATGCGATATCAGATTTACGGCTATGTCGGAACCCGATATCGATATCATATCGGATCGGGCCCATCTCTAGTTTTTACTGTAGTGCTTTATCCTCACCTAAACTAAATTTTGTTTCTGTAAGTCTGGCAGTCTCTCAGAAATGTTCGATTTACAAGTGTTACATCAGCTGAAGCTCAAATAAACAAACATTGCCCTCTAATTTCATCCGTTGGAAGAAGGACCTTGTGTTGTTTTGCAGGAACCATGATGTGTCTTGGTGACTGTTGTTTTCTGCTAGCTTTCGTTACTTATATTTTAGGCTTATTTTGAAAGGGACCCCTCTACATCACCCTTTTAGTTTGTACCCCTGCCGCAGCGTAAGCAGTGTAGCGTGGACGAGGAAGTGTTTCCGCACCTGCGTGTGTGTTAGTGTATGTGTGCGGTTGCAGCTGTGCTCAGGCTCTACTCTTGAGCGCTGGTTTCCTCCCCAGCACAATGGAGGCTCTGTCAGTGTGTTGTTTTAAAGACCTGGGCCTCATCCCCTCCGAGCCCTTTGTGCTTCACTCCTTCACTCTGCCCTTTGCAGAAACCACTGCTAAAGCTGCTGGAATTCCTCACGCCTGGCAGATGAAGGCATGCTGATTTACGCGGACAAGAGCAGCGGCCCCTACTAGAGGGAGATCTGTTATGGACAAATGATTGAGGTTTTCCTTGCTTCTGTGCCGTAATGTAGTTATGTAATCTGCAACGACCTCCTTTTCTGTCCTTTCATTTTTTGTTTCCTCACTCTCTGTCATTCTTTATCTCTCATTTGCTGCTCTTCTGCTTTTTGCTGGATTCTATGGTCAGTTTGCATTGTGCCCAAAATCATGTAATGTGTGCCCAGTGTCCTCCCACCACTTCTTGTGCTCATCCTGTCTTGCGTCAGTCAGTGACCAGGGGGCTCCCCTGCATGCTCTGTCGGTAGCAGGCTTCCTGTGGTTTTCTTGCCTGTATACAACCGTGCTCCTGGATAGAAAGCCTAAGAGTGTCTGTCGTTTTATACATTTTTAACCGTAAAAGTTCCTAATTCGTTCTTGACTAGAATGTATGTCAAGGAAAAAATGGTCAAGGAAAAAACTGATCCTTCACATTATGGGATCCTTACAAAGACTTCACAAAAGCAGGTTTTTAAAGAACCACCTATTATAAGGTCAAGGAACAAAAAGTAGTTATTTTAAGATAAGATAAGATAAACCTTTATTAGTGGGACTAATATTTAGAACTTAGACTGACTTTATTTAGAAGTTAGAACTGTTGTTTTGGTTCTATTTGGCACCTGTATTCTTCAGTGTGTATCAGGGGTGTCAAACACAAGTCCCCCAAAGCCATTGCAACACTGTGATAAGTGTTTAGTCTTATTCACACTACATTTAGTTTATGAAGATTTTGTTAATAAGCTTAATCTGTTATGTAATTAGTTAATGTAAGTTAATTTTATTTATTGTTGGCATCTTTGAGTCTTGATTGGTTTGATACAAAAAAAATGGTAAACCTGTCAAGGATTAAAGGATTAAATTAGGTAAAATACTAACCTCTGCAGTGCTGTGGCCCTCCAGGACTCGAGTCTCAAATTCCTTATCTAAATGATCTTTGTGCTCCGATACATCCTTTTACACAGTCCTCAAACACTTACACGTCCTTTTGACCTTTTGGAGACAAGATGAATTAAAAAGGTCGGTGAAAAAGAAAAGTATCCTGTGGCTTTGTTTCGCCACTTCTCTTTACTTCAGTAAGGACCTTGTGAATATTCTTAATTGTTTTTGAAAGGCTTTTATATACTATATATGGAAAGACCAGCTGCACATATGTCATGCCGACTATGTTACTCATCAGTTGTTGCGTAGTGTGTATGTCCATTTGTGTGTGGATAACATTTTTGTACCTGCATTCCTGGCATGCTCTGCATTTGATCATCAGAACCCTTTGGCCTGCTAGTCTCCTGTGTGGCTGCTGGTGGAAGCAAAACAGGACATCCTCCTCTCCAGAACCTACTGCAGCTTTTGATTCATCACCAATTGTATTATTGCTCTGTTTACGTTTGATTCAGCGTGCTTCACATTCTTGGAGCACAATCGCTCCGGTGATGTATGGGCCAAATACATGTCCATAAATAATCCCATTCACAGCTGGTCATAAGTGGCATTTGAAATAACACCTTTTAAGCGCAGGAAAGTAATTTACGTGCTGCAGGCATTGCTGAAGGCCAGGTGAAAGGGAAGGGATGTCACTGTTTCAGGGGCAGTTTGATTTAAATCACATCTGGCACCCTCGTCATGACCTTAACCAGTTGACATGCCTAAGAGCACTTCTCCCTAGGAAGCTTTCTTCAAAGCAGGCTCGGCTCTAGTGATAATGGCCTTCAGATTGGGCCTAGCATGGTTCTCTTCTCGGAGAGGAGGTGACCAGGCCCTACATGGATGCACAAACAAGCCAGAGCCTTCTCTATGGAGGAAACACTGTAATTGCTGTCTTTCCTTCCAAGGACATGAGAAAATAACTGTCATATGCTTGGTATGCACCCAGATTCAAATGAGTACCCACTGGTAAGGTAGTTCTTTTTTGGTGCTGCCAACCAGCCAGAGTTTGTTTCACTTCTTCTTTTTGTGATTTGACCAGCCTCGCTGGATGGATCTGGTGAAAGCTATCCTGCAGACTGGTTCATCTCCAAAGACAGAGTTTGCTATCCCGGTTGTCTGGTTGTCCAGTTTTTTTTGCCCTGCTAGGTTGGGAATTTTTTGCCATGCTAGATTGGGAATGTTACTACTGATAAGGAGAGGAGAGCAGCAGAGACTGGCCTCTGGGACAAGTCTGCAGTCAAATCTGCATGATATGATGAAGATTTACTAGGTGCTTGTGTACATATTAACAATTTTCCCCATTGTAATTCTGGGGGATTTCTGTGGGGGATTTCACGTCATTTTCAGGTAGTGCTTTCTATTTGGACCGGGGACGTCGGTGTTGTTTTACAACTGAAAATGTGTGTTTGGGGTAAATGAAGCTGGACCAAAAGGAGCTACAGGCAGTGGGTAAAGACATTAATTCCATCTCTAGCAAGGAGTGGGCACTACTTAAAATGACTAATTGGCAAATTGATTCAGCCCTCCAACATCTTCATAAATATTTACACATCATAACACATGTATGGGAAAGATGTAGATAAGAGCATGGGTTAACAGGTTTCTATGATAATATGTAATCTATTTATAATATCAGTGTATTTGTCTTCAGGTAAAATGGGCATAAGATACTTCGCTCAATAGGACAGATGTTGGGAGTATGTTGCTTAGGTAATTCATAAGCAAACTCTAATTGATTTTGCCACTCAATTAAGAAAGATTTCCCACAGTCCACAGGCAACTGAACCCAGGGCTGAACTGTAACAAGAGAAACTATTTTTAACAAGTTCAGCAAAGTCTTTGTTTACTTCTGCATGCTTCTGCATTTACATCTTCAAAACAACAATTTGGTGCATGCTCTTTGATCAAAAAAGATCACATTCTTGGTTCAGAAGCTTGAAAGTTTAAAAGAAGCATACTAGAGTTGGTAACTTCTACATAGTTTACTTTAAAACGTTCATGTATATATCATTGCTTTAACTGTCCTAGTTCTTTGAGGAGGAAGAGTCCATGACCATAGGGTCGTTTAGTAGAGATTAGCACGTGAGTGTGAACAAACTACATTCCTTGATCGTTCGTCACGGAGATTGTTTGGTTGTCTTGCATAAACAAGGAGTAGTTGAGGGTGAGGGGGGTCCAGCCCACCAACACCTCAGGCCATCCCCACTGCGTCTCCTCTCCGCAGGGGAGCTGCAGAAAGGCCTTCGTGGATGCCTGTGCTTTGTTGTGATTGCCTGGCTCGGGTTACGGAGCTAAAGCTGGGAGATCGGGTGTCAGTGCCGTGAAAGGACTACATCTTTTTCTCACACTTCCATGTTCGATTTGGTGACCTGTCTGAGAACGGTGGACACTATAGCCCTACATATCAAACGACCTGATTTGCCTCTTTTGTTGAGCATATAAACATGATATAGGCTGGTATTTCAGGAAGCAGGATTTCTTGTTGAGCCAGGTAACTTAAAGGTTTGAACGGTTGAACAGGAGGAGAGCTGAGGACTGAGGGCCGTCTTCAGTTATTGTCGTGTTAGTTTCTGTTTAAGAAAGCCTGCTTTTTGAAATATCCTCCAAGATCAAGTCATTAGTGAGAAAGAATGCCGTTGTTTTGAAAGCAGGGTGAAGGAAGTCCACATGGTCATATGTAACTGATGTCATCTGGGGTTCCTCTTCTTCTTTCTTATATTGTGTGCAACCTCAAGGGCCCATATAAAAGGAACAACAGATTTAGCTGAAGTTGATGACTGTTGTATTTGAGGCTGTGTGTGGTTTCCTGGACCTCAGTCATTTCCAAGCCCGTAATTCCCTCAGAGTCAGTTAGAGAATGAGACGTCATGTGACCGGTGACGTCTCTTTTGGTAACTTCCCTACAAGGACCCAACTCAGTGAAAGTTCCCCTTTATTTTGTTACCGTTTTCCCTATTTTTTATGAATTCACTGGTATCAGCAGTTGCTGTATGCTCAAAGCTGGCCCAGTATGAGGGGCCATACTCTGCCCTGGCCATACTTGTAAGAGATAAACATCTTTACTGACCACAGATCAGTTGGTCATCTCTTGAGGCCGGAAGGATGTCCACTTAGTGCCTGGTTCTGTTGAATCAGTGCTGGGGGCCATTTGTTTTGAGCCATATCCAGACATCTTTGGCACATACAACATGGCCCAGGCTCACTCGACAGCCTTCGCTTTTCTCATTGAATGTGCCCAGAATATGCTGAGTAAAAATGTACAATGAAAATACAGCCTGTCTGGGGGCTGCTGGTTTCACTGTGGCTCTGATTTTGAAAGAGGGAATTTTCAAATGACGTTTGTCATTACTGGATACTGTGTGATACCTACATGACTTTTGTCTTTTTCCTCATTAGTTGATTTAAAAATTGACTTTATTCTGATGCAAAGTGAGTTCATAAATGTCCTTCCACTCTAAAAAAAAAAGTCAAAGATAGAAAAAGATGAAAAGATGCTTCAGTCATTAGTCAGTAAGCAGGATTTCACGCTGTGGGTGTTCCAGACTAAGCGTCTTCCCTCCTGCTCAAGCCCCCTGTCCACTCTGCTGACAGGAGAGTGCATTCCTCTCCAGAGTCCTGTTTCGGCATTCACTGCCTGGGGCTTTTTCAGTGGACACACAGCGGAGACGGTCAGGCTTGTTGCAGGCTGGCCATGTGTGTCTGGAGCTCTACTGTACTAATGCTGTGGCACTCGGACATGTGCTAGAACCATTGAGAGGCTCTGAGATCCAGACAATACTGGAGCCAATTTTTAACCTTGCATTTTAAAATGAAGAGGTGATAAGAGGTCATGTCTGCTGGGTCTGCACAGTGTGAATAAAATTGAATGTTCTGACTGGTTTGCTTGGAAAGAATGGGAGGATTGATTGAAACTAATGAATATTCTTTCTTAAAGACTGCTAGAAAGGCCAGAATTAATTACACTTGTTGATTCCTCTGATTCTCTAAAGCACCCTTATGAACTCATCTGATTTGCATATTGAGGTCTTTGGTCATTGTATTACAAAGACCGATATCGTGATAAATTGCCCCTCGGGGACAAATAAAGTTCTTTGAATTGAATTGAATTGAATAATGATTAACAAACGATATATGGCTCAGCCCTCCTCTATGTGTCAGTGGCGCAAACTAGCACTTGGCTTGTTGATAACCTTGGAGTCTTTGTTTCAGAGTTAAGATGATTTGAGGGAGTATTTGCATGAGTTGTAGATTTGGGAAGGCTTTAGTGCATTTTCTATTGGACGTCTTCCAGCATCCGGACCTCATTCGTGGGAGCAGACACCCGGAGCAGGACATGGATGCCACCCAAACAAACCTTATTTGCGTTGTTTGTGTTTTTTAAATGCAATGTGGGCTGCTCACTGATATGAACTCCTGCTGGCCTCTTACTGGACATAAGGCCAAATAAGGCCCAAAGAATGTGGTGTCCTATTTTAGAAGCGTTATGACTGGATCAGTGGTTTGTACTGGAAACGGGCATGATGGTTGTGGTAGTACTGTATTCAACAGTGACTGTGTAACTTACTTAAAACAGTTTTCTGTCATTTGTTACCTATTCATAAACGCTTGTGTGTGTAAAGAGAGCATGGGAAACTTCCTGTTGCCCTTTCACTGTTTCTCGTTCTCCCGCTAGTTTATTTGGGAAAGGCTGGCTGCGTTGCAAGTCGTAAACGTGCTCCGCGTCATTAATTGGAAATCATTCCCTAATAGAAAGCATGCTGAGAGAGAGCCCAGATTGGGTCCCCCTGCCCTGCTTTCCATCGTGTATGGTGATATTTTCTGGGCAGGGCTGTGCGTGACTAGGATCTTTTCTCTAGATCCTGCTGCCTTGTTCTTGCTAGCTCTCTTTTCTCTCCATCTCCTGCAATCGGACACCCAGCAAGCACTTGAGCTACTGTTCTCCAACAAAGATCCCTGGTGTGTATGTGTGTGTGTGTGTGTGTGTGTGTGTGTGTGTGTGTGTGTGTGTGTGTGTGTGTGTGTGTGTGTGTTTG
>JBBPCX010000141.1:6799939-6829939 GCA_037974365.1 Hydrocynus forskahlii
AGGATACTTGCCTCTGGACCAAGAGGTCATGGGTTCAAATCCTACCTTCAGCACACCACCACTGGGTTCCTGAGCAACACTCTTAACCCAAGTTGCTGCAGGGAGACTGTCCCCTGTCGTTAGGGAATGGAAGTCGCTTTGGATAAAAGCGTCTGCTAAATGCTGTAAATGTAATGAGGGTGTTTTGAAAAATAAATGGAATTCACCCCAAACCACTCTACTGCATTTTGAATCAGGGTTTCATTCTGTTTTAGGATAAAAATGTTTGCACAATATTGATTGTTATATTTGTTTTCAGTTATAATTTGTGTTTTATGTTGTCCATTTCTCCTCTTTTGGTCTCCGGTGGTCTCTGTGTGGCAGGATTGTCAGTGCTGTGTTAGACAAGCAGGTTCTATTGTTGAGGCTTTTCCCCTTTCAGGAATCATTATTTCGTTGTCCTTCCTGTTGTAGAATGCAGGCCAGAATAGTTGCCAGTGCCAAGATCCTGGCTGTTCGGACAGCCTCCCTGAGCCGCGGAGCTCTGTGTGTGTGTGTGTGTGTGTGTGTGTGTGTGTGGACTTACGCAGTGCCCAGATGGTTTTCATTGTGCTCCCCCACCAGCCGATTGAGCCAGCAGGAAGCTGTGCTGTGTATGCTGGAGAGTCAGGAAGCATGAGCATCCAACAATGGAGTGTGTGAAAAGGCAGAAAACACACACACACACACACACACACAGATGATTGCTTGTATACACCCGTGATTTATGCTCATGAGCACAAATAATACATGCAAAGACAAAAGCATGCCACACACAGTCAAACACAATGGAACCCTGCCATGTTTTCACACACTATATGCATATAATTGCTGGAAAAAACAAGTTTTTCTGGATTTGGGATTTTAGATACATCTTTGAGGCTCTAATAGGTGCTTCGTGCTCATGAACAATGCTGGACTAGTTGTTGGAAAAAAGTGGTACGCTACATGTGACTTATTACTTCTTATGAATTGTAATTGGATTATTTTACTGATAACTTCCCCGGAAAAATGATCTCTCTACTTCATTTAGGCATCGCTCTCCTAAACCCATACATGTCTGTACCACTGGTCAGGAAGTCCCTCAGTAGAGACTGGAACTGTAGGGTTTTTCATTACATTAGAAAATGTTTTACATTTATTTTAATTATAATTGGCTGTATTAGATGTTGTGAATGATTACATGTCAAAATTATGGCTGTGTGTTTCTCCTCCACTGGTCCCTGGCAGACCTGTCAACTCTCCTGTTTTCCTGGCCCATACTGTAGCCTTCTATCCTGCTGTGTTGCTATTTTAATGTTTTCCCATAATTGACCCATTTTCACCTCCCCTGTTGACAACTGAAACAACCCTACAGCCAGTCGACAGCTGGAAGCCCTGGAAGATGCTGGACAATATCCCTTTTTTCATTGGGGCAGCTGGTGGCCTAGTAGTTAGGGAGTTGCCCCTGTGATCAGAAGGTTGTGGGTTTGAATTAGAGGACTGCTAGTGGCACCATTGGGATACCTTTGAGCAAGGGACCGTCCCCACACACCGCTCCCTGGGCACCCTTGCCCCCCTGTTGGCTGCTCACTGCTTCATTTGGTGATTGAGTTAAATCCAGAGAAGGAATTTCACATTGTTCACACTGTGTGCTGTGCTGTGCAGTGTTGTGTTCACGCATTACTATAAGGGGCCACTTTCCTTTATACCCCAGTATTGTACAGTACAGCCCCAGTGAAGCTTCACCGGCAACTGACAGTTACATACCAACACAGTTAACATATATAGACGGAATTTGTTTTTGAGTGTTTTTGAGTGAACGTGTTGCATAATGAAGTCTGTAACTGTAATGTGATTACAAGAAGCCATATGTTACATTACTTCTTGATAGGAAAAGTACTGACATCACTGTTACACCTTCATTTGTGCCACGTTATCCTCAACACTTCATGAAGAACACTGCAATCATAATAAGTTTGAGGAATAATTATGGCACCTTGCACTAGATAAAGAACAGAAATCTTGTGGGTTTAAAATGTGCCTATAATGAAAGCAACAGCTTATTAACTCCTATTGGAAGTGCATCTGCACTGCATTGTAAAGACTGGCGTCAGTAATTAAGCACATGCTACAGATGCAACAGATAATAATAAACTGCCCAGCGTGTCAGAGCCCACTCGAAAAGTCCTGAAATACAAGACTTGACTACCGCCAATGTGTTCATAGAAGACCATAAATAATGAGTCCTGCTCCTCGTCAGTAAAAGTGATGCGTTTCCCAAAGAGCTGCAGGAAAAGAGCAGCCAGACTATTTTCAGACACATTTCTTTGTTCTTTGTGGTGGGATGAAATGGAACAGAGGTTATTGCATGTGTCCGAAAATCTGGCCTCGCTCCGTACCTCACTTGGCCCGGCCAATCTGAAATAGCATCTGGCAGGAAAAGAGAGGACGGGGGAAAGGGAGGGGGAGGAGTGGCAGACAGGAAACTGATGATCAACTGAGCTCTCCACCTTTTTAGTCTCTAAAGTCTGTTTGTCTTTCTGCTCTCTCTCTCTCTCTCTCTCTCTCTCTCTCTGTCTGTCTCTCTCTCTCTTTCTCTCTCTCTCTCTCTCTGTCTCTCTCTCTCTGTGTCTCACTCTCTCTGTCTCTCTCTGCCTCTTTCTCTCAGTTGCTTTCTCTCTCTCTCTGTTGCTCTCTCTGTCTCTCTCTTCCTCTCTGTCTCTCTCTCTGTCTCTCTCTCTTCCTCTATTTTTCTCCCCGTATGTTTCTCTCTATTTTTTCTCGCTCTTTTTCTCACTCTTTCTTTCCTATCCCCCGTCTGTCTCCTCCTCTCATTTACTTTCTCTGTTCCACTCTTTCTTTCTTTGCTTTCCTCTTCTCTCCACCATCTTTCTCCTGTCTCTTCTCTTTTTGTCTTGCTCTATCTTCTGCATGTCTCTCACTCTGCATCTCACAGTCTTATGTAATTACATTTTGGCCAGGGCGTCATGAAAACAGCACAAATGGTCACGCAGGACATTTAGAGAGCTGTTTTTTTTTTTTTTTTACAAAACTTAAATGACAAAAGTTTTTAAACAGGGCGGTACATTTCTTTCAGGTCTTTTGTGTGTGTATTTCTGGTGTTCTCTCTTTCTCAGCTCTTTCTGTGGTGTGGCATAGCTTCCCTTCTGGCTCTCTAATGGCAACCCTGCAAATACAAATCTCAGTGCAACTCTACCAGTAATCATTCCAATGTGACTCGGCATATGTGAGTGTGTGTGTGTGCGTGTGTGTCTGTCTGCACGAGTGAGTGAGCGTGTGTGTTAGCGTCAGGGAGGCAGGCTGAATTCACTGGATGTCAGGGGATCAGCCTCCTCTTTGCGCTTCTCGCTCGGAGCCATATGCCCTCCACATTCTTTAGTTGAGTGCATTGGGAATTCCTTCAATGCTGAACTCCCCCCACCCACCCCCTTAAAGAAAAGCGCAGCTAAAGGGAGGAAATCTAAAGCTGGCCACTTTTTTTTTGAAGCCTTTCCGTCTCGCTCTTGCCAAGCCAGGCACCGGGGAGCCCACTCTGGCTTTTAGTTAGGAAAAGTTTGAAGGCTTTTCTAAAATGTATTTTCCAGACATTATTAGTCAGTCATTATTTTATCTCTTGCTGCTCACTATGCTCTCTAGGTGCCTTACCTGCTGTATCTCATTTACCTGGATGGCTGTAACACTGCACATTTCATATTTTCCATATAAAACACCATATAACGTAATACTTCCAACTGCCGTCTGATTTCATTTTATACAGGGATAAATTTGTACCCCCTCAGGACTGGAATTCGAAAGGCATTATTAAACTATGCATGCTTCACCCAAAAACTAGCTATCTGTGGACAGAAACTGATGAATCCTATTCAGCCTAATGAAAAGCTGTTACACACAACTCAAAACGTGCAGACTTGCAACTTCAGACTTTATCCTAAGTTTGGCTGTCAGATATTTATTTAGTTTTTATTCTATTGTTTTTGCTGCTCTTTGTTTCTGTCCACTTTCTGCCATAGCAATGCAAATTTCCCACTTGTGGGACTAATAAAGGTTTATCTTATCTTATCTTATCTTATTGTATCTTAATCCTTAGTACCACTCTTGCATGTCAGGTAAACCGCAAATATATAACAATTATATGTCAAATAATTGTCAGTTACAAGACTAACATGTCAAATAAATCTTAATTACATGATACATGTCAAATAAAGTTCAGTTACATGTCAATTAATCCTGATAATTACTTGTTGCGTGTACCTCAATTATATCACCGTTACATCAAAATAAATCTCAGTTACTTGACAATTACAGGTCAGATCTCAGTTACAAGACACTGAGGTTTTTAGGGGTAACATGTAATTGATAGTCTAAGCAGAAGGTTCTCCAGCTTCAGCTGCTGAATGGGATTTTCATTAACGTTCCACTAAGTCTGTCCAACATTTGTGGGCGGAGAAGGGACAGGCCAGTTCACAAGTCTAAGGCTGGTATATGTACTGATTATACTGATCATATTTTATGTCTTTCCCATGACAGGTGGGTGCGCGAGTTCTTAAACGATGAGAACAGGGGGCTGGACATATTGGTGGAGTATCTGTCCTTTGCACAGTGTGCTGTCATGTGAGTTACACCACAGACTCTCACACACTTTCATCAGACACACACACACACACACACACACACACACACACACACACATGTATAGAGAAAGAAAGCAGAAGAATGTCACAGAAGAAGACTAGATTCCCTTGACAGGACTAAAGTGGCACAGATCTGATCTGACCTTTTCAAATTAGATTTGAGCTACTTTCATATGGTAGTCCCTACTCAGGTTCATATCTGATACGTGAACATGTGACCACAATGAGAGCTTTTGACTGCGCGTGCGAATAACCCCTGAGATCCTCATCCAGTGCTGCGCTAGCTGCAGTAAACTTGATGCTTAAATGTGCACCTAGGGGTCACTAATGACAAATAAGGAAAAAGATGGAATGCGAACCATTACAACTGAGCATTAAGGTGTATATTGTTCACGCAGCCGTGGAGTCTCAAATACCGCACATGTCCAGAACTGGTCCACAGAGCAGGCCAAGATGCGTACTTGGTAATGACGCGAATGTGGTCATTGTGCTTTGTGGGTGAGACATGGTTTTGCTGCTAATAACCTCTTGCAGTGACCTGCAGGGCTGTGCTGGACTGAGTGCTGAGTGCTGAGTCCTGCTGAGCTGTAATAATCCTGAATGGTGCTCAGCTGCTGTGCAAAATAACCTTGGACCTTCTCCCTTTAATGAGCTTCAGCGCTGCCGCTGCTCAGCCTTACCCCATTCCCCTTGTGTGTGTGCTTCTGTGTGTGTGCTTCTGTGTGTGTGTGTGTGTGTGTGTGTGTGTGTGCACGGCTCAGGTTGGATTTTGAAGGGCTGGACAATGGGGAGGATGGTTCACTGGACAAGGCGAAGTCCTGGAGCAGGTCAATCGAGGATCTGCACCAGAACGGCTTCGGGACGCTGGTGCGCTCAATGCGCCACTCTGTCCCGCGGTAGGTATCCCAGGTTCTGGAGTCGTGGATTTGCCAGCACCTTCTTTTGTGCACCCCTTCCACCTCACTGCTTAAAAAATGCCATGTGTGCTTGTTTGTCTCACCTGGTAAAGCCTCTCGAGAAACAGACACTGTCTACGCTCTGTGAGAACAATAAATGTGTGGTATTTCTGCTCTTGTTTCTTATATGTAATTATTGACAGCAAGTTTACACCATTGAATCTTAAAGATTTGTTACACTAGATACACTTTATTATTATTCTACACAGATCAGCCATAACATTAAAACCACCTATCTAGTATTGTGTTGGTCCCCCTTGTGTTGTGCTGATATGTCAAGGCATGAAATCCACAGGACCTCTGATGGTGTGCAGTGGTGTCTGGCACCAAGAAGTTGTAGCACACCCTGTCAATCAGTGAGTCTTGGGTGCTCATGACCGATGACAATCAGGCATTCACTGATTGTCTTTTTTGCACCACTTTTGATAAGTACTCACCACTACCAGGGACACCCCACAGGACCTTCTGTTTTGGAGATGCTCTCACCCACTTGTCTAGCCAACACAATTTGGCCCTTTTCAAAGTCACTCAGATCCCTACACTGCCCTGCTTCCAACACATCAAGAGCTGACTGGTCTCTTACTGCCTTACACATCCCACCCCTTGATAGGTGCCACTATAACAAGATAATCACTTACTTACTTCACCTTTCAGTGGTTGTAAGGCTATGGCTGTCCAGTGTATGTTTCAGTGTTTTTAAATATTGGTCCTTTTATCTATTCAGTACGTTTTTTGCGCCATAGTTCCTCTTTTCATTTTCACAATCTGAGACAATATACACTTGAGTGCAGCTTCTCTGTACCTTTTCTGTACCTGTTTTCTGTTCTGTTCTTGATATGTCAGAGCTGTTTTACCCCAGGTAACATTATACACATAGTGAGATTACTTAAGTTTAGCCTAGTTGAGATTTCTTTTTACAGTTAAATAGTGTGAAATGAAGCATGTGATTCACATATTGCTAACTGATGACTGATAGTCACAAGCGAACTAAAGACACCAAAAATACCTTGCCTGCTTAACGACCTTTGGGTTACAGCAATATATTTACACAAATTGCCACTTTGAAGTTGCTTTCGGCTGCACTGGATGTAAGCAAGATGTACATTTTCAGCTCAGCACACAGGAAGCATGTGACGTGCCTCTGTCAAATTCGCTGATAGCTTCTCCTTAGGCTGCAAAGCACGCAACAGGAACCACATTGTCTCACATGGTGTGTGTGCGTGTATGTGCATGTGAGCAGGAGAGAGAGAGAGAGAGAGAGATAGAGAGAGTGAGACGGTGTGGTGGCTGACATACTTGCATACTTGCACCAGTCAAACCCAGATTCCAATATGTGGCTCACTGAGCTAAAACCACACTTCCTGAGAGCAGAATGCATGCAAATGTTGAATCTTTTTAATTTAGTGTGTGTGTGTGTGTGTGTGTGTGTGTGTGCTGTCGTTATAGGATTGAACTTTTTTGCTTCTAAATGCCTTGTGTGATTGTCTAAATGCCTTGTGTGAAGTTTCCTTGCAGAATTCAGACATTATGTCACACCTTGTATTGTCCATTGCAGCTACAATTCGGCAGCAAACAGCAAGACCATAAAGAACTCTCGGCTCGTGAGTCAGAAGGATGACGTGCACGTTTGCATCATGTGTTTAAGAGCAATCATGAACTACCAGGTACTTCACACACTTAAAAGAGCATTTGCCAAACCCTTGTAGGAGAAATGATGTGAACAACAGTTCATCTCCCCCTAGTGGTTATGTTGAAACACTCGCACAAGCTCGACCGTGGGTCTTCCATCCATTAATGCTCACGTTAATGCTCAATGTACAGCCCAAGCAACTGTATTCATTAAGACAAAAGTCGAGAAATGTCACAGGACAAGTGGCTGCAATATGCACCCTTTGGTCAGTTGTGTTTGTGGTTTAGTCTTTAGTGGGTTGGTCTCCCCCAGCAGTGGTTCTTCGAAAGTACTCAGGGACTCTCAGACAGTCCACAGTTCTACTCCAACCCAACTTGCAACACAGGGAAAAATGGAACATCAAAAAATGTGGATCGTCTGGGGATCCCTTAGGACTATTTTAAGAACCACAATTTTTTAAACTTGTCTACAGATCATCCCTGTTAGAACCAAACCTCTTCAAAATTGGTCATTTACAGGAGAAAGGAAGACAACATACTTAATTTATGACATAGGTCAATGTCAAAGGCTTTTTTTCCTAGTGATTTTAGACCACCTCTATTAGTCCATTTATATTTCAATTTACACAGTGTAATGTGCAGCTGGTGCTTTTGAATAATATTAAGCATGGGATTACAAAACGTAATTATGGGCGCATTTACAAAGCATATGAAGTGGACCATCACAATACAGAGGTACCAAGTCTGTCATAGAGAACCATTGAGTAGAGGGAGTTCATTTGAGGGTTGATTGTGGCTTCTGGACCATGTTAAGACTGCATAATGTATACTTTGTTCATTGTTATGGTATGCAGATGAGCACGCTAGCCAAAAGTGTTTCTTATCATGTGCTGTGAACATCCTGACCAATCAAAGTCAAAGATGTGGGTGTTTTGATGAATGTGTTAATAGTAAATTATTATTTTTAGTGCAGATCAGTCTATAACCATGTCATTTTATTTACCAGTGATTTTTAATGGAACAACAACAGCCACAACAACAACGGCAATAGTCAGCTGCATTTGCAATACATTGCAGTATTAATCACAGGGTTGTTGATTGTCTGTAGGTTGGAACCCTGCTCCGTTTTGTTGCCAGCAATCACATTTCCAATTCTCTCTTCCCCTCTTTAGTACGGTTTCAACATGGTCATGTCCCACCCTCATGCAGTCAACGAAATCGCCCTGAGTCTGAACAATAAGAACTCACGGTAAGTAAGGCCCTTCCTTAACACCCTTTAGGACAAAGGCTGACTGAATTAGCTGCTAGGAGGATAAGGACATTAGTGCAGTGGACCTGACTGGCAGGTTTTACTCTTTACATTTTTCAGTTGCGCTCACTTTCGGCTCAGGATTTGTTTTGAAAGTTAAAATAATTAGTCTTCGTAATGGAGACTTAGCTCTAAATGAAACTTCACATTAACTCAATGCAAGAAAGCATCTCTCTGTTAGGTCTCATCATAACATAACATCCCTGATGCCTCACAGCCAGGGAGTGATAAGTTTGCAGATTTACCCACTCATGGCATGGATTCAGCCAGTCTACATCTTAATTATGACCTGGATAGCAAAACCCCAACCCAGAGACTGGGGTTAGCGATCACCCCTTCGTCTTATCTTACTGATTTTGAAAATTCTCAAACAATGAATACAAAGCGAGGCTGTTTTCCCCCGAAGGAGAGAGCCAGGACGGCGTAGGAGGATAATGTTTAGTCTGATGTATGACTGGTAATGTAAGTCCCCTCATTGTGGGGAGCCTGTGTGAACGCTCACGGCTGCCATTGTTTTGTTCGCAGGACAAAAGCGCTCGTCCTGGAGCTGCTGGCTGCTGTGTGTCTGGTGCGAGGGGGCCATGAAATCATCCTCGCAGCATTTGATAACTTCAAAGAGGTACCTCCTCCTTACGCACCTCAGACTGCCTTACCTGTCCAAGGTAGTCATATTATCAAAGCGCACCTCGTTGATGAGGGTATATTGTTACAGCTCATGTACAATGGCACATATCTTTTTTTGCATCAAACAGGATGGTGGGAAAGTTTGCAATGTGGATGAATACACTAAATCTCAGGCCAGTCATTTCCTTTAACGCACCAGATATAACGCACACTCAGCCCATGATAAGGATCAGAGTTTTGGTGGGAGAGAGTTGCCTGTAGCCCCCATACATTAAGAGGCTCTGGTTCAGCTTGTCCAGTCAGTAAAATGCCGGAAAACAGGCAATTACCCCACGGTCTGCTCCGAACACCCCAGAGAGCTAATCAACCCAGCAGTCAAAACAATGTGGTACCAGTTCTGTGAGAGAAGGAGCTGTGCAGCGCAATGTGATACACGTAATACACAAAACCACCCAGCAACACAGTACTGCACTTTACACCCATGAGCTGGTCAAAAGTTTGAGGACATCTATGGTCATTTGTGAGCATGTTTTATTTAGATTGTTTGCAATACTTTAACATAATTAAGACCAGGTTTAAGAAAACAATACTAAGTATTAAGCTATACATACGCACTGACTATCACAGTTAAACTATACATGTATCCCCCCATGAACAATTTTACTTCTTACTTTAGAGAAAGACAAAAAACATAAGAACAGAACAAAAAAAAACAGAAAAAGAGTACTGAATAAGAAATAACAATAACATGGGTAAAACAAGAAATTAAATAATTAAATAAAGAACTAAAATCAGATAAATAAATATTGCTCATAACATGTTGAATGTTACAACATGTATAGAGAGTAGAAAAAAGCTAAAATGAAAAGATGTTTTTCAACCTGCTTTATAAAATTACATGCAAATGCAAACAAAACACATATGAGTAGTGTGTGTGTGTGTGTGTGTGTGCGTGTGTGCGTGCATGCGTGCGTGCGTGTGTGTGTAATAGCTACCAAGGTAGTTTGGTGAGTGTTAAGCTTTTTGGCAGTTTTTGTCACTTTAATTTTGTAGCTATTGTAGAGTGTACTGCTTCCTTCAATATAAACCACATGATTCAACATAAACCCAGAAAGAAAATATATTTGTTTATTTAATGCATTTGGTTTTCAAATGTTTTGGTAGATGTCTCAAAGCTTTAGACAGGTACATAAATACTCATATAAATAAATATGAGAGTATTATTTAAACACTTCATATTAACTTTTCAAAACAAAAATTATTAAAAAAATAAGTTTTGTGAGACTGACATATGACTATATTTTCAGCATACTTCATTACAGAATATGATCTGATACAACACATTCCATTTTGATCTGTGTTTTTCTGAGTGTAGCATGTGGGAGGCTTTGGCTAGATCTCTCTGTTCCCTGTTTCTGGCTTTGAAAGATCTCTTTTCCCATGAATATCTATAATTAAGCCCCTGATTTTCTCTGCTAATGGCCTGTGTTGACCTCTGTCTCAGCTCTGGGCTTGGAGCAGTCTGTAACTTGATAGCCTGGTGTTTTTTGTATCAGGCCGCTGCTGGAAACCCAGACATGCTGCTTTATTTGTGTGTTTCACTGTGGGTGACAAATATTTTAAGTTTTTGAAGTACAGGTTTAAGAATTCTTGGTGAATTTTTGAGATTCCACACTGAAACATACATGGATTTGTATGAGAGCCACTTTAATGAGCTCATAAATACAAGCACATTTGTTTTGGTGCATCTGATTTGGTGCATCTAATAATAATCAGTATTTATGTTTACATTAAAGGTGTGCAAGGAAAAGCATCGCTTTGAAAAACTGATGGACTACTTCCGCTGTGAAGATGGAAACATTGACTTCATGGTAGGAGGAAAGCTAAAGAATGACATCTTGAGACACTTCCACCGTATTCATCTCTGAAACCTGGTACATGTTCTGTCGTGTTCTATGCTCTGTCTGTGTGTATCTCAGGTGGCATGTATGCAGTTCATCAATATTGTGGTCCATTCTGTGGAGGACATGAACTTCAGAGTGCATCTGCAATTTGAATTCACTAAACTGGGTCTGGATGATTTCCTGGAGGTAGGGGTCAAAGATCTAAACTCATTTCAGTATACATATCACAGTCAAAAACAAATTATATTTGAAAATGCAAGCAGTCCTAAAACTAGATTAGAGAACCCAATTAAACAAAACTATTGTACTTGGCTACTTATTTATTGAGAAAAACAATCAAATGTCAGTAGCTGATATGTGTGAACATTTGCTGTCTGTATCTGGTTGTAGCTGTTGTGACCCCCACTGTGCAGACATAACTGCAGCCAAATGTGAACCTTGAGGAGTCGTGCACGTCAAAAGAATTTTAGGTCATTCCACTGTACAGAAGAGCTTCAGCTCTGGGGTGTTAGTGAACGGTTTGCCTCTGGTCGTTCCACATCAACAGGCCCAGACCATGATAAGTAAAATAAAAGTAAAGTGCACACAGTGTGAACAGCACAAAATTCTTCCTCCACGGCACCCGTGGAGCAGTGTGCAGGGACAGTACCTTGCTCAACGGTACCTCAGTGGTGCCACAGCAGTCCTGGGATTCGAACTCACAGCTTTCTGATCGCAGGGCGAATGCCCTAACCACTAGTCCTGATACTACCACCACCATGTTCGCAGACGGGATAAGGTTCTCATGCTGGAATGCAGTGTATATCCTTTCCACTTCTCATTTAAACCAAGAAATATTTTGGTCTCTTGCATCCACAAAACATTTTTCCAATAGCCTTCTGGCTTGTCCACATAAACTGTAGATGGGTAGCAGTTTTCTTTTTGGAGAGCAGCACCTTTCTCCTTGCAACTCTGTTGTTATTTGGTGTTGTCTTGATGATGGACTCGTGAACATTAATGGTAGCCAATGTGCCAACCCTGTGTTCCTCTGTGACCTCGTGGACTAATAAATGCCTCACTCTTGGAATGATCTCTGTTGGTCGACCGCTCCTGGAGAGAAAACAGTGATCTTGAATTTCCAGTTTGTACACAATCTGTCTGATTGTGGATTGGTGGAGTCCAAACTCTTCAGAGATGGTTTTCTGACCTATTCCAGCCTGATTAGCAGCACCATCTCCTTTGTTTGAATAAAACAGGGCACCCACACACACCTAATTGTCTCATTGATAGAATAGTAATCAACAGTCTCATTGATTGAAAACTCACCTCAAAATGAACGGCTAATTGTAGAGGCCACTCACAGCTATGTAATATTAGATCATTTTCCATAATAACTAAATGACCAAGTATAATATGTGTGTCTCATTTGTTTAACTGGGTTTTCTTCATGTGCTTGTTCTTTAGAACTTGTTTGTGAAAACCTGTTGATGTTTTAGATAACAATTATGCAAAAATATAGACAACTATAAAAGGTTCACAAACTTTCAAGCACCCCTGTTTGGTCTTTTGAAAAATACAATCATCCTGTTTTGGTATCCTGTCATTTTCAAAACAAAGCCTCATATGTCCAGGGCCAGCAGTACTTTATACATATACTAGCACTTCTCTGTCTGTGCTGTCATGATTATATATTCGCACAATGCATAACCGTTTGCTCCCTGTTCTAACAGAAATCCAAACACACAGAAAGCGATAAGCTGTCAGTGCAGATACAGGCCTACTTGGACAATGTGTTTGATGTGGGAGGATTACTGGAGGACGCAGAGACCAAGAATGTGGCTCTGGAAAAAGTGGAGGAGCTGGAGGACCAATTGTCACACGTAAGAACTGGCACATGTAATAACAATACACTAATGTCAGTGATGTTTCAGTTGTATAAGATCAAAAGGATACATAAAGGCATTCTACTATGACGCTAGCACTCAATTTCAAATAATTATTACAAAGCTGTTAAAAAAAAAGAATTTAGATAATGATCAGATCTGTAGATGATTCCATAACAGTTGACAATTGACATTGAAAAAGAAGTAAAATGTATGTCCAGAATGATTTTTAATACTGAGGCATATCATTCATTAAGGCAGGTAACTTGATAGGAAATTGCTATGAGCAGATAATCACAATATATTTATATATTTATTATTTGCTGACATCTTGTTCTGAAAGCTGAATGAAACATCTAAACTCCCTTTAATAATATTACAGTGTTATAATTATAAATAAAGTTGTGATTAAAAAAAATGACAAAAACTCTCATGCAGTTGCAAGCTTGTAAATGGTAGTGTATGATGCAGGTGTGTGTTTATTCCCTTATGTTATTAAAGCTAAACTGAGTGCAGCTGTGCAGAATATGCAATGTTTTTCTCCGTGTGCAAAACTGAATGAAGCTATTCGGTTCTTTCCCAGCATTTACTGGTGCAAGTGGATCACTGTTGTTATAGACTCTTTATAAGTAAGGATCTGTATTTTAAAAGTAAGCATCTTTATTTTAAACTTAAGTAGTGTGAGGGTGGTTTTGGTAAGATGTATCATCTGTGGTCAGCCTGAAAGAAGATTGTAAAGGCAGGCATGGAAACAATCCCTTGGATTGTTGCTGCAGTGGGCCTCTCTGCAGGCCTGAGATATGCTCATAGCAAAGGTCACACACTGGCCAGAGAATCAGAACAAACTCTGTCTTTTCTATGGCCAGAATACAGGGTGGGGGTGGAAGAGAAGAAAAAAGAGAGAAAGAAACAAAAAGCTAGAATTCTTCAGATATTCCCTGTCGTGTCTTCTCGACTGAAAGTGGTCATTCTGCCGTGTCATGCTGCTGGGCTTATCCGATGCTAATGGCTGTAAATAGAGAGTGTGTATGTGTGTGTGAGAGAGAGAGAGAGAGAGAGAGAGAGAGAGAGAAAGAAAGGGAGATAAAGTAGCATCATTGCAAGCAGCAATGAAGCAGTTATGGCTCTGATGCCCAGATTATTGCTTCCAGGATCGATACTTGGCTCACTCCTGTCTCTTTCTCCCCCCCGCTCTCTTATACCTCTTGTCGTCTCTCTCCTCACTCATCCATATTTCTCCCTTCCTATCTCATCCTCTGCCTGGACCAGGTGACGGAGAAGCTTCTGGAAGTGGAGAATGAGACGATAATGAAGGTAGCGGAGTTGGAGAAGCAGCTCCTCCAGAAAGACAAGGACCTGACAACCATCAGGGTAGGACTGTCTCCTCAAGCTGCTCCTACACACCCCATCACCTCACCACCTCACCAATGATCTCTGTTTACACTGTATGTTATTGTCATTTAGTGGCAGCAGCGTCCACTAAAACGCTGTTAGAGTACAATCATGTCACAGGTCTATGTAAAATGTAGATGCTCTACCAATATGTTTGATGTCTGAATTTGGCTGATTTAGTTTTGTGCTGGAGCTACAAGGCTAATGTAGCAAAATGCTAATGGAAGAATCTTTGGCTTGTATTCGGGCCCCTTAAAAGTCATCAGATTTGTCTGCATTGCAAAATGCATCTTGATTTTATTTTACTATGTTTACGTATGAAAGATTCACTGACAGAACTTACTGACTGACTAATTTGCAAAAGAATTCAACCCCTATCATCTAGAGGCCTGCTGGAAGTTTACACAGATGATAAGATACTGACCTAATTGGCTTACAGCTGAATTCTACCTGTCAATCTTTCTGAATAAAAGACCCCCTTAACTAAGGTACCACAACTCAGACTTTGAATTTGAAGGAAGCAATGAAAATGAAGACTACAGGCCATTCTAAGGATGTTATAGATACAGTTATAAGCGTAGATAAAATAGGAAAAGGCTACAAGATGATATTCAAGTTACTGGTTATCCCAGTGAGCACTGTTATATCATTTGTGAGGAAATCTCTGCTCTGCATCATATCGCAGACCCAGGCACGGCTTAGACGAGGACATCCCTCAAAACTTAGCTGCAGAGCAAGAAAGCGTCTTGTGAGGGATGCCAGCGTTCACTTTGAAGGAGCTCTGGAGTTCAGTGGTGCTGAAACTAGAATGAAGGCGCTTTCAGTCAATAGCTCTGCACAATTTGAGCTTTTTGGCCAAATTTTAAATTGTATCTGAAATTTGCATTGAACTTTAAAACTTTATTTTATGTTTCTGTCTGGCATTACAGAATTAGAGAAGAGGGTTTTTAAACTCCTAGGCACTTACATCTGTGCCTGTATGTCTTTTTTCGCCCCCCACACACACCTACAGGAAACGTACGAGTCGACCAGCTCGCAGGTCCACACGCTCCGGCGGATGATCCAGGAGAAGGACGCTGCCTATCAGCGACACACCAACATTGAGAAGCGGCTGCTGGAGCTGGAGCAGCAGGGCACCATCCGCCTTCGCAAGCAGCCTGACGGAGACATCGCCATTGAGGCACTGGGGGGAGGTGGAGGGGGTTCTGTTGTGTCTGCTTTTGGGGAGGTGATCTCAGGAAGTCCTGGCCTGACAGGGAGTGAGGGCTTGGGGCGCAGTTCTCCTTCTGCTGCTATTGTGGAGCCTCCTGCTCCACCTCCACCACCACCTCCACCACCACCACCGCCACCCCTACCTTGTTCTGCAGGTACTGCAGCATCCATCTGGGTGATTTGATGCTAAAACTAGGATCAGTTAGAGTAATATTTCATAGAACCATAAGGAGGTGAAGCTTTTCATTCTTAGAATGGAATGCAAGTTTATGGGTGATTTGTTTATGAAATACAGTTTGCTGATAGCCAGAGAGAGTCCAAGTAATCGCTCTCAGCTTCTGATACACCTGAACATTAAGAACATTGAATACCTGTTAGAGGACTTGACACTAGGAGCTAGGATAAATTAAAAATTTGGACTGTCTTGTGGCCTCTCAAGACTGAGTTGAAATACAGTGTGTAGGTTTGGCTCTCCCTTGTTTTAGCACTAATATTTAAGATTTTAAATGCTGACTTCAAATCCTATTCATCTACTAGCCTGGGCATCTGGAATGAATCATATAAATTAGGTTTAGAATCAATATTAAATAAAACAAATACATTTAATTAGTACATTTATTTTTAATTAATTTTGATGTCATGTTGATGTTGAGTTTTCTCAGTTGTTTTAGAATACCCTGTGTCAATGAGAAATCATTTTTATCTGCTCAGTGTCCTAATACAAATTGCTTGAAAAGCTGCAAAGAATTAGCATGCAAGAATTATCATGTCTTCATTACATTACATTTTTTGAATGGATTTATATGTCAAAAATGCTGCATTAGTTGGTCAACATAAGCATGCATAATTATGTTGACCAACTAATGCAGCATTTTTGACATATACATGCATTATGCATGCATAACTCACAAACCATACATATGCATTAATGGTGTCATGTCAACTGCACACCTGTATTTTGAACTTTGGAGTGCAATTATAGATATAGCCCTAGGCCTGCTTTCTTATTGTTTCCTCAGAGTACAGCAAAATACTAAACTCAGGATATACACTGTTGCATTTAAAGATCACAGCTTTTCAAAGAGAGGGCTGTGTCCAGCCTTCAGGAAAGGGAAAAGCGTAGGGAGTTTCCTGCGGCTCAGGAGAGCAGACACACTCACCCGCTCTGCTGAGGAAACAGCTGCACTGGCACCAGATTAATGTCAGTGTAACTCTGGCCTTGCTGCCTGATAATGAACTGTCCTGTCTGGCAGTGGTGTAGTGTGCAGACTCATGAGTGAAATACAGTCAGATCAGAGTAAAACCGTGACATGTGTTTTCCAGAAGAGTGCCCACCTCCCCCACCTCCTCCACTTCCTGGAACATCACCGTCTGTCATCCTCAGCGTCGGCCTATCAGGTGAGCAGACAGCCAGAGCTCATATATCTGGTAATCTAGGTGAAGTACGGTTGACCCCAGTAATTTCTTTCGCCCCCTTGCTGCATTAATTATGCTGCTGGGTCGGTCTCCATGTCCACACATGGCCATTTTCATGCCCTTTTGTACAAAAACAGACACTCTCTCCCTCTTTCTCCAACCTTTGAAAACAAAAAATCCCAAAAATGTTTTGTTCCTAGTACCACTGCTTCTAAGTGGTTCCACAGAAAATGTCACTGATGTTTGAGAGTCTTCTTATGGACAGTCCAGAGCTGAGACTGGCCTACAAATATGCAACCTTTTCATTACAAACTAGTAATAGGATATAAAGCAACTGTGTGGTTAGCAAATAAATGGTTTACTTAATTAATGATCTGTCATTGTTGATTCGTAGCCATCCGCATCAAGAAGCCCATAAAGACTAAGTTCCGTCTGCCTGTGTTCAACTGGACAGCACTGAAACCCAACCAGATCAACGGCACTGTCTTCAATGAGATCGATGATGAGCGAGTGCTGGAGGTGGGTCCACTTTGGCCAGAGTCTATTGCTCCAGTTCCTTAAACTCGGTGTAATTGCTCTTTACATTTTGCAGTCTTCACAGTCCATTACTCTTCAACTGCAGGCTTATTATTCAGTTATAAACCTTAAGACTCGTTTGATAACCATTGTAAAAAAGTCACTGAATTGGAGTGTATATTTTCCACATGACTAAATTATGCAATGTATTTTTTTGATGTGGAAATAGTTGGAACACCTTAAACTCTAGGCTTATTGTCCATAAATGTATCGGATTATTCAGTAGTTAATATATATATATTTTTTTTCTTATGAGAATGTAACCGCATACAGGCCATTGGATTTTAAGACGTTAAAACTCAGGTTTCACTTTATGTGGATAATGCACCGAAGTTTATATTAGATATATACTGTAGTATGTTTTTTATATATATATATATATATATATATATATATATATATACAGACATTCAGTTTGTTTACAGGCTATCTGGTGATACAGGCTATCTGGTGATTCAATTTTATTTAGTTGAATATAAGTTAAGCTTCTACAAATAACCAAGCTTTAATTTTCGAAGTTATGTAAGGCTGAATATAAAACATGCCTGGTAGTCTGTGATGCTTGATAGTCTGCCGGAGCAAATCTGACCACAATAAAGGATCGTAGTAATCTGATAGTGTCTCATCATTTTGAGATATGTCAGACATGCAGGCGTGCTTTGATGACTCAGCGTGTTTTGTGTTTGGAGCAGGAGCTGGATCTGGAGAAGTTTGAGGAGCTCTTTAAGACTAAAGCTCAGGGTCCCATGGTGGATCTGTCCTGTACGAAGAGCAAAGTCTCCAATAAGGCCATAAACAAAGTCCAGCTGTTGGATGCGAATCGTTCCAAGAACCTGGCCATTACTCTGCGCAAAGCCAGCAAGAGCACCGAGGAGATCTGCAGAGCCATCCAGACGTGAGTATCACTCACATTCTGCACTTACAGAGAGACAAAAAGAGTATTTGTAAAACCAAATTCTAAACTTTTAATTAACCCCATTTATCCCACTCATCAATGGCCAGGACAACACAGTGGGCAGGTATTATTTTAGTGGTGGATCATTCTCAACACAGCAGTTACATTGATGGTCGTAGCATGTTTGTGTGTATGTGTCCTGCACAGAATGGATCAGACACAGCAGTGCTGCTGGAGCTGTTGAACATCTCAGTATCATTTCTGAACCTAGAATAGTCCACAAGCCAGAAATATTCAGTCCTGTGGCCAGAAACTGAACACTGATGAATGACCTCGGGATGAATGACCCCAAACTATGCAGGATCACATCTATGACTTAAATCAGTAACTTTACTTCTGCAAGGTGGACCAACAGGTTAATTGTGTCTAATAGTGTGGACAGCAAGGGGCCACCAGCAGCGTTGCTGTGTGTATCACTCTGTGCAGACCACCCAGATAATACCTGTTCGAGGGTCTCTGACCATCACTGAACAGAGTAAAGGGGGTTAACATTGCAGAGCAACATATGAATTATAAAATAGTTTAATTTGCCCTCATTTGTGTCCTTACTCTCATTAGCTCATCTACAAGGTGTAGATCATTAAATTGTATGGGTGTGTGTTGCTGGTTTCAGGTTTGACCTGAAGGCTCTGCCGGTGGACTTTGTAGAGTGTCTAATGCGCTTCCTGCCCACGGAGGCAGAGGTGAAGCTCCTGCGCCAGTATGAGAGGGAGCGCCGGCCTCTGGAGCAGCTGGCGGAGGAAGACCGCTTCATGCTCCTGTTCAGCAAGATCGAGCGCCTCACGCAGAGGATGAGCATCATTACTTTTGTGGGAAATTTCACCGACAACGTCAGCATGCTGACCCCGGTGAGCAAGGCTAAATTAAATTTTAGAGATATTATTGTCGTGACGCTATATTGTCTACATGTGAACATGCATAATTAACTCCATAATGTAATGGTTAGATTTAGAATGCCAGAAATGTTTCAGAAACATTTTTCTGTTTATGTAAAACAAGACTATACACACACAAGTCATTTGTTATTATTTAATAATAAAAATATCTCCTCTATATAATACAAACATGCTATTGTCTGAACATTTTTTATTTTAATTTATAATTTGAGTTTAAAATTCTGTCTGGCCTTTTTAGTAAGCTAAAAGGTATTACATTGCATCATGCTTTTGTTGCTTCAGCCAACTCATCATTATTTCAGCAGACATACTTGATTTTATATTTTGTTTCTTCATTCTGTAGCAACTCAATGCCATCATTGCTGCATCAGCCTCAGTGAAGTCCTCTCCAAAGCTAAAAAGAATGCTTGAGGTAGGAGATTTTATGCCTGGCTGATCCCATCTTAAACAATCTAGCATAGATTTGCTGATCCATCGCTACTGTGAAAATAGTTCATTTTAATATCATATACAATAATGATACAGAAATGTGTTGCATCTCTGTTCCTTTGTGCAGATTATTCTGGCTCTCGGAAACTACATGAACAGTAGCAAAAGAGGATCTGTTTATGGTTTCAAGCTTCAGAGTTTGGATCTGGTATGATTAATGAGACCTATAAAACAGTTCTACTTTATGAAATAATTAGGAGACCTTTATACTTTGAAAATAATGGATAATAAAACTGTAACCCACTGCATCCCTCTTTATTCGTTAACTGTCTGTCTCTGTCCTTGGTTCATGAACCCCCAGCTGCTGGACACTAAATCTACAGACCGCAAGATGACGTTGCTTCACTACATCGCTCTGATAGTGAAGGAGAAGTACCCTGATCTCGCCAACTTCTACAATGAGTTGCATTTTGTGGACAAAGCTGCAGCAGGTAAGTGCTGCCTGAATAATATTACAGCATGAGCAGACAGATGACTAGCACGCTAACATTGACCAGGTGGTGTATAAGTGGATTATGATATCTGTGTGTGTGTGTGTGTGTGTGTGTGTGTGTAGTCTCTCTAGAGAATGTGTTGCTCGATGTGAAGGAGCTGGGTAAAGGCATGGAGCTGATCAGGAGAGAGTGCAGCCTGCACGATCACACTGTCTTAAAGAACTTCTTGCAGAGTAGTGACCCACAGCTGGACAAGCTGCAAAAGGATGCCAAGACTGCGGAGGTAATTCCAAATATTCAGCATATCACAGGAAACACTGAAACAATAACATGTGATGTAATCAACCTAGCAAGCCTAAGACCACTGGTCATGCAAGTCCTTATCATTCTGACCTGTGGAGACCCCTGAAGGGGTGCTGCTGTATCTGGCACAAAGATGTTAGTTGGAAGTTGGAGACTGCTTTGTCCAGCACATCACACAGATGCTCATTCATTTACATTTACATTTACGGCATTTAGCTGACGCCCTTATCCAGAGCGACGTACATCAGTGCTTGAGTAGTCCACGTCTGTATCTAGACCTGTAAAGCTAAGCTTAAGTCAATTATCCACAATTCAACCAAAAAACTGCACGCTCGGTGCACCCAAACAACACCTACCTAAAACACCTGTCAAAGAAAGTCAAGAGTTAGTGGTAAGAGTTAGGAAGAGGTTTTTTTTTTCTGTTAGTTTAAGCTCCCTGAACTCTTCTTTAATGTGTTCCTCAAATCATCCCTGAACATTTTTTCAGTGTGACGGGGCATGTGATCCTGGTGAAAGAGGCCACTACCACTGGGGAATATCGTTGCCATTCAGGGGTGTTCTTGGTCCGCAGCAATGTTAGGGGTTGGTGGTACATGTGTGGTGGTATATGTGAATGCCAGAACCTAAGATTTAACAGCAGAACGTTGTCCTTAGCATCACACTGCCATAGTGCATTCTGGTGCCATCTCCACCCCAAGTAAGTGATACACACACGCACTTGGCCATCCACGTGATTTAAACGATAACTGGATTCATCAGACCAGGCCACATTCTTCCACTGCTCTGTGGTCCAGGTCAGATGCACACTAGAGATGGGACTGAAGAACAGGTTCCAGTTGAAAAGTGGCTCCATATAGTCCGATCCATTGGAATCGCGTGCCTCAGAGTATCCTGATTTATCAATGTTAGCATGTTTTTCGGACAGTTGTGCACGTGCTGGAAACTTGCGACAAGACGGATACATAGCACAGAGAGGATAAGTGGTCCAATGTGAGGCTTCATTTCACGAAGAAGCATGACAACAGTGTGTCTCCCAGATCATTTCAAGTAAGGGTGGAAATACCGGCAATGTGTTGAAACATTGCAACATGGACTGGATTTCCAGGAGTGCCATGCATTTGACTGAGCAGCATGTTTACTGAGGGTAAATGCCCTATGGTATAATATGAGCAGCCATGCAAAATCATGTAATTTGACAGAGGATATTTGAACTTTTGCTGTTATGCTGTTGTTGCAGATTGGGTTGGTATCCTATATGACTGACTAAGAGATGGTCCTTCATGAAAGCACTAACTGAGATATGTTTTGATGAATAGCCTCTGTTGGCACAATCTGCAGAAAAAGGAATTTCTCTGGGCCTCATCTCTCTTTCTCTTAATGGTTTTACAGGAGGCCTTCAACACTGTGGTTATGTACTTTGGCGAGAGCCCCAAGACCACTCCTCCGTCTGTCTTCTTCCCTGTGTTTGTGCGCTTTGTCAAGGCTTACAAGGTAAGTGTAGCTTTAGTTCTATCACGGTACCACAGCACATAAATCTCAACAGAATGTGGGTATTGTAGTTAATCTGATATTTGTTATATTACTCATACATACGTTATACAGTTATAAGTGTGAGAAACTGAAGTGTGAACTAACACACAGCCCTGCAGTCTGAGTGGTTATGAATTAATGTGTTTTCTCTCTAGTCAGTGTTATCATAAGTGTAGGCCCATTCACAGTGTTGTCTTAGAGAATGGATGAATATACTTGTAAGGGGGGCTCCTGTGGAGGCTTGGGAAGGGGAGTTTGAGGTGAATAACAGGAAGAAGCAGCTGTGTTGAGTTTAAAGAGCACTTGCTGTGTTTAGGCTGGGCTTGGGCCCTCTCAGCTCTGACCCGGACACACACACATGCACACGCCTCTTCCTCACATTGTCCTTCACTTGGATTTATGGGATCGTGTGAGGAAACAGTAATGCAGCCTCAGGATCTGTTTGTGTTTGTGTGTGTGTGTGTGTGTGTGTGTGTGTGTGTGTGTGTTTCCACATTCACAGTTCTTGGATTTTCTCATTCTAAAATGGGTCATTTGTGCTCTACTTATGTCCCTTGCTTGTCTTCAGGTATATTTTTAGTGTTTCTCTTCTGTAACTACACTTTATTTGGGTGTTTTCCTATGTGTGTGTGTTTTTGCAGGATGCAGTTGAGGAGAATGAACAGAGGAAGAAGCAGGAGGAAGCGATGAGGGTGAAACTGCTTGCTCAGGAGGCCAAACAGCACGACCCCAAGGTATCACAGTCTGACCTTCAGAAACTTCCAACACACCCAAGAATAAAAACACTCCAACAAAAGCACATCTCATGGCTTGTGGAACCAAGCAGTATTTAGATAAATTATCTCTAGTCCTTGTTCCTTTTGGCTGACCTACATATGTAAATGTGTGTTTGTGTGTTTGTGTGTGTGTGTCTGTGTGTGTAATGTGATGAATGTAAGTGACCTTGTCCCTCTTTTTCATGGCTTGGGTAATAGGGTGAGGCCACATGGCCCAAAAATGAACCATATAATATCCTGTATTGTTAAATATTGTTAATTAATTACAATTTTAATACGCTAATAATCTTAATGTTACTGAAATGATCAAGCACATCTCTGCTTTTGTCCGGGAAACAAAAACTTGGGGGAACGTAACAAATTGTTTTGAAAAGTGGGGGGATATCCCTCCTCCTGCTATAATGGCTCCGGGGCCCATGCATCTAGACATCTTCTCCCTCTCCATCTAGTGAGCAAAAGGTGCCCAATGTCATCTACTGTACCGTAGCAACGGCTCAAAACATAATCACAATAGAAAATACCGCAAATGTGCAACACCACTACCTAAAAAGTGTTTTGATTTCAATAATTATTATAATTGCTTTGCATCCATATCGTTCTCTCTACGCCCCCTGCAGGTGCAGGCTCAGAAGAAAAGGCAGCAGCAGCATGAACTCATTGCTGAGCTGAGGCGCCGACAGGCCAAAGACCACCGGCCCGTTTACGAGGGCAAAGATGGCGCCATCGAGGACATTATCACAGGTGGGACACACAGGACTCAAAATACCATTGCCATCAGCCCCGGGACCAGGATCAGCGTGGTGGTCCTTTGCTCCTCGCGGTGGCAGTGTACCATCTGTTATGTTACCCAGTGTCCAGTCCAATTCGAAGTAGGCTGAGACAGTGTGACTTAATATAACTACACTCTCAGGGAACCTGCATCATGAGGCTACATTTGTATCGGAAAGGGAAAGAAGCTCAAACTGGTATTTTGTGTCACTGCAGTCACTAGGGAAGGCCAAATTAATCCATATTAATGCTTTTGTTTTAATAGGGCTAAGCTTTTTTGTCTGTGTTCGCCAACTCTAAATATGCATAATGATATTATCTGGGCATTGTTGCTATGAATGTGAAGAATTGTTCCTTTAAGGTTTACTAAAGAAGACTAATGCATATGGATACTAGTGCTATTTCCCAAACACAGATTAAGCCTACCAACACAGGAAATTGCAATTCTCAGTTTTGCAGCAATGAACCAGCAGCGTATAAACAAATTTCTAACTTAATTGCACTAACATAAATCGATTTTTCCAAGATAAATATTTCTGGCTGCAATTTAATTAACGAAAAGCACCAGTCGTTCAAACAAAAGTGTAGACATACAGAGCCAGTAGTTTGGACACACCTACTTCTAGAAAAGTGTTTTTTCATTATTTAAAATATTAAGCATTTCAGAATAATAGGAACTGTTGAGGAGAACATATATAAAACATCGAATTTCTTCAGTCAGAACTACAGACCTTCAAACTAGGATCCGTTCAGACAGACCCTACATCATCACAGCATTGCTGATTGGTTCAAACACATCAAAGGACAGATATTCAACCATTGAACTTTTTCCACACTTAGTAATTAGTATGAAAAGTACTGCGGCTCAACATATTCCAGCTCTAAATGTTACTAAAGTTCTAAATGCGAACAACTTCTTATTGGGCCAATTAAGAAAAGAAATACAGCAAAATCCAACATTTCAAGCTTTTAGCTTAGGGGTAACTTAATTTACCCAGGTGTGTCCAAACCTCTTGACTGTGCCCGTATCCCTACATTTCCTAAATCTCTGTAGGTCTTAAATCAGGAAAGGCCCTTGTGCTTAAGGTGACTAGTCGTAACATTCTCTTTCTGCCCTCCCTCCCCTCCTCAGCGCTGAAGAGTGTGCCGTTCACCGCGCGCACGGCCAAGCGGGGCTCGCGCTTCTTCTGCGACACCAACCTGTATGATGAGTCCAACTGCTAGCTCCCCCAAAAAACTAGCCCTAACGCTGAAGGTTGTCCATTTCTCTTACGCAGCCCCTTCCTCAAAACCTGCATGCCCACGAGACACGTGCATGAACCTGTCGTTTTCTCCACAGAGCACCAGCACCACTTCTGTACTAACCTGGGGTTTATATATGTATCAGAGTGCAGGTCTGGGGTCAGCTGTTGCCTGCATGCTATGCTGGACAGGCAAGACCTGATCCTAGATCAGCGCAGGAGTGCTGATACATCTGATACAAGAGTGCAGGAATCCAGGATGTGCATGGTCACCAATCTGGATTCTGGCATAAGGACTAGCCCAGCCATTTCACAGGAATAGCGGCAAACGGACTGATGAGCGCAGTGCTGTTCACTCTGCCTCTGTGCACTTATTCGTACTCATAATGAACAATAATTCATAAATGTTTAGTCTTCTGCATCAAGACCTTTAGAACTTGAGAGAACTTGCTCGATTGTGCACAGAAAAATTCCATCCTAGACCTCCTCTTAAAGCTATGGCTGAGCAGAAAATCTACTACACAGTTTCTTTGGTACCCCAAATGTAGGCAACAATCCAAGACATGTGTTAGTCGAAGACTTAGTTTTGGACTGGAGCTGTGAGTGTCAGAAACCACATAAGGCCATCCATTTGAGATTAAGGAAACGGGAATTCCACCAATTTTTTGTTGATTGTCAGAAATGTAGAAATGCACATTGTCAAACCTTATTTCAGAAATATTGTAGAACAGTATTTCAGGCATCAGACAGAATATTCAGAATTTTTATGTCATATTTTTCATACGAGGAAGGTTTTAGGTGCATTAAGTGCTTCAGATGTCTGGTTCCATTCACCAGACTTGTCTAGAATGGTGCCTTTTGCATAAAACTTTGTGTTGTAATTTTAACTGGGAAATTCCCCTTTAATAACTTGACATGATTTGAGGTTTGCATGACAGGAAATAATAGGGTTACAGGCTTCCACTACCTGTTAGCTACATTAGCCTCTAAGCTCCATTGCAAAACTAACGTGGAAAACTTAAGACACCAAACATTTCTTGACTGATGAACTACATTTATAAGGTGGTAAAACTGTGTAAATGAGATTTGTTTGCCAAACTGTGTTATTGTGTCTGTGGATGGAAGAATCTAATTTGGACCTCAAACAACCAGCACAACAGTCAGATTTGCTGTGTATCGCGCCTGAGGCTTGGCATGTGGAGCAGTCCTTATGTTGTTATGAAGGTTTGTCTTCCTCTAACCTGCTAGTTTTATTCCTCCCCGGCTAATGGTTTCTCCTGCCTTCCCAGCAGAGCAGAGGATTGAGCTGAGTAGATATCGGCCTTTACTGAACGGAGGGTAAGAGGGGGAGCTTTGCTCCCATCTGCCATTCAGCTGACTGTGGCAGTGTAGCTGCTTCAGCTACTGCTGCTCTGCAAGAATCAACTGCTCTGCAGCTTGTGTTGAATATGTCTGCACCTGAGAAGGTCACTAGCTTTGCACATGCCTCAGTATTATCCTGTTGTCTAGCAGTACAGTTGTGTGTGCAAGTGTACAAGCATGTGTGCATATAAGCCAGTAGCATTGTGTAAAGTTCCTGGAGTACATAGTTAGAATAAAGATGCATAATTCAGTCAACAGTTTGGACAGAGCTACTAATGGGGGTTTTCTTTCATTTAACTTTGTAAGGAGAGTCTACTGAGGTGCTTTTCCAACATGCTTGAAGCGGTAGACTTGGAAAACTACTTGATAGGTGCCACGCACAGGATGGTCAAAATGTGATCATGATATTTTTTTAAGTTACACCAGCAGGTTCTAAATCACACCTTACATAGTTAACTGTTACAGAAAATCTAAACTGAGCTGAAATATTAAAATACTTAGGCTTTGTTCACACCACACGGCCCGATTTAGCTCTTAAAATGTAATTTATACACTTGACTAGGTTTCAAGTTACAGTTGACCAAATCCAATTTATGTGGTCAGGCTATAGTCACATTTACTGTATGTATGAAATAATCTAAAAATGTAAATGACGAAAACTTAATTTCTCCATGTTCAAGCTGTAATATGTGGTTACAGTGCCAACTTTCTTGTCAAACACGCCCACATGTTGTTTGAATCAGATTTGAAACCACCTAAAACATTTGTAAAACATTATATTTGGTATTTCTGCCTTTCTATCAAACCAAATATTTCTGTAAATTTGTGCGCCTACGCCAAAGTGCATCAGAGATAAATATGCTTTTTACAGGCCTTTTGGCCCTGTTTTTTTTTTTTTCTCAAAAGGGACTAATCATATTTCCTTCATTTTTCTTCCTCAATGATGAACCATAAACCTCATGGAAAGTTTATGGAAAATTTGTTCAACCAAGTCATGTCCAAACTTTTGACTGGTATCATATGCATAATGTAAAGATCATGAAGTTTAATGTGTTGCTGTTATAAAGACTGAAGAAATCATGGTAGGTACAGATCACGTTCCTTTAGACAAAGCAAGCAAAACTCCTTGTTCTTTGTCACATCTGTCTTTGTTGCATGGGATGCTGTGTGTGACCTCTGTGGCTAACCAGTCTGCCTTGTCTGCGCCGTGATGCAGCTCAGGACAGTGGCCTGCATGCAAAAGTGGTCGGCGAGTTCTGCAGAGGACTTCTGTGTGCACAGATTAGTGTTTTTAAGTGCAAAGTCTCTTCACTCTTTTGGAAATCCTCCTAAGACCTTGCTGACCACTTGATCTGTCATTTCAAATGTCCTGGAAAAGCCAGTGTGTTGTTCTTGCTGTGTATTTGTGTATTTGCTACAGTGTTTGCGATTCCTCTTGGTGATTGCAATCCGCTTTGTCTCTGTCTTTGATCTGGCAGTTAGCTAAAGAAGTACAGTGAGATGGCTTTTGCATATTTATAGGAGAAATTATAGAGCTATGAATTTTCTAAGTGACTCACCATATCATACACTGAATCAGTGTACAAATACACTAAAAATAAATTCGTGATGGGAGGAATTATTTATATGACTAGAGAATAAAAGCAATACATGTATCTAAACATTTATTTGAAAATAGCTTGAGAATGTTATTTTAGCTCAGAAATAAATATGTGGATTATTTAAGATTGTTGTATCTTTTAAAAATCATGAAAATATCTTGAAAATATCAGAAACCACTTATTTTGTAGTCTGTAAAGGACTAATGTCTATAGTTTGTTCTTGATGAGGTAGGATTTCTACAGTCTGAGGTTCTTTTGTGGTCCTGTTTAACTGTTCCCTGCTCTAACTCTCTCCCTTCCCCACTCACAGATCTCCGAAGCCAGCCCTTCCTGCGAGCTGACGCGGTGATCCGAAATGGGTGGAAGCGACCCTAAAAGACCCCTCACACACTCACCCTGTCCCAGCCTCCCTGCTTTGCCCTTGAAAGTGGCGCCTACCTGCAACTCACAGTGACTGCGCAAATAGGCCTGGGACCGAACCACGATTTGAAACGGGTGTGGGTTGGGGACCCTTATTTATTAATGGAAAAGGGAAACCTTTCTGCCTGCTGCACTGGAGGCTCCTTCTCTCTCAACAAAACTATAAAAACACAGACAGTAAAAGTTACCACCCTTTCCTCATGCGCGCACACACGCAAACACTCGCACACGCAACACAACCAAAAAGAGCATGAGCACGCAGCCTCGTTGGGGGAACAGGAAAAAGGCGACTTCCCGGAATGGTTTGATCGGAGGAGAACGCACACTACCTTCCTAAACCCGAAGAGCCTGCCAGCACGGCGGAGGCCCAACAAACATGGCTTTCCTCACATTGTGCAATCAGAAGTACTGACAGAGAGACTGGCCAGAGGGAATGCCCTGATATTTGGGGCCTCTTACTCTCAGCTTCCCCAACGCCCCCCCCTCCCCCGCTGATTTTTCTGCACATAACTACACAGTGATATGATTATTTACACAGTGTGGGGTAAGCTAGACCAAGACCATTTTATTTTTATTCTTAAAGTGCCTTTTTATCAGACAGTATTATTTGCTTAAATATTTAGCCAGATTTACCTAATTTTGTACTTTTCTTTCCCTCGTTTTGTATAATTTACATAATTTTTGTAACATCTACTTAACCTGTAAATAGCCAAGTATCCAACAGTTGCAACAGTGCGATGCATTGTAGGTTTAAAGACTGTTGGGAGCTTGTTATACTGTAGTGGGTGCCTGTATGTGCCTTGTATTAAGAGCGCCCCCCGTCTTTTGTGTTAAAATGCAAGACTGCTAACATTTTATATTAAGCTGTTACTTCTGACTGTACATATTAATTTTAATGACTAGCAATTGTGCGTCTGGCCTTTGCTCATCGAAAGGCTGACGTACATGCAGGCTGGCAGGTCATATACTCGTTTTTTTATTTGTGTTTTTTTTTAATGAATGTCAGACATACCAAAATTACGAAGACTACAGTGAAGTAAGTCATTGTTAATGTATGTCCTATAGTCTTAACATGGAGGGCCTATTGTGCCGAATACAGTACCATTTATGCCTTATGCTAAGGAGGTGCAGTGAAAATCAGATTGTAGTTTATTTATATACAGGCTTTGACTGGTTTGGCTGGTTCTGATTATTTGGTTGTATTATTTGGGAACTGAAGACAGCGGTTCCCATTGCACTAGCCCTGGAGAAGCAAAACGATTGTAGGATCGTCATAAAAAGGGACGCCACTATATTCGCACACTACATAACACCTCTGTGTTTACGAGGAGGGAAAGGTATATGCAACACTAGGTCTTATGCCGTGGAATTGTTTTATACGGTCTCTTAAATTAAAAAATCATTTGTTTTTGTTAAATTAAAAAATCTTGTTTTATGAAAAAAAAAAACTGTACCATAAAAGGCCATTCAAATACTGCACCAAATATACCAACAGAAACCATTCCAATTAATGAAAAGAAGCACAAATAAAGGTAGAATGTGTCTGATTGTGACTCTGGCTCTATCCATTTGCACATTTATGCAATAGAACTCTACAGGGGTTGCGTCACCACGAATGACATCACTGCAACATCGTTTTCAGTTTTTTTTCAGATTTACCTACTCTTCCAACATCAGAGCCTCGTATAGAATG
>JBBPCX010000141.1:6845492-6857820 GCA_037974365.1 Hydrocynus forskahlii
TTTTATTTTATTATTATAACAGCTCAAGGAGCAACATGTTTGTGCACTTTCTAAAGATTTTAGTTCTGTTTTTGAATGAATGCTTTGTTTTTTGTTTTTATCCTGATTCATCGATTAATCGAAAAAATAATCGACAGATTAATCGATTATTAAAATAATCATTAGTTGCAGCCCTAGTTTCAATCACTTCTGATGTCACCCAATGAAAATAAGGATCAGGATTGGGGACAGACAAGGAAAGGACAAGCCTAGTTCTGGCTATTAGTTCATTGAAAAATTCTGTACTCACGGCATTGCTCTGGGTTCTCATCCGAGTTATCCCCACAGTCGTCTTCACCATCACACTTCCAGGCCAGAGGTTTACACAGAGTGTTGTTACACTGAAACTCGTCACCGGGACAGAGACGCGTCGCTGAGGGAGGAAACCAGCATGGGCTGTTTTAGTCTCACATACAGGTCAGAAAGTTTTTGTTTATCTCACAAAGTCGGCCGATAGCAACATTCCATAACTTCACAGGCAACTGCAGAAATCCTGGCTATAAAAGTAGTAGGTTTTACTCTCATTAAAGATTTGACCGTGCAAGGGCTCATGTTTTAAACTTAATATGCAAGTTTATTTATTTATACTTTTATACAATTATTTATATATTACCTTTATACTACACTTATTTTTAAGCGTGTTCAAGTGAGTTCAAATCCGTCAACTGAGAACTGACAATCAGTAAAGCGCTACATCAGGACAAGTACTGAAATCAGTTACATTTTTAAACATAAAATTACATCAGCTGATATCTTGAAAAAAGTGGATCAACAAAATGTTTTTACAGGCTGAGCCTGAATATCAAGATATTGATTTGTTGAACATACACTACCAGTCAAATGTGTGGACACACCTTCTCATTCAAGGTTTTCTTCATTTTTATTATTTTCCACATTGTAGAAAATATGCAGTAAAAAAATTGAAAATATTTTTTGTATTGAAAATATGCAGTAAAAAAAAAAAAAGAGTTAAACAAACCAGAATATGTTTTGTAATAAGATAATGATGGACTGTTGTTTCTTTTTACTTAGTTAAGTGGTTCTTGCCATAATGTGGAGTAGAACAGTAGTGGAATACGATCACTAACTGTGTATCATCACAAATGATGGTCCCAAACACATTAAGGTGGCAAGAAATACCACTAATGAACTCTTGACGAAGAACATCTGTTAATTAAATTCCATTCCAGGTCGATTCCTCATGAATCTGATTGAAAAAAAATGCCAAGAGTGTGCAAAGCTGTCATCAGAGCAATAGGCGATGTTTTCAATATTAATCTACAATGTAGGCAATAATAAAGGAAATCATTGAATGGGAAGGTGTGTCCAAAGTTTTGACTGGTAGTCTACGTGGACAGAAAAGAGCCCATTCCCACCAACACACTCACCTGCAACATCACACCTCTCCTCATCACTGCCATCCATGCAGTCAGCATCAGCATCGCAGCGCCAGCGCAGGGGGATGCAGTGACCGTTCTTACACTGAAACTGGTCTCCATCACACTTCAGATCACAGCCATACTGTACACAGACACACAAATACACTTCTTTACCACACCAACACCCTCTGTATTCCTAAACAGACAACTGGAACAAGATTCTATGCACATTTTAAGGAGTTAAGGTCATCTAGACTGTTCCAGCGATGGCTATTGGTGTATATTTAGCCAAATGCCAAAGTTTAAACGCTCTCGGTCACAAGAAACATTTTCAACTCCGCCTATACAGGGGACACCGTTGTGCGCTCATTTTTATTTAGAAACAAACTAACATAACCCCAGTGAACACATTTGTGTTAACAGAGCTTATCAAAGACAAATGATGTTCTTTTTCGGCAGATATTTTAGAGAAATAGAAGTTTTTTTCCCTCGTAAAATTGATTATACATATTTCCCTACATACTGTACTTTTTGCAAAGAAATGTTAATGTCTTTATTGAAAAGAAGGGAAAAAGGAAGAAAGAGTGAAAGAAAGTATTTTCAGCGCCAGTACCTCATCAGATCCATCAGCACAGTCGTGATCTCCATCACACTTCCATCTTCCGGCGATACAGCGGCCGTTAGTGCAGGAAAACTCGCTCTCAGAACACTTGCGCGGTACTGTGACACAGACACAGATACACATCTTAGGTCTGGAACGGACACTCCAGTGTTTCTATTTTACCAAAACTGGAAATATGTTTAATAGTTTCCAAGGTATTACAGTAAAAGGGGTACATGGGGTGGGGCAGCACGATAAAAGACCACAATATAAAGTGAACCAAATTAAGGATTTAACACAGGGGAAAGGCAAATGAAAGCAAGAAAAGAAAAATAAAAAGATTGTGGAAGATTTTTCTTCCACAATCAATGGCAGGTTTTCTTTGTTCGGACGGAGAAAAGACCAGGGTAAAACATTTAAAGAGGACAAATTATCATTGGCTGACTTGTCTCAGCGGCAAAAACAGAAACAATCACACTGAACATAACAGACAAGGCTAAGACTGAAGTCTGGAGCATCTTATGTTCTGGTGTAACCAGGACAAAACCATTCCGCCACTAGAGGGACAGGTGCTGAAATTGGCAGCTTCTGTCACAAACACTGAGTGAGAAGAATCACGAGATGGGAGAGAGGGCACACAAGGTAAGGGAGGGGAAAAAAGAGGGCGTGGAGGAGAGGCTGGGATGGGAGTAGTGACCTACCTCTGAGTCAAGCCACCATGTCAGTGTGAAATGAAGAACAAACATAAGATGAAGTGATAGGCAGTCATGAGCAATGTGGGCTACGTCATGAAACAAAGCAAGTGGATGTGGTATGCACACACACATGCGCACACACAGAAACACACACTTCCAATCACCGAGTACGATGCATACACCAATCAGCCATAACATTAAATGCATTTGCCTAACATTGTACAGGTCCTCGTTTTGCCAGTAATACAGCTCTGGCATGATGGGGCATCAGACCTCTGAAGGTATGCAGTGGTTTTTTGGCACCCAGAGGTTCCCAGCTTACCTTTTAAGTCCTGCAAGTTGTGAACTGGGGCTTTAACAGCTCCAGCATATCCCAGATGCTTAGCTGGACTGAAGTCTGAGCAATTTGGAGGCTAACTCAACACCTTCAACTCTAGTAATGCCCAGCATATTACTAGTGTCAAGCATATTAACCTGTTGAAAGACGCCACTGTCATGAGGGAATACTGTCGACATTAAAGGGTGTCCGTGGTCTGCAGCAGTGTTTAGGTAGGTGGTGCAGAGAGCATCACACTTGCCTTTTCCCCTATAGTGCATCCTGGTGGCATTTCTTCCCAATTAACCCAGCACATGCAACCAGCCATCCACATGATGTAAAAGGAAACATGATCCATCACACCAGGACACCTCCTTCCATTTGTTTTATGGTCTCGTTCTGATGCCCATGTGCCTGTTGTATGCACTTGTACTTTTTCTGCTTCTAACACACCATTACATTACGAAAGGACTGTTCATCTGCTGTCTGATATTTCCATTGTAACAAGATAATCAGTGAATCAGTGGTTTTAATGTAGTGGCTCATCGGTGTATGTAACATGTTCCGTATTACACATAGAAATACACACACACACACACATACATCTGTGCGTTTCAACAGTTCTAACATACACACAGAATAAGCACTGATACAAAGCCACCAACTTCAGTCCTCACATCAGGGCCCTGCCTGTTCAAGTAGAGTAGCTATTCAGGCCGTGGGACTCTCAGGTAATATTTTTGCATGTGTATCCACTTAAGGGGGGCTAGAGCCTGCTGACTAATTATGGACAGCTGAACACAGAATGAAGAATGAAATATTCATTTTATTTAATAAATTTTGCTTTCTGCTCACACTGAGAGAAAAATAGCTTTAAAATGACGCACAATTTGTGTAGCGGTCGAGTTATTAAAAAACTGCAGGGAATATGGTTTGGAGAACCGACAACCTGACATTAGATTGCCCTTATTTCTTTATACAGTAAAAAAAAAAAGTCCTAAATGAAGTCATATGCAAAATTTTGAACACCCCACGAACAAATGAGATGCTTTGTTTATTTTCTAAATGAATTAAGATCAATGTACAAGGAAAAGATAACACACAATTTGTCACATTTTGCAGATGAACAGTAACTTTGCATTAAAACGTGCTGAAGTGTATTCTCTGTAGATGATGTGTACTTACTTTCACATTGAAAATCAACTAAACATGCCATTTAAACAGGGATGCCCGACAATTTAAACAGGGATGCCCGACAATTTGGATTCATAAACGTAAACAGGCAACAGAGACACTTACCGCATTCCTCCTCATCAGAGTTGTCTCCGCAGTCGTTGTCATAGTCACACTTCCAGCGGCCTGGGACACAGCGGTTGTTCTTGCAGCGGAACTGGTACGGCTCACAAGTTCTCTCATCTGCCTCACAGCCAGAGAGACACAGAGGGAAAGGCATGGATCAAACATGTGAAACTGATTATTTTGAGCTAAAAGCACACAAACAAATAAATAACTAAATAAAACATGAATAAAAAATTAAATAAAATATTAAAAAAAAAAAAAACTAAAAGCAGAAGGTATGAGAGTTTATCATTTGGTCTCTGTAAACACACCGCACTCTTCTTTAGGCTCGTCTGAGGCGTCGCCACAGTCGTCCTCGCCGTCACACTTCCAGCGCGCCGGGATGCAGCGTCCTGAGTCCTTACAGCGGAACTCATCTACACCACACGTCATCTGAGCTGCAGGTAAAACACAAGACAAATCCAGATAGCATCAATATAAGACTAAAACAGACTCACAAGTTCAATGAGATACTTTTTTCATTATTGATAGAAATACCATTCTCTTAGTACCTTGACTTTTGACAGTTTTGCTTTCAATGAGAGGAGAACAGGACACCTGGTGACACTGCCTTTCATATGCAGTAAAAACTTCATGCAACATTTTATTAAGAATATCCAGAATAAGGCATCACTGCCTTTAAGTTGCTAACTCACAGACATCTGGAATTTTAATTTTACCTTTCAAAAAACTTCAAAATGCTGCATTAAGCCACGCACAATTCATTTTAAGCCATCTTGAACCATTACTTTGAAGGTATAAGGTATATAAAGGCATATAAACCGAAATTCATCAAAGTAATCCTCTGTGAAGAAAACAAGGATCCTAATTTTACTGAAAGGCAGAGTTCATAAAGCTACACAACACCTACATTAGCCTTTAAATACAAACCTATATTGATAAAAGTATATTTTAACAAATACACAAAGGTAACTTTTATGATAACTGACCTTTGTTAGAATAAGAGTTTACAAAACAAACTTTTAGTAACCTTTATAACAGTTTACGTAGGTGTTTGTGTGCCATGATGCCTTTAAAAATATGGGCTTTCCGTGATTTTGTATATATTTCAGAACTCAGCAATGTTAATCTATGATTGTATGGCCTAATCCTACTTATAATGTTAATGCTGTAGACGTTGCCTTGGCAAATGCAAGGAAAAAAAAAAAAAAAAGGTGAGATCCAGATGCACTGTGAGGAACAAAAGGCCTGAGTGACTGAGGCAAAAAGTGATCTTAAAAGAAAGGAAGAATACGATATAAAGGTCTGCAGTGCAGGGTCTTACTGCAGTTGGCTGGTTCGTCAGAGCCGTCCACGCAGTCATTGTCACGGTCACACATCCAGACGCGAGGAATACAGCGCTTAGTGATGACACACTGGAACTGGTTTGGAGCACAAGTTACCTCCGCTACAATGGCAACACATAAACACAGTCAATACAAGACATCACTCACACACTGCAACCCCCCCACAACCCACATCAGCTAGTGCAATGATCTGCTGTCAGGGCTGTGATCTCATAGCAAGCTTTTATTTCTCTGATAAGACAGCCTGTCTAGGACGGACAGTCGACAGTCTTATTTTAAGTTTATTTTAAGAACAATTATCTTTACCAGTCCCACTTAGAAATGCAAATTTATTTGAAGCTATTTATGACACAAAACGAGCACAGTCATGTCAGTGATATCTAGGCCTTTTTACTCTTTTCTAAAAGTAGTCTCCTCTTGCTTCAGGGATTTGTAGATGCACGGCGAAAACTCCAATCTCAAATGAAAGAATGAATGAATAAGTAGTAAATGCATATATTGAGCTAAACTAAATAAAACCAATGGGCTAAGCACAGTTTACTGCTTGAGTTTTCTTGAACTAAGCAATAATATCTAGTTCTTTACATCACATTAAATGTCTTGAGACTAGCGAGACAACATGAAACTACAGCATTTTAAACTGAAATGACAATTTTAATATATATGGTATATATTATATACTATATATTAGTATATATGGCATATATTATATGCTATATCTTAGCATGATTGTACTATTAGTAACATGGGTCATTTTCTTACTAGTATTAATACATTTCGGGAGATGTGAAGACTAATAATTTCAGGAAATTATTTTGCTCACCCCTTATAAACGTATTACAACTTGTTTTCTGTCGTTTTCGCGAATGATTTGTTGCAGCATAAAGACCAACAAAGCAATGGGTAACAAGATAACTGGTAATTAAAAGTTTATAATGCAATTATGACGGATAACAATATGTAACTACATCTGTCAGATATATAATACAAAAGTTATATCCGTTTTTCCAAAATTATACCCATTAAATACAAAAAAAACAACAACCACACTATAATAGGCCTAGCTGTAATGACAAGGCTGAGGAAAGTGGCCTGAAAAAAAAAGTGGAAAGCTGTAGAGAGAGGTCACTCACGGCAGTCCTTCTCATCTTCTCCCTGACCACAGTTGTTCTGGCCATTGCAGCGGAAGATTCCAGGAATGCAGCGGCTGGGGTGGGAGCACTTGAACTGGCTGGGCAGACACACATGGATGTCTAGAGGAAAAGAGAGGTTTTGTATGAGTTTAAAAAGGTGAATCAGAAGGCATTTTAAAATCACTGCCCAAAGTCCTGTGTATGCGGGGTCAGTAGGGCTCTTACCGCAGTTTGCTTCGTCCGAGTTGTCCTGGCAGTCGTTGTCTCCATCACAGATGTAGGCTGGGTTGGTGCAGATGCCCGTGCCGCACTGGAACTGGCCCGGCCTACACTTAAACTCAGCTAAACACACAAACACACCGCATTTATTTTCTTCCCACACTCAGGCCTCGTATGGCGGAAAAAAACCCCCTACTATACTCACGGCAGTCTGTGGGTTCGTCTGATCGGTCTCCACAATCATCTTCAGTGTCACACTTCCACCAGAAGGGGATGCACTTATCATTCTTACACACAAACTGAAAAAAAAGACAGAACAATTACTAATTATTTACAGGTTATACAACGGCTCAGTGGTAAAGTCCTCAAGGAGAGAGACAAACAGGACACACATTCTTTCAACACGCGCACACACACACAGACACACACACAAACAGTCACACAGACACACACACAGACACACAGACACACACACAGACACACAGACACACAGACACACAGACACACCTGGCTAGCCGTGCAGTTGGACAAGCACTGTTTGCCGTCTGCAGCCAGGTAGAAGTTTGTAGGACAGGCACATTTGTAGCCCCCTCCAGGTGACAGCAGACACAGGTTACTGCAGCCTCCATTATCCACCTGACACGGGTGATTCTCCACTGCACGCATCAAACAGATCCAGAAACAATGTTAAGAGCCAAATCTGCTTCGACTTGGCTAACTCGTTGTAACATGCGCGTATGTGTGCTTGTGGGTGGATTTACGCCCCCACAAATCACCCCCCATCAAGCCCCCCACCATTACCCCCACCCCTTGTTTATTGTACACTGCCAAATATACTCAGCATATTTCTAGCTCTAAGTAATTTGTTAAATAAATTTGTTAATTTTGCTCATTTGTTAAATAAAATCGTTAAAACGTGTATCTGGCATATGTTAGAATTTATCTCTGTGTTTCGTTAGCCACACTATGTTCGCATAAACACAATGTACATCCATAGACCTTCAGTAAAAATACAAAACAGCTTGATTTTAACACAAAACACACACAAAACACATTTAAAAGACTGAGTATGTGTTAAAGGAAAAATGTAAGTTTAAAAGTAGCAGCTGGCTGTGTGTGCATATCTAGTGTAATTATTATACTTTTTTGGGGTGGGCAATATAATTAAAGCCATTTAAGTGCTTGGTTGTAGAGTTATGAGATATATATATATATAGAGGAAAAGATAGATAGACAGACACACAGACATACCCTTAGGCTGTCTGTATGGATGGTAGATGTGAATGTCCATAGGCCTGTGCAGGGTGCTGATCAGCATAGTCTTGTTGATGCCCAGGGTCTTGTGTGCTCTGTTGATGGATTTGGTTTCCCAGTCGGTCCAGTAGATGTACTCCTCGAACAAAGTCATGGCAAAGATGTGCGGGATGTCATGACTCAGCACTGTAGGGATGACAGCACACACTCAAAACTCACTCAAGCTGTGCAAAATGTATTCCAGCCCACGTCAAGCTATTCACAGAGGCAGCAGAGAAACAGTCCATCTAATCATCAAACAGTCCACCCAATCTGCCATATATGCAGAGCAGACACAGTTATCACATAATTTCAGACACATTTCCCTGGACCAGAAGACTTGTTGGCTCAAAACAAGTTTTCTTTCATTATTAAAGCAACTGGATCGTTTCTGTATTCTGTTCATAAAGATACAGTAGTGAGTGTTGTTTTTTTTTTTTGGAAAGCTGTCTAATAGATCACAGACACCTGAAAACAAAAATCACACAGATTAAAGAAGAGTCAGCACCACACGACTGCCCCCATTCAATTAAGCCATCTCAGAAACATCAGCAACAGAATTCCCTGCATGTCTTTGTCCTTTCTAAATGTCAGGCTTTTAGATGGAAATAGGTGCTGCCAATCTGCCTCCTCTCCATCTCACATGCTGATCTTAAGTACGATGGTGCAGCTGGAAATGCTTTATAATGTCACTGACCTGGAGAAATGCCTGCTCAGGTCATTTGGAAGGCTAAAGTTTCTTATTTCCCAATGTCTCATTGTTTAAAAAAAACAAAACAAAGCATGCAAGGTTCGGAATGAGACAGCGAGAGAGAAAGAAACCCTACCAATGTGTCTGCTGGAACCATCCAAGCTAGCAAAGGCTATGTAGTCCTCACGAGCGTCAGCCCAGTAGATGCGATCATTAATGAAGTCCAGAGTCAGGCCGTTGGGCCAGGTTATCTTGTCCTTGATGATAATGCGCCGGTCAGTGCCGTCCATTCCAATGCGACCGATGTGCGGGATGTCTCCCCAGTCTGACCAGTACAGATAGCTGGAAAACAAGATAACACACAGTCAGATTAGGGAGAAAAGCTGAGGGAAAATCCCTTACAATCACAAAGTAAGACCAAGCTCATTACTGAAAACTATGACAACATACTGCACGGTTTTATAGCCAGTTTTCATGCATTATAAAGGTAATCTAAACATAGTATGAATTTATTTTTTAACCTTAGCCTTTGTGTTTGTTCTACGCTAGAGCTTCAAGCTTTTACTGGAGTCTGACAGAACTCGAGTATCATTTCTCAAGTGTCCGTCAGGCCTGGCCAGAATGAGCTCTCTGCTGATAATCAGGCTGTTTATTTTGATTTTGTTTACAGGTAATTTGATGGCAGCTGTCATTGTCACCTCAAAGTAACAAAATGGGTCATCATTAAGAACAACTGGCCTTCTGTTGGTTGCCTTTGAGTTCAAAAGAATTTTGTCAAGCTACAGTCAGCCTGACGCCAGATCCAAGTTTCAAACAGGGTTCTTAAGGCTACAGCCTGTCAGGTTGATGACAAGCAGCACACAAAAATGCACTACTCAGCATTTTAATAGAACTGTACTGTTTCTTAAACCCAGAGCACAACTGTAACAGTACAACCACTGTAAACAGTAATATCTTTATCCTTTATTCTGAACTAAATTGATTAGAAATGCACATTGCAGGCTCTACACTGCCCACTGGAGGTGAATAATGGAAATGCTAGAGATAAGCTAATTTTCCCATGAAAAACCTGGACCTACATGACATTCCACATTTTTTAAACTATTTGAAAGTTCTGACTCCATCCTAGTTCAGATGGCTATGGTCAGACCATATTCATGCTTAAGCTGTATTCTATGCACAAGTTACGGACCTGTATCGCACATCCACTGCCACAGCTCTAGGCTCCCTGAGGCCACTGTTAACCAGCACACTCCTGTATGCGCCATTCAGCTTGGACACCTCAATGGTGTCTCGACCCTTATCGCACCAGTACAGGTTACCACCGACCCAGTCCACAGCCAAACCGTCTGGATTACTCAGAGATGTCCGGTGCAGCACCTACATGAGGGCAGGAAGAATTGATTAGCAAATTGGTTACAAAATCCTATTTTCAGTCATCGTACTTGTAATGTGCCTTTTTAAAAAGACAAGTCTAGAAATAAAGTAAAGTGGCCCCTTATAGTCATGAGTGAACACACTACAGCACCCAGTGTGAACCGGGCAGTGTGGGGGGATGGTACCTTGCTCAAGGGTAACTCAGTGGTGCCCCTGGCAGTCCTGGGATTTGAACCCACGACCTTGAGATTGCAGGGGCAACTCCCTAACCACCAGGCCACCAGCTACCCAAAAAAGGTTTCACACTGCGACACTGGTTTTCTCAGCGCCGAGCTTTAACCAGTAAACTACGTGGGAGGGGTTAAGATTATAATATGAAAATAATAATATGAAAATATTATTAATAAAAATATTTTAAATCTACAACTGCTCCAAAAGTGTGATAAGTGTGTGGAACACGTGCCTCCACGTTGCTGCCATTGATGTGCATGCGGCGGATCATGCTGCCCTGCGTGGTCACGTCAGTCCAGTAGATCATCTGCTCGGCATAGTGATAGTCCAAGGCCACGGCATTATTCAGACCCTGTCACACAAACAAAGAAACACACACAGAATCCAGTGGGATTTTCTTCAGCCAATAGAAGCATTAGAAAAAAGAGCAGTTAAGTAGTCTATAGTAATATCAGTATAACAGGCACTCACTGTTACCTGCTTGATGAGGGTGTAGTTGCTGCCATCCAGGTTTAGCTTCCTCAGGTAGTAGCGGTTAGCAAAGATGAGGAAAGGCTCCTCCTCTACAGAGACAAATAATCAACCAATGGTATCTGTTAAAAATCAGCTTTAACACTAAACACTGCCAGCTGGTAAGGGGTACAGCAGTGAAGGAAGATAATTGTTTTTCAAGAGGTCAATCCAGATACCAATCAGGAACATATACTACAGAAAGCAGGTACGCAGAGAGATGATCATCAAACATATGGCTCTGCATCACATATGGTTCTACACTGTGTGCGGATGTGCATAAGTGGCTGTTTTAATGTACAAGCATGAGTACACATGTGTTCCAGACATACCAGAGGTAGACTTGCAGCGCGTGGAGTCATTAGCCTGCGTTCTGTAGCCGTCTATGCATAAACAGTGGAAGCTGCCGTGCGTGTTGATACAGCGCTGGGAACAGGGGTAGGTGGTGGTGCACTCATCCACATCCACACACGTCTTCCCATCATGCTTCAGTCGGAACCCGGGCTCACATCGGCACTGAGGAAGCCGCAGCAATCACACAATCAGTCTTTAATCGACGGCATGCCATTACTGACCTACAGTGTTTGCACATCTAACTACTTTCAAATTTTAGCTTTTTTATTTTAAATGTATACAGACTGTACTGTTAAATATGGAGCACTAAATGTACATCTTGCATTGCTGTCCCTTTTTGGCACACAAACACACCTCAAATGAATGTATACTAAGCCTCATATACACACACCTTGTAGCCGATCTTCAGGTCCTCACAGAGCTGCGAGCAGCCGCTGAGCTTGCTGTTCAGACACTCGTTGATGAAGCAGTTGTGCTCGTCTGAGCCGTCTCCGCAGTCATCGTACGTGTCACACAGCACCTGCTCACTCACACACTTCCCATTGTTGCACAGGTGTGCAGTGTCATTACAGCGCTTCTCTGCCAACACACACAGCGAGACACAGAATTACAGTCCGTGGCAGGATGCCATTCCTGAAGCGTGAAAGAGGTAGGTTTTGTATGCTTTAGATACATATGTGAGCTATTTGTACATATACACACACACACACATATACATATATACATATATATATATACATATATACATATATACATATATATATATACATATATACACATATACATATATATACACATATATACATATATATACACATATATACATATATATATATATATACACA
>JBBPCX010000141.1:6866426-6878926 GCA_037974365.1 Hydrocynus forskahlii
CAAACTAAGCATAGGTCAGCTAAATGAGTCATGCATTTTGCCAAATCAGTCAACAAGCTCAACCTAAAAATATTTAAACATAAAAAAATATTTAAAGATTTTATTACTTGAAATATAAAAATAAAGACAAGAGAATAACCATAATTTCAATATTCAGGATTTTATGAAAAAATATTCAAATATTAAAATAATTTAAAAAAAAATTAATATTACATTTATTTTGGTTAAATGTGACAATGTTTTGCAAGGACTAAAATAAAATAAAATGAGATAAACTGATGGTTAATTGCCACCAAGCCCACAAGATGACAGCGCTCTCAGGAGGCCGCAGCCCACGGGCTGAAAACTATAACGTAGATGCACTCTAAATAGCTATTTACTTAAGTGACAAAAATAGGTAAATGACAAGTGATTCCAAATTCTTAAATGGTGTAGTACACTCGGAAATATGCAGGTTCACTCACAAAGCGGTTACTGCCGTCATATTCGCAGCGCTCGATCTTGTCCAGTGTGGCGTCGGAGAAGTAGAGCTTTTCTGCCCGGTGGTCTATAGCCAGGCCGTTGGGCGTGCGGATGCTGTTGCCCACGATCACCAGCACATTGGCCCCAGACAGAGATGATCTCATGATGCTGGGAGACAACTCGTTCCAGTTCGTCCAGAACATCAGCCTGCAGTCAGAGAGTGAATATAACTTCATACAAAACAGAGGTAGGAAAGAAAGTCTACGGAAGTCTATGTTAAAGGAACACTTGTAATGGCATTTGAATGTTTTTTCTTCACTCTAAAAGTCGTCAATCAGCCAAGTTTGCCTTGTGTCCGAAATGCCTTTAGTTTCGTCTGACCTTAAAGACATGAAACTAATGGCCTAAGATTAAAGATGTTTGTCACATACACATACAACGTGCAGGGAGACGTAACTCTGAATCGCTCCTGAGATAATGCAATAATAGAAAATAATGAAACACTTTCTTTTATCACGTCTGACACTGTATGACACCCTGTTGTCTATTAAATGGACAAAAAAGAAAGCTGCATAGCTGAAAACAGCAGTACACATCATGAAAGTGGATGGGAAAGTTTTTGGCCAGATTGCATTTTGGCTTCCACTACAAGGGAGGACAACAAAAAAACTCCAAAGTCCCTTCAGAATAACTCACTTGGCCAAAAGACTCACACCAGTAGGTGGACACTAGTGCATACTGGTGTATCCTAGTAAAGGTTTACTGCATGGGCCATCAAGAAAAGCTGAAGCCGATACGAATATGAAAGCTTAAGATGGTCCAGTTGGGTTCCTCACCCTTGGCACTCGTCCAGGGCAAACGCCCGTGGGTGGTCGTCTCCGGACATGGTGACCACTGTCTCTCTGTGGAAGGCCCCACTGCGTGACTGGTCCACTGTGTGCCGCGTGATGGTGGAGGTGGTGTAGCTGGTCCAGTACAGCGTATCCCAGGCCCGGTGATAAGCTAAGCCCTCCACTGAGCCCACGTCTACAGAGACAGGACAAAACAGAAACAAACCAGTGAACTGACTGATGGGTGGCATTGCAGTAAAAGAAACTTCATTTAAAAGCCCTTAAGTTACAAGTGCAGGTTTGACTTTGATGCAGACTACAAATCGAATGTGAACATAATTTATTTAAGTAACAATACTGCATCACACTGTACTGTTTAATTTGAGCCTCTCAATTCAATACACATGTACATCCCATAGACTGAAGCTAATAAAGACTGTTCAACTGATTATATTGAATGAAGTCAAATTAAACAATGAAGCCCACAAGTGCAGACCTCCCCTCCTCTGAAATTAGTGCTTTTTCTCTACCTCAAGACTAAGAACAGGGAGTAAAGTACACTCCTTTAAGCTTTCCATCAATGCAGATTTAAACACACTATATTTTCTTCATTCTCTCTCTACATGCAGCTTGTTTTTCTATCATTTAATTTATTTTTGTAAAAGGCAACCACATCAGATGGACTCCAACAGTGGGCTCTGTTCCACACAGTTAGCAGGTATGTTCTGTCCTAGCTTTCCAATTTTACATCTCTCTGTGTGTGCGAAGGCAGTGCAGACAGTATCAGTCATTCATTTTATGCATGGCTGCCTGTGCACACAGGTCGCATCTCCTGGTGGATTTCCTTATTCATGCTGACTCGAACTGTCAGGAAGAAGCACCAGGCAAACTCTCAAATATTTAAAAACTCCTACAAATGCATATATAGTGGAGCATCATGTTGCTAGAATGAAAGTGTCATTTTAAACATTTAGAAATAGGGTAATTCCATATAAAATCTTACAGAACTGAACATGTGTTTCTGCATTTCTAAAATGGTGTTCATTCATTTTTTTTCATCCGTTGCTTGTAAAGTTTTTAAATTGATTTCTAACACCATTACATTTTTACCACTTGAGAAATGAGAAATATTTATAATTTAAAAGTAATGTTGCACTAGACATATTTACAACTTAAAAGCACCTCACATAGAAAGTCATGTAACATCTCCAGAAAGATGACTTCCAGACACATAAAATTTCACAGAGGTTAAGACAAACATGTTTCTCCCTGTCTAAAAGTCTTTACAGAAAACAAATGTTGTTATGGGGTTCTCAACATAGGAAAAAAATAAAATCATGAGTTAGATAAGAGCTTCTAGACACTGCTTTAATTGGCACATCAGCTAAAAGCCACTACTAAAGATTATAGTGCAATATACACTAAATCAGCCATAACATTAAAACCACTGGCCTAATATCGTGTACATCCTCTTCGTGCCATCAAAACAGCTCTGATCCGTCGAGGCATGGTCTCCACAAGTGTGTGCTGTGGTATCTGGCACCAAGACGTTAACAACAGATCCTGTAAACTGGGAGGTGGGGCCTCAACGATCGGACCAGTTTGTCCAGCACATCCCATAGGTGTGCTTTCAGGAGTGGACAGGAGTCAGCACGGGCACTCTGGCCAGTCTGTGGCTACGGACCCCCAAACACAGCAAGCTGTTCTGATTCCTTTCTATCATAGCCAGCACTACCGTTCCAGCAATTTAATCAGACCACATGGGCTAGCCTTCACTTCTCACACGCATCAATGAGCCTCGGGAGTCCCTGACCTTCTCACCCATTTGCAACTTGTACTTTCCTGGAGCACATTAGGTAGGTGCTAACCACTGCATACTGGGAACACCCCTCAAGACCTGCCCTTTTGGACACTTGCCCATTTTGCCTGTTTTCATCTCAATTTTCCAAAAATTACAGAACAGCTGCTGCGCAATTTATTCCACCCCTTGACAGATGCCACTGTAACAAAATTCACTTCAGCCATCAGTGGTTTTAACGTTGTTGCTGGCTGGTGTATTATAGTGTAACAAAATACTGATTACCGACATCACTATGAGCTAAAACAACAGATCAATTATTGCTGTGTGCCCAGAAATTCCAATTTCAGTTTTCATACTGAACATACAGCATTAAATTAAAGAGGTTAACATACACCTCTTAAGTGCGATCCATCAAAACACTCCATGCAATAAATGACTCCTCAAGCTCTCCTTCACTCTTTAACTGCACCGTGTTCCCAGTGATTTAAGGGCCACAGCTAATAGACAATACACAGCCAAGAATGATCTCTAGCCATAAGGCTTTTATGAGGTTTCAACCATATCTCAGTCCTTATCGGCCAGCGTCACTCTGCGGAAGTGTCTATCCGCCCATAAAAGGGACAAACCACTGAGCTGTTTACCCATGCTTTTAAAGAAATCAATAATTGCTCTTTCTTGCAAATGCAGTAGATGTGAGGGAAGTGAGCAAATTAAATACAAGCTCTAAGCCAAAGGACGCACAATGGGCTAGTTATGTAATGGCCAAACAAATCGCTGTTAAGTCAGCTGGAAGTAATCAAATCATGTCAACGTTCCAAGAAAGTGTTGTCATTTGTTGGATCTATGTTGCAGTAGAAGGGAAAGGAGGAAGTAAAACATGGAACATGTTGAAACAGGACAAAGTCCATCTCAGAGAAACAAGGCAAAGCCCCTCCCACTCTATTTCAGCCCTCCTCCTCGCTTTTCAGCTTTGTATGATGTTGCGGACCATCACTGAGCCATCAAGGTAGAGGACAGGTGATCTTCTCATAAGAATAAGCCTGAGATCTTTCTTTTTCTCTCCAGTTCTGGAATGTATGACACAGAAGAGGAATAAAGATTCTCAAGAGGCTTTAAATTGGCAGCCTAGTGGAGATCAAACCTGGGCACTTAGCATCAAGTAAAATCGACTGTTTTTAATGCAGCCTGGCAGGAGGGTGCCCTTAGCCTTGGAGAGCTTTGTTCTTCAAGGTTGCCTGGTTTCACACAATCAATACCAACTATCAGAGAGCTACCAGCTGGATTCAGGGAAATTTCTGAGCATCTGTGATCCTGGAAGTGCCTACCTTTGATGACTCGAATGGAGAAAAGTGAGGTCATTATCTTCTAGAAGTGTTTGACGGACTGACACCTTTGGGGACCTTGACAAAGTGATTTCTAAAAAGATGCTCCAACCAAAGTTTTACTTTGGTAAGTTTGCTTGTTGGCTTGAAACACAGTGACAACGAAACCGCTCGAGCTTCATTAAAATCTTTTCTGCTGGCTGAGAGTTGGTGCAGTCTCTGAGGATCAAATGTAGAGTACCTTTATATTAACGTTGTGCATTCAGTTAGTGCTGCAGCATGAGGTGATAAGACTTTAAAAGGACTAGTCATTAATGCTTGGCTTTAGCGGTGCGAGGTGCATCAGCTCCAGCAAGAGTATGCCATTCTGCAATCCCACGCAGCAATTTTCAGGCTTTCAGTACCCATTAGCAGGATTAGCATCAGTGCACTGCGGATGGCTGACCGGGAGACGGCAGTGAATGGCAGCCATAATCCAGTACTGAGAATAGAATGGGACATTCAGCAGGCCCTGGTGCCCACTTTGGACGCTTTGATAATAGGGATTGGACTGCTGGGACACTCACTAGTCATCTTCATCCTGGCGGGGAGGAGGCGCAAGAGAGGCTCTCGATCTGTTCACGGGACAGACATGCTATTACTAGCTCTAAGTGCCTCAGACGTGCTGCTGCTAGTCACTCTACCTTTCCACACAGCAGCCATTGCCCTGGGCAACTGGCCCTTCGGCAGCTTTCTATGCAAGGCTACCAGTTTCCTAGGAGTAGCCAGCAACACAGCGAGTGCATTCACACTAGCTGCACTAGCAGTAATGCGCTATTTTACTGTGGTACATCCAACCTGGGCATACCGCTCAAGCATGCAGCGCTGGGTACAAGTCTCTGCAGCCCTGCTCTGGGTACCAGCTGTGGGGTTGGCTGCGCCACAATTTGCCTTCCGAACTGTGGGCACCACTGCCGCAACGCACTGCTTCGCCTTCCTGTCTGACATCAGCCAAGTGGTCTACAGCACTGCTCTCTTCCTGTTCGGCTTTGCACTGCCTCTAGTGGTCATCGTTCTCATGTATGCCAAACTCTACAAGTTCCTAAGCAGGAGCCGCAGGCAGGAACGTACTCCATATCTGCAGCGCTATCAGAGGCAGGTCACCCAAACCATTGCCCTGCTGGTTGTAGTCTTCACAGTTTGCTGGCTGCCCTCCTACGCCCTCATGTTCTCTCGGGTGGGTCAGAGTATTGACAGTACGTCAGGGTTTCGTTCACTGGCTATGTTTGCTCGGCTTTTGGCCACCTCCTCGTCTGTGGTTAACCCACTACTCTACGCCTTTGTATCCCGGAAGTTTCGGCAGGAGCTGCTGGATCTGGGCAGGGCACACTGCATGGACTGTGCCATGCCAAGCTGGCTCAGGTGTTGTCCAGACAGAAAGAGGGACATGGTACAACCCTTTAACCCAACAGAGCTGGACACCACACCTCCATAATAAATACATTATGAACATGAAAGGTAAATGCCTGCTTCAGTGATCCACTGTTATTATATTAAAAAAAAATTAATAAGAAAATATTCCACTGGATTTGAAAGATTACTAAAATGGAAAAGCAAGAAACGGTCACTTCAGGAGTTTTTTATACTTTTATGAGAAAGTCTTGAAAAGAAGAATCTTACTGTGGGAACTGTGATGCAAGATCTGCTGCATATGATGTCCGCTTACTTTTCCAAACATAAAAGTAGCTTTCGCCTTTACTTAAGAGATTTTGCTTATTACAGTCAAAGGCATAATTGATCTTCAGTTAATGATGAATGACATTACAGATAAAGATAAGGTGAATGCTTTATACAGCATCTTGCATCTGGTTGTTTAACACAGTTAACACTGAAAGCCAAGCTCAAATGTGTCCTGTTACCAAACCCTAACACATTGTTATTCACTTTTAATGAACCCTGCATGGGGCATTTAAATGTTAAAAGTGACTGTATGATACGAAATTGAGTGTTATAGTCATCAAAACATTAGGAAATATTGCTTAAAACTGTTTTTCTGATCTATCAGAACTTTTTTGACACTGTCGCAACGTTCTAATGAGCATCTGTGATGGATAGAATGCAATACCTCTGTCTACTGTGAAAGTATTAGTAGAATAAATCTAACAGACTCTACATATGGAGGTTTGCTATACTCGCTTGAGCCATGACTCACTAAAACATCCAATTTTAATATGTCGACATCTTTAAGATGGTAAGGTTCTTGTTTACTTTACTGCTGCTATGACTACTTGAATCTGCAAACAGACAGAGGGATAAGCCACATTGCTACTTATGGGCAGGTATCAATGCTAGTTTTTATCGAATTTCTCTTACATGAACAGAGTGCGTCCACAGGGGTACTCAGTTTTGTTAAAGGGTGTGAAGGTTGTGCACTTACTCTCGACAATCGTCTTGCGGTCAGAGCCATCGTCGCTGATTTGCTGGATGTTGCCGAAGTGGATGTCGCTATAGAAGATCCGGTTTGCTCCTTTGCCGCCTCCGCCCCTGTGGTCAAATGTGAGAGCAATGACATTTTTCATGTGATCGGGGTCCTCGAAGGGCTTGATGGGTGCATTGAGGTTGGTTTCATCTGACAAGTGGATGCTCTTCAGGATGGTGCGTTCCGAGTACAGCAGGTAGCCATCGTAGTCCCGGCAGGTATGCCCGTCATCAGCCAGCATACCGTGGGCACAGGCGCAGGTACGTGCACTATTACCACGGTACAGACACAGCTGCTCACAGCCACCGTTGTTCTCCTTACAGATGTTGGTACCTGTAATAATTTAAGTCATGAATTACAGAGGAAGGACATTAAGGCTTGCTTTGAAGAAATTCGACAAAATTCTATAAGGTGGTGGTCCGCATGCCTGGAATTGGAGTGCACCCCCCCTGCACATTTTAGTAGTCTCCCAGCTCTTCGCTTTAATTTATGAAAGACTAAATTGCTGATTAGTTTGATCTGGTGTGAGCAGGACAAAAAACAAACTCCAGAACCAGACCACTGGAATAAGGCATAAAGGTTGCGTTGACTGGTCTTTCCATTCACTGTCGGCCATATTAGCAGATTTGCGTTCAAAGTTTTCATTTCACCTCCTGGTTATGGTCAGTATTTTCCATGTGACAAGAGATAACTCTGTTTCAGCCATTAAAGCGTGTACCCTACCTTGTTGCCTAGCTCGGTTGAAGACTTTGATGTCCTTGAGCTGGACACCAATGCCCGTTCTCAGATAAACCATGTCTGTGGCATTGTTCTTATTGCCCCTCTTGATGGAGCCATTGGCATGTGTTCTGCAACATACAGAAGACAGATGGCTGGTCAGCAACATGTAAACAATTAAATTCACACTCAGTGTTTGAGCTGGAAATGGAGCACCTGGGAAAACATTAAATGAGAGAGAGTAAATAAGTGTACTCCAGTTCACCTGTCACTCCAGTAGATGTAGTTTTCGAACACAGACACAGCAAACATGTCCATGTTATGAACAGCCAGAACCAGCTCCCGGTTCCCTCCTGTCTCCAGATTAATACGCTCAATTTTGTCTGTACGAGCATCACACCAGTAAAGTAGACCCTCCTGAACACACACACACACAAAATTAGCTGGAAGTCAAAAAAAATTATTCTTCTTTCACAATGATTTGAGGAGAAGTTGAAAAACTGATCTAGGGGGCCTGATCTCACACTTAATTAGTGGCTTGGCCGATACAAAACGGCACATACTGTCAGTACACTACAAAATAAACTATTATCCATGTCTGCATAACTGTCCTAGAACTTCACTAGAACCAGCACCAATTGTGGCCATGTACAAACCTCATAGTCAATGGAGATTCCGTTAGGCCAGCTGATACTAACGTTGACCAGGACCAATCTTTCAGAGCCGTCAAGTCGAGACCTCTCAATACGAGGGTACTGACCCCACTCTGTCCAGAACAGGTACCTTAAATGTACACACAAACACGCGCGCACACAGACACACCCCAAAAGAGATCAACAATCACTGTTTTTTTTTCCTTTGACAAGACACAATGCAACACATCGTCATCAGTCGGCAGTGTACGTACTATAATCATCTTTCAGAATTCATTCACGCTCACGTGATTCCGGCACTCACACTTTCTCTTACCCTCTTGCCGGATGCACAGCGATGGCACGGGGTTTGTCTAGGCCATGAGAAATGACAACATAGCGGAAAGAGCCATTGAGTCTGGCCACCTCGATCATGTCAAAGCCCTGATCTGTCCAATAGATGTTTCCTGCACAAAGTGTGAGTCAACGAAATGATCAGTAAAGACAAATCACACGTATAACACTTTTAAAACACAGTATAAGCTCATATAGTACACAGACTGTAAACCTTTGAACTTGCATGTTTGTATGGAGTTTGTGTTTGTATATTGGCATCTCAAAAGTACTTGAATTAGGATGTAAATAAAGCATAAATATTTAACGTGACAACTTCACAAACGCATGAAATTAATGAGTTTCATGCTTTGACTCCATGATTTAATTTGATACATTTGAAATGACACTGAGAAGCACATGTTGACTAAACAAATGAATATCTGTATGCTTGATTAAATAGTATTATAAATGAGTAAGCACATGTACCCCGTTTACCTGTGTGTGTGTGTGTGTGTGTGTGCGTGAACCTGAAAGTCTAAACCCTGACCTGCAATCCAGTCAACAGCGATGCCCTCCACACGTCCGATACCATTGGTGACCACGTCTTCTCTCCAGGTTTGGTCCCTCTTGGCTCGGCTGATGGTGCTCAGACCCATGTCAACCCAGTAGATGGTGTCATTCTCTGTAGATCACACGGCATCAAGAGAGACTTAATACCAAACTAGGCTACTCAAGTGTTAACAAATTTGAAAGGTTTGTACTTCTAATGAACAGTCAGTATTTCTATTTTCCTGACCACTACATTACACTTAGCAAGGCATATATATATATAAGGGGCGTATTAACACTCACCAGCATGAAAATCAATGCCCACAGCCAGAGAGGTGCCCGACACCGGCACAAGGGCATCGGATTTGTCAGTGGGATCCAGAGGGATGCCGCGGATGCCCTCGTGCACTGAATAAAGCAGGAAGGAGCCCATACCTGCAAATACACAGAAAAATAAGGGATTATACCCACATGGAGCTGAAGCGCATTACATGGAGCCGCATCATGAGAGCAAGACTTTATTGAGTCATACCTTCGCAGGACTGCTGGCCGCTCCTCAGGCTGTAGCCCGCAGTGCACATACACGCTCTGCTGGTGGGGGAGGTGGGCAGACACAGCTGAGAGCAGTCGCCGTTGCTCTTGGTGCACAGGTTCGTACCTTTGATATGAAACATTAATGGTTTAATTGCACTCAGTATTCTCTTATTGTGGGCAAATATGCACACAAGATCACACTTACCTTTCTGTTGAACGGTCTCATTGTAGACCTTCATATGCATCACAGGAGAAGTGCTGTTCCTGAGAACCTGCCAGTTCCCTCCGTCTTTGTCACAGGTGCCCACCTGGTCCGTGCCTTGATCCGCCCACCACAGTTTGTCCCCTGTGCACACCCAACAGAAATGAGGGGTGCAAATCTTTTACCTCAGTGTTTTGAATACGTTACTAATCATTAGGAACTTATTAATTGCATCACAAAAGCTATAATTTCACCCGTAATTCTCTCTGATTATTTTGGTGTGTTTCCTAATTGCGTGAAAATACACTGAATGTACAAATGTGTTTGGAGGAAGTGTTCATAAAGCAGTGAAATATTAATAATCAAAATACACCTGTCCATTTGGGATCTTTTTACTTAAACACAAACTTATTTACTATTAACTGAATACTGCTATAATCCATCTAAAGTTTTGAGTATTTGCTCATTATGTTGTTTATTTCTATAAGCAGCAATTGAATAGTTTGCCTTTAATACAGTAGGCCACAGCAGAATTGTACAACTCTTCTCAAGACTCATTAATCACTGTTTTAAATAAAACTTTGTGTGATAAAACCAGGAGAAAATGACACTCATCAGAAAGACATGATGTAATGTTAGTTAAATGCTGAACACAGCCAAACCTCCACCCTATGATTTCACAATTCCTCCTTTCTTTGAAAAACAATGACGCAGAGTAAGATATTAAAATCGCTTCTTATTTTCGGTTCCTCCTAAAATGCAATCACATTTTCTGTTCCTCTTTAAATGATGAAATGCTGCATAATCTTGGAGCAATGAAATCTTGGAGCACCAAGTGAACAGTAACATTTCCATTCGTAAACCAGCCAAACTGACAACGAAAATATCTAAATAAACAAACATTTGAGACATTTACGTCTTCTGTATCATTGCTATCTTAGTAAGACAAATATTGTCAGCTTCATTATCAGACAGAACATTAACTTGCCTACGTCTACGTTTAGTTTACATATAGTTTACATATACATAAATGTATATATTTTACAATACAGATGTCCATATTTATATATCTATATTGTATAGTGTACATTTTATACTGTACTGTTGATATAGTATTTTATTCTATTCTATTGTTTTCTTAATTTTTGCTGCTCTTAACTTTGTTCTGTCCACTTTCTGCCATGACAAAGCAAATTTCTCACTTGTGGGACTAATAAAGGTTTATCTTATCTGAATTTACAGCATGTTTTATTTCTCTCATGTTTGCAAAAGGGGATGTATGTGTAAAATTGGAATTTTAAGTTATAAAAATCAAATGGAGTCTTTTACATAGTGGCAATGAGTATTTGCCACAATGAATGTGAGAGAAAAACACATATTGCTCATACAGAGTGGTCAGAAGCCTCTCACCCATAACAGCCAGAGCTGTTGCTTTGGTCAGTTTGCCCTTCACCGCCTCTATGATCTCCAGGCCTGTGCCGTCCAGCTTGCAGCGGTTTATGGTGCTGTTGCCTGAACTGATCCAATAAAGCCTCTCCTCATGAAAGTCAATGGAAAGCCCTGTCAAAGACCAGCAGAGAGCAGTCACACACAAATACAAACACCACCACTTCACAACACAGGCTCAAACTACAGACAATATTTTAAAGTTTACTAAGAGTGCAAAATTTATGACAACATGCAGGTCATGCTGTATAGGTGCCAGGACAGTCAACACCATCATGGATTTTAATTGCTTACTTACCCACAGGATTTTTCTGATTGGTGAAGATTAAAGTACGGTTGCTGCCATCTGTGTTTGCCATGCTGATGTTGTCTCCATCCGTCCAGTACAGCTTCCTGGAAGACAATAAGACACATGACATTAAGCAGATGAGGATTATGCTGGATTAAAAAAAATGTCATTATTTATATAATATTGTCACAAATCGGAAAATGACAGAGGTGGGAAAAATATGAGCTAATCTGGGTCAAGGATGGTGACATGGAAAAAAAATTACCAACTGCCAGAATGGGCATTTGTAGCTGACACAACAAAACTGGCATGAAAGCATCTGCTCGCCTTCACCCTCCCAGCGCTGGTGGTATCACGCAATTGAGGGAGTCCTAGCTAGTGGGTGGAACTGAACACAATTACAAAACAGGGGCGTAAACAGGAGACTAGAAATGGGGGGGAAATATTTAAGCTTTACCAATGACAAATATAAATTACCAATGAGCCCTGAAGCAGCAATAAAGAATTGTTGGCTTCACATCAGTCACACAGCGGCTGCTGCTTTTGGAGTTGGAGCCAATGAAACAGTGCCTCCTCGCTGGGGGCAGCCACGTGTTCTGACCTCAAAGACCACACCATGAGCGTAATTTAAGACTACCCTTTCCCAAGCTCCTCGGCTCCATAAACGTCCCGCTTTTGTTTGAGTGACTTTACAGCTCTGGCCTCTTTCATTCTTTCATGAACAAACAGCCTCATAACACCCCCTCCTCCCCTCCCCACACAGGTTCCCCTTCATTCCAGTCCCTCGCTTTCTCTGAAAACCGCAGAGGCATATGGTCCAGACATCTGCTGCTTTTAAGTGCCATTCTCAAAACAGTACTCAACAAAAAAAAAAAAAAAAAGAGGGAACAGAGGGAAAGTTAAACGGAGATTAAAGCCATCT
>JBBPCX010000141.1:6903519-6919404 GCA_037974365.1 Hydrocynus forskahlii
CCTATGTACAATAATTGATATGTTGTGATATAAATAAATCAATCAATCAATCAATCAATCAATCAATCAATCAATCAGAAAGGGTCACTATGACGAGAGATGCCACCAGACCAGTGCAGGAATCAGAATTGGGCCGATATCAGCAGGTCCTCAGTATATATGATCAGATAATTCCTAGGAACTAGCTTTAACATTACTGGGAATTTCATTGCATGTATACTGGTATGTTTTACCTGAGCAGGTGCTGTTGGATTCGTCCTCGTCGCTCCCACAGTCGTTATCTCCATCGCAGAGCCAGCGCGTCGGGATGCAGCGGTTGTTCTGGCACTTGAAGCGGTCAGCTGGGCAGGTATGCTGGTCTGGGAGGAAAACACACAAGCATTTATTTGACCATTTCAATCCAAACTGTGCAAACCCAATTACATGTGCAAAGAAACAACTCTGAGAGTGTCTCCCTTTGATAATTCTTGGCACTGACAATCAAATAAATTTACTACATATGATCCATCATTTTCTCTTATGACAGTTCTATTATTGAATCATATATTTATATAAATACATATTTAATCTGTTTTATTTCAGTGGGGTACATTCAAAAATCAGAGCTCGGAGTAGGGATATTTCATTTGGTAAAACTTTCGTACATAATAATACGATACTGCACATAATTAAATGACAACGCCCAGTAAGAAAACTCCACATGATACTGTGCATGGTAAAATTATTGCACATAATAAAATATTGCTCAAAATGAATGTTTTAGCACCCAGTAAGAAAACTGCACAATATTGCACATGGTAGACTATTGCACATAAGATAATAATGCAGTTAATTATCATTTAAATGCAATTAGAAATTGCACAACAAAGTAGCATCAGGTTATTGAACAGATTTATGTGAGGGAGACAGAGGGAGGAGTTAGAGTCTGAGAGTGGTGGGAAGGAAGAATTTCTGACATTTTTTAATGTAAATATGTCGCTTTTGGCTGTTCTGATATTCAGTGTATTTTCTCCTGGGAAAGCACATGTACTTATGCTGCATGAAATGAGAACAAAAAATTGAAGCTCACGGCAAAGGTCTGGGGCCTCGTCGCTGTTGTCCAGGCAGTCGTTGTCTCCATCGCATTTCCAGCGCTCTTGGATGCAGCGGCTATTCTTACAGGCGAACTCTCCTGGCTGGCACTGAGGCGGAGGCACATAGGATGGATTCGCTGCAGCGACACAGAACAAAGGGTCCCATCACTCCACTAATCATCCAAACACACCAGCAAGCAACAGCCGTGTCTGTTCACTTCCAGCTATATAAGATTAGGCTCCTCTCTCTTTAAAGAGAGATAGACCCACAAACACAAAACTAAAACGTATGCTCTAAGATTACATCATATAGTGTTAGTAAAGCATATTAATTACAAACGAAAGAAAAATAAAAAAAATGGATTTTAAGCCAGAAATTAAATCTAAAATGTAAAGTACAAAATCATTTTCACATACAGAACTTCAAATCAGTACCACATTTGTGTTTATGGTATACTTCATGATGATTAAGCAGTAACTTAAAAAAAAAACAAAAACAAAAACAAAAAAAAAAAAAACATTAAAATTCAGGCCAGAACATTTCGATACAGATTGTAAATTGAATGCAAATGCAGTTCATGACATAACTGTAAATGTCTAACAATGTAATCACATATAAATAAACAAATGTTGTGTAGATAAAATGTATATCCAAAAAAAAAAAAAAAAAAGACAATAACTAGTCTTCCAAGGGTTAAAATTTGATTCGTGTTTCAGGGTCACTCCTACCTTTGCAGGTCTTGTTGTCCACGTCCAGAATTTGGTCGTCAGCGCAGGCGCAGGTACGTCCGACCGGTGTGAGCAAACACAGACTGCTGCAGCCCCCATTATTGGCCCGGCAGGGGTTTTGGCCTGTGACTAAGAGAAACACAATACAAGCGTCCTTCAGACCGGGAGGAGATCTGAAACCCTCACAAAACTCTTTTTCTACACCATTAATGGAGGCAATAGCTCAGAGCTGCATTTCCTTTACAGTACTTTACATTTATCTGCAGAGCCCATTCAAATTTGGTGACAAAAGGGTCAGTAAGGAGAATCTTTGTGTGCAGGACTGACAGCAGAAAGCTTCTTTAAATAAGGACAAAAGAACACAGTCATAAGCAACGATCAAAGGCTTCCAAGGACAAAAGGGAAATGGGGAAGTATGGATTTTTAGCTGCACCGAACAGAACAAAACAGGTGGCTCTTGTAGCTAACGGTCTGTTCCAGGCTTTATGAGGTGAAACCGTTTATGATGAGCTCATCTGTCAAGAGTGGAGAGAACCAGAGAAAGTGGGCAGAAGTCTGAGCCTGTTTTGTAGTTATGTTCACAGCACAGGTCCATCAAAATCTGTCTCAGAGAGAAAAAAAAATATGTACCCAATTTGGTCAGGACTGGACAGAGAATGAAGGATTTTCTCCTTCTGTAAAATAGCCACGGACACGAAAAGCTGTCGTGTTGTTGTATAATGTCACAAGGCTTTCTTTGATAATGACTAAAGTTCACTTTTGTGAGTAGTTCGGGCCCATTTTCCAAAAGGATGACAAATTTTAAGTAATTCCTTCTCTCTGGATGCTGCAGAACTACATTCGACCAAGTGGTGCAAGGTGTTCTTCTGGCCTGTCAATCATGCTGAGTGGACGATGCATTTACAGCACTGTGCAAAAGTCCTGTGCAAACTGTGTAAAGCCATGTATCTGAGCAGTGAGGGGATCTCTGCCAGCCAATATACAATTAATATTAGGATAAATGCTAATATTATAATAAATACACAAGAGAATATTAGGATAAATGCTAATATTAGGATAAATATACAAGTGAAAATTAGGATAATGCTAATATTAGGATAAATGTACAAGGTAATATTATGACAAATGCTATTAGGATTAATATCCAAGTTAATATTATGATAAATATACAAGATAATATGAGGATAAATGCTAATATTAAGATATTAAGATACAAGTGAATATTAGGATAATAAATGTAACTTTCTCAGGTGTCTAAGACTTTTGCATGGTTTTGTAAATGTTGGTGGTTGAGGGCCAAAGGTAAACCAGATATTCTGTGACGTAAAATTCTGCCACAGCAACCTTCAGCTTGCCTTTTTAACTCTGCAGAAAGTGTATGAAGGAAATTAATATACTGACAGCTCAAATGCCTACAACGCTCTTCTCCCATAACCCCCTTAAGTGAACTCTGTAAGTATGGTATGTGCAGTGTATGTGTGACTCAGTACTTTGTTGCTGCTGAGCGTCGTAGGTGCGGATCTCATAGATGGGCGGCCGTTCGTTGCGCAGCAGCGTGACTTTCTTGGTGATCTGGTCCAGTTTGTAAATGCTCCCGATCCGATACTCGTTCCAGAACAGGAAGTTCTTATAGTGGCACAGGCCGAAGGGGTGGTTCAGCTCCTGCCCTTCATACACCGTCTAGCCAATCAGAGAACAGCACTTTATGATGGGTTTGTCCTGCACAGGTTAGGAGCTCCTGGCTCCGCCTTCATCTTCCTATTCCCCTTTCCTGTGTAACACATCATTTTTGGTCGCCGCTGGCCTATGCCCATGTTTTGTTGGTAAAATAAGTACACATGCTTTAACAGAGAAGACAATTATGCACTTTTTAATCAGCAGCATCATTGCTGGATTTAAGATATCAGGGAAAAATCTAACATAAAATGTGGACTGTGCAAAAGTTAAGGAATGTTATATTGCATGTATAAAAGGAATATGTCCAAATATGTCAAAATCAGAGAAAATTCCATAGTTACGTTTGTGCCCATAACAGAATGTGGACTTAATTTAAATGATAAAATCAACAAATCCAGCGAGATTCAAACTTCTGCTTTTAATTGGGTTAATTAAAATTAAAGAAATAGCTCATGAAAAAACAATGAATACATGCAATTTTATCCCAAAATGCAGTCAATCAGCCAAGACATGCTTGATGTCTGAAGGTTGTTTCTTTAGCGTTACGTGGGGCCTATGAGGTTAATGTAGAATACAAGTGAGACTGTGTACACAAACAAGCATGGTGCAAACTCAATAATTAAATCATACATTTTACTCAAAATGGGTAATCTCGAACAGCCAATAATAATAATTAGATTTTTTGCCAAATTATACCTCCAACTGTAGACTCCAGGCTATTTGCTAGAAGTCTATAAGCTCAAACAAAGTATTTTACTGCCTTTTTGGTTTCTCACCCTGCGCTCCGTGGTGTTGAGCAGAACCATCTCAATACGGTCATAGTAGGCGTCCACCCAGTACAGGATGCCCTGCTGGATGTCCAAGCTCAGGCCGTTTGGCCACAGCATGTTTTTGGAGGTGATGAGGATGGTAAAGTTGGAGCCATCCATCCAGGCCTTCCTTATGCTGCCACGGTTTGCGTCTCTGGAGTCCTCCTGCCAATCGCTACAATACAGCATCCTGAAACACAAACATCCATCTTCTATACAGTACTCAGCACAAATTTAATGCCAGTTATTCTGGTAGTGTTTATTTAGGTTTAATTGCAAATATAACTGCAATGAAACCCAAATTAATTTATTATCATCAGGTACATGGATATTTTGTATCCTTTGAGAACATAAGTCTTACCCATGTACAGGGTCCACCACGATGGCGCGTGGGTGGGTCATCTTGCCCTCGATGAGGGTCTTGCGAGTCTGAGAGGCTTTCTCCAACTTGGCCACATTGATGGTCTTCTCAAGTCCATCATCTGTCCAGTACAGGTTCTGACCCATCCAGTCCACGGCTATTCCCTCAACAGTGTGGATTCCTATGGGCAGAATGGGGTAGTGTGATATTGTAACAGTATTATAGTGTAACAGATCACGGGATATTTGAAACAGACATGAATAGAAAGTGAAAGAGAGAGGCAGGAAGGCACAAACAGTAAGTAGATAGGGATCCCCAACAAGTCCTGGAGGTACTGTGTCCAATATAGTTTGATAGTCCCCCCAAACGCACTCACTAAACATGGCAATTAACAGGTGAGTTGAACCAGGTGAGTGTAAACAGGGAGGTCAAACTTCACAAGACACCGGTCCTCCAGGACTATAGCTGTGGATCCCTGATGTAGAAGCTACAGAGATCCGATAGACATTGCTGGGTTTTACACGTACCTCTACAAAAACAATAACTAGTAATAAAAGAACTACAACACCAGTCTAAAGGACACACCTACTGCCCAAATTAAATTCAAGTCCCTAACTCTTGTCTACAGAGTGACATCTGGGTCTGCCCCCAGCTCCCTTAATCATATCATTCAGGCTTATGTCCCCTCCACCTCTCCAAGGAACATCGTCTGACTCTGCCCTCCCTACACACAAAGCAAACCCAGGCCAGACTGGTCTCACTCGTGGTTCCCAGCAGAGCTCCTCTCTATCTTCAAAAAACTCCTGAGGAAACATCTATGCAGAGTGCATCTCCTGTCCTGAAGCACTACTTCTACATAAAGATTTTAACCCTTAAAAGTCTCCTCTTGTTCTCACCCTGTCCTGAAACTTGAGTCGCCTTGGATAAAAGTACCTGCCATATGAATGTAATATAATGTAACTTATTTAGATATGTGACTGATCAATAAAAGGTAAATAAAAAGCGCTAAAGCATCTTTTTCAAATTCTTCAGAGTAGCCGTATTGCACATTGCCTCGTGCAGCTTCAAGTGTAGCAGGTTTAAAAGAAGCTCCACATATGCGGAGATCTTGGTGACTGCTAAAAACTACTTGCTGATCTTAAGCACTCAACATTTCTAGAAGCTAATCCCAACAAGTGTCAGTTGTCAAGAACTTGGAAATGAAAAGACATCAAAACTGATCAGGCAGCCTTTATGACTAATGCTTGGGGGAAAAGTCTTTATAAATATTTTTATAAGTCTGTGTCAGTTGCCAGGTGTGTTGTAGCCCGTTGGCAAAAATGTGCAATCAACTTTGTGCTACTGTGCTCCCCAGCCAAGTATATAAACAAGGAACCGAACCACAGGCAGCCTCTTCTGCTAGGTATTAAACCGTCATTGATCAGGGTGTGTTTATGGGCCTATATGGTTAAATATGCTCATGCCATGATGGAAAACAGAACATCAAGACTGACCTGAATTTAACACCATCTATTACTGGTTGATGCTTCTATAACCACTATGATACTGTAAATAAAAAGTGCCCTGGTTGTATGCAGTGTTGACTTCCTGGCCTCACCGTCCTTCACGATGATGTCCCTCTCAGTGCCGTCGATTTTCTGCCGGCCGATGGTAGAGGTGGTAGCGTCACTGAAGTAGATGAACTCTGTCTCGGTATGGAAGTCCAGAGCCCTGGGGTTGTTCAGGTTCTCAATGGGGATGATGTGCTCGTCGTACACTCTGGCATGCAGGTCCATGCCCCGGATGACACCCGGCCGACCTTTACCGTACACCAGGAACAGCTCGTGCTCTGGTTCTGAAGACACAACGAACACACCACAGTTGCTCATAGTTATTGTCACTTGAGTGTAAGTCACAATTTAATTCGTTGCCTCTCACTCGTAGCTCACCAAAACAATTTTTTTGTGAAAAGTGCAGAATCAAAACTTTCAATTGATACCATATTCAAAGACAGAACAGAAGGAGGGACCAATATCATTTGTTAATCCTCCCTCATGACATTAAAATAAAGTAACTGAATTTGGTGCTTCTAAAATATTTTTAAGAAAAACACAACAGTGCACAAAAACTCAAATATGACATGTACTGATGTCTGTTTTGTGCTTTGGGACTGCATGACCAGTATTGTCTGTTACCCGTCACTGGTCAATTTCCAGCCATAGGAGTGCTGCTTGTGAATTAGTTTAGTAGGCAGACGAATCTGAATTAGCTCAATATATACAATAACTTACATAAAGAATTATGTTTTTAAGAATTTATATAAAAATAAAACATTGACATGTCTTTTTTTGCTGTTTACTGTTTATTGATTAAATATAAACAAATACAAACAAACAATGCTTTAGGCGTAGGAAAACGTAAAAGGTGTTGTTTTAACTTTTTTAGGAAACCACAGGACCCCGGCAGGATTGTGGCACTGATATCTAGAACTGTAATCTGCAAATGAGCCTTCTACATCTCTAACCAGTCACTAAATGTCTTATACTGTGCTGGTGAGCATCCTGACCAATTCCAGGGTTTCTGTAGGTACTGGGACCAATTAGGTGCTGACTCAACACTGCAGGCCAATCTAATCATGTCACATCGCAGATTCACTGAAGTGTACGTGTGTAACTCACACCTGCCGTTACATAAACGCAACTCATTACTGCAAACTTTGCAATTTACACTAGGTCTAACTAAAGCACGGTGGGAGGTACTGCGAGATTTCAGGAGTTGTGAATGAAGCAGAAGTGTTTACTCACTTTTGCAGGACTTGCCATCGCTGCCCAGACTGAATCCGGAGCGGCAGCGGCACGTGCGGCTCTTGTGGCTGTTGGCCAGCAGGCAGATGTCCGAACAGCCTCCTGGCTTTCCGAACTGATCCGGAGCACAAGCATGACTGCGCACTGCGAGGGGCACACAAACATGGTTTTAACCGACATAGAGACTACACTGACAAGGGGATACACTTTGTAGACCCTCATCTTGTCTTGAAGTAACATTAAGCTAAGCATATATAATAAGTGTAATAGAGAAGAGTAGGTAAGATAAAGAACTTTGTCCCAAGGGAAATTCTTTTGTCAAATATGCTCAGTGCAACAAGAGGAATAAAGATAAGACAATAAAGTGTTAAAGAAAAAAACAAACCCATTAGTAATAGTGCAAACGAAATAAATTTACTATTAGAAAATATCTAACAAACCACTATAACAGATATAATAACAGAATATTAGTGCAAGTGGCTATGAAAAGTGACTTAGTGTTTGTGCCATGAGAATATGATGAATGCAGACATAGCAGCAGGTGATGAGGGGATGAGACTAGATTCTAAGTGAACCTAATCTTCAACAAATAATGTAACAATTTGAGCATCTGTAGATAATACTTGACACTATCAAGAGTCAATTACTATAGTCATTCAACTGAACAATAGTTCACAGCTTAATTGACTTTGAAAAAATTATTTGTTGCAGCACCAACACCAAAAGAAATCACTCGGGGCAAAATGCCAAACTTGGACTTGGATTCTCTTTTTTGGAAAAAAAAGAGAATAAACCAATAAACACCATTGCTGATTATCAGGGACACAGAGAATTCCAGTGCAATTTAGCGGTAACTAGTGTCATTTAGCCCGAGTTGGAGCTTAATTACACTACAGAAAAGCAGCCAGGTAGTTTTTTCACTCTGATGACCTCTAAACAATAGCAGGCATCTGACCTGCAGGTTGGCGTCTCTGGTGGTAGACGTGCAAAGCTCCGCCCTTGTCCACTCTGGTGACCACCTGGAACTCGGAGCTGTTGAACCGGTTAACGCGGATCACGCTGGTCTTGGGCTGCATGTTGGCGTTGTCTGAGTTGGTGGCGTACAGGTAGTTCTCAAACACAGTTAGACTGTACAAGTGCTCAATCTGACAGAGTGGACAAGGAGAGAAAAGTGTCAACAAATAAATAAAGGAACCCTGGGTAGAGTTATAATTGGATAGGGCCTATATCATATTGCATATTATGTGAAATGCCATTTGGAAATATTTGGCAATTGTTCCATACACCGCTCTGATTCCATCCTTAAACTGCAATGTCAGGTAAGGTGTGACATCATTTTAAGGCAAAAAGAACCTCAAAAACTAAACGAGCCATCTACATTCCTGGGTGTTTCTATAGGAAAGGATAAAGGCCTGCTGGAGATAGTCTCCAGAGAAAAGAGCATGCAGACTTTAAACATTGTGGGTCACTTAACAAGGGTGTTTATGTGTATAATATCTTATGAGCATTCAGGAATGAATACAGTCCGGCTACCAAATTTCATGTCTATACAACTTGTGGTTTGGTGGAGGTGGTGGTTTTTATTAGTGCTTGGCAATACATTGAACAACTAATATCACTGTCAATACAATTAATATTTCTCCCACTGCCCGAGGTATAGATATTCATATCAAAAGAACGGATACCAGAATAGTCATGAAAATGCTGTGATCACTGAATAACTGTAAAACACTTCTCAGAAAAGGGAAGTGCAAGTATATCAGTTAATAGTGATGATGATCATGCATGTGCAACATTGGGCAGCTGCATAATGTTGAAAGAGCTAACAGGACAAAAGGTTGGCCGAAAGCATCACGAGTCTGTGACTCAGTTTTAAGGCCTGCAAAAAGGACGGTTTCAGTAAAGCTGAGGGTCAGGAATAAGGAAGATGCTTTAGAGCGGGGATCAACAATTGAATCCGCTAAGAGCCGGGAGTTACTTCCGGATTTCATTCCAATCGAGAAGGATAACATTGGATTGTAATTGTTTAATCATGCTTTGTTGGAACAAAAAGGTGCAACCACACTTTACAGACACGTTAGTGTGCTGCAGGGTTAAAGCTAAAAATGGAAACTGATGCCCAGCAAATAGCATCATGCAAACTGCGTGTCTCATACTCTGAAACCACAATGACGTTATTAAATAAACTTGCTAATGTGGTTTGACACACTGTGACGTACCGTTAAAAATAAAGATGACAAAAGTACCGGCTTCTAGATGACCGATACTGCTGTTTTTAGCTATGCACTGTATTTCTGTCCAACCTGATAAATAACAACATGTCATATAGTGTGAGAAATCACATAAGCAAGTCTACTTGAGATTATTTAACTTGATTTGACATGGTTTGAAGATCCAGTAGACAAGACATAAATAGTAATTTGAGACACTACAAATGTCTTATCTGATTAACTGCATTTGGGATGAAGGGAAAATCTGCAGATTTAGTTTTTGGCCAAAACATTTCAAAGCATTCTTCTGTGTATAAACACATGCTCTAAAGTCCAGTGTATACAGTGTGTGTATGTGTGTGTGTGTGTGAGTGTCTGTAATCCCTTTCTACTCACCAGCAGGCCCTGAATGATGGTATGTCTGTTCTTGCCCTCATAGTCCACCACCTCAATGTAGTCCAGGTAAGCATCGGCCCAGTACACCAGCCTGCTGACCAGGTCCAGCGTGATGCCGTGTGGGAACACTATTTTGCTGTCCACCAGTTTGGTGCGGTTCTGCCCATCCATGTCGCAGCGCTCCACCTTGGGAATCTGACCGTAGTCGGTGAAGAACATCTTACTACAGGAAGAAAGAGGGACAGGAAACAAGTAAACTTCAGATGGATGCAGGCTAGTTTTGTCGAAATAATGTAGTTCTTTATCCAAGGCCACTCATTTTCATGCATGCTTTTTCTTAAACATGGAGTTTTGATATAGAACAAACAAAAACACAACCTGCCGAAAAACACTTGAACTCGATAGTCACCTAAATAGCCCAAATTGTTTCCATACAAAACACACCACTAAAAGTTCACATCACTCAAAACACAACCAGATTATTAAGGTCATTCAGACTAGTCAGTGTGGTTTAGGACACAGTATGACTTATAAAAATGAACAAAATTACATCACCACAGACAGCTGTATCTGAGATCACCAGGATTGGTCCTGACAAAGCAGGTGTAAATGAGAAAACACATTGACAAACCAAGTCTGGCCACCTTAATGGTGACCTAAACGTGTTCTGAGCAGTTAAAGAAAGGTTTTGGTTACTTGGGTGAGCTCTGGTGCAATGTTAGCCTTAGACCTGGAGTTCTAACTAAAATAGCAGAATGTAGCAAATATGTGCCAAATACGCCTTTGCTCATCTTGGGTAAGTGGAATGTTGTGGAAATTTGATTTGGTCAGATGTTTCCTTTGAGTACTGATCTGTATGACTCATTCTAAATGGTGGGTAAAAAATGATTACAACGCACATCATTAAAGCAAATATCTGCCACAAACACTTTCACGCTGTCTCCCAAATGGGCTTCAGAGACCATCATTTTTAGACAAAGCAGTTCCTTCTCTTCTTTCCCTATACAAAGGGGTATAAGGTATATATCTGCTGGGCAGATTGTACAAAGAGGACATTCAGCATTTTCTGCATAGACTGTCTAACTTAGTTGACAAATTCCTCAAGTTGCTTGAACAAGTTGAATCACAGCCCCCTAGTTTCAGCGCTACACATTAGCAAATGCCAATAAAGTTTGGATGACTGGCCTGATTCCTACTTGCATTCGTCACTATAATTCCTACTTGCAGTTACTATATTTACTCCTGATTGAACACGTCATCATAATCTTACACGTTCAAATTCTACTACTAGATAATAAAACTACTAGATAATTACTGCCAGATAATAAAAACTTTCAAAAAAGCCTGCTGCTATAGGGTTTTTAACATTGCCATGGCTACTCCACTCGTTGGAAACTCACACACAGACCTAATTAAGCAGAGAAGTTGCGTTATTTTTACAGTTTATCACTGCATTTAAAATAACAATTTGGATTTTTTTAAATCTTAATTTAATATGTTAATGATCATCAGATAAACAACCTGCTTGCTACAGTACAGGTTCTGTGTGGAGTTAAGACTTGGAATAGAGGCCTTGTGAACCAGAACACCAAACTGTTCAGCTACATTGTAACCTGAGGCTGAGATCTTGCAACGACAGCAAAATACACAATACAAAAACATTACCAAATGTGCTGATACATCCATATATTGTACCTCAAACAGATGGTATTTAAAGGAAGTTATATGAAAGAGGAAGTTTCTACAGGGTGACGTTTTATATGCAATAATTTAAAAAATGTGTGCATGCATTTGAGTGCACTTGAGTGTATGCTGTTAACACTAGGACTATATCCACAACGGTAGCGTACATACCAAATTTAAAGTAGAGGTTTATCCGAAATTTATACAGTCAGCCAAGACATAGTTGACATCTAAGGCTTACTTTAATCTTACAATTGAGGTACAAGGCTAATGTCACTAACAAGTAATGGAAGCCTGGAAGGGATAAAATTACAGGCTCCCAGATGGCTGCTACACATAATGCTTTTAACTGTTTTTATAGACAACAGTATGTCATATTATGTCAAAAACCCTGGAAGCAAATACATGAGGTGGAAATATTGCACCACTTTGATGGAATTTGAATGGGCCACAGGCTGGGGAGTACACATCAGGTTTACAAGATTTTTTTTTCATTTTGACAACGTGCATACGAACTGTGTGTGTCCTTTTTATGGTTACTGTAAATGCCTTTATAGTGTACTTGAAATTACTTAACAGCTCAACACAATTAGAGGCGAGTGCTTGGTGATTTTGCCATGGATGGTGCGAACTGCTGGCATTTAGATTTTGATTACTTGCTGACCTTGTATCACCTATGCAAAACCAAAGACGCTGTATGGGCTGTTCAGCTATATTTTGGGTAGCAGACCCAAATAGAGGTGGTCAATCAGGCCTGGAGTTATAGTTTTAATTAGGCTACTGGAAGAGAACGGCTCACCCCATTGCTGGGTCCAGAGCGATGCCCTTCGGGTTGTAGAGCTCAAGGTCCAGCAGAATGATGCAGGTGGAGCCGTCTTTGGTGCAGACAAAGATGCGGTCGTCCACGTCATCCACAAAGTAGAAGTTCCCCGTCAGCCAGTCGATGGCCATCTGCTCCACATCTAAGAACAAAAGAAGAAGAAGGAGAGAAGGATTCATTGTTCAATTCATTTTTGTTTCATTCTGTGCCTCAGACAGCTTAAAGTTTCCACAAAAAGTTTTGTACACTATTGTCCCAATGGCCTAAAACCATCTATTATCTTCTATAAAATGAGCCGAATGAATTACCTGAGGTTTAATTAATTACAAATGAACATGTTTGTGAAAATGCTGCCTATTCTGTAGAAGTTTCCTTATATAAGGCGATTTGAAGAAGTGTTTACTAAAGATGATCATATCTAAATAAAATTCATTCCAAAAGCAATGCTATTCTTTGCCTTGGATGGCCAATCGTTCTCTGTGGCCAAGGACGTTTGAACTTGTAGTAAATACTGCAAGTAAAATACTGTAACTGTAAACAAACTAATTTTTAGTTATTTGAATATATTTATTTGAAGAAAACTGCTTATATTTCAGTTTTCATTTATTTTTTTGGTTTGGCACAGTGTGTATCACTAAATTTTCCCCATTACCATTTTAGAGATTTGAAATTGTGGTTCTGATAGCGAGGATGTAAAAGCGTTATAAAGAACAGTCTATTTACGCAAATGAGGTTGATATGAAAACTATTTTTTGACCACAGATTATTCTTATCGGGTATCAGAACATTTCACTCCTAAAAATCGGCACCATCAGCGGAAACACTGCGGTCAGCCTTGCTCACACCGCCTTGCTCTTTATATATAGATCTCTCGGTGGGCTGTGTAAGGTCAAAGCCACCGAAGAAACAAAAGAGCAGTTTTACAGTAATTATCCACGAAGTGAATGTGGACTACAAAGCAACGAGACCGCGGCTGCTTTTCTCTTGCAGATCATTATGTTAATTACTGAGAATGCAGGCATGTCTGTGAGGGTCTCTGTGTGTGTGTGCGTGAATGAGAGAAAGAGGCAGTCTGTGTGTGTGACTGCCAAACACTGACTCACTGTCACAAGACTATTATTCACTCTTTACGTGGCACTGAGATACATACACACAAAATAGACGGGCAGGCAACTCTAAAGTACAACACACACACACACACACACACACACACACACACACACACACACACACTCATAATCATATATGTATCCAATAAACAGTTGCAACGCTCTGTATCATTATGGTCTCAAGTTTTCTGATTTTCTCATGCAGTGGGAATGTGACTGAACACCTGCACCACATGTGAGACACAGTAACAAACCCACTAGGGACTCGCTGATCAAGCTTTTCTTCCCACAGCCAAAGTCTGAGTCCTTTAAAGGGAAATCCTGTCGATTTTTAAACATTTCAGAGCAATTAATGACATGCATTCTTGACTCAAATTCATTCATTAAAAAAAAAAAAAGACAAAACACCAGATTGTTTTGTAATGCTTCATTCTAGAGAATTATGAACTGATCACAGTGGTCGAAACTAGACGATACTAGCTCCCACGAAGGAAGTTATTGCATGAAATGGTTTTGAATATGCTGATAGCTGAGCCTTTGGTTTTCTGAGGGAGGATTTTGGCCTAAAATGAAAGAAAATTAAAATCATGTTATTGGTGGAGAGCTACAAGGCACTTGCAGGTTCACAAGTTACAACAAACAGCAAATAAATCAACCAATCACATTACGAACTCTGCTGCTATCGCTAAAATTGCAAAGAAATCTTAGTATGTTTTTCTCCAGTGCACCATTTTACACTATAAAAGCTGAAGATTTGTATTTTAGTAGATGAAACAGTTGAACGGTGCACATTTTAAGCATGCTGAAGTTAGTAAAAGTGTAGTAGGGACGATAAACATTTTTTCTTTTCTGATACCAGTACTGAAACTTTAACAAAGATCTACATGTTGCATTTCAAGCATATCTGTACCATTTGTGACTCAATATGCTACAGGATCTTATTAGATTAATCATGTTTGCTCTCCTTTATCCAATCTAGCACTGCCAGATCAATGAAATTATGCTACACTGTCAGATTCATTATTAAACCACATCATTTTCATTACACCCAGTGTTACACACCCTGAACTGAGGTGTGTTATTTACTTGGACAACTTGTTCTTAATGATCATTTTATAAATGCACTGGCTAAAGTCTGAGACACTGTTATCAAAATGCCCCTTAACACTGCATTAATAAATCCCCAACAAATGGACCGACAGAAATGCCACAAAGTAGCATCTATTAAAAGCTACGAATGTTTTTGTCCTTGCCCTGAAAAGTTAATTTTTTTTATTCGTTCACTCATTCGTTCATTTTTTCCCCAAAGTTACTTGGTGGTATTTTGGTGGACAGTCCTGAATAGTACATAAAGCGGCTATATTTGTGTTACAGACCTCGTGAGCCCTGTTTACCGACAACGGCACTGTAAATCTGAGTTTCTCTACTACGTATATCGTCACATCAAACCACTCTGAATGACAAACAACTGAATTGTATTGGTAATTCTCTGTTAATATAACTGATACTGACATTAAGAATCAAGCACAGGGAAAGCCCTAATTCTGGATAGAAATCAGTAATGGTGAAGACTACAATCAGTCGCTCTCTCATTCTGTCTCAATGCAGCTCCCTCATTCAGACAATCTGGGTCTTTCTGTGGGGGCTGCCAGCCCAGCTGTGAGGGGCATCCGCAGCTGCCTTCTATTTTAACAGCTGCCACTGCACTTCCTTCCGAGACACAAAGCAGTATGCTCTTTTTCACACACAAACGCGTACATGCACACACACAATCGTACAAAATATGATTAAAAAAAAAAAAAAAAAAAGGCCGAAAAAGAAAGCATTTTTGTTGTTCTTTTTTACTTTTGACATACATTACGTTACGCAAGAATGTCAAAGAATGCTCCAAAAAGAGTGCACCTAAATGGACAATGACTGGCATTTTGAAGTATTTTCTACATATAAAAATATGTAAAATCATCTATAGAGTAATTATCAGTGCATTTTTCCAATATTTGTACAGTAAAAGAGTGTAGCCACATCATCAAATAGTAAATGTGCTGAAATCAAATGAAAAAATGAATGCCAAGGCAAACACTCTGCTCTTGGGTAGCCCCCCAGGTCTGAGGGGCTGTAATGGAGACAGGTAAGGAAACTGTCCTCTCTCTCCGCACAGTCCCAACCTCTCTCTGTTTACAGTAAATCAGATGCTTGGCGAGAAATAGCAGCAAAAAAAAAAACAAAAAAAAAGGA
>JBBPCX010000141.1:6919414-6933404 GCA_037974365.1 Hydrocynus forskahlii
GAAATAGCAGCCACCCCCCACCCCCCCACCAAGTCCCTTACACAAGCCTTCTCTCCATATGGCACCCCCCGGCTGAAGAAAAACAGCCCTGGCTTCTTACTTTCCAGTAACAGTTCCATAGCTAAACCTTTTCCGGAAACTTCCAAAACCCTACAGGGGCCTCGGATCCGGCCAAAAAAACGTCCCCAACACTTTTTTAGCGTGGAGGACGGACAGGCCGTCGTGTGTTTCTCATTTAGGCCAGGCCCTATTCGCCCAAGGAGAGGAATGTGGGGAAACTGTTGTGAAACAATAAGTGCTGCGGGAACATCTGCGATCGCTCAGAGGAGAAACAGCAGGCTGGTGAACGGAGCCCAGGCTCAGAAGGCACTTCAGAACAGGAAGCAAAAGTCAGCGATGAATTCAGAACAACTGCACTGTTCCAAAGCAGGGAGTTACTGTTTTCAGTAAAACAAAATTAATGCTTTTGGCAGATATGTATAAAACATCTCCAGAACAATAAATGAAGTGTTAGAGGACTTCATAATGATAAAGTCGAATAACGTCCAGAGTGCCTTGTGTATAGAAAGTGGCTGTTTATCTCAAGGCAGATAACACGACAAGAAACTGTGGCACCAAGTTACAGACTACATTAATGAAGAGTTAATAGATAAGGTTAAAACCATTTATTAATGATTATTATAAGTCACTGACATCTTGAAAATAAATAAGCATCCAACTGAGAGGTGAAGTCAATAACACTGACTTTCTTTCTACAATGGCACCTGCCAAGATGTGGGGATTGAGCATTTGTGAGAAGTGATAGACACCTATTGAGATCGAATGAGACTGAATGAGATAATGTAATATCCAATACAGTGCAGTCTATTGACTCTCCACAAAAATAATTTTAAAAAAAAACGTTTAGCAGTGAGTAAGCAGTGAGTGCTTTAACCACATTAATATGACACAATAATCTAGAATCGAACCTGTGTTGTTCTTACCGGCTCACAAAATATGAACAAATTTTTTTGTACAAAACAAATCTTGAGACTTCTTACTGTTTTCTTGTTTGTTTGCATTTGTTCTGATGTTAACTTTGCCAGCAGAAAGACAAACCACACAAAGGTACTTTTGCACACTACCAGCACAGCTTACTGAAACGAATCTAGCCACGCATCAAAGGAGAAGCGCAACAGAAGCAGAGAAGATGCGGCCAAAGCTAGCAGTTAAGTAAGATTATTATCAGCTTAACAGTATCCGTAACACGGAGACGCTGGCCATGGCCTGGTGAAGACGAGAGCCAAGGATGGAGGAACAAAGCAGCAAGTGTGTATTGGGGGGGGTGGGGGGGGTGGGCACAGGCACACACTGCCCACAGCCTCATGAATGGACGGCCCTTCTCAGCACCACACCACTTAAGCAGAATCTCAGAGACGCACATGCACGAACACACACAAACACACACCACGTAGCAGAACACCAGATCCAGGCTAATAACGCCAACCACAGCCACGAGGATAATGAAGCTAAAAACAGCAGAAGCAGCCATCAAGTCTGAATTTTGAACCTTGAAAGAAACAAGTCCATTTGACATTACCTGACAAAATGTCTTGAGACAAGCATGAGATTACCTGCGATTAGTACAATGCCAACACTGATGTACAATGCGAGCTCCCTTTAGTGTAAAGTGTAAAATGACCATTTGTCATACATGAACACACCACAGCACACAGTGTGAACAGCACAAAATTCTCTCTGTATTCAACCCATTCACCAAGTGAAGCAGCGGGCAGCCAGGAACACAGCGCCCGGGGAGCAGCGTGTTTGGGGATGGCATCTTGCTCAAGGGAACCTCAGAGGTGCCACTAGCAGTCTTGGGATTTAAACCCACGACCTTCTGATTACAGGGCCAACTCCCTAGCCACTAGGCCACCAGCTGCCCCTTTACTTGTGTATACAGCTACAGCAGCCTTTCCGCTTCAGAGAAATCCTTAAAAAGCTAAACTCTGACACCAGGCATGTCCCAGCTATTCTGCTACATTTGCAGTTGCAGGAAAATGTGTTGGTTTGAATTTTTTTTTGGCTAAACTGCTCCTCTAAAGTCAATTAGCTAGATGACTGTTTGGGCTTGTACACTTCTGCTGAGAAAGTGCATGCGCCCTGTGAAACACAGGTCATGTAAAGCGCTGAGCTGAGCGGACGAGTGAGTGAATGAATTGCTAAAAAATAGCAGTTTTGCTGTGCAGAGGCTGGGCATTCCCGGCCAGATTGGAGAGGTGATTCTGATCCCAGGGCCGTGCTGCCTCCCTCACTCTCTACTGGAAAGCACTCGAGGCCCGCTCTTGAAGAATGACGCAGGGATTTGACTGTGCACTGATTGCTAAAGCATATGCACGGGCTTCTCTGTGGCTCAGTCAGACGCTGGGAGTGCTGGAGAAAGTTCCAGAAGCATTCCAGCCAGCAGAGAGGAGCATGAATCAAGCCGGGACTAGCTCAATGCACCCAGCAGCTTGGGAGATGTTTCCAAAGCCAAAGCCTTAAAAAAAAAAAAAAAAAGGCAGAGCCGTCCCACAACCTGGGACAAGGACGCTCTCAGCAGGAAATTCAGGTATAAAGTCTGTTCTTAGTTATGCAGCATGTACTTTTTTTTCTTTTTTTTACAGTATGGTGTGTCATACCGAGTCAGAAACCACATAAGAATGCCTGTTTGAGATTACTCACATAGTCTGATGCAAGAATGTGCTTTGGTATGACTTGTACGAGGCTAGTTCATGTACATAAGCTTCTAATACAGTTATATTTCTAGCATAAGTGCAAAACAAACAAAATAACTAATACCAGACACTAAATAATGTCCGATGCACTACATTGTCAGATAAGGGGGAAATTTTCTGCTCTCCCTTTGAAATAGCATGTTGCCCCTTTAAGGGGGCCATATGATGGAAGACTGAATTGTCTTCACTTTATCAGAAAACATCACACGTCTCCACACACAGTCCACACAAATAACATAACCTGCAAAAATACACCATCATACATACATGCACATATATACAGGTTAAAATGATCATGCAATCAGTACTGATTTAGGAACATAAACCCCCACAAACATTAGAAGTGGACCTTATAACGTAAGAAAAATAAAATTGGGCTTTCTTACAAATCGGGCTCTTCCAAGGTTCTTTTTTAAAGTTGAGTCTATAGAAAGGTTATATGTAGAACAAAGACAACTCAAAGATGCGTTCAAAACCATAAACAGTTCTTTGCATGGTTAAACAGTTCTCTATGATGTACCAAAAATGGTTCGGCTAGTGTCAGAAATCACAGAACCTTTTTCCTTGGTACGAAATAAGTCTTTTTGTTTTAAGAGTGAAGGAAAAGTTCAATGCGTCCAACAATGCATCAATCTGTCATGGAGAAGGGTGGGACTCCCTCGCTCCCTGCTATGCCTTCAAGCGTCTGAATGGGCCGACAGCTTGCGCACTATTGGGTAGCTCTGTTGGAAAGTGTGTGTGTTTTGGCTGGCTTTCATGTCGTGCTTATTTTCACAAGCCAGACTGGTCACCAGGGCACATCTGGCCTGCTCATCTGCCCAGCATGCCGCAGCTATAAATCAGCCCATCCTGTGTGAAACTGGGGCTGTCTGGCCTACCAGTAGCATTTCCACTCAGGCCGCAAAACCCTTCACACTCTTTGTCTACCACCGGACAAACCCTCAGAAGTCAGCCACTCACCCTGTTCTTATTAGCTTCCAGTACTTATCTACATTAGTCTTGCAGATCTTAGGGCAAAACTACTGAACAAGTCTTCAAACACCCAACACCTACTGGCCTATTGATTACATGTGGAGTAATGGGACTGATTTTTAACCAAACTAGCCCTTTAACAGACTTACCTTCTGGTCTGTCTGTGCACAGCAAGGGCACAGAGCGATTATGGCTGTGTCAGTAATATTTTGTCTGAACAGTCTAATGAAGAGCAAGGAGCTGAGGTCAGAGATTTATGGCCCCGGTTAAAGAGAGATCAGAACTTCAACATCACTTATAATTAGTTCACTTCTGTTGGAGTACACCCTTGTGGACGCTGAGTAATTGGGCAGGGACGCATATTTATGACTTAAAGTTTGTATCTGGTATAGAGAGCCACATAACACTGTGCAGAAGATCGCTTTGGGGATACGTGAAGTCCAACAAAACATCCAGACCCCAATACATTTTAACAAACAGACTCAGAACTGACTGTACTTTCCACAACATAACAGCATGGCCATTTATTATAAGAAACCCAAGGGTACATTTTAAAGAGATAGTTTTCCAAAAAAGCTGAGTAATAAGAAAGTATGTATCGCTATCATGATAAATCACCGTATGGTTTTCTGGGCATTTCATACTTCACTGACCAGCTGCAGGTTTCATTACAAAGAGTATAACCAGCCATTTTTACAGAATTAAATTGAAAACACACACATACAAATACATACACACACAATACAGCTCTGGGATAAAATAAGAGACCTCTGCAATTTATTTTTAAATCAGCATCGCTATGAGTATGACTACCATTCCATGCCAGTGTCTGTTAAATTCCTTCACAAGCACCTCATTCTGCTTTATGAGGAACTGATTAGTGATCACCCGAATCACATCTTATTTAATGAGGAAACGTATAAAAACACTGCTGTAATCAACACTCTCCTCTCGCAACGAGACCAGCTGGATGGCAAAACACTACTAGAAGTACGTCAAAGGTAATTACTGCCATTTTGTTTAAGAGTGAACAAGAGATCTGTTTCCTTTGAATTATTCAAGTTCTGTAAGCACTGCATCATTTCTTTTATTTTGATGTTTTTGTCATTTCCTTTAAAATCATGCTTTAAAGAACAACATTTTTGTTTGGAAATTTGGAGAAATATTGTCAGCAGTTCTTAAAAACTAAGGCAAATCTGTTCAGTTGAACACTTATAAAAGATAAAACCTGAGAAACATTTTGGTAGTGGTCTCTTATTTTTTTCCAAAGCTGTTTATATGGCACCACTGGTCCTCTTTTGTGCAGTCCAATCAGATGTCAAATGAAATGACACTTGTATTATGAAACTATCACATCATGATAGCGTATGCAATATGCATATTCAATCTAACAGCCAACATATTTGGTATCTGAAGTCTGCTTCTCTGAGCTATAAGGCTGATGTTGCTAACAAGTGCAAGCGGTCTTTATCAATGAGCACCATATAAACCACATATCTGCGTCATGTTAGATATGCCTTAAACCATAGAATAAATGAATGAATGAATGAAAGTAAATGTTTAATACCTAAAAATGGTTCCTGTAAAAAGGTTCTTCACACTCTACAAAAATCTACAAAAATATCCATCCATTGAAAGGGAATCAAAATGTTGTTTTTCAATTTATTATTCACATGAATAACCTTCTTAAAGTAGTGCGGCCACATGATGTAAAAGTCCTAAAACTACTGGTATGCATGTATGTAATGTCTCTTTTAGCTTTCAAGAGGTTCTTAACAGAAGTGTTGGTTCACTCTGGGTGGGTAGAATGACACTCCAGTTTCCCCCCTAGAGCACCGTATGTTGTTCATGCATATGTCCATTTGTTCACTGAGGGTATAGGTGTGCAGGGGCACATTTAAAACAAAAGTAAACAAGCAAAACAAATCAAACTATCCTTGCCACCAGTTCTACCTGCTTGAGAGGGAGTAAAACCCGCTGAGGTTGAGGCTGATCAGAGCAGCTGCCTGCACAGTAACAATTTGAGGTGATGGCTTGCGTGCTGGTTTCTAGTCTTAGTTGTGATGTCCACTGTAATCAGACGAAGGTGAGTCATGTATACACCTCGCTTGCTCTTTGACTGCAATGTGTACGGGGGAAAACTCCGAATCAAGCTTCTTTCTTCATTTGTCTTGCCGCATTCCAACATCTGTTAATTCATTTTGGACATGCATACCTTAGCTCTACGCTGGTGTTCTCTATGCATGCTCTATTAAAATAACATGTGTGTTTATTTTACACCTGATAACAGACAGAGAAATAGGCTGAAGACATCATTATGACCAATATTATTATTAACCACAATAATTTAAAACCTGTCTCATGTGATTCAGAGTGTTCCATTAGCTTTGTGTAGGAACTGTTTTCTTGTAAGTTTTTATAGAATAAACTCACAAAAATAAAAACCTAAAATCAAAATGGAATAATGGCCTATGATGAACTGCTGACGTGTTCATGGTGCTTCTCCACCTTTCGCTCTATAACAGCTGTGATAGACTCCAGCATCCTCCACAATCCCAGTGAAGGATAAGTGGTTGAGATAATGAAAGGATGAGAATTAGCATCCCTATTTACTAATGATCCCTATCAGCCCTAAGAAAAAAATACCCGTTGAGCAGATCCGGCACAAAACTTAAACAAACTTTGAAACATGTCCTGGCTGATCTATGGGGGGGTGGGGAGTATTTGAAGTGTGCGAGAAAACACCAGTGACTTCTATTCTATGGTGTGTATCCTGCATCTTGGTATGTGGAGCTGAATAATTGCCAACATCTGGGCCCCTAAAGAAAATTGGTGTGTAGCCGAGCGTCACACCTCAGCAGCTCATTAAAGGAAGGGATTTGCCCAAAGCTCTGCATCTGCCTGCACACGCCTTCAGAGGCTAATTCTGTGGGAGAGGGGAACATCAAACCCCGCCGCAGCACATTGGCTCCAGGAGCACCCGCAGCTGGGGAGTTTATGGACCTGCCGTGCCGAGCTGAGAACGGTTGGAACCCGAAAACAGTCCAAAAGCCCGGCGCCGGATCCCGGGCCAGGCCCAGCGTTTGTTTCTCACCGAGCTGCATTTCTGCGTGCTCTGGTTTTCCGCTCTGCCTCAGGAGCGGAGGACTGGAGGCTGAGTCACAGAGCCAAGGCGTGATGAGGGGATTGCTCTGGTGGGCCAGATCCAGCAGCGAATGGGACCAAAAGCAGTGGACCAAGACAGGTGAGTTTTCTAGCTAGGGCTGGTCAACAGGCTCAAAACACTTCAACATTTTTACCCACTTCATTTGAAATTGATAATTATGGCATATTATGTTTTCCAACAGCTCATCTTAACATCTGAATATGTTCGAATAACATGAGGAAAATAAAATGTGCATTCTGATGCCTCTGCTTTTGTCTCGTTACCGAATACTCTTCAGAAATTGTTCTTCTTTCGAAGTATCATCCATTACTGCAGTATTATGAATTACTGTAGGGCAGCATTCATAAGACGTCTTGACAACTACAAAAGCCTTTAATGACAACTCCCATATACCTGCTTAAACACTCAAAGGCTTATCCTGACAAGCGTCACATGCCAAAACACTTTCCGGGCTGAAACAACATCAGAGTTGAATAAAGCCGCCTTTATGACAGCGGACACGTGTTGGATTAAGACTCTATTAATCTGAATGTAGGTTTATGTCAGTTGTAATTAAAGGTTCAAGTAAGTGTCATACAGCATTATGAACAATATCCTACAGTAAAGTATTACCAAAATCTCATTACCATACCAAGGTCAGTCTGTACAAAAGCCCCTTCAGTGACTCTAACCTTCTTAAAACTCTTACTACCCAGCCTGATTGAAGGCCTGTACTGGATTTTATGCCTCCATGTTGATGCTTGGACACCAATGATTGCCACAAACAGCAATATTAAAAGGGGAATTCCACTATTTAATTTAACAATTAAATGTAAACAAAGTAATTCACAGTGGCTTGATGGGAAGAAGTCCATTGCAGAGAAACTTCCTGACTGAATTTCTTTACAGTGGTGATGATATAAACCACAGGATGTCTATAAAACAAATATAGCCATTTCTTTAATACCTATACAGCCAGTTATTTAATATTCAAAACCGTGAGTTAAATTCCAAGATTGTTAATGGCAAAATAGTGGTAGTGCATCCTTGTGTCATCGTTTCCCAACATACGTACCCGGCCGTCCACATGATGTTAAAAATGAGTCAATAAATATCAATCAGATAAATACAAATTTAATAGCCTATGTGCAGCAAAGAGCAAAGACCTTGTCGCAAATGCACTGGTTGTCCTTCCGTGGATCATTAACCACTGCATACTGGGAACATAACAAAACCTGTGGGGCATCAGTGAAGAAAAATTAAAAACACAAATTTTACTGCAGTAGCATCTGTTGAAAACAGAACTTGCTTCTATTATTGATATCCAAAACATGTTAGTTTGCACTTGTTACTGGTATTTTATTGCCCAGTCCTATTTCTCCCTCATACGCAAAGGGAAGCAGTGCTGGGTCTCGCCACGCAGCTGTTCCTCCCTAAAGTCGGGATCAGTTCCGCAACACAGAGACAAAAATGCACAGGCTGGAAGAAAAAGTGTCCGAGTCATCGTTTCCTTTGGTCTGCCCGGCACATGGCAGGCGAACTGGACAGAGATAGAACAGAAGCTCTGCTTCAACACTTCACCCTCGACCTTCAGTGGCACTCACTGTATCTGAGCTCTTGAAGAATGAAGCTTTCAGACGGAGCCCCACAATTCAGCTCATGTCTAAAGTGTTACACACACTTCTGCATAATGTGGGGTAATGCAGCTATCAAACACAAGACTAGTCAATAGTCACCAGATTATTCCCATATATCCAAATACATCACTTCTATCTTATAAACTGATATTAAGTCATACCCCACCTTAATGCACACTTGAATTAAACACACAGTTTTGGGGATATACTTATGGAAATGATATTGATTTGTAATGTCTGTTAGCAATCTTAGCCTGGCAGGCTATTTGTCTACAATTGTAAGGCCTTTACATTAAAATGCATTAAGATTATGAAACACACTGAATCAGACAGGTCTCAACATTTCAGTGATACTGTATATGCTGTAGAAGTGGAGCTGCTTTGTGGCTTTTTGTGCTTTTAGGTTTTTAGTAGATAGAGGATGAGCTTCTTCTCCAGCAGCTTTGAATGGCATGGATTAGAGGTTTACACAGGTATGAAAGTGAAGCCCATATCTGATTCATATTTGTAGCTTTGAGACCCAGGCCAACCTGACGCTGTCCAAGTAGTGCGGCTAAATTTAAAACCTGAACCCACACTGAACTTGAGGCAGAGATGGATCCTCACAGACAAGGTTCTGCACAAGAGAGAGTGAGAGAGAATGAGAGTGTGTGTGTGTGTGTGTGTGTGTGTGTGTGTGTGTGTGTGTGTGTGTGTAAAGTAACTTATTTTAGTCATGCGTGAACACACTACACCACACAATGTGAAATTCTTTCTCTGCATTTAACCCATTCATCAAGTGAAGCAGGGGGCTCCACCAACGAGGGGCACTGGGGAGCAGTGTGTGAGGACGGTACCTTGCTCAAGGGCACCCCAGTGATGACACTAGCAGTGTTGGGATTCAAACCCACAACTTTCTGATTGCAGGGGCAACTCCCTAACTGCTAGGACACCAGCTGCCCCCAGTGTGTGTATGCAGGAGAGAAAGAATGCTTTTTTTACTAAAAGAAAACAAAATAAACACCCTCATCAGAAAACAGGCTGAGTCTGATGCCGACTGTGGGCTGGGGTCGGCTAGCAGACCTCAAGGACGGAGAGTGGGGGGGCTGAGTCACGACTCTGGAGAGCGTGAAAGCAGAATGTGGCGAATGAGAGTTGCAGTGTTAGTACCAGTATCAAAGAACTAGGGCAAATTTCAGATGGGCACACATACACTTCCAGCACTTTCAGACAGAGAAACTCTGGTTTATCACACTCATACACACTCTATATACTGCCCTGTCCGCCCCCTCTACCCCTTCAACAGCACGTCTCCTCCAAGCATGCATCACTTTCCTTATCTCAGACCCTGTTTCTGTGCAGCTCTTTCTCTATATACATACTACAGTCTCTATACAACCAAGCTTTACTGCCAGTAGAAAGCTTGAGACAGCCACTGGAGGACCGGAAGGACAGTCTTCCTCTCCTCCACTCTCCACTACAGAGACTCTTTTCAATTTTTTTTTCACACCAGGACCCAAATAAAGAGGGAATATTTGTCCTGAGACCCATCATATATTTTATAAAGAGAAGTAAGACGAGAAATAACTTGCCAAAATAAGTTCTTAAGGGAAACACCTGGTTTCTGGATGAGATATTCTCATTTTATTTCACTTCATAAAATATTTGATGGGCCTCAGGACAAATATAAACTCTTCATTTGGATTTTTTCTGTCCTGTTTCTTTATGAAAGATTCAAAACATGCAATTCATTTCTCAGCCCATCTATTCCATAATATGGCAATTATATTTGAATATATCATTATAAATCATAGTTTTTATTCTACTGATTATGCTGCTTCTACTCTCTTCTCTTGTACTGATCACTTTGCTGCTTTATCAAATTCCCCACCTGTGGGACTAATGGATGGTTATCTTATTTTATCTTAGTGTAAATGACGTCACAAGAACACTCATTTACACATTCACCTACTCAGCCTACAGCAGTTTAGCCCCACCCCTTCAGACTGAAGTTATAAGGAGTGTTTCAGCCTGAACTACTTTTTTAATGAGACATAATTACAGGGAAGCCAATCATATCACATTTACATATGTTAGATTTAAAGGCAGCAAATAATCATTTGTTTAATTCCAAGCCATAAAGTGAAATCAAAAATGGTCATGCAAACATGAATTATGATCACTTTTGTTTCATAAAAACATGCTAAGGGTTCTAGATACTAGAATTCAGCTACTTTATTAATTTGTAAATTTGATATCTCATATTTGTCTGGTGAGTTCATGTCATGCTGTCCTCAATGGTTCTTTTGTTCCGTCTAGAGTTTAGAATCAGAATCTGAAAACTTTATTGATCCTGGAGAAAACACTTATGCAACAACTGCATCGACACAGAGACACAACCACAAGACAACGACACACAGAGGACAACTCCTCTTCTTCGAATACTACTACTAATAATGCTACTACTTTCGCCCGCTCCTGATTAGGGGTCACCATTTCCTTCTGTCCTCTGTATCTTCCTCTCTCACACCAACTGCCTGCATGTCCTCCCACACCACATCCACAAACCTCATACTAGGCCCTCCTCTTCTCCTCGTCCCTGCAGCTCCATCCTCAGCATCCTTCTCCCAACACCCACAGTCTCTCTCAGCAGCCTTCTCCCAACACACTCAGAGTCTCTCTTCAGTATTCTCCTCCCAACATTCTCAGTCTCTCCTCAGCATCCTTCTCCCAACACACTCAGTCTCTCCTCAGCATCCTTCTCCCAACACACACAGACTCTCTCTTCGGCACATGTCCAAACCAACATGGAGTGGAGCCTTCCTACCATCCCTAAAACTTGCTGCACTGCCTGGGTTCTGGCGAAACCTCATCATCAATCACATTGTGTTGGAAGAGGAGTTAGTAGTTAGGAGCCGTGAGCATGTTTCAAACAGCCGTGACCTTCCTGCAGCCCTCAGTCTCGTCTTGGCTGGCTTCCAGCCCTAGCTAGCCACTATTTAGTCTGAATGAGCTTTTAGGCCTCATTTATTGCACAAGAGCACCCAGTCAAACATCAACAACTTCATACACTAGTTAATAGCCTTCGGTTCTGAGGCCCTGCAGACGTCATTAAACATCCAAAAAAATGAAAATGGCAACAAAAAGTTTACAATAACAATTCTTGTCAGTTTGTTGCCTTGGCAAAGCATGTTTCTGATTGTGAAATTTTAACTAAAAAGGAAGTACAGGTAAACAAGTAAAGTTGTGCAAGACTGAAAATCCAGAAATACTTGAAACAATTTTCCCTGTAAATTACGTACAGCTGAGCTCATCTGGCATGACAGTCACTCACATGGACAGTGCGTTTTCTGCGCCTGCACACCATTCATGCTAAGATACTAAAACATCTTCAGAGATTTAATTACAGCACTGTACACCAGCAGGTGGGGAAAAACAACAAACATCAATGTGTGTCACGTCCTCATCTATCCCACAATCTCCCTTCAACCTTCTATCACACACTGAGTTCAGAGACCATCCTTAATACAGGGCTTAAGGAAAACCATCACAGTGCTGAGGCAAAATGAGTTGTGATTCGTGCTGAAATTGATGTTAATTATCGAAAACTAATTGAATAAAACTACATAAAATCATATTAAAGGTAATCAATATAAATAAACACCAAAATGTTAAATATTCTGACATTTGTTCTGCATCAAAGCTAATAACGCCAAACGCAACATTTATTTTAACGATTTTTTTTGTCCAACTCCTGTCCTAGAGGCCTGGTGTCCAGAAAAGTTTGTTGATTGCCCGATTTAAACAGACTTGGTTCAACTATCCTGTTGCCAGGTTTAGTGAGTGCATTTGAGGAGGGGAACTTTCAAACTGACCCTCCAGGATCTGAGTCAGTCACGTCTGTCTTAAATGCTGATGCCAGCAGTGATGTGTCTAGTGCAAGGGTGACCAAACTTTTTTTCTTGAAGGCCAAAGTGCCACGTTTGTGGTACACCAAGAGTCAAAAAGTCAAAATATATATTAAAAAAAAAAGTACATTATAGATATGCATTAACTTTACACTATCCATTACCAAAATAATTTAACTGGACATCATCATGGTCCAAACAAAACCATGTATCTCTGCATTTATAATTTTATTTTTCCACATAATTTGAATACAGCAGTTGCCCTTTGATCCAAAAGGTCCAAAACTATAACAATAAATCAATCAATTAACACATTATTAATACATTGCACAGTTTGGGTGCAAAGGCAATAATAACCTCCTCTTTTCCAGATTAACCAAAATCATAATGGGTTGATTAACAATTACAGAAATCATAAAACATTTATGTTCTAGTCATGAGAATTGAAAGTCAATAAATACAAGTAAATGTTTTAAGATAACTCTGATAGTCTTTCTCTGTTTCTTCTAAACACAGACAGACAGACAGACAGACAGACAGACAGACAGACAGACAGACATAAATAAATAAATGGCACATACACAGGTATGATTCAGCACCACGCCAGCATGTGACTCATTTGTTCACAAGGGAAACGCTTTGGGCAGCCGTCCTGCTTGGATGTGAACTTTTCCCCCTGTGTACACACTCTCACCCTCCGAAAAGGGCTGCAGAAGGGCGAGACTTCCCGTACAGTTCACAGTTAAATCTGGGATTAAGTGTTCTAAAACAACTGAGCGTGAGAAACCTCTTCAGCAGCATCATAATCTGGGAGCCGAGGGCTGCTCTCAGGTCTAAGCTGCGTGCAAAAGCTGGGCAACAGGAACGGGCCTCTGAATCCTTTCATGACACACTTCAAACCAGCTGCAGAGTATATCCACAGCGCTCAGAGTTGTTTGTACATGACTGACAAATCTAGCCTTGTTTTCTTAAGCAATTATAGCTGGAAATACAACACTAACAAGTGAACATGGGTTTACTGCCAAATCACAGGGGTCATGAACTAAGCACTCTTTCCTCAGCATGGAAGAGGTTTTTGACGCCCAGCAAGGTTGGGAGTGGTTAGTCAGAACCTCCACAGACTGCTGCTGGTGGAGAGGTCTTGTGTTAATGCTTCAAATCTATTGAACACTTCAGGCAAGGGGTGTAAACCTGTGACCAGACACTTTAAAATTCTTTAAAACATTCTTTGAGATGCCATAGAAAAACCTATAGAAGAACCGTGTATTATAAATATTCTACACTCGTGTGCCAAGGTTTTGGCACCCCTAGTCAAATGACATGTTGTTTAAGGACTCTCTTCTATAAAGAAGATCTTCCATTTAGTCGTCTTCTACTTTTGGCTGCTCCCGATCAACTGCCTCCATTTCCCTCCATCTTTGCATCTTCCTCTTATCCATAAACATCCTACTAGGCCCTCCTCTTTTCCTCTTCCCTGCAGCTCCACCCTCTTCCAGACACACTCACTCTCCTCAATATCCTTCTCCCAACACACTCAGTCTCTCCTCAGCATCCTCCTCCCAACACACTCAGTCTCTCCTCAACATCCTCCTC
>JBBPCX010000141.1:6943774-6958041 GCA_037974365.1 Hydrocynus forskahlii
ATATATATATATACACATACATACATATATATATATACACATACATACATATATATATATACACATACATACATATATATATATACACATACATACATATACACACACACACACACACACACACACACACACACACATCTATATATATCTATATCTATATATCTCTATCTATATACACACACACACATATGGGTTTGTTTTTTGTTTTTTTTCTTTTTGACTAAGAGTATAAAATACAAGCCTAAATAAAACATAAAAATGAATAGGCTGTACATTTATAGCCTGTCAACATGGTGATGTAAAGCAATAGCAAAAAGAAGAAATGCAGGCCTGACAGTGAGGTCTTTCTTCCAAGGCTTCTTTCAAAGCCATGGGAAACCTAACGGAAGCCCCGGCCAAGTCGTAGCTAACTTTTCAGAGGTGCAAAATCGACATGGCTGGTTAAATCATTTCGATGTTTCTCAGGCAAAGGAGAGAGAGAGAGGGAGGTGGGAACTGAACTGAAAAAGGGCTTTATTTGTCCCTCTGGGACTGCAACCAACAGCAAACATCAGGAGCATTTCAATAGCGGCAAGCTGGCTAAAGCCTCGCGCTGCCTAGTCGCTGAGCCACCAACTCTCACCATGCAGGCCAGCATTAATGGCATTAACACTCCAGGACAACCCTTTCTGAGTCACTCCGTCAGTCGTGAAGTACAGTCAATCAGGACTTACAATGGTGCTTTGTGAACCCTGCATAAATATGACCTAAAACAGCAAGAGTCCTAAAAGTGGAAAAAGAGAATCCAATGAAATTAATAAGACATAAAATGTCATGATTGGTCTTTTTTTTGTTGAGGAAAATGATCCAATACTGCATATCTGTGAGTGGCAAAAGTATGTGAACCTCTAGGATTAGCAGTTAATTTGATGGTGAAAGTCTTCACAGGCAAAGTCGGATCTTCATAACATGTTTGTGGAAGTGTATGACATCATGAACAAAGGAGACAGACCTGAGGACCTCCGAAAGAGAGTTGATGCTCATCGGGCTGGAAAAGGTGACAAAAACAATCTCTAGCTCGGATTTCTAGCTCTCTAGCTCCAGTAAGACTTCTGCTTCCCAAAAAGAACATTACCACCAGTTTATCATGAACATATGTGATATTTTTCTCATTGTTTAGTTCTCTTTATCCACTTTTACAATGTGTGTGTAAATCTGATTGTTTTTGGTCACATGTATGCAGAAATATAGGAAAGGGTTTCCAAACTTTCCAGCACCACTTTAAGACTGATGAAAGCAAAAGCAGGAGCTTTCAATGTTCTGAATCAGTATAAAGGGACCATAATCATACTATTTCCCAGACTTTATCCCTCAGAAATGAGCTCTGCCCTGTATTGTACCTCTTTCAAAACACAGCCAGCCTGAAACACTCCTTACAACCACTGGAAACTGAATAGAAAGAATCATAAAACATTATTAATCTGCTTCAGGGACTAAAACTGCTTCAGGGACTAAATGCTGTAAGCAGTACTGACAGATTTATATGTGAATAGACTGGATTTTTGTGACAAACAGTGACATCAAAACAGGCTGTTTCTGTAGCTGAACTTTCCATACATGGACTATACTGATTTGGGAATGTGCAGGATGTTTGGAAACATTGTTTATGTATCCTTTTCAACGCTTTTATTAAATTAGCCTTTTATATGACCCCTTTCGCAACCCATAATTTAGAAAACGGATATAATCCTCAGACGCGTTTAGTGCTATTCCATCTGTAGTGACGCGCACCCAGTCAGGGCGTAGTTCTGGTTTCAGAAGTTGGCAGGGCACTATAAAGCTGGAAGAATGATTAATGAAAAAGAGGGAGCTTTTCACATCCACTCCAGGCTTAACACAGTACCACAAAAACAACTGTCCGCCCTGAACAATCACCGTGGAAGAGAGTCATTCATTTACATGTACGTCTTTCTTAATTTATGGGACAAATCCTTGGTGTGTTGGGAACTGCACAAGTTCAGTTTCTAATGAAGCGCAATTCCCAGGGCAGCGAAACCAAAAAGAAAAACCATGCATTCATTAGGTTCAGTCTCACTCAGACACAAACCATCTCCCCAGGCTAATCTGACTGACAGTGTGATGGAATTCAAGATATTTCTATCACATTCATAGTGGTGACACTGTTGTACAAATGCAATACACCAAAAAAATGCTCCAATTCTCTTCCGAAGAGGAACTCCAGAGAAGCAGCAGCAGCCTATGCCGCCTTCCAGACAAACCAAATAAATCAAGACCAGAATTTGGGTCTTGGGTCTGGGAAGAGGGGGTCCGGCTGCTCTGCGTGCTTGAACCCTTGACTCTGCTGACTGTCCTGCGGAGAAGACGGTAAACGCGAACGCAGCCGCTCTACAGCGGAAACTCCTAGTCCGGGAAGGCGTGAGGTCTGGGCTCGCTCTGTAGAATTTGTCAAAACATTTGTTCAAGACATACCTGGACGGCAGGAGCCACTTCACACGTCTGCTGGAGTGGGTCAGGGCAGGCGAGGCTGAAAACCTCTGCGGCCTGGACTACAATGCTACCAAGCATCAGATAGCATGAAAAGCCTCCTTTACTGAGGTTACAGGCATGCCGGTCATATTCCTGACATTTAAGCTGACAATCAGAGGTCTTAGAAATAGTAAGATCTTACAAATAGCCGCAATGAACAGTGTAAGGGGCCCCATATCTCGCATTTTTCGTTATTTTATTTTGGTCCCTGAGGTTCACTTAAGATGTTGGTGTTAATTTCATAATTCATTTTTAAATGATTATTTGTCAACTTCTCTTTATCCAAAAGAATGAAACCGGTTGTATTTATTGCTGTGCTTCTAAGACAGACATTTGGAACTGATCTGTGTTCTGATGGGTTGTTGTGTATTGTGCTTTATTCAGAAAGCAGTCCAGAATGAAACACTCCTTATAATTTGAACGTAAGCAGGAGGGGCTGAACTGCTGTAGGCTGAATGGGAATATGAATGTAGGTCAAATGAAAACAGTGAATTCAAAACACATTTTAAATGACTGTTGATGGACTAAGTCTTATGGAGTGAATGGGATGCTCTGAAACTTTAACAGTGCATGCTACATTACATTCTAATTTTTTAAAAAAAAGCTAATGGACCCTTTAAAATGTCTTTTTTATGCAATACAAGATAAGAGAACAAGTCAAAACGAGCCAAACTGAACGATTAGCTGTCTCGCCTCCTGGTTATCCTTAACAGTAGGTTGCACTGACACTAAACAATTCCGTGAATGATTCTGTACTGTTGTCCAAGGGCAAAGTCCACATTTTTCCTTCAAGAATTTAAAGACAAGAACATCTGTTCTGTAGGCATACTTGCTAACAATGTTGAGAGTGACTGGGTTCAAGCTGTTGGGCAATAGGCCTGAACAGATTTGGACCTTTTCTGATTAAAAAAAAAAATAGCAGGCCTCATATGAATATATAAACAATGTTGAATAACTTTAAAAAATTGATTTTGGCTAAATGAAAGGAAACCATTTTGCCAGTTCACCAGTTGCCAGTATTTCCTTGGACCACTTTTGGTAGCCACTGACCACCGCATACCAAGAACACCCCACAAGACCTGTTGCTTCGCAGATGCTCTGACCCAGTCTAACTATCGCTTGCTGTCTAATATCTCCCACACTCTGACAGGTGTCACTGTAACAAGATCATCAAGGTCATTCGCCTCATGTGTCAGTAATTTTGATCTGACTGATGTATATTTGATCTGTATGGTGTATATTCCAGGGCACGGACAATTACAATATGAAGCTACAGTAAATAATCACACTTCTAGAATGCTGCCTTATACTGAGCCTTTGCTAAAACTAATATAATTCAAAAGTTTATAGGTGATAGGGACACAAGCCCCACATCTGCATATTATTTTACAGAACAAATATAAAGTGGCATTTCAGCGACACACTTAAAAACACTTCTTCAAGTAAACAGATAAGAAAAGGCACAAGCAGGAAACTCAGCGAAATATATAAGACTGAAACCAGAGAGGATGTGGTCAGGAAATGCATGGAAGCCACACGGGTTCATCTGGTGAACGTGTCCCTCGAAGTGTCCCCATCCACTGAGCTGCTCTTTCCTTCCCTGGCTGCTGAGCGACGGGGGAGTGGAGACGACCAGGCAGGCTGGGACCAGCCTGACCCACTTTCGGCCTCCGCCACCTCCCCTCCCCAAAGATACCCCACACCGCTTCCACAAAATCAACTCCAGACCTCCACTGCACATTCCAGCACCTTCTAATTGATTGCATCTGCTGGTCGTCTTGGAGGATCGGTGCTCATAAAGAAGAAACTCGTTTTTTTCAAGCCTTCGTAACCCACTGCGGTATGTGAGGGAAACCGAGCCAAACTTTTGTTTGGACTGATATGTATATTAATATGGCTCCTAAGCCCACAGCCACTGCAAGAAGCCAGTCTTAAACCAGAACCTTCTAGTGCAGCCGGTTCCCGGTGCCCCTACAGAAGGCACTCCCTGCGAGTTTTAGCACTTTCGCTTCCCTAACATACTTGATCAGCAAATTAACAAGCCTTTGCTGAGCTGAGGAGGCTGTGTTGGTGCAGGAAACGCCCAAAAAGTGCAAGACGGGGGTCCTCCAAGACCAGGTTTGGTGCCTCCAGAGCTTGTAAAGGCCAGCAGACTGCACAGTAAACGGTTTCGGGTTGCAGGTTTGTGGTCAGCAGTTAGAGATGGCCCTGATGCGGGACAGCTGTGTTGGGTTCCAAACGCTCTAAAGGAGCAGGGGCTGGTGGAGCGGTAAAGAATCTGAGCTGGTTCTCATCAAAAATCACTTTGTCCCTTTCCTTTACTTTCCTTTCTTCTCCTCAGCGGGAGGAATGTCTGCCTGCTTCCCCGACCTGCAGTCCGACACTGGCAGCCAAAAAGCGGCTAAGTAATTACAGTATTCAAGACGATTTTACAAAATGATCTCAGTGTCCCTCTCAACATCACTGGACAAGGAGGAATCTCTTCTGAAAGCATTCTGAGACTGAAAGCTACAGAGAAATGGAGAAAAACAGAGTGAGAGAAAGGATGGAAACGGAGTGAGGGTACGCTGCTGCGTGGCAGATTAACAGAGCTAAGACAAAAGGACGTCGAGAGGAGGGATGTACCAATTAACTTTTATGGTTGATCCCAATTAGGTTCTCTACAGTCAGTTGGGTTCACAATACAATATTCTCAAGAGAAAAAAAAAAAAAGAACAATGACCATATTACAGTTGTGGCGCAATATACTGATGATACTAGAGCTGTACGTAATGGGTTGTTGATTGGTGCTGTTCGCCTTTGGTATCATACTTAATAGAATACTTAATCTCCAGGACGCACTGTCATGTGACCATGCACATTGTAATTAGTGTCGCACCAATTACACCATATTGGCAGTGATGCTGGTACTTAAATACAGAATCGATAGGAGTTCCACACGGCAATCTTGTGGCTTATCCCCTGAAATTAATTTGTCTCCTCTTAATACAGAATATTTTCCTAAGAATCCATAGCTTAGACAAGGCCTTTATCTCTACGAGGCCTGTAGTGTTTCTTCTCTTTACGGACTTCACAGTGCTTGGACAGGGATGTTCCTGGAGGAGGTTAGTGTGGTTCAGATAAGGATTTGTTTACATCCCTCCTCAAACTATCTGACCAGACATGGTTGCGTGGTGGAACTGAGTATTTTTCCTTCATCGTGAAACTGGGGGAAAGGTCATTTTGTTAGAACATTCTTGGGGAACCTTCAAGGACCGAGAGTGACTTGAAGACGTCATTAGGATGAGCATGAGGGACATAATAGGTTTAGGCAGGTTTGTGAATCAAGTTTCTACTACAATAGCTTTGCTTTGTCATGTCATATCAATAATTATATGCACAGCTTGCCTCATTTACATATAATTTGCATCAGCCACAGTTTGAAATGTACTGCTCATCCAGAGCACCAAAAAAAACCCCCAAAAAACACATCAAACATCTGCTTGAAACATCAGCTATATACATCTGATAGGATCCTGATATCGTCCCAAATCATTGCTATGAGAGGTCGCAGATCAACAATAGTGCAGAAAACAAAAGGGGACAGAAGCAACTAGATGCAGCGTATACATTAGACCCAAACTCTCAATAGCAGCACTAGGGACAAGTTATCCAGCAGGAACACGGTGTGAGGTATTTGTGCACCATTTACCGGCTTGCTGCTCATGCACAATGAGGTGGCCCTCTTCCAGGTCCATATGCCAACAGTCATTATTGAAGTGTCTGAGCTTTCAAACTAACGCCGGCTGTGCTTTCGGAGCCAGTCCCAGCAACACAAAAGGTCTTTCTGCATCAAAATGCAACAAAGAGGGTCGTCATGAGCCCAGCTGACTGCTGAGGTGACCTGATGAGGCGCTGCGTGCCGGAACGGACGAGGTACACTTACTTTCATGCAGGCCTGACCAGGGGACTGCAGGCTTGAAGCATCTACTCTTTGAACAGTCTTTTGTAGTCGTTTCATTTTGATATCTGCTCTACCTTGAAAGAGAGATTCAACTCTCAGAGGGAATCTCTCGCTACAGCGGTGTCGAAATAAACAGGCGAGAAAAAGGCAGGAAGGGAACCTGACTGCATAGCTGGGGCATAAAATCATCACATCGGTATGATGACCACTAGTGAACAGTATTTTAGGCAACGTAGGTGTGGTCACTAAAGCATCAAGACAGCTATGGCAACCAGAAACAAACCTGCCCAAGAAGTCCCTAAAGTCACTGAACAATGTCTTATTGGTAGTAATTTATTAACTTCTTCCCAACAAGTGGAGAAATAACATCATAAACCCAAGGAAATAAAGGAAATAGCATCCCAAACCAAAGGAAACAAGGAAAATAACATCGCAAACTCAACGGCTGTCCACATTCCAGCTAATAGGGAAAATAATATTGAAAAGGACAAGAAAATCCACTAAAGATCCCTTTAATATCAAGAAGCATAGAATCTGCTCCATTTGCCCTCCATGGGTCATCTCCCATAGACATCTTTTAACACAAGACCTCCAACTGAGAAGAAGAGTCATTTTAGCTGCACCCATGGAGAAATAACACACAGAAACAAGGAAACTAACGAGGAAAACAAGGCTGTCCACATCCCAGAAAACAAAAATAATTAAAGAACGAAAAATCCAATAAATATCCATTTAATAGCAAGAAACAAGTCACGGTATGTTATTTGCTCCCTCTGCCCTCTCTGGGTCATCTCCGATAGACAGCTTTTAAAACAAGACCTCCAACTGAAAAGAATAATCGTCTTAGCTGCACTCTCACAGGTCATCAAGACCTGCTGCTGAATTAAAGAAACAGACACATTAGAATACATTCATTAGGTGCATTCAAATTTTTGTTGTTCTAAACAGCTCAATAGATCTCCAGTGATCCCATCTGCTCTGCTGGGAGAGTAAAAGTGGTCATTTGCAAATCACGCACATACGAATGAACAGCAGCTCCCGGCCAATGACCTTGAAACTTCCTCAGGGCAGGAGAAAACTCTCCACAGGCCGTTGTGCTTGGTTGCGACAAAAGCTATGAACTGACAGAAGAGCTTGGTCCAGACCATCTACCAGCAAACTACAGAGCAGAACTTCTCCCTTCAAAGGGCCTCACTGTAAACAAAAGGTGTTTCGGAGCATTAATGAGCCGTACAGTCCAGTGAGCTACAGCAGCTCATTAGCAGGAGATCAAAGCTTCGTGCAGGCCTGGAAAATCAGGAGTACTTTACAAACATCACCCACGTTCAGGCCTTGCAGTGTCCTTCAACACAACGGCACTGAAATCCCCGTCTGAACAGCAGTCGGCGGTGGATCCTGACACACCCTGGAGCTTAGCTTATTTGTACTTTTCTTCACTGTTTATTGAGCTCTGGTCTTTCAAAGAAAAGCCTGACTTATGGGATGCCATGACTATTCATTTTCCAACATAACCATACTCTTAAGGGCAGTTAAAAGCTATTCTAACAGGGAGCTGTAATCATAAGATTATATCTTATGACTGTAATCTGCTTATAGTGAAGGGGGCAATGAATAATATGGGTGGGCGATATGGGACAAAGTCAAAAACCCAACAAGACCTTTATCTTTCCTTTTTTTCAAAACTTAAATCCAATTAATCAGGTTTAATCCTGCCCTGTAACGAATCATGCAGTATTTAGTGTCCCAAGTATCAATGACATCTAGATGCAGTCGTTTGCAAAAATGTCCACCCCAAATGACACGCTTGATTGAAAATGAAATGAAAGTGAACACACTTATGCACAACTCAGCAAATAAGCAGAAAACTGCTTATTGCCCTTTTAAAGTGGTGCACTTACTTGCACTTGTGCATTTTAATATACTTCAATTATTGTCCAGTGTTAAGGGTGGATTTGATGCATGACCTACTTACTAAACACACAGAAACAAACTAATTAAACTGCACTCCATGGTTTACAAAAAATTATGGCTGCAAATGTTGTGCTGTAAAAATAAGTAAGGACTGTTTAAGAATGTTCTCCAGCCCGGCGAAGCAGCCCAGGCATGCTGCTCATGAAGCCCTCGTGAAAAAACTGAAGGAATGACCAGAGCACACCTGCTTTCTCTCTTATTTTTACCTAAAACGACAGCTTAATGAGGGTTGACTGTCTACAAACCAGTCACACAAGGCATCCAAGCATGACAGAAAAGGATAATCAGGGTCATTCTGGCAAGTGGTATACTCCAGTAATGGCTGGACATATTACCAGCCTTCTCCAAGGTTCTTGGATCTATGGAGAGTCACAGTCCAGCACAAGTTTCCTGCTATAGCACACATAATTTAACTTAGTGGTTATCTTGCAGGTTTAGTAGGCACACAGATCACCAAGCTGGACTGGACTCCTGGACACTGCGGTCCATGATTGTTTACCATGTCCTGCTGCAGCGGAGCGTGAACGGGCAAAAGCGGTAGGGCCGAACCGAACAGCCCTTCTTGGGCTTTTAAATACTTGCTGGTGTTTCTGAAGTACCGTCTTAAAAAGTTGTCAAAACTGCTTCATAGTTTCACTTTAATATTTAACCCAAATTTTTATCGTCTATTCTTAACCTCCATTTTTAGTTTATTTGCAAAACTGTATAAAGAGAGAAATATTATATCATACTGCAAGTCAACGTGTAAGATAAGGAGACACATGAGAAAGTGACATTTCGTTTATTGACATTTTTGCTACTTTAAATGATAAGCCATGTTATATTGAACAAATACTCAAATATATCAAGCAGCCTTAAAAAAGCAGTCCAAGGGCTGTAAAGGGGGGGGAGGTAAGGGCAGACAAGAACATCACCTTCACGTTACCACATCACTGAAGAACAATTGGCCCTGGCCCCAAGACTCGGGTGAAGAGTTCAACAGGGTGAAGGGGAGGGGAGGGGAGGGAGAGAGAGGGAAAGAGAGAGAGGTGGAGAGAGAGAGAGAGAGAGAGAGAGAGAGAGAGAGATAGAGAGACAGAGACAGAGAGAGGCATAGACAGAGACAGAGAGAGGCAGAGAGAGAGAGCCAGAGAGAGAGAGAGAGAGAGAGAGAGAGAGACAGAGACAGAGAGAGGCAGGCAGAGAGACAGCGACAGAGAGAGGCAGAGAGAGAGCGAGAGAGAAAGAGAGAGAGCGAGAGAGAGAGAGAAATGAGAGAGAGAGGAAAAGCACCTCCACAGTGCCGTCACAAATGCAGTTCTCACACTTTGATGCGAGATGCAAACCTGACATGACAAGTGGCAGCAACACCTAGGTAGTAATGTTTGTTTGTCACATGAAACAGAAGGACAAAGGCTAAGACCACCCAAAGAAGTTGCTAACAACCCAAGAATCCTTTCCAAACAATTAACAATTTGTTGGCAAAAAACTACTTCGAAGGAAATTTCACCAATTTCTCAAATTTTCTGCATCCTTAAACTGCTAAGAGAACAAACAGTCATTCTGAGTGGTGGAATATGAAACGCTCCATTCTAGACAACCTTACTGACTCAGAAACATTCACAGTGCAGGCGATAGGAACCAGATGTCAGAAGCATTTAATTCCTCCGAGAGCTTCCTCACAGGAAGTTATTACATGCAATGGTTATGAAAAAGCTGCCCGATACCCGAGACATTGTTTTACAAAACTTCGGAGAGATTTTTAGTCCGAAATTGCATATCGTAAGACATTTCTGGCAGAGAGGTACATGCCAGGCTCTGTAAGGGAAAATCTTACCCAAAGTAAACCTGTTTTTCTGATTTACTATCATTATATTACCATTAAAATGGATATATTTGTGTTGTGGACATTGTGACTCCCAGTTCTCATAACCATCACCGCTGAGTTTAGAAGTTTCTCTCCAATGAACCATTTCACTCCAAAGCACTCTGACTGTTTACCTCTCAGCTTTTATGAATTATTAAGAAACTTATTTAAAAATTCAGCAGAATTGCCCTTCAATATCGCTCTCAAAGCTTTACGTTTGGGCATTATTCATATTCTGGAAAGTTTCATGCCGAGACGTGGCCTTTTCACGACCTAAAAAGGGGGCTACTTATCGCCTGCTCCAGCGCCACATCAACAACACCCACCTTCCTCTGTTGAGCACCATGTAGCAATCTGCTCCCCCCGGGTCTTGGCTCTAAACAGAGTAAACACTAATGCAGAGAGCAGAAAACACCAATTACAGCACACCCTGCCTGCCACCATCAACAAACATCCTTTCATTGCCGTTCACACACTCCGAGACGAGGAGCCGCGCTGAAAGCAGCCACTCCTTTAAGCTAATCTCTCCGTTAGTCTCCACTCTGAGGCCAATCCACTGGCTCTTCGGGGCCAAAGACACAACGAGAGCACGAATCTTCAAGGCAGGTGAGGCTTCCTGCTGAGAAATACAGGTGAATTCCATAATTAGGGTCCATTTGTATCTCACTGATATGGTCATGCAGATGTAAAGTAAAAAGTAAAGCAACAACAGGCTATGAAGGGTTGTGTATGCTTTAAAACACACTTAAAGCTGCATTTTTGTCTGTCCCTGCCCACTAAAACTACATCCACCTTGAAATACAATTAAAATACTTCGAAAATGTGCACTAGGTATGCATGCTAAGACTTTCGTGTTAATTCAAAACAGGAATTGACTGTAGACTCGAAGTCCAGGTGGACGATCTTCATACTGACGAGAAAATGGATGTAGCTTCAATACGTCGGTGGGTGAAGGAGATGGGATGTGGCACTGTGATGCAGAGGCTGCTGTATATAATAAGAGGAATGGGAATGGTAAAAGAAGTCGAAACAGTATGGAATCCATTAGTAGAATTCCTTAATCGTCAAGGTGGACATTATTTTGAGCTGGCTCTGTCGCTGAGTCTGATGTCTGCATTCGTTTGATTCTCGAGGCCTAGGTTTTTTTTACTCTCCAAATGTGGATTATGTCTGTGTATATTGTTTTGTCTGGTTCCAATGTCATTGTCTGATTTAACATGTGTACTATATAAGTGCATAAATAAATAAACATTTTAAAAAATACTGTAAAGGGCACAAGTGTTGGGCCCATCATAGGGAGCTCGATCCCAAGAGTTGTTCGTGGCCAGGAGTCCGAGAGCGAATGACTGGCTTTGCCCTCTCTGGCCCCCCCCCTCCCCCATGCACTCAGTGCAGAGGTCTGTCGGCTGATGTAACAGGATTGGCGGTCAGATTTCTCCAAGCATGCTCAGGTGTCCAGTGATGTGTTAGTGTCCATTCAAAAAGATGTGGTGACGCTTTACGTGACCCACATGCTGGCCTTCACCCTCCCAGTGTTGCCGGTATTGTGTCATTAATGGAGTCCTAGATAGTGACTGCAACTACACAAAACTAATATGGGGGCCCAGTGGATCCATTTCAATACTTATAGACTTATAGACTGAAAGTAAATTATGCACTAAAAATCAATTAGAATCACTAGAATGTCTTTAATGTTCCCGTACCATTATAACAGCAGTTAATTACATTCTGTGTTCTGGCAAATTCCACGCATTACTCAGTCAGTAAAGAAAACATATTGTTCATGAGAAGGGTTAAACCTTTTCTTAAAAACAATAACAAAAAACATTGGCACCAGGTGCAAAAAAAATAAAACCCACCCCAAGTAATTCCATACATGTGGTGCAATTCCTGCATGGGCACTTAAATAAGCAGAAAACCTGATTCTCCCTCAGAGTCAGTATTAATGCGAGCGAGGCCATCATCGCATCTGGTTCCCGTTTAGCCAATAATTCAGTAAAGCTGAGGTGCTTTTTTTTATAAGGTTATTCTTCAAAATATTATCAGTTCATACCACAGACAGAACTGGCATATATCTTGTCCAATGTTTAGTCTCTCTGCTAGGATTACTCTTCTCCATTTCAGTTTTTGCATGTTCAGACTATTCTCAGATTCTTTGCAGTGGAATCGCTGACAAATCTGCTTGCAATGATCATCAGTCTTGAAGCCTCACAGAGAAAGAACTCTGTTCTTAGATCAGACCACATAACTCTATTTAGTGTGAAGCAAAAGGCACAAACTGAGCCCAGATCAGCATTTAATGGCTGTTACACACCAAAAATGAAACAAGAGAAGGACACAAAGGACAGAAAGGATAGTCTACGCAGTTGGGCAAGGATTTCAATCAATTAGACAGACCAGGAATTTTGAAAACGAAAGAAAAAATGTCTTAATCATATATTATATAATGTGTGTGTGTGTTAACACACTGACACACTGTACATAAAATTGTTATTTACAGTTTGTTTGTATCCAGAAAAAAAAAAAAACACTGCCCATTTAATCAGCTTTTACATTGAATTTTCTCAGGTGCTGGAGAAAAATGTCTGTTTAAAACTTCCATGTGTTGAGATACAGATGATCCAAAATGTTGGTTATTTCTAGCACGGCTGCCGGGGTTATCTGTTCTTATTAGTAATCAAATAATCCAGCCATTATTTTGACCATTCATTCATTTTTTGTAACCTCTTAATCCTTACTAGGGTGGCAGGCACCCGGAGCGAGGCAGGGACTCACCCTGGGCGGGGCACCAGCCCACCACATGGCACACGCGCACACACACACGCGCGCACACACGCGCGCACACACGCGCACACACGCACGCACACGCACACACGCACCATTCGCACACACACGCACGCACACGCACACGCACGCACACGCACGCACCATTCACTCACATGCACACACACGGTCAGTTTAGAATCTCCAGTTCACCTGACACTCTTGTCTTTGGACTATGGGAGAAACTGGAGACCCTGAGGAAATCCACGCCACCACCAGGAGAACATGCAAACTCCACACACACAAGACCAGGACCCGGATTCAAACCCCCAACCCTGGATGTGTGAGGCAACAGCACTAGCCACTGCATCACCATGGGGCCCTAGACTATTCACATGTACATAATTTACTTTCATTTCATACATATCCTGCTAGTGTGGGTTTCCTCTCTTTCAATAATGCAAAAAAGCAATTAGAGCTTATGTCTGTAGTCAAGTTATCCATACAGGTCAGTTCTAAGTCAGTCTGATATCATACTGAAATTAATTGATAAACGCAAAAATAAATTGCAGGGATAACTGATGCTCTGCCTTTTATAGGTTTGGTAAACAAAGGACCTAATAGCTCATACCTAATGTTTTAGCCATAATCTGTATGTAAAGACACCATTGCTGATCTTGATATTTCAGACGTATTTATAATTAAGCATACAGAATAGATCAACCCATACAGAAGTTTCACAGCAATATGCCACAATTTTAACTCCTGTGCTGTGGCACAACATGCTGGCTTACCTGGGACAGGAGCTAAATATGTATACCAAATATTTGGATGGTAGCAAAAATTTGACAATACAATGCACTAGTCTAATCACGTGTTCTTCATAGAAGAACCACTTTGAGAGACTTTTCCAGGTACAACACCACCATCCATTTCTGGAAGTGATCAGGAAAAGGCAAAAAAAAAAAAAAGAACATTATTGAATGTGTTTCACAAAAGATTCCTGGAATTACCCAAAACTATGAGAAGCAGGAACGGACATTCTTATCCGTCACTCAGTTAAATTACTCCACTAGGCCGAGAGCCCACACCTGCTCGCCACACCACTGTTCTCCCTCTCTCGCTCTAAAATGAACTTTAGACACACACACACACACACACACACACAAGCCATCATTCTTGCTCTTAACAAAATATTTCCTTATCGTTCATCAATGT
>JBBPCX010000141.1:6959741-7026155 GCA_037974365.1 Hydrocynus forskahlii
CTTTGCCAATAACAGAGAAGTGGAGATGTATGTAAACTAATTTTTTTAGCCAAAGTATTGATTTAAAGCCATAAAGGTATTACAGCTACAAGACTAATACCAGATTGCTTATATCCCAACAAACTCTGAATACCAAAAGGTATCTTGACTGATTGACAAAATTGTGTAGCTTTGATAGGAAAATCCATGCCCAAGCAAATCAGAGTGCTGTACTTTAGCATATATCCTTATATCTTCTTGCAGCTCTTCCTATTCACATCTGAAGTTATGAGGGGTGTTTCAGCTCTGATTGCTTTTTGAATGAGGCACAAAACGTGTTCTGTTTACTTTTAACAGTTAAAGAGAGGTTGAAAATGATCATACAGAAATCAGCTATGATATATAAACCCACACAGATGTTGTAAGTGGACGTGGGGGGAGGGGGACAGGTCCTACAAAAATGCAAGATATGCCACCTTTTAGGTCTCTAGAAAAGTAAAAACTGTGAAATTGCTTGCACAGACGCTGAAGAGCGTCCCCAAAGCCAAAGCAGTCATTCATTCCCACATTATAGTGAGATCATTGTAGGTTAAGTTCACAGTTTTTGGAAACCTAGGGCGCAACAGACTGTTAAGATGTACCTCTTTGGAAAGAGTCGTCAGCCAAATGTTCCAGATGGCAGTAGAAAGGTTGTGAGAGCGAATACGACTTAAGTGGTTGCTGCTTTGCCCTTAACCACCACTTCCCTATTCCAGTCTCGCATATAGTCAGAAGACGCTGAGTTAAGAACACAATAAAAATGGGTTATTTGCCCTCTTATTATCTCTTTCACTCACTTTGCTGCAATTCCTGTCTCATTCAGACGATGGACGGCGCAATGACACAGGTAAAGAGAGCCTGATCGACCTCCACACTGTCAACATGCGGTGCTTATCACTGATCATTAGGCTTCATCACAGTGGGGCTTAACCATGACACAGTGGTTTACACTGAGGTAGCACCTTGATAATGGTGTTTATGTAGTCAGTCCGTCCTGATAGGAATGTTTAATTCCGTTCTAGTCAAATGGCCTGCGGCCTCTAGGAGTCCACATGGGCAACTACTTCGATTTCCAAACGGGTCGGACAAAATCACTGCTCCTGACGACTTCAGAAGAGAACAGAAGAGAAACCGCTGCAGATGACGACATTTGGGTCAAACACATGGAAGGCAGTAAAACCTGAAGAACCCCCGTGACTTCGTTGTGTACTTTGAATGCAGCTACCTTTGCCTGGGATGTATATTTACAGCGAGCTCAGCCTGTCATTACAGAGACGTGTAATGAAAAGGGTCAAATAAGTACAAAAGCAAAGCACGGTCCCTGAAACCAAGCACAAAGCGGAAGGCAGAAGTTCAGTGTGGCCTGTTTGTCACAACGGTGAATATTTCAGGATCCACCTGGAATGTTTCCAAACACATTACAAGATGCCGGCATGCATAATTTAAATCACGCTGGGCATTTCCAGGCCAGTGTTCTACGCCTCAAAAACAAAAAAGTACCAATGTATAATTTAGGCACATGTCACAGAAAATGGTCTGGGGTATCCTGGCAGGGGTATCTAGTGGGAGCATCGTTTTCTTCTTGCACTCCTTGATTAGTAGCACCACACTCAAAAACAGAAAACAAAAAGAACATGTCCAACTTGGGAAGAGCATAAACAACGGCATCCTGTTGTCTTCTCCTCTAAACTATTAAAATGCACCCTCCCAGTTAAAACAAGTGTGCAAATCTGAAAATATGTGATGGACATGGGCTGTAGACAAAGATATAAACCTGTAGGTTGAAAAAAAACACATGAGTCAGGCTAAAACTGATCTGGGGTCAGCATTGGGCCCACATCCCAACAGGCAACAGGCATAATAGGGCCTGGTATGAAGACAATAGAAATCCCAGCCCACATCCCATCACTTACTGCACACAATGCAATGACTTGAGCCGGGTTAGAAAAGGGTGCATTCGGGAGAAACTTGCACTGATGGAGCTTGTTTAGCATATGGGGAAAAGAATAAATCTGCCGTAGCTGCATGCATATTAGACAACAAATGTCATTTGAATGGACATCATCTCTATCAGGCGTTTAGGAAGAGAAAGACAGAAGAGAGCAGAGAGAGCAGGCCTGGGTTTTTCCTCTATTGCTGCTAAAAATAATAATAAAAACAGGACAAATAAAGAGCATCTCGCTGAAAGAAATGAGCATCGGCCTCGCAAGCATCAGCAGCCCTAGTCCAGGCTTAAATGCAGTCAGGAGATCAAAAATAACCTCCAGGGGTGAGTTTATATCTCGTTATTGTGCAGACCTGCGTGCCTAGCGAGCTAATTCAGGGAGCGTTTGTGTTGTAAACAACAGGAGCAGGTAAAGCGTCGTTTTAAGAGCATTTGTAGCGCCATCCTTGCACCCATAGCACCTATAGGTGGGTGCTGCAGCTGGAGAAGGAGCATGTCACCCCCTGACTGCATGCATGGCTATTGTAGGTGTCCAGGCCATTCATCCATCCAGGATTCAGGTAGCCCCCCGTGCAACAAACTGTGCGCCAAATTGTGCACGAACTAGCCCTCCAACTGCAATATATATATATATACATACATATATACCCCTACATGGCACTCACCTTCGACAGCTCCGGCTGGAACCAGGAGGCAGAATCCAAAGGCGAGCAAGCCGACAGCCTGCATGTTGGCCCGGCTGCTGGAGAGACGGGAGGTGGCGGAGGTGGATGTGCAGGGCTGGAGCCCAACACCTCATCAAACCCTCCTGCGTCGTGCCTTCGGGTCCCTCCACCGGCCAGCACAAGCCCCCCGGAAATTAAACAGAGAGGGTAGAAAATCGTCTAGGGTGTATGAGAAGAGCACCAGGGGAGAGAGATTGGGGCTTTTTTCAAGCCCGGCAAAGAGGGGACGCGGTGCAGGACAGTACGGTCATGTAGACCGGAGACGGTCGACCATGCACATAAAAAGAAAAATGAGATAAAAATGTGTTTAAAATCAATCCGGCACCGGTTGAACTGAGGAAAAGAACGAAAGAGAAGAAAAGAGCAACGTGGAGAGCGTTCCCATAAAATAAAAAAATAAAAGAAAAGAAAATAAAAGGCTCCTTTTCTCTCTTGCTCTGTCCCACTGCCTGAGATGCTGCTGCTGCTTGTGTTGTGTAAGTGAATGTGAATGTGTGTGTGTATGTGGATGAGTGTGTGAAAGTGAGTGAACCCCTTCCACACCACACACACTGCTCAATGACGTCACTGTGAATAGCTGGTACTGCGCATGCATTGTCGTCTTGTTTCTACTTTTTTCTGTCTTTGCAAGGGAATTAATGAGTTTTTTGCGTTTTAAACTGGAATGAAGCTGCAAATACCGCGTGACCTATAAGTCTGGGTTTTAATTTGAAGGCATTATATACCTACGTGTGCTATGATTTCCCAACGACGCCCCCAGATGTGGACTCACTTTATTTAGAGTAAAGTACAAGAAAAAGGTGTCATTCGGGCATTGTGATTCGTGATATCGTAGAAGTTATACATGATTTGTGGTTATTTCAATGTGTTTATAAGATCGTTTTTCTCATATCATTTAATTCTATCCTATCATTTACGAAATTGTAAATTGATAGGGGCCCCCACAGCGCATGCGCGATTCAGTTTCCGCTCCTCTACTGACTCTCTCCCTTTATGGAGGGAAACTGCTCCAGTTGACACGCCATTTTGGCTCATTGCTGATTCAGTATCTAAAATACTGTTTTTCTGCTTTTATCTTACAAAGTGTGTCAAATCATGGTCATAACGAGAAGGTGATCTGTATAGTGTTGCACTTTTAATAAAACTAGTCATAAATGGAGTAATTTAAGGAAAGAACAGCTCAGAATGAACTCTGGCTTGTGGCAAGTAGCTATATAGACAAAAGTATGGGGACGCCTGACCATTACACCAGTGACATCGCATTCAAATACATAGACTTTAATATGGAGTTGGTCCCCCTATTGCAGCTAGAACAGCTTCCACTCTTCTCTGAAGGCTTTCCACAAGATTTTGGAGTGTTTCTTAGGGGAAAATTGTGTACATTCATTCTGTAGAGCAGGGGTGTCGAACTCCAGTCCAGGAAGGCCATTGTCCAGCACGTTTTGGTGATTTCCCTGCTCAGAAACACCTGGTTCACCACGCCAGTTACTTGTCAGATTTAGTGAATGTGTTTGAAGAGGAGAAACTGTGCTCTCCAGGCCCGGACTTTGACACCCTTGCTGTAGAGCATTTATGAAGTCAGGCACTGATGTTGGACGAGAAGGCCTGGCTTGCAGTGTCCAGTCCAGTTCATCCCAAAGGTGTTGGATGGGGTCCATAAAGACAACCATGTCTTAATGGACCTTGCTTTGTGCGCTGGGGCACAGTCATGCTGGAATAGAAAATGGCCTTCCTAAAACGGTGTAGGAAGCATGGCGTTGTCCAAAATGTCTTGGGATGCTGAAGCATTAAGAGCATCCTTCATTGGAGGTAAGGAGTCACCTGAATTAAAAAATTAAGAGGTGTGTCCTAACACAATATATATGTATGTGTGTGTGTATATGTATGTGTGTGTATATATGGCATGTGGATGCTCCCCATGCCCAATCCCCAACATTAAAAATGTTTTCGGTGCCCCTGAGTTTAATACAATGAAAATCTGCATTTTGAACATGGCTGAGCTGCTGTTTCCTTAGTTGACTGAACAAATCAGTTCTGATCGGTTCAGCAATCATCAATCAGGTCTTATCAGGTAAATGAGTCTGAAGCAGTACAACTTTCTGTGGAAACACAACCTTAGTCCACTGAAGTTTGCTGGAGGCTTAAGAGTCCTTTGTCTAGTTCCTCACATGCATGGAATGCTGTCTTCTAGTGGAGACTCTGGTCATTGCATGTTACAGCTGAATCTCCTAGATAGCTTAAGTTTGCTTCAATTGTCCAAACCTTTGTAGAGCACCTTTGGATTTGAACTGAGGGGGAAGTTGAACAGCTGCTGATATTCACTGATTGTGAACAAAGAAACCATTTAAAACTGCAGTTTGTTTGAACAGCCCATTGGTTTGAACACCAGCTTTAAGGAATAGGGGCAGCTTATTTAGGTGGCCTAGTTAGGGAGTTGCCCCTGCAATCAGAAGGTTATGGGTTTGAATCCCAGGACTGCTATTGGCACCACTGAAGTACATTTGATCAAGGTACCGTCCCCACACACTGCTCCCTTGGTGAATGAGTTCAATTTCACCTTGTTCACACTGTGTGCTGTGCTGTGTTCACACGTGACTATAAGGGGCCACTTGTTTAGAAAATGATCAAATTGTCATTTTACCAAAAACATAGTCAATCATCCAAAAAATGTGTGGCATCTAAAGCTGGACAAAAGTACACCACATTGCATAAACTGCAGTGATTTTGTCCATATTTTTATCCATACAAGAGTTTGTTAGTATAGTAAGTAAGTAAGTAAGTAAATGAAGCTTTATTGTCATCTCAGCCATATACACAGTACACAGTGAGACAAAATATTGTCCTCCCAGACCATAGGTGCAACATAAAACACAACAGAACGGCAGCACTCAGACAGATCAACAGTAAGGGTAAAAGGGGGGATTACAAGTTAACCTATATATTTATAAATATATCTAAGTTTACAAATACTTCACTTAAAAATAAAATACTATAAAATACTATAGGGGGACACATAGGGAGCCAATAACAATACATTACAATACACTACTGTATACAGACTTGTATAGTAATCCAGTGTGATAGTATGGTATGCAATGTCAATAGCATTAGCAAGTCAATTTGAGATTGAGGTTGAACTCAGTCTGAAGCAAGTGTGTGATGATTTATGCATGCTGGAATACATAAGTCTCCATTATTTGTAAACTACATTAGCAAACTTTAGGTAGGAGATTTTTTGCTATTGGGCATATACACCTACAACCTACAAGGAAATGAAACCCTGAATAGTTCCTGAGACGATAACTGCAATAACTAGAATATAGAATAAAGCCTTTGTAAGTCGTTCCACGCCAACTCACCCAGAATTCAAGAGAAAACTTATTTTACATTTACAGGTCCAAATCTAAAATCCACTTTTTAGTTATGGTTTTAGAGTAGTGATTTATCTTTTATAATTGTGGCCTTTCAAATTATTCAAATGTAGTTTGATTTTACACACACACACACACATACACGCACACATATTTCTAAAGGCTGTGCATGTATAGTTTGTCTCTATCCATTAGCAGTACATAAATTAGTACAGAACACACACACACACACACACACACACACACACACACACACACACACATATATATATGTATATACTTATATATATATATAGTTATAGATGTTGATACATAAATGTATGTGGGTGAACTATTATGTTCACTGGATTCATTTTTTTGTCCAAGGTTTTCTGTGTCTTTATGATGCTCATTGAGCCTGTTTTTCATTGGGTTCAGGAAATAGTTATAGATTTTAATGACCTGGGTTTTTTTGCAAAATAGATGATGTCATCTTGTTCCCTGTGTCTAGACAATATGTTCATCTTAGCTCCTTGTCTCAGTACAGATATTATTCCGCAATTTTAAACTTTCTGAACAAATTGCATCATCAACTAGTAGGATTAAAAAACAATAAATTAAGTCTGTGCTAGTCCCATGTAAATCAGGTTTGTCTGATTATTGCAAAATAGGTTGCAGCACAGCCAAAAGTATAAAAAAGAGAGCAGTCATGATTCATATGATGGGAAATTCTACTAATGCAATTGATCATTTTCTGCTGCTACCATGATTATAAAGGTTGTGCATGTATGGAACACATCTATCCATTAGCAGTACATTAATTAGTGCAGTACATACAGTACAGTATAGTAGAGCATGGTATAGTATAGGGTCATTTCATACCAACTCACCTTCCAGTTCCATGTCATGGATTTTCCTTCAGTGAGGGAGAAATAATTAATAAAACAAACAGTAATGACAGACTATGCGTTACACTGATCTTTTTCACAGGTAATGGTCTTATCCCCATAAGGCACAGCCTCAAGCAGGTGTGTACATTTATAGAAAGGACTAATATAATGATAAATATATATATAAATCATTTCAAAACATGAATGGTCTGTATTTTGGTAAGAACAGTTTGTAATAAAAACTGTAGAGGACAAAAAAGTTATTGACATGGAAAAATACTTTAATTAGCATTAGCTAGACTGAAACACTCCTTATAATGTGTTTTTGTAACATCACCTAACCAAATTCAAAACAGCCTTTTTTTCAGCTAGACCTGCATTTATGGATGTAGTACGTCAACCTCATGGGAAAAATGATGTTTTTCCACAATATGGGCCCCTTAAAACCCAGCAGCAGCTGAAGATGTGTCCCATTTCTCAGCAAGCTGTTTTCCACCTGCTCTAATCAAGCGGGAGCCTTGGAAGCGACGAATTGTAGCATTACTAGCAAATGATCGTTCTGCCGGTTGAGCTGAAATGCTCCAGCTGAGGTAACTGAAGAGCGGAGGAGTCGTGACCTCATTTGTGCCGCTCTGTGAAGACCTCATTTTATTCTAAGAAAGAGAACAAAGACTAACAAGGCCCACCAGCAAAACACACAAACAAACACATACACAGACACACACTAACTGGAGCAGAGACATGCTTTATCTTAAAAGGTTTCAGATGGGGAAGACAGAGGCCCACATGGTGTAGAATCACAGACAGTCTGGAGCAGAAGCACATGACCCGCATGTGGGTCTCACTGATAGTGTCTGACATACTGTGGGAATGTGTTCAGCATGAAACAAATTGAATGTATCAGTATTTGCTTCAATGCATGTGTCATTTTTTACATATTCATTCATTTCCTGGTTCCACATCTGAAACCCATGCACTAAAAACTGTAATGAACACATTTTATATTTCTTAATATAGCATAGTGGATAAACCCACATTTTGTGGCTACAACTGCTACCCAAGACTTGGATATGGATGATTGTGGAACCACCAGGGGTCAGACTCCCAATCTCCTCATGGTAGGACCAACTCTTAGACCGTAGAGCCACTCAGGAGCCCACAACTGCTTACGTCAGTTCCATCTAAGGAATAAAACTGTCAGGTCATATCCCTTTGGTTTGGAAGGTGAGGTTAGGTCTGGGTTAAGCACACAGTGATGCATAGTTCAGCAGAAGATCCAGCTGAAGACACTAATGCATACTAATTACAAAGGCTATGTCATGTGAAAAACTGTACACACGTGTGTGTGTGTGTGTGTCTGTGTGTGTTTGTGTTGTGAGAATCAAAACGCAGCAGAATTTAAGAAGCAAATAAAAGATGAGAACGGCGTTAAGACAGAACATCAAAGATTCTTAACATTGTTGTGTTCTGCCTTAATGTTCTTGCATTCTGCCTTAATGCTTTGGATTTTGCCTTGACGTTGTTGTTTTCCTTTAATGTGTAATACCAGTCACAAGTTTTTGCACACACTAAACCCTTCTACATTTGCTTGTTGCTCAGTTAATATTTGGTAAAAACACACTCCATGTTATTTGCTAACAACTAAATTATATATGTCCACCATTTGAGTTCCTTTATTACTCAGAAACTATTTTTATTCATCACTGCAGACCCGCAAAAATCCACATAATATATCTATATTTATAATTATGTGATTTATAATTAAATCATGATGTGAATCACCAGATGACCGTGGGATAAAACAGTTAAGTGCATTTAGCATAGAATTTGACTCTGCCATCACCACATATAACAGAATGTCAGAGATGTACATTTATAGTTGTTCACTCAACCACTTTCCGATGCTTAACAAGAATAAAAATGTGCCGTTTATGAAAATTTTGACTGGTAGTATATCTAGGTTTCTTGAAGGTTTTTGTGTTCTCCCTTAAGCTTTTTCTTTTACTTTAACATTTTGTGTTCATCTTTTGTTTCCTTCTTAAACACTGCTGTGTTTTGACTCTCTGGGCCACCGTACCACTTTAACTCTGCAGCTAAAATCACTAAAGACTAAAAGACTAAAATCAGCGAATTAGTTGGTCCTGCTGTTGCTGACAGTGAAACAAAGAGAACCATCAAGGCTATTCGGACATTAAAGGAAAACGCCAGTATGCACACAAATACGCCTTGATGGCACTTTTTAAAGCGTGGGAACTCATTTAAGGCCTGGGGTGTGCTGGAATTAGGGGATTTATTTTAAATTCGCTCAGTTTTCTTTGTAATTCTTTTTTGGGACTTTTTTTCACTTCTTCAGCGATGCACATCAAAGCCCTTTGGTCGGGTTTATAGTTTGACTAACAGAGGCCACAACTTCTGCTCACCTCCAAAATCTCAACTACACATTGCTGGAAAAGCTTATTCAACTGTATTCGACTCGAAGTAGACCTAGTGCAAAATCAGAGAGGAGCAGTTTGAGAATCAGTTAGCAGAAGATCCATCTTTAAACGGGATTAAAAATGTTTGTTTTTGTACATTCTGGTATAAAGTAGTATAACTGGGCCTTAGCTTACTTTTGTTAAAACGCACCTTTTCAGCAGTCCCAGGCTTTGAGCAGAACATCTTTAAGCACGGTGGAAGCTCTGAAAAATAATTACAAGCGTTTTCCAATTACCCTCCTGTCCTCCAGGTGGCACTGTACACCAAATATCTTTCCTCACTGCCCCGTCTAACGGCCTCAAGCCTCAGAAACTGGCACCAAGTCCACAGAGGCAGTGAGCTTTGAGAAGTGGACAATTTTCTGATGGATGAGATAGACAGGGACACTTTGTGGGACAGGCTTTGGGCCTGCTGTCCCTCAGATGAGGCGGTTATGGTCCAGGCTTATCCAACTGGAGGCCGCTGTCAGGTAGAGATCAGGAAGCCAAACTTTATGTTGTACGCTGGCCAAGCTTGATATATGCTCTGAAACAGTACTTGGACTTGTGTTGGGAATATAAACAGAGTTAAGTCACTATGTCATCATGATGGTATCTTGCATCATCTACGTACAGCAGAGGCCTTTTATTCCCACTGTGCAGGTCACTGAGGACGAGAGGAGGTTACTCTGTTGTCTGTGATCTATTTTGCCTTCTTGTTCTCCCAAGAATGCGTCCAAAAGGGCTTTGTACAAGATAAATTAAAGTAACAGTTTGGCGGAAAAATATAATTTATGCAATTTCCCCCTTACATGTAGTCAAACAGCGAAGTCAGACTTTGCTTCTCCAGTTTTGCATTGGAGCTATGAGGAAAATAGCTAACAAGTAATAGCAGTGTGTACTTATGCTCTAATATTGTCTTAATTAACTGTTAAGATGGTAACAAAGCCAAAGAAGAGGACATCTTTTCTTAAATCTGCACCAGCATTTCTCTAATCGGTACAAATAAGTAAGTAAGCAAGTAAAGAATCAGAATCAGAAAACTTTATTTATCCCTAACCCTAACCCTAACCCGGAGGAAATTGTTTAAAATGCTGTCAATAGTTAATTAAACTATTTCCTCACAAGAGGTAACAAAATATTTTTTATTTTTACTACATGTAATGCGTTCACACGTTCAACACACATCTAGGTGCTTAAATGGAGTTTTCTTGGGGGGCTTTTCAACCATGGTAAGTTACATCCTTGTTAACGTTACATTCATTGGACCATGTTGGGGAGCATTGGCCCCTGCTTTGAGTTCCACCTTCACCACGCATCGGATTGGTTTGATTTCAGTTGGTCTGTCATTTTATCTGATAATCAGTTTCCCTGTGATAATTACCATTAGTTATTTAATTGCCCTGCATTTTTTGTTTTTTAAGTGAGTGAGTGAAGTGACCATTTGTGATACGTGAACACACCACAGCACACAGTGTGAACAGCACGAAATGCTTTCTCTGAACTGAACCCATTTACCAAGTGAAGCAGCAGGCGGCCAGGAACACAGGGCCCGGGGAGCAGTGTGTGGGGACGGTACCTTGCCTAAGGGAAGGTGCCACAAGCAGTCTCGGGATTCGAACACACAACATTCCGAATTCTTTTGTTTACATATCAGTGATTGAAAATTTGGAGAATTGCTAGAAGTAATTTTAAATAGACTTGCTTATGAGGGTGCTGACCTTTACATACTGTACACATTGTTGAAAATGGACAGAAGCATGGACCTTCTGGCGTCAAGTTGCAAACCTGACCCGGACATGTGGGTTTCTCCTAAACAAAATCCTTATCCCTCTAAAGTGACCACTGGTGTGCTTGTTTGGTACTTTGTCATCACAGGGCCACTGCAACTTTTTTGGCTGGTCTTCCTATATTGTTTGTAGCATCAGGTCCCGATTGCAGCAGCATAACATCTTTAATTGTGCTTCAGGTTAAAGTTGCAACTTCATGTCACTCCACTGCAGCGTTCCCTTCACTCGCTTGCACTAGCTACTCGTATCAAATGCATTCAAGCTTCAAGAACGGCTGGGCTTGACCCACAACATTTAAAGACTCATTGGAAGGAATTTCCCCCAGGTGTCCCAACGGTAAAGACCCTCGCTGTCCTTAAATATTGACTGGAGGTCCAGACAAGCATTTAAATTCATAATTGCACTTCTAAAAGCTTATAAGCTCTTACTTATAATGACATAAAATCTCTTTTGAGTGTATCTTTTTATCTAGGTATCAGCACTGACATTTGTTTCTGGATGGTATCTAAGCTCTTTAAACTCCAGTCCATTTGTAAGAGCTAAGCATACTTTCTTCTTAGTGGACATCAAAGCCACTCTGGTTAAGAGTATCTGCTAAGTGCCGTGAATGAAAATGCTTTTGTCAGCTCCAGTTAAAGTCTTGAACAGGAAACTTTGGGCACCATACAAGCTTTGGCTGATCACCTATTAATTATGTATTCATACTGAATTTTTTTTATTTTTGGCCAAGAAACTCCTTTAACATGTGCATACGTTTTAAATCAAAAGTACACAGTTCTCCACCTTCCAAAGATGCAGTCCATCAGCCAAGACATGTTTGGTGTACATTCCCTAAAGTTCTAGCAACTTGCTTGAACCGCAGGCTAGTGGATGTGGTTTAAGATACAGTAAAAAACACCAGGACTGAAGAGGGCTGATCTAGGATTAGACACAATGATTCATTCTTGATCAGCAGTTCTATTCTTGAAATGTATTATGCCCACAGTGTTCAGCTACATGGTGAAGTTTTGTTCATTTTTATAGCTCACACTAGATCATACAGTGTCCTAAACCACATCAGCAAGTCTACACCACCCTGATAACGAGCTGGATGCCATCTGAGCAGGTTGGGAACAATCTATGGGATTTAAGCAAAAGATTTGGGTGACTATTCTAGAACTTCTAGACTATTAAGCTTAGACACTTAACTCCAGTTCTAAAGTTAAGAAGCAAAAATTGGGCTCTAAACATGTCTTGGGTGAGTGACTACATCTGGGATAAGTGGAAAATTGTGTGAATTTGATTTTGCGTCTAACCATTCCTTTAAGTGGAGTGTGAACATAATGGGTCCTAATGGTTAAATAGCATTAGGCCTATGGAGTTTAATTAGAATGGCCCTTAGGCTGAAGTCGATTCAGATGCAAAACAGTAACAAAGACAGCATAAATAATCCTGTAAATGAGGCATTCGAGATCAAAACAGATGTGGATTTGTTCGCACTGAGGCCAAGAAATGAAAGGAAAAGTTCTTCCTGGACCACAAGAAGATGCCGCTGGGCCTCCAAGCATTCAATAGACTAGAGACGCCCTCACAGCGGGACGATGAGAGGAGGACGTCCGTGTCTGTGAGGGTCTGTTGGGGGGCCTAAGGGGCTCCGCAGCCCCCAGATTCTGTGGGCAAGAGAATTCCAGGTATGTGAAGCATGTGTGGATAGTGTAGAAACAATGTCTGGCTGCACATGTGTCCCAACTCGCATCTCCCTAAGGCTCGTATTCATCAGGTCTGCCGTAGAGCTGACAATAGGTCAGTTGCTGCAATTTAAACTCCAACTAAAACAACTGGGTATCTGATCCCAGATCAGAAGCATTTTCCTCCTCCTTCAAAGAGTGGGGAAGGATTATAGTAAAGCTCATTGTATGCCTGTTGTAAATCCACGTAAACAAGCTAATCTGGCTGACACAATATAGCAGCTATGCGTACTTAATGACCTCATGGCCCCAGGCTGCTATAACAGAATGTCTCAGCGTTCAGCTGCCTGTGAAACAGGCCTGGGACCACATCCTTCTGCCTGACTGAGTATTTCAGCCATCGCTGAGGTTTCTCATTGTCTAAGTATTAGTTTTGTGTCAGATTTAGCGTTTGTGTACTGTGCTACAATCTCAGTGTAAAAGTGTACAAGATTAACAAGATGAATATACTTAAGGCTCAGTGTCCTGCTACCCTGTCGACAACACATTATTAGATACAAATCCTTAATTTGACACAAATCAGATCTGTTCAAATCAGATCTGAGCCACTTTGGTTATTATTAATGCACGGGTCTGGGGTTTTTATAACCCGCACCCGCACAACCTGCAATATTTGTTAATCGATGAATCTGAATGCAACCTGCAGTGTTTCTGCAAGTTATTTTAACTTTCTCAAAATGCTGCTTTATCACTTTTTGACTCACCCAAGAAATTTTCTAATAAGCTGACCAGAACCCGCAGGACCCGCAATTTCCGTGCTTCACTACTGGCTAAATTCACATTACCAGGCTCAGAGCATGTTTTTAAATCAGACCTGAGGCTCTTTCAGTTGTGGTCCTAGACCTGATGCGTATCCCATTTGTGGACATGTGACCATAATGAAACTATTCAGATCAGAATTCATTTTTTGTGTATGCACGATATGCCATCCACCCATACTCGCGTAGCAGCAATGGCTTTCCTGACTTTTCTGCAGAAGCAGAAGTTTGTTTGTTTGTTTGTTGTTGCTGTTGTTAATGATACGCATGGACCATTCATCTGATGGACATTCCTCTAGACGTCTTTTATTAGTCTAGTCTGTATTCTTTTAACATTTCGAATATAATCAACAAAGCTAGTGACAGAAGCACTACTGGTACCAAAAAGAGCTGTTTTCCTTTGCAAGAAGTAACAAGTTAATGCTACACACTCAACCCATCTATGAAAAATATGGGGGTTTCCAGCTGTTTTAACTTACATTCCATACAGTAGCTAATTGTTCCGGCAGGCTTATTGTTCTGTTTTCTCTCATATTTATGATAATACACTACACTACATGTCTACTTACTTTTTAAGCAACTGATATATTACTCAAACTTTTTTTAGTTTTAGAAAACTCATGTGACTAAATAGCAACATTTTTTAGCAGCTACTTCCTAACTTACGAAAGAGTGATCAGTGCAGTAATTGATTTCACAGGTTTCATTTAGATGTTGGAATGTTGATCTTCCCCTACTTGGAGCTTGGAGGCCTTGGACTGCTGTAAGCTTTCACACTCAGTTTGTTTCCACCCACATTTAACATGAAATGTCCCATGGTTGTCCTCGGAGGTTCTTGTTATGAGATTACACCCCACAAGACATCAGGCAAGCGCTTCATCAGCAGAATTTCTGTTGATATTAGTAACTCTGCAGGACTTTGATATTGACCACTTGAACCAGCTGAGCAATTTATTGGGTGGGATCTACTCGAACGCAGAATAAGGATTTGATCAATATTATTAGCCAAACGGGCAGTATATCTGTCTGTGGAGCCTCAATATCAGCCGAATCAGTATGCCAAACAAAACATGCTGGTCGGTCCCTATTTGAATATGGCACCAGTATTTTTACCCTCGCATGATAATTCCATTTTGTACAGCTGATCCGCCATTGATAAGTCGAAAAGAGGTGTTGACATCAACAAGCAAACAGTGTGTCTTCAGATCAGCGCAGGCTCAAAAACAGGGCCCTGTAAGTGCGTGTGTGTGTGTGTGTGTGTGTGTGTGTGTGGAACATCCGAAGCGCTAGTGCGTCGTGCGGGGGTTGGTTTGAAACGGTGCCAGCGTAAACATTCCCAGACCACATGTTCGCTCAGGGCAGAGTGCCTGGCCACCCTCCAAGCACATCTGCACACAATCCCCCGGCCTTCACCAGCCCAGCCGGAGTAAAGACGCGAGGAGTTTTCCCAGACTCTCCTGCAACCTGCTGCCGGCCAGTCAGGAACGGGACAGGACAAATTACAAGAGATCCACAGGCTGATTTACGGCCCGACCGAGTTGATGGTAGACCACAGACGCTGAAGTGCTTTGTTATCGGCGGCCTAATTAACTATGCCTAAGACCAGCTTCTGCTTTGTTGAGTCACAAACAATACCACGCTAAGAGGCTGCCGCGAAGAGGAAGGTGGAAACCTGCAGTGCTCGAAATGAGTTAAAGCATATTGCAGTTTCTATTTCCTAGGGAGTAAGTCAGACGTGTGAGTGGGCAAGAACCGAGCCATTTCCTCTGGTGGATGTGATGTGTGTGTATATGAGTTTGTGTAAATGTCCTGCCCGAATTGCGTCACCTCGCTGGAAACAAGAGGGGTGGGTGAGGGGGCTGCTGGACCAGTATTACTGGCCCAGAGCCGTGAAACAAGACTGATAGTTTCATAAATTAGGCCTGAGGAACCCCACCCCTGGCCTGTATATATGTCACTGGGTTTGGCCTATGTCTGCTTTCAGCGCCTCTTGTTCCACTCTTCAGGCTAGAGGGATCCACAAAAAGAACATCACTGCACATTCATGTACTCTGTATTGGCTCATACACGGCCATACAGCCATGCAAAATGATAAATTATGTACAATTACCCAATTCATGTGTTTTGTCCGTAAATATTTTTCTTCATTTAGCTTAGCCTTCACTCAAAAACATTTTGTTCTTTTGGGGCAATATATCTAAAAAAAAGATATTTTTGATGTTTCAATATTTTGTTCCATAAAAATCCCTTTAAAGGAGTTTTGCAAAACTCGCTTTAGTTATAATAGGTCTATGGGCTATACAAAACATGCTCATAAAGTTATCTGCACAACATCACTCTCACATAAAGAGACCTCACCAGTTTTATTCTTGACAGTTTCAGTCCCTTTCAAAATGAGCCGTTTACAGGCTCTGTCAATTTTATGCAAATAAGCTGTTGCTGGCCACGCCCCATCCATCCCATGGTAACGCTGCACATTTAACACACTTGAAACAGAGACGCTATCCAGCCCTATATGTTGGACCCCGAGTCGGACCCAGAGCGAGATGAACAACACTTCATGAGTGACTTGCCTTTGCCTGTAGCCGTAGCGCTCGGCATCTTATGTGTGCTCGTAAAACCAGCAGACAAAAATGGCGGGTCTTCAACTAATCTAGTGGGTGGGGGCTCAACAGATGAGGGGTGGTTCCATGCAATTGTTCCCATTATTACATCACAATGGGGGGGGCATCCAAATGGCTCGTAGAAGCATATGATTCCTGACACCAAAATCTTTCTATTGACTCACAGAAAATGGATGGCTGTTTTTTTTCGCGCTTTGAGTGTTTATAGGAACAGTAGAGACACAAATGGAAATACAAAAGGATGCAAAAAGTGAGTTTTGCATAATATGTCCCCTTTAAGTCTTGCATTTTTACCACATTGTCCAGGCTTACCATGCCTGGTTCCATATAAATGTAAAGGAAGAGTAAAGTGTGAGTAAATGCAGGTAGGTAGCTGAGTGGAATGCATGTTTTCACACGGAGGTAATTGCTGAAGAGGCCATGCTGACAACACCTGAGGAATTTGAGGCATGCACAAACACTGAGGATATTCCCCACTCCCCACCGAGCCTCCCTCCCCCCTCCGCAAGCTAGAGCACCTCTCAGGGCCTCAAGGGGGCTGTTAATGTCTGTTAGTTGCAAAGAATCGTTAAAGTGATAGTTTGGAGATAAGTTGAATATACACAGTTTCCCTCCGTACCCCGAACGTAGTTGATCAGCCATGCTTGGTGTCCAAAACTCACTTCTCTAGTTTTAGAGCTACGAGGCTAATGTGGCTGAGCAAGTAATACCATACACCCAGTGAAGTAGCACTGGGCCTAAATCATCACACACTTGTGCGCCGAGATGTTAAATAACCTCAAGTAGAAGTGCTTATGTGGTTTCTGACACTGTATGATATACTGATCACTATAAAAAAGAACTTACGAAAATACATTGCAAAGTAGAAAACAGTAGATGATGCATTTATGGCTTCTATTATCTGATAACCATCCTAACCTCAAAGCTTTGTCTGTGCTAAGGGGGCTACAGCTCCCTCAGATGTCAGGACTGTTTAACTACCCTTTTTACCTGTATATTAACTGTAATATAGTTGTAAATATATATAAATTGTAAGATAAGACCAGCGTGTGCTTGTTTTATGGTGGGGATATATTGGAATGTATGTTATATTTTCAAAATATATTGGAAATACTGTTTTTTAACACCTGCACCCCAAAAAAACGAATGCAGTAATGTCGCCACTCAGCTCACTCGCATAAAGTTTATCCAGTAGAGTGTGCATCAGTAGTTTGATGTGCCAGTGTATATTGTTGTACATCTCTTCTCAGCAGCACCTCTGACTTAAAGCACTTTCCTGCCTCCCTGTCAAGTGTCTTAGTAAGGTGTTGGGCCTATATGGGCCATCAGAACAGCTTTAGTGTGCTTTGTTATATCCCTAGAGTAATGGAATACCATTCTTCCCAAAGATACCCCTGCTGAAGGAGGTGGAGAACCGTCTTAACACACCGGCTTGTAATGAATAGGTTGTCAGCTAGGAATGTCATTATGATTTTCATCATTTTCCTACCAAACAATTCAGCTGTCCTTCGTGCCATGTGGATAGAGCATCGTCATCCAGGAAAACACAACTCCCATCAGGAAAGAAATATTTAATCATATGATAAACATATTCAGTCAAAATAACTTGGCATTGTGACTCTTCCCTCTAAGGCAACAAACGGACCCAAACAATGCAAGCAAAACACCCTCAACTGCAAAATCGAGCCGCCGAGCCCTTCACTGCAGGACTTTGGTATTCAAGCTTAAACTGCCCTCTTGGTGTACAGCACAGATGCACTCACCCACTTGTGCAGAAAATGGTGAAAGATGAGGTGTCGGACCATATCCCTGTAGACCGGTGCCTATGGTTTTGAACGTTCAGATGGCCTTTTCGTCTTTGTAATGAGGGTTTTGTTCACTGCAGCCCTGCTGTAATACCCCACTATGTGTGGTTGACACAGTCTGATCACGTCCTGCACTGACATTTTCAGTCACCTGAGAATTCTGTTTTTCTTGCATATGACATCAATGCACCAGCAGCATGCTCACTGAATGTGTGCTTTTCACCAGCTTTGTACCCTTTTTCCTGATGACTTTCCCACAGGTCTAAAGGCAGAGGTCTCTTTAGTCACTCTTCCTATTGAAACACTAGCTGAGACCAGACTAGACATTCGAGCTCCAATAATCTCTCTTTCAAAGCCCCTCAGATCTTTTCCTCTTGCCATCATGATCCAAAATCGAGGTCATCCAGGTCTGCTTAGGAATTTTAGACACATCACAGAGCGCAGTAAGATGTCAACTGCTTATCTGTGTCATACACTACACCTGTTAGGAAGTACCTGCAACCTTTACGCTCCTCCAATCTCATTTAATCAGGTTTTTTCTTTCATTTGTCACGTGTATATGTTACATTTTCACACATTATTCAGGATGAGCAGGCCCAAAAGACATGCTTTATGAAATGGGATCCCTTTTTGTTCTTTTTGGTACATAGTATTGGCACTGCAGCCTGCCTCACATCTGGCCCACCAACACTTTCTGAAAATACAAACACGGTCATTTTTTTTCACTCTCCCTTCTGTGTCAAAGAGACTGCCAGAGAATTTTGTGTGGAACAAGGCTGGAAGGGAGGAGCTCGCCGAGACCCAACATCTGCAGTCAACTAATAAAAGAATTCGAGCCTCAACCGAGCGTTCCTCCCACACGAGCCGCCCATGGCTCTTCTGAAGGAGCCTCTCCCGCCGCCGCTGGCTGCGGGGAGGTGAGCTAGCGGTTTGGAGCGGGCCGCGTTCTGGGCTGACTCATGATCCACAGCGTTTCTGCGGTTTGCCGACGAGGCTGGGCTGTTGGCAGATGGTCCGGGGCAGGTCCTTCAGCCTCCCACTTTCTGCCAGGTGTGCACAAGCTTTGTGCACCTGCAAACAGCTGAGATCAGCATGGATCCCATAACGTTCCACAGTCCAGAACTCCTGAAGAGCTGTATAGTCCTCTGCTTGCGCGTGGGTGGGACATGCATTTGTGTGAATGTCCGTGTGCTTAGGAGTGGCCACTATCTGTGAGAGGACATATCCTCTGGTTTTGCCAATCTAGCTGCGCTCAGACATAGAAAACACACAAGCACATGTACATTCCCAGCATTTAGCAGACGCTTTTATCCAAAGCGACTTCCCTAACCACAGGGGACAGTCTCCCTGGAGCAACTGGGGTTAAGGGTCTTGCTCGGGAACTGAAGGTAGGTATGCTGAAGGTAGGATTCGAGCTGAAGGTAGGTATCCAACCCACTAGGCCACCACCCCACATGTACATGCTGGGCTGTGATGTTCTAAAATAAGGGAAAGAGAGATCAATGTGGTGCCAAGCTAACCCAGTGAAAACTGGGCTGTTACTACCATTCTATAGCAACGTTACAGTCAAATCTTTCCTAGAACTCAGTTCCACTACAGTGCACCCAGGCCTGTCACGCCCTTGACGTTGTAGCTGATTAAATGAGAATTCTTTTAATTTTCCTAACTTTCTGTGTAATTAAATCATTATGGTGACATTCAGAGTGCTTTGATGTGAAGCTGTGCATAGACGAGAAATTTACACACTCAGATTTCTGAACATTAGTGGTAATAAGAACCAGGTGTCATGACGGCTAATGCAAATATAGTCACTATTTGCTGTACAACCCTACATGTCTTCTGAGTTCTTATTCTAATGTCTACAATAGCAAAACATCTGAAAAAAATCCTCTTTTCTTCTAAAATGGTGCTGTTTTGCCTCACACCCAATGAAGACTGCTTCACCCTGAAAGGATAAAACATGTTTTAGATTTAATCTCCTATTTAAAAGTAAACCAAAGTCTCAGGGATCAGAGAGTTTAATGTAATAACTGTCTGTGATGTATCTTTTAGAGGTATTAAATTGGATGTCATGTATTAAATTGGATTTCCTATCATCACCACTGAGAAATAAGATTTGGTTAGTTCCTCTTGAATGAAGTATTTCACAGCAAAGCACCATCATGGATACTCTATAATGGTTTAATTATTATTTTGAAAATGGATGGAATTCCCCTTTAAGTGCTGTACAAATAATAGCGATTATGAATGAGTCCTTTTTGGTTTATTTTATGCTATGAACAACAAAAGAACATAAATATTTATCCATTTGGCAGATGCTCTTATCAGTTCAATCGGATGCTCAATTTAATCTTGCTCCAGATGTAGGCAAATGTGTTATTAGAAGGCTTACCCAAGGGCTCTGATTGGTGTAGTGTGGTGGGCAGCTGGGTAACATCACTAACCACATTACACTTATTAATGCCCAATAACACATAATGTATTCATCAAACATTCAGTGAAGTGCCTCCATATTTCATGCTGTGGTCTTCTTGTGATCATACTTTTCTTTCTCCAAATTCGATTTACTAAATTATTGTCAGAGTTCTATTTTTGCATCGTCTGACCAGAGTACATTGTTCCAAAACGGTTGTGATTTGTCAAAACATATGTATGAATTTCTTCCTGCGGTTTTCAGGTCATCCTGCAACTATTTATAATTGATTTATGGCTTCTCTCCTACCTTCCTTATCAGTAGTCTGATGGTAATCTTGCATGGTGTGCCTGTCTAGGGATGATTAGCTGTGGTTCCATTTATATATTTCCTCTTGCATATTGTTGAACCGGTTGTACTAACCGGGGTGTTTAAACTCTTTGTTGGGGCTCGGTAGCTTTTGCAATTCTAGTAGTGTTTCATGGTGTTGCTCCCTGAGACCTTCAAGAAGCTCCTTCATCTGCACCCTGATTGAAACTTGCTGCGTGAAATCCTCCCAGACTATGGCAATGTGTTTTACAGAGACACTTGGTTAATATTTTTAGTTGACATAGGATGTATTATTTTACTTTTTTCAATCTTAAAACAAAACCTTGTATATCCTTTTTATTGCTTTTAATTTTTTTTGTCACAATCTGCCTTTTACATTATGGTAAAATTGTATCTTTTGCATTTAATAATTACTAAGAACACACACACACACACACACACACCATATTTATTTTTCTCAGGTTTTATCTTTTATGGGTGCAAGTACTGAACTGAACAGCTTTGCCTTAGTTTTTAAGAACTGCTGACAATATTCCAAAATATAATTCCAAATAAAAATATTGTTCTTTGAAGCATAATTTTAAAGGAAGTGACAAAACATCAAAATAAGAGCAGTGTTTACAGAACTTGAATAGTTCAAGGAAAACAAATCTCTTGTCCACTCTTAAAGAAAATGGCAATAATTACCTTTCACGTACTTCTAGTAGTGTTTACCCATCCAACTGGTCTCATTGTGAGAGGAGAGTGTTGATTACAGCAGTGTTTTATACTTTTCCTCATTAAATAAGATGTGATTCAGGTGATCACTAATCAGCACCTCATAAAGCAGAATGAGGTGCTTGTGCAGGAATTTAACAGACACTGGCATGGAACGGTAGTCATACTCGTAGAGATGCTGATTTAATAAATTGCTGTGGTCTCTTATTTTTTCTAGAGCTGTATAACGTGTTATGTTTAAAATGCAAATCGCACCAGGTGTCACTGTAAGACACTGAGAACATTTCACACAAGTTGCAGTAAGGAGGTGTGAAGGAGCTTCCTGAAGGTCTCAGGGAACAATACTGTTAAACACCACTTAACTTCATAAAAGCTACCGAGCCATAGCATAGATGCTAAAGTATAGAGAGTGTGTGTAAATGAGAAGTGGATATATGCACTGGAAACACACTAAATAACCATAAACAAAATTTAACACTTGTTTCCCTCACTGCCTGTCTTCACTGTACGAAGCACGTCTGTTTTAAAGACATGTGAACATCCCTGCTCCTCTCTCACTGCTGTACCTCATCTCGCCTCCAGCCTTGACCTGCAGGTCTTCCACAGCTAGGTCTTCCACAGCTAGTGGAGGGAAAAGCAAGTCTTGTCTTATAGTGTACAGCAGCATGAGAGTAAAACACCTCCACCCTCCTTCTTCCTACTTTTAGGGCTACTCCTGGACACCTTATAAAGATCAAGAGAGGAAAGCCAAGTGTTTACCATAACGACATGACATTAGAAACCCCCCACCCCCCACCCCAAAGTGCCCTCTCCCTCACCTCCCTCATACTTTCAGGCCTGTTCCTGTAAACCCACAGTCCCGGGCTGTGTCAACAGCGGCTAATTCAGCACTATCATTGTTCCCACCCCTGCGGTGAGGCTCTCTCTTTCTCTCTCTCTCTGTCTTTCTCTCTTTCTGTCTCTTTCTCTCTCTGTCTCTTTCTCTCTCTGTCTCTCTCTTTTTCTCTGTCTCTCTCTCTCTCTTAATTTTATTCAGTTCAAAGAGCTTTACTGGCATGACTGTGAGCATGTACAGTATCACCAAAGCATGGAAATGAAACAAAAAGAATTAAGAGTGAATACAAATAAGATACAAGTAATAATAATATTACTATTACTATTACAGCTACTACTACTACTACTACTACTACTACTACTACTAATAATAATAATAATAATAATAATATTGAGATAAAATATGGCAACAGGCTTAGAGAGGTAGGAACTAGAATTAGGTAGTGAAGCGCCGGTACTACTAATAATAAGTGTATTAAAGTAATAATAATATCAGTGATTATATGACTGATAATAGAGAAAGTTATAATAATAACAAGAACAACAATAATAACATTCATATTTTTATTCTTATTCCTATTGTTGTTGTTTTATTCTTATTCCTATTATTATTGTGTTTGTGTGTGTGTGTGTGTTTGAGTGCGTTACTTGCTGTCCCCCAGGTTGTGGCAGGCAGATACATAGCCCTAACAGGATGGGCAGTCTCTCTCTCTCTCTCTCTCTCTCGCTCTCTCTCTCTCTCTCTCTCTCTCTCTCTCTCTCTCTCCATACACACTCCAAAGCTCTCTCTCCCTGGCTGAGTGACGTCAGCCGCCCGCCGTGGCCGTCCGCTAGTCGAGCCGAGAGGGAGAGATAGAGAGATAGAGAGAGAGACCGAGAAGAGAGAAAAAACAGAACATTAAACGGGAAGGAGAGTGAGAAGGGAGAGACAGCGAGAGAGAGAGAAAGAGAGAGAGAGGAGAGAGAGAGGATAAGGAGAGAAGAACACCATGCTGCTCTCCGCGCCGCCCCGGACAGTGGCAGCGAGTCCTCACCCCCACCTCCAACACCACCACCACGGCTACACGGGCGGCAGGACCGGGGGCAAGAAGGTAAGAGCAACAAAGGAGACTGGAGCTTCTATAAAAACACAATTTCGCTTGCTTTTCCGAGCCGTGGAAGCAAAAAAAGCTTGCCCTGCTGTGGGCCAGGCTGTGTGAAGTAGTAGGAGAGTGTGTGTATATATGTGTGTGGGTGTGTGTGTGTGTGTGTGTGTGGAGCTGCAGTGTCCTTGAGGAAGCGGAGCTCCATGCAGCGGGACACTAAAAGACCCGTAGCCGGGCAGCAGAGGTCTCTACCCGGCCGTGGCTGCTGAACAGGTCCGCCGGTGGCTCTTGACTCTCTGGAGCGTTTAATGTTCAATAACAGCTTGTTTGAAGGTGCCTTCGGTGATCAGTGATCCAGACGGACTGTACGGTTTGTTTTTGTCCAGGAAATTTTGTTACAAAAAAGAAAGAAAGCAAAAGAAAGTGAGTTTTTGAAGTGAAGTCGCCCCACCCCTTCAGATCTCCTACTATGACGGGAAATGGCACTGGTAATTAAAAAAAAAGATGTTTAAGTTATAAACAGCTCAAAAATGTCACACTGTATCGTGTGTGTGTATTTGATCCGTTTAAATGACCTGGAGTAGAATAATGAACATAAATAAAAGCCCCTGGTTTGGGGGATAGACTAACTCCCATGTACATCTGGTTCCGACAGAAGTGAAGGGGGTGATTTGATGTTCTTCCCAGTCTCGTTTTCATCTGAGTGTCCTGAGCATGAAGCTGTTGTTGTCACATGGAGGTCAGGAGTTGTGGGCAGAGCTCCTAGAAGTTCAGTTTGTGCTGGACTGAACAGGACCTTGGTGTCTTCTCATATTTGGGCTCTGTCAGTTTGTCAGTTCTGGACTAAATGGGCCTCTGCATTATCAGTGCAGAGTTGAATGTCCCGCCAAGGTCATCGCCACGGCTAAAGATGGAAAAAATAACAACACGGTGAGGATTAATACGTGCTGGATGGAATGGATGGAAGACGTTGGGGGGGCGGGGGGTGTTTTGAAGTGTTGGACATGCACGCCCGCCACGGATGAAGTGAAGAGAGGCATGCGACCCGACAAAGCAGTGGGACATCCATGAATATCCGAGCCTTGACACATAATCCAAGTCTCTGAACATCTTTTCTTGGACTGTGGTTCACCTCAGAGGTTCCCCTTTTCTCAAAGCAAGCAATAAAAATCATGTTCCGATAGCTCTCATGTGTTTGGCAGTCTTTGAGCTCTGGAAATTCGGTAGAGTGAATCGTAAAAAAGGCATGAAAGAAGCACAGATGGACGATCGTGGATAATTCCGCTGAATTTGATATACTGCGGATATCTGAACAACCAAAACCAGTCTATTACTGGTCAATAACGCCAACAGAACCAGTCTTTTACTGTTCCCCAACAGAACCAGTCTTTTACAGTTCCCCAACAGAACCAGTCTTTTACCGTTCCCCAACAGAATCAGTCTTTTACTGGTCCCCAACAGAACCAGTCTTTTACAGTTCCCCAACAGAACCAGTCTTTTACTGTTCCCCAACAGAACCAGTCTTTTACCGTTCCCCAACAGAATCAGTCTTTTACTGGTCCCCAACAGAATCAGTCTTTTACTGTTCCCCAACAGAACCAGTCTTTTACTGTTCCCCAACAGAATCAGTCTTTTACTGGTCCCCAACAGAATCAGTCTTTTACTGGTCCCCAACAGAATCAGTCTTTTACTGGTCCCCAACAGAACCAGTCTTTTACCGTTCCCCAAACAGAACCAGTCTTTTACTAGTACCCAGCAAAACCAGTCTTTTACTGGTCCCCAAACAGAATGATTCAGTAAATAGCAAAACATCTTTCTAACAACACTTATAATCGTGAGTGCTGCTAAAAAGAGAGAGGTCCATATTGGCTTCCATAATAACAGCTCACCTGAAGCACCACATACTCCGAACTGAAGAGTGAAGTCAAGCAACTTCACCGAGGGCGAAATTAAACCTCTTCTTTGGTATGGAGCATGCTAACGTTAGCTTAGTGAACAGGCTATAGTTACAGTAAGCACCACACACCACAGAACAGGTTCTCTACTAAGTGCAATAACGTTCTCCTAACGACTGTCTGTGTTATTAGATTTCACTTAACTGTGTTACTTATCTGTAGTATTTATACACCGTGTTTGTGTATATAGCATAGTGTATTTTCATATTGAGTTTTATTTTATTTAGATTTTTTAGACTTTATATTGCTCTTGTCTCTGTGTCTCTGTGTGTCTTTGCAGTTGTATCATAAAAAATTTCCTCCAGGATCAGTGAAGTTTTCTGATTCTGATTCTGACTGATATTAACTAAATATGTTTAGAGGATAACAAATCAAGTGAGAGGGCAAAGCTGAGTGATCAGTGTTGGAGTGAAACTGAACCTGTTTGGTGGTGTCTGCATGTTAGCTAACATGAAGTTAACGAAAGCTTAGCTAGGAGACTAAAAGCACCAGAGCACGTGGAATAAGAACGTCTTCTGTGGTGCGGTGCATCGTTAAGAAGCTGTCCTTCGGAGGCATGTCTTGGTCCTGATTTAGCACCGCATCAGATGGAAAAATAAGCCATATCAGACACGATGCAGCCGTGGGAACCATTTGGCTCCGCAGCGGGGGTAGACGGCATCTGTGAGGCATTTAGAAGGTGCTTAATTTTTACATGGGAATGCATGTTGAATGTGTTTCCATCTTCTCTGCCTATGACTGTTTTCAGGCAGATCTTGGAGACTGATTGAGCTGACATGCAATCATTGACAAATCATCATTTTAGAATGTCATTTTTTTAAACTTCTGTGGTATACTTATAGTACCCAAGCCTAACTAGGAATACACAAGTTGCTGTTGGACATTATCCTTATTATTCTTATCACGCTTAAAAGTTTGCCATGCAATTCAAATGCTATTCAGTTTATTCAGTATCTTATTACATAGTGAATTACATTTTCATTACATCTACATCTATACGACATATAGCTGGTATCTACTAGGGGCCTCAGTTCACCCCAGTTTTGTTGCGTCTTACTGAAATTCAAGTCAGCATAATAAAATATATGTCCTCGATAAGTCGCCTATTGGGAAAAAAAAAGCCTGTGGATGGGAAATGGTGTCACTTGAATGAATGAATCAAGCTGACTCATCATCCAGCCGCATTAACAATGTGTTCTCCAAATTCACATCCCACCGTGGACGCTGTGACTACTAACCCAGACATTATGAGTTTCTCAGAGGAGGTGGATTCTGTAGAAGCAGAAGGACTGCCTTTTAGTGTGAATAGCAGAGAAGGCATGCGTCCTCCTGAGGACAGGACAAAAGGACAGAATTTACGGGCCAGTTTTTTCATCTGAAAAATCTTTTCTGGCAAGTGCTCGCGCCATGACAGGAATATACAAAACAAAATGCAATAAAAGTTGAAAAGAAATGAAAATACGTAAAATAAAAGCATAAATGCGACCCTTAGGTATGAAAATACATGCTGTAGGTATGAAATACATGCGTTTCAGTGAAAAGGTAAATGAACGAGTAGGCAAATGAATGAAAAGGTGAATGAATGTGAGAATTCTTGACTGCATTCACCAAGATACCAGCAGTCTATTAAATCCCGTGGACTCTACTCTTGCTTATTATTCATTTATCCTTTCCAAGGCTTATTATGAACCCGTTGGAGGCTGAAAAATAATGGGGTGTAAATCACAGTGATTGATTTTGAGTCTTTGCAAAATTCGGTGCTTACATACACACACACACTAGTTAAATTGTTTGTCGTAAACAGCATGCTACAAGCTCACAAGAAGAAATTCAAAGTACAGAAACTAAGATTTGACATCACGGTGTGAGTGTGTTACAGGATTGGTTTGGACTCATTTTTTCCTCTTGATGACCCTATGCCGTTATAATCTATTTAAGCGCTCCAAAGTTGATCACCTAAGTTGATCACTGAATCACCTTCGCATCAAAGCAACACAATGACCTGGTGCACCTTTACAGCACTGCTAGGTGAGGCATGTAGTCATGAAAGGTACAAGGGAGAGTTAAAGGGGTTAAAAGGGCACACTGGTTTGGTCTTGTATGGGACAGTCCGGTTGAGGAAGGCTTTAGAGAAGAGCTCTAAAACGCACCCTGCCTCTTGATGAGCGCGTTCGGCTCCTTGCCGCTGGCTTGGCAGGGATGTGGATTGCTCAGATTAATGACTTGGAATTCCTGGAATTCCCAACTCAAACAATGTGCTCATATCTGGAAGTGTTGGCCGCTGCGAAGTCAGTTTCTCTCTTTCCTTTGCTGTTTTTTTTCGCAGATATTTGACAAGCCCGACAGCTTGATAAGTGAGCGAGTTGCACGGAGGGGAAGGCTGTAGAAATGGGCAGTAACGGCGTAACCTCTCATCTGTAGATTTAACAAGAAAAGAGGGGGAGGATGGAGGCAGACTTGGCGGGATTGAGTGTTTTTTTTCTCTCCCTCTTCATCTCTCTGCTTTCCATTAACTCCTCTCTTGGTGCTCTATTAATCCAAGTGTGTTCGGTCACATCAGTTTTGAAATTAAATATGGTGTGGTTCCCCATGATTATTGAGACATTCCTCCATGCGTTTCATAAGACGTTCTCAGGCCATCTCACGGTTCCTCCTGCTGGTTTGGTGTGATTTACAAGTTTGGGTCCCGTCCACTTCTCAGCAGGAATCCAGTTGACGAGATGGTGTGAGGCCTGGTATTGGCCTGTAGTAAAACACAATCAGAGAATTTATAGACATGTAGTACACAAACGTTAATTGTGTTTTCTGCTAGAGAAGTGTAATGGCAGTAAATCCACATTGCGGTATGATTCAAATTTCGTTAAAATGTTTGTAATTTACTCATGTATTCCTGGGATGTCCCTTTACTTTTTAATAAGAACCATATTTGACATTTAAAGCACAAGGGTTTGAGCAGACTAGTGAAGGCAGAATTGAACAAAATATGGACAAACCTTGTATATGCATAGACATGCAGCTACTTCTCTGGGCCTTGGAAAAAAATGGTGAATGTTGTTTCAAGTCTGTATTTCTCAAGCCATTTGTCTCATTTGTCCACTACACTTGTGTTGACATCTGTGGCCACCAGACACCCCTGGCATTTGATAAACATTTTGTCATTCATGCTGTTAGTAGCCGCTGGTCTATAGTTTTTTGCGTGGAGGCCCAAGACCACTGCACCCTCTGATGCAGCTGATTGAGGGAGGCAGCACTGTGGTGTGAGGGTGAGGGGAAACAGAAACATGGCAGGTTTAATGCTACCCACGTTAGGCTAAATGCTGCTTAGTTCATAATTTAAACTGGATTCTCAAGAGTTTGAAGAACCTGAAATGGTACTGAACACAGCATCCACTGAATGTGAGATTATAATCAAAGCCTTCAAAGGTCTTGCTGCAGCACCCTCATTCTAACGGGTCCTTCACTGCATTTCTTTCTATGTTGGCAATTTAAATATGATAGTTTTTCAGATATACCAAATGTATTCAATCGGCCAAGAAAAGTTGGAATGTTTCTTTGGTGTTGCACTAGAGTTTCAGTGCTAATTTGGTAAACAATGCTAATTTGCTCCAGTGCAGAGCAAAAAAGCAAACCTCTTGGCTGATGAATTACATTACAAGAGGCTGCAAATGTGTGTAATACATTTTTGATTACTTCTTTATGGAATTTTCTACCCAATATTGTTGTAGCCAAATCCACCCCTAGTGAGGTCAGACGATGCTATCATGCGTGAAGGCTAGACCTTACTTCCTCGCAGACACGTGAAGCGATACCACATCTCAACACACTGTCTGCATTGACTAGTATTACACTAAGTAATTGGGAGGGGGGGCATCTCATCTACCCATAGAGAGCGAGGCCGAGACACCTGGTCACCTATGACTGTGGCATCACTGGGGATTGAACTTTCAACTTCCTGACAATAAGGCCACATCAATGTTTATTTTTTGTCCAAATTATTTAAAAGAGCACTGCGTCGCAATAGTTGCTGTAATACTTTGTTTAGAAGGAACTTATTATGCTCAGGTCAAATTCTGTACCTGATCTTGTCCCAGTAGATCTGTATTCCCACAGAGGAAGGTTCGGGAGGGATGTGGGTGCATGTCGTAGAATGCTGTTGCTGCCGCACCCCTCTTTGAAGATAGCCCTCACGTGTGCACGACGCCGAGGCAGCCTGCCTGATTGAATTAGCCAGAGCCTGAGATGTACCGGACATGTTTGCTGCTATTGATTTGTTGTTGACCAGAGTTTGCTCTGCAGCTCGTCACAGCGAACAAAATCTGGCCCAGCAGACGCAAGCAGGAAGACACGGAGCAGTCGGAATGTAGAGTGGCTGATGAACCATCATGGCCTGTGAGAACGCAGGCATAAATCTCAGGGTTGGGCCAGCTCTGGACTGCGAAGAATTTCTCTACACAATGTGACATGTGTTCAGCATTTCAGCTATCGTTTGCTGAGGACAAACCTGAGGTGCCTGAAGGGGATGCCTTTTACTTAGCGTCGTAAAGACCCTCCCGTCCAGGGAGAACTAATCACACTGACTGACGCTTGTTTTGGTATGCCATTCAAATATATTTCCATAATTACCTATTTAACCGTATAGTAAGATATAAATGAATTCTGAAGGAAAGTGGCATTCATAAATGTGACGATAAAGCATGAGCTGGAGAACAGTACTGCTAACACAGAAATCAAATCCATCCAAGGGAGAGTTATTACTTTCATTTTGCTGCACACTTGAAATTGAACTATCATCAGAGCCTGGGTGTCAAAATTATATACATTTCATTGGGCGAAAGGCGGAGAAACACACCGGACAGGTTGCCAGTTCATCACAGGGCAGACTAACACACTCATGCACGCACTCGAACCCAGGACCTTCTCACTGTGAAGCAACGGCACTTTACAATACACTGCTGATATCATTTGCTGTCTGCAAGCATTGTCAGCACTTTTTACAGTATCTATACAATATACAATCTTCTAGCACCTTGCACCCTGGCACTTTTGCTTTGTAAAAATATTGTTCTGGAATCATTATCAAAATTAAAGTATCAGCACTGGCACTGAAAATATTTGACCTAGCAGCAGTAATCATGTAATTACATAACATTAAATTAAGACAAGGAGTGTGTTATGACCAAGAACGTCATGGCGGTGATTTAGTTAGTTGGGGGGTTTATTGCTTTTGTATGCATTCGGCAGTTCTAAAAAATAAAGGAAAAAGTGACAATTAAAGGAAGACCCCAAATGTGCTGTAATATCAGTGGGTCATTGCACGGATTAGAGGGTTCTGTGCTATGGACAGAGCCGTGAAACTGTAGCATCGTCAACTTCAGCTCAGTTTTTTCAGTTTGTATCAGATTTACCTGAATGTGGTTTTGGAATGTGGCCCGTCTGTAAAGCATTTCACAGCCCAGCTTTTTCGTCAGTTTGATGTGAGTCTGTCCAGGGTGTTTCTCCTACAATCGCCCAATGACACCTGGGATAGGTTCCAACACCTCCACAACCCTGGTTAGAGAAAGCACTCAGATAATGAATGGATGGATGAATGGATGGATGGACGGATAGATATCTACAGCGTAAAATGAGCCATTACTGTGATAGAGTTATTGTGAAAAAAAACAGACTATTACTATATAACAGCATGGTTGGAACACTGCTCAGCCAATCAGATTGTGCAGTCTGAACAGACCTTTGTATAATCTATGTCTCACTAATCATCATGCTTTTTAAAACCAAGTTCTTTTTATTGTTTTTAACCATCTTGGAGGGAAAATTTAAACAGAAAGAAAGAATGAAAGAAAACCCTCTCACCAACCCAGGCTCCCGTCTGTTTTAAAGGAGAGGGGATAAAACACCATAAGCAAAATGAACTGATATGTAATTGCATAGCTTTCAGAGGGAAACCCAACACACTTCAGATATGCTTCAATGTGGTACGAGTGAGAAGAGGTTAACATTGAATTCCGTCATGCCCCTGTGATCTCTATGCACATTCTAGAAACTGCAATACACTTCATAGCAAAATGCAGCATCTAGCACGGTGGAGGCATATATGCCTATTTTGCACTTCGGCGTGACTGTTTAGCGGACGGTTCTGAGCGGTGGAGTCGTGTTGCAGCTCACCTTGAGCAGCACAGATGGGCTTGGTGGGGAGGAGCGCTTCAGTTGTCACGGCTCTCTCACGCTGAGGTTAAAGCTAGCGGAGTGGAGCAGTCTTAATGAGACAGTGGCTTCATACTGCACCCAGCACATGAGAGGGATTAGTGCTGGACGCTAACAAGCTCAGACCACAATTAGACAAGCCTCCATGCGCAAGCTCAACCTGGAAAGGAGAGGAGAGGAGAGAAGCTAAGAATATAGAAGCATTCTGGAGACATCAGATTCAGAATCAGAAGATGTTACTGTTCCCAGAGGAAATTGTTTATGTTACTAACAGATTGGTTATGTAACTGCACAGACACACAGTGATACAGAGACAGGAACAGTATAAAATATAAAGACTAAATAAATCTAATAAAAACTGTGCAGAAAACACTCTTTATGAAATACTGTATACTATGTTACATATACAAATGCCAGGGTCTTAATACTAGAGATAAATAACTTAAAAGTGAATTATTAGTAACACAAATGGTGGACTGGATATGTGAGTATCAGTAGTATGTAAGTAATCTTGAACTAAGTAGTTATATTTTACATGGTAAGACTACTGCAGATAATAAGATATTGCACGTAATGATAATGATTTAGCATCCGATAAGAAAATGGCACTATATTGCACATCACGTGTCACTGAATGAGGAATGAGGTCCTCTCTGAATTAAGGTTTTTAAAAGCTTTAGTAAGTAGGGGTGTACGGACGTTGATCAAAGAGATCATGTTTCTCACTTACAGTTCTTCAGTAAAATTAAAAATAATTTCATACATAGTAAAACTGTATGACAGCAGGTCTGAGATCCATATAAAAAGCTATTAAAACATGTGACACATCTATGAGAACCAAAATGTGAGTGAGAACAAAATCTAAATAAAATAATTGCAAAATGTTCTGCTTGTCAAACAGACTAAAGAGAAACCAACTGCTTGACCAGTACTCTGACCTTCAAATGGACTGTAGTTTATAATGAGGCTTACATAAGGATGCACACAGGAAATGTGACTGATTGCAGTGGCGAATTTTTAACACCCAGATGGTGTTAGAATGGCATGCATGCCAGACTTTGAATATTTGTTTCATACTTCACTGGTGTTCATATAAACTAGACCCTCTATTGGCATTAGCCCAGCTTTAGTTGGTTAAACTTTTTTCTACTGCGTGTTCTGTGTCACTGAACATATCAAGTCAACGCAAGTGTGTTTTATACGGAATGACGTGGCGTGGCAGCAGTGCGGAGCACGAGTGAGAAGTGCTTTGTGTGTTGCCTGCTTTCTTATGTGTATCTGACATTCAGTAAAGGCCAGAAACATACTTCACTCAAGGACATGACTGTAAACGCTTAATGCCGTGCGAATATGGTGTCATGCGCGTCTTGTGATGCAGGTGCACTAGACAGATCAGCAGTTTAATTAAACATTATTACCTCCAACAATACAAGTAAAGTAGTAATACTAGTTGTCATGCCAGTTGAAATGACAGGAGATCCTGATTTGGTCCATTAGTGGACTTTACATAGAAACATAAGGTAAGGTGAGTCTGTACAGAAGAATTGTGTGTTTGCGTTGTGTTGGCCAGCCTTTGTCATTTGTGTTTTGTTTTGAGTCATGGCATTATTAGGCCCGTACCCTTGGGGGTACAGCCCTGAATGTTTTGTGAGCAGCACCGGATCTCAAAAATAAAAATAATTAGAAATAGGCAATAGCCCTGGATGAAATCAACCCAATTGTATTTAGAATTTTGGAATTTCTTGTTGACTGGACAGTCCAAACAATGTGAAGTGATAGTTTAAGGCACCATTAACACAGTTCTAATACACCTCTGTAGAGATGTATACCCAGTATAAGCTATGTAGTTGGTCAGAAACGTCAGAAAAAGTCCTCATCATTTGCAATTGCATTTCTTGAAAATAAAACATGAAGATCATAATACTCAGTGTGTTCACATGGATGTTGTGTTTTTAAAAATGATTCTGTGTAGTGATACTCCTCTGGCCCCGCACATGTTTGTTGGCATGCTCTACCAGCTGGCCTGTAAAAAAAAAATTGAGCGAAAACCCTGAAAACCCTGGAGGAACGTTTTAGTTTCAGACTGAGGGACTTTTTCCAGGGAACTGTGATTACACAATGAGCAAGATGACTCTCCGTTAACCGTGAAGCCGAAAGGAAATGATTCACTGGCGACTTCGCTCCCTACTTTCTCTTTCGATTTTAGTAAATACCCTTTTCCTGGTTTCATGACACAATAAAGCAACTTTAGATAACACCACTATGGAGGAGATTATCTTCTTCCCCTCCGACCACAAACGTGTCCAGTGCCTGTCTTAACCTTTCTGCCAGCTATGCTGGAAGCTGGAAGCGTGCCTTCCCTTTAATTTCAAACATCCGCGGCCAAAACCAGTGATCCTGAGGCCTGTATTAAACTGGCCCATTGTTCCTCCATCCGTGGTCTGATTTCACAGGCCTGTCTAATGAAATACTCCATCCTTGCCTGCCCCTGTGACTGATGAGGAGTTAATTGGAAAAGTAAGCAGAGCCTTTCGAAGAAAATATATTGCCCAGGCTCCTTCCAGTCACACATATGAGAACAATTGCGAGGGCTTTGATTATGAAAAGCTTGGATGATTCTTGCACCAAAAAACTGCAACAAAAAAGCAAAACATAGAATTGTGTTGGAACTGCATAATATTTCTGCAAAATGCAAATAGACCTGACAATGAATATTTGAGTTAAGTGTGATAACACAGACCCTTTCACTGCTTTCATAACTGTTTATTTTGAAAGCATGTTCTTTAGTGATGAATTACCCAGAATCCAGAACAGACTCTAATTAAACTGTTAAAACCAAAAACCTTATGAAACACACTCAGCACTCACTGCACTTCCTTTTCTTTTATTATTTCACTTTTTGAGGCTGTAGGAGTCGTTGGCTTGGCATGTTTCTCATAACATCGTCACACACTTTTTACCAGCTGCTAGTGGAAACATCATCTTCTTCTTCTTTTGTTGTTCAATGGAAGTTGGCCAACAGGTTTTAAGTCCCTTACCATCACCTTCTCAGGAAAGCAGGGTTTTACTTATTACCCTGCACTGGTAAAAACAAGGGAAAAATAATGGTAAAGACAAGATGATCGTTGAATAAACTGTTCTGGGTTGTTTTTTTTTTTCAGTTCACTGACTATTCAGAAATCATGACCCATTTCTAGTATGTAGCTAATCAGTCAATTTAAGCATTTGAGGCTTGCTTGAAATTAAAGGAAAAAAGCAATTAAACTGTCAATCGTAATTCTTTGTGTTATTTTGTGATTGTGATAGGCCTTTTATTTTACAAATGAGTTTTCTCCCCGATAACTGCCTTTTGCTGTGTGAGCCTCTTGACCAACTGTATCAAGAACTATTGTATCAAGGACTATGAAATGTAGTTTTGAAATTCGCTGGAAGGAAGTGCCTCTTTCATGTGAACTGGCATGCTGTGTTTGTACCTTTAAGCTTTTCTAATGAAGCATCTATCAGTGTGTCCACTGGGAGACACATTACTGGCAAACCATACATTATTTTTGATGGAATTTACTTCGATCTTGTTTTGCATTTCATGGTTGTGACGGGCCTTTTTTCGCAAAGGCGCCTTCTGAACGATAACCACTTTTTGCAGTGTGCTCTTAGTCTATGAAATAACTGTGAAATAGGGTTTGAAATCCATTGGAAGAAAGGTTCTGTTTCATGTGAACTGGCATGATGTGTTTGCACATTTAAGCTTTTCTAATGAAGCCTCTGTCACTGTGTCCACTGGAAAGCACATTACTGGCAAACCATACATTATGTTAGATGGAATTCACTTAGAGCTCTTTTCGCATTGGCAGTTTACAAACTTTGAAGCTCCTCTCCATAAATATTATCCCAAAATTCCCCAGATCTGGTCTATGTTTCTATTGGGTGGGGCCCAGTCTTACCTAATTTCTCTGTATTTTTTTTTTAGCAGGCATATGTGTCCTCCACCCAACAGATGGCGCCGCCCAGTCCCAACACCACTACTAGCAGTAATGGGAGCAGCAGCGGAGGTGACCAGCTAAGCAAAACCAACCTCTACATTCGTGGCCTCCATCCTGGCACCACAGACCAAGACCTGGTTAAACTCTGTCAGCCGTGAGTGTAATGGTTGTTTGAGCTACAATAACCATTTGTTTAGCGTGCAACAATATGCTCACTGGTATACACTGAGCTGTAGCTACACTCATTAGACATTTTATGATATACACATACTGCAGGTTTAAAATAGGTTTAAATGTACTGACAGCCCAATAGATTTTCCCATCCCCATTTATCAGCCACCCTCTACCCAGTCCATTTACTGGGGTGATGGACCATTCTCAACAGTGATTAATGATGCTAGAGTGTTCCGCACTTGTGTTTTAGGCACTAATACTTGGAAATTGTCAATCTAGACCTCCTAACTATACACTAGGACTGCACAATTATTAGTTAATTTTATTGAAAAACTAAAATAAAATGTGAGATACATGGAAGTTTGTATACCCCTTCAGTAAACCCACAAAAGTCTCAGGGCTTATTCGATTTATTAGGTCTTAAGAAAATTCTGAAGATAATTCCAGAATGTAATATATTTTGTGAACTTTCAAACCTCTCAGGGTGCTGTGCTTAGATTGATTAGCCATGAGCGTAAATGTCATTCCTCTAAAATGTCATTTAGAAATAGAAGTTAAGGAGAACTGTTGAAGCCAAAATCTGGAAGACTAAAATAATCTTACAAAAAAAAACAAAGATTGAACAGGTATGCAAAGCAAAACGCCCACATCACTGCCTACAAGGAACATTTGCCTGGCATGGAAATAGCAGTATATTGGCCAGAGGCATTTTGGAATCAAGTGCTATGGTCTGTCAATGAAAAAACAACTTTTTGACTACAGCCATTTCAATGCAAGAACATTTATTAAGCTGTCAGACATGGGGAGGACCTGTTATGCTTCAGGGCTGTGTGTCACAGGAAATGTCTTCAACGGTGACAAATAGATTCTTCTGAATATTATCAAATCCTGAAAGCTAATATCCCACAGTCAGTGAAGAAACTGAAGAAGAAAGGAGATTGGGTATTGCAAGAAGAATTATGAGGAGAAAGACCAGATACAAGAAACTAAGTACTGACTTTTTAAAAGTCTTTTTCCCCCCAATATGATACATTCAGCAAATAAATAATTCATAAAAACATTCATATTTGCAGAAATATGTCATATTTAAGGCCATTCCATGGGGGCGTTAACTTATTTTCTCTCAGGAAAATAGTTCACCATAAGGTCAGATGTATCTAATAAGGTTGCCAGTAAGTGCATAGGTGAATAAATGCTTCCGTAATGTAATTATTAATGATGACAAATCTGCTGGGGTAGATGATTTAAAAATGCATTGACTACAAGATTATTCCTCTCCTGGAAGAAACAGGCTGATGTGAATGTAGTTCAGGCTGGGTGGAGAGCGGGGCTCAGAAGGGAGATTCAGACTCTGTCCTGAACTGACCCTACACATGCAGAGAAGAAACGCACCTTTGGCAGCTTGAACTCAAGCGGTAATGAAATACACTTGATCTCATGCAGGTATGCGGCATATTGATTTCGTTAATATAGAGTTTATGTTTGTGCATTGTTGCTTTCTAGATTAATTGCACCTTTTTAATTTAATGCAGTTTCATTACGCCACAGTCAGTGAGCCCACGTCCCCTACCTTTTAGCTCAGATGACCCTGTCGTGGAATGAAAGGCTGCAGCAGTCAGTAACTTGTGGTAAAGTCAACAGGGGTTTGGGTTTCAAACAAAGCACTTTCTAGTTGGCAGCCCTAAGCCTTTCCAACAAGTAGGCATGATTGCGCCTCCCCTAAACCTCCCTCCCTCCCTCCCTCCCTCCCCCATCTATTTCCTCCTTCCATAAGCCCTCACTTCCATTTACGGAGAGAGAGCAAAGGAGGGGTCTGACAAGAAACCCAAGCCGCTGCTTTTGCAGCCAAGGGGCCTTGAAGAATTTCCTTCATTTGAGCATTATAGAGCTGTACATTTTTTTTTCTGTGTTCTTGTCTTGACCATGCATCTCATGCACGATGGTGGAAGCTTTAGCCAGCACACTGAATGTTAAAAACGTTCATGAAAGACTGTGCTACACTCTTAAAAATAAAACTTCCAAGGTGGCTCTTTAAAGGTTAATTTATCTTGATGCTTTGGAGGTTCCGGCAGCATTGCTCTAACACCCATTTCACTGATACAGCTGTTTTTTTCAGATATTCTTTAGGGAAGCAAAGGTGGCTCCTCAGTGCCATTGCTACAAAGAACCCTTTCTAGCACTTTTGTTTGAGTGGAGTGTAGAAGGGGAACTGATACACTACAGTAGTTGCAGTGATTCGAGTGTCTGCCCTCACCGAGGAGACCTTGTGATTTTCATCAAGTTTGAGACGTTGCTAAAGTGAGGTCCTAATCCAGGAAGGAGACTATTTGCCTTCGATCGGTGCGCCTCAGCCAGATTTCGTGGTAGAGATGCTTTCCCAGAAGACAACAGGCCAAAAGTTAAAATGGTAAGCGTCTTTTGAAAGCCGGAGCTGAAGAGGTGGAGAAAAAGAGAGAAAGCAGAGCCAGAGAGAGGCCCTCTCTCGCTCTCTTTCAGCAGTCTGGAAGAAATGGCTTTCGATGAGGCTGCCCAGCCCTACAGGAAACTCGGAGCCCAAGGGGAAAGAGAAAGACAAACAAGGGCAACAGCTGGGAGGGAGAGAGAGAGAGCAAGGGAGGGAGGGAAACGACTGAACAAGAGAGAGAGAGATGTATGTGTCAGGTGTTCTTGAGGCTATAACACCAGCTGGTAAAGGGGATGTTTGCAAGGGTAATTACTTTTAAAGCCATGGAGCATCCAGTACATCCTGCTTTATGCTGTAGGAAAGCAGCTTTTACGCAAACATCACAAAGTATTGGCTAGAGGACATGAAAATCAAATGCCTAAATGTAGGCTAGCTCATCTTCATGAAGTCGAGACTTTTATTTTACTGCGCAACTAATTCATTTATTATTTAAGCATTTATTAGTAGCATTTTCGTGCGGTTACTCACATTTGTCTAACTTCCTCCATTATTTTCATAATTCAGAGCTTGAATGAGCCTGAATATGAAAACATGCATGGAATGTCTGTGCTTGCGTCAGTGAGCTATGAGTGAGAAATAAAAATTGTTACCACTATGACTGGGACTTCATAGGACTCAGTCAGCATCGTAGACAGAGTAAACAGCATACGGGGAACTGTGTTGTAAACAAGGCTCTATTCCGCTTATGAAAGCTAACACGAGTACCAGTTACTCACAGAGGCACGAAGGTCAAGCCCCAGCTACACACACCACAGTCATGGTGCTTGCTTGACCGTGACACTCGGCCCTCACACATGGCCGCTCTTCGGTCCGCTGCGCTCAGAAAAGGAAGGCTGCATATCCGAGCTGCATCGCTTTGAGCAAAATGCTTCAAATAGACTGAGCTTAGCATTGCCCCATGAAACAACAAGCCGTGCACTGGCTTAGAGTTAGCATATACATGCAGCCAAGACGTAGGGATGGATATTTTGCTCACAAATTAAACTTGAGAGAACTTTTTGCACACCTCTTTTTTGCGGGCAGGTGCGTTGGAAATAACCAAAGGTCACCAAATCAGGAAATTAGCAAGAATCCCGCGCACTGACCAATTCGCAAGCAATTATTTATTTATAAAAAATACAACGTTTCGGTCTTAGACCTTCATCAGGTAAATATATATTTTTTTAAAACTTTTTATTTCAGTAACAGTTACTGAAGGGTGGCATTCGTAAGGCTACAAACCTCTTGAAGACTCGTCTGTTCAGAGAGCAGCTCCTCTCCTAAAGCACTCATAATCTTTGTGCGTTACTTTTACGTAAAGATTTTAGCACTTAGTTATCTCCTCTGGTTCTCACGCTGTCCTGAAACTGGAGTGTTTCCTCATATTGTAATTCACCTTGGATGAAAGTGTCTGCCAAATGAATGTAAAGTACATAAACATTTGTAAAGGCTTATTCCAACAAGCATCCGTTATAAACACTGCTAAGGTTATTACACCTAATAAAATGTAATGGCATATGAAACTTGTTGGAATAAGCCTTTATACATGTTTATGTAGGTTTGGCCTTCATCTGTTTGTTGACCTTCATCTGTTTATGTCATTGTCGATTTATATGAGTTGAAAAACTTATGTAGGTCTTGTGTTGTCTTATGAGTCAGTAAAATGTTACCAATATTTCCAGATGTAGCGCCTGTTAGATGCTGCTGTTTCTTAAAATCCAGGCTTGTGACATCCCAAAGCTTATTATTTAGTAACTACAGTTATAATGGAACCTTTTTTGTTTGTTATATGAAGATATAAAGAGGTATAAGCAGTTTCCCCCAGGATCAATAAAATTTTCTGATTCTGATGTAGGTAAAAAAAAATTCTGAATTAATCTGCTTGAGTTTGAATATATATGTGTTTGAATACCCATGCCTATTCCTAGCTAGATATACAGTACTGTGCAAAAATCTTAGGTGCTTAATCTGATTGTTTAAAACCATTTAGCTCTGCAGTAAATGTGTTTTTGCCAGTAAAAAACACCATTAATGGATAAAATAAATGCAAAAAATTACATCTGATGAACTACACTCGAAGGCCATTGTTGGTTTCCTAGACAACTTTTAAATGGATGTATTTAAGTGAACCATTTTTGCAAAAGTGAACCATTTTTGTTTTACAGTTTCAAGAACATCCACACAATGTGAAGGTCCTTGGAAGAAGCTCTTACAAGTCTCTTACATGAAGCGTCTTTAGATATTTAAACGTTTCTTCAATGGCATTACTCACCTTTGTGGCAACTGTTTTTAAAGGTGTAGGTTTGATTCTGGACCTCTCCTGAAGCCCGTGACCACTGGATTTGTTCATCAGCAGTTAGTTGAATTTAATGAGACACTGGTTATCTAAACCAGACATTAGATGGTAACTAAAAGTAATGCTGAGCTGCCATGAGGAGAGGGTTGGAAATGATTCTCGCCCACATTAATACATATGTGTAAGATCACTACTTATTGTTTTAATCTTATTTGTATTTATTGTAACATTTGATGCAAATAAACACTTACTACATAGATAAATAGCCTTTCTCAGGAGCCGGAGATTTTCACACAGCACTGTACGTATCTTGTGTATTCATGAGAGCAGATTTAACAAATCCCAGATCTGAATTTTGCCGTTAACATCCGATCAGTCATATGATCTGGATGACAGCATAATGATGAAAGCAGTGCCAGCGCTGTCGACGGCACAAAGAGCATTTTAGATGAATAGGCCTAAAAGTGGGGTTTTTTTGCTTTGCTTTTGACGGTTCCTTGGATGAAAAGCATCCAACGCAGCTGGTGCGTGCATGCTGGCTTTGTGTTGTACTGCTGTTTTAGATGGGTTAGAGAGATGGCTGATTTTGTCCGCAGTGCATTAGGACCCAGCAGAGAGAGGCAGGGGGAGAGGCCGTTAGCATTATGGAGTGCGGCCAGTGCTGCACAGGGCAGACAAGGAGAACTCTCAGGTTACACTGCAAGCACATGCCAGGGGAAAGGAGGCCTCTCTCTCTCTCTCTCTCTCTCTCTCTCTCTCCCCTTCCTCTCTCTCTCTCTCTCTCTCTCTCTCTCTCTCTCTCTTCCTCCATTCCTCACCCACCTCCCCCAGTCCTCTGTGATTTCAATCCCTGCATCTAATCAATAGACACATACATGCAGCTACGACCATATATCTCCTATATCTCTGTAACAGCATGGCAGCAAACTCTCCTCAAGATATGCAAAGCAGGCCGAGCACAATAGCATCCATTATTCAGAGAACACGGCGTCTCGCTGTCGCAGTGACCCTCATAAACACTGCATGCAAATGACGCCGGGACGTGGTAAATGCATGTTGAATGAGAGAAGGCTGGGGCAACGCACAGTCATAAAGTTGGAGCGAGGGAGCCGCCGCCGGCTCCATCATCACCAGAACCCTTTATAGAGCTTCATGTGGCGCTGTGACATTGACTGTGACTTCACAAAGTCACACTGAAGCCCAGACTGTGTGAGCTGTGTTCCCTCTATGGAATTGACAGGGTGTTATAGACTGTGAGGTCAAATCTCCAAAATCAGATTTAGACAGTCACTCCTAATATAGTGGTTCAGCCTAGAGGTATTTGGGGCTTTTTTTAAAGAGTTTGCCCCCTTTATTTTGAAGTGGATGCTTATGTACCTAAATAAACATCACCCAAACTTCATGACCAAATCCTGGCTCCCTCAAGCCATGCTGGGAGTTGTTAAAGGGGATTTACGCTGATTGTTCTATGTTTCTGTGTAATTAAACGGTTATTGCCAACGATATAAACAAAGGCAGTCATGGTGGTTTTGATGTGAAAGGCGCCGTTTTTGAGAACATTAACGAGACCGAATCGCTCACAGTGGTGGTGATTGGAACCAGACGACTGAAAGTGTTTAATGCCTCTAAAACAGCGCTGCCCAGTGTGTGGCCCATGCGGCAAAGATGGTGTTTGATTGGCCAGAAAGATGTACAGTATATACAGACTGCTGAACCTGCTTATACGTGGCTATACTGCTTATACTTCAGTCCATTGCGTTTTTTTTTCTGAAAACTGAACTAATAATTGTTCGCTGAAACCCCTGCACTTTTTCCGTGGCAATATATTTTTCATGCATTTAAGTGCTAAATTATTAAGAAAAATATAATTTACTAGTTTTGTAACAAATATTAACGTAAATTCAGCTATATTTCAAGATAAAATTTCAGCTACATTTCAAGATAAAAATAACTAAATGTTTTGGCACTGTGGAGAGAAACACAAAGCGTCTTGGGACGGTGAAATACCGCTGCACTCATAGGTGGGAGGTTTGAAAGTAGTCAATCTGAGAACATTATTTATTTATCCTTGCTGCTGATTGGCTGCTGCCATTTGATGCATGTGTGGCAGCTGCTGTCCAGAATTTCCCCATGGAGCAGCTGGAGTATTCTTGTGTTTTTCGTTTTGTAAAGCCCTGTATTTTTATTACAGTAAATTAAATGAATTTATTACTGTATTTACCTGCTTGTACCAAAGAAATCAACGGCGCATACCAAATAAAACGCCCGTGCATGAATTACAGTACAGTCTATACAGGGTTAACATCGGTATTTACATACTAGCACTGCGGGAGTTCAGTGTAAACTGTACAGTACAAATATGGGTTTACCTTTGCATTTTCTTTAAGGGTAATGCATGTAAAATAAAATTAAAGTGTTTTGGTAGCATATTTGGGGGCATATTTAGGATTTACACTATAAAAATAGCGCATCACAACAATGTAGTTTTCACTATACACTGGTGCTCTTGGAAAGTTTACTGTGATTAAACTATACATTACATTTTTATTATCCTTTTATAACTATATTATAGTATTATATAGTATATTAAGTATATTATCAACACAGTATGATATAATGGTATAAAATATGCATTAAATTTAAATCCTACATACCTTCTTTATTTGTATACTGTTTGGTCTTTTTGGCCATCTTTCCCCCAACAAATGTACTTTGGCATCCACAAGACAAAATGTTTGGCCACCACTGACCTGATGGGTACTTCAAAGAAAGTTATTGAACAAAATGGTTCCAAATAGGCTGCCTGATGCCAGAGACCTGGTTTTGTGCTGGCTTGATGGAGACTTAAATTGTTTTTTTCAAACATATGCAGAGTGTTGTATGGCAAAATGGTCTCCATAGAAAATGTTATGTCGTTTGTAGTCTTTTGTTCTCCTGTGAAGGAAACTGAAAGTGCCTTTCACATCAAACTACTCTGAAAGTTTTCAGCAACTGAATTATGCAGAAGTTGTGGGGCAAAGTAATCTCACATAATCTTGAGTTTTCTAGAATAAAACGTTTCTAAAACTATATTCCATACTTTTAAATATATAAATATATAAATATGGACAAATGTATGAACAAAAACAAGATTCAAGGTGGCTTGTACTGCTCTTTTTGCTGTGCAACGTGCATTTGTCTGTATTTGTAACAGTGTGTCAAAAATCAGTCTTAAAGTGACTTTGTCTGTAAGCAAGCCATTAAATTGTATTCATTCAGTTAAAGGAATGAATTCAAAGCTCAAAAACACTTCAGATTAACTTCTGCCTTTACATTTTACAGTGCACAAAAGCAAGTCAGTAGAGTACTTAATTACTTGATGCAATTTTACTAGTTACGGATAATAAGCATAATTAGCCCTGTAGCTCCAGTGCAAAATTAAAGCAGTGCATGCTGGAAAACCACATATATCTTTTCTGATCAGCTATATTCGGGTGAAGGAGAAAATTGCTTTTAAAAGGCATAAAAGCAGGCTGAAGTTGTCTTCTGTTCTCTTTCGCTCCAAAGGTACGGCAAGATCGTGTCAACCAAAGCCATTCTGGACAAGACCACCAACAAATGCAAAGGTAAGAGGCGACGCCGCCTGACGACTTTTTCGTGGCTCTTCAAAGCCACCCAGCTTGTTTCATGTCAGGCAGGTGCGCTGTGATGTAACAGCATTGGGGCCGTCATTGCATAACTCCACATCTGTCGGCTGGACTGGTGCTGCCATGAACCTGCACCCGTGTTTTTGACCAAACGCATGCGGCATAGCCTGCCTGCCTGCCTGAGTCAGGGTGTGGCAGAAACGCAGCAAACACTGGTGTCTCAACCTGCTCTGAGCAATGGCCACTGAGGGGGTGTTTGTTGGAGGTGTTACTAATGATAACCTATTGCAATTATTTAGCAGTGCAGAATAACTGTAATTATGTAATTGTATAATTAATGATAGTTACATAATGATTTTATATTTATTCTTGATTTACCCTCTGTACTGATATGGCAGAAATGCAAAAGATCTTTTTTATTCTGCAGTCAAGACTGTCACATTCAAATCATAATAAAATCGAATCTAATAAAGTATTTATGATGATAAATTGCATCATGCATCATGCTATTAAGGTTTTCTGAGCATATCACAGATATCAACAGTATTTAATCCTTTAATCCAAAAATGTAGACGATCAGTCAAAACATATTAGGAGTCCAGCTTTTGCTTCTTTATTTTAGAACTGGAGCTACAAGGCTAATGTTGCTAACAAACAGTATAAGTCAATAATCACCCAAATCTTTTCCATAAAAATACATCACTAAGGCCTCTCTCAGCCCATTCAAACCATATCCGGCTCTTCATGAAGGTTCTGCAGACTTGTGGATGTGGTTTAGGACTCAGTGGGACTCAAAAATAAACAAATGAACAAAACTACACTACTACACACAGCCTTTTTAGACAACATGACTCAGATTCTTCTTATTTTATGAAGGTTAATATTACAAAAACTGACTCTACATCATCTCTACTCAGTCTGCATGGCACTGGATGTGGTGTGAGCAGGTTAAGTGAAGTGTTGTGGATGGATTAATGGAAAAGATTTAGGTGACTATTGACTTTTAGTGTTGTTGTTAGTAACATTGGCCTTGTGGCTTGAGTTCCAAACAGAAGAAGCAAAATCTTGGCTTTACTGGTTCGTTTTCTCCTTTTCCAACTTATTAAACATCTGAATGCTATGGTATTATGAATGTTATGGTCTGTATTGTGTATAAAATCATGATATAATTTTGCCATATCACTCACCCTAATTCTCTAACGCTAAACACATGGGATTCATTGAAAGATTAGAATTTGCACTTCTTCCAAAATAAAAAAACATACTTTTAATAGCAATAATGATAACTGTGGCTTGTCTAATCAGAATCAATATACTTCATTGATCCCAGAGGAAATTGCTTACGTTATGGCTGCACAGACACACAGAGACAAGAACAATATAAAATACAAGATCTAAATAAATACAATAAAAACTTTTTAGCACCCTACAGGAAATTTTGCGCATGGTAGATTATTGGTAGACTATTGCACATAATAATAAGATAATAATGCACATAATGATAATGATTTCAATCCAATAAGAAGTATTATCATTAAGTAATGAATAAATATAAGGTTTTTCAACAAAAGGTAGACAAACTGAGTAGTGTGTTTTAATGCATAGTGGTTTAGATATTTACCCTGTGTTTATATGTGTTTGTGTGTGTGTGTGTGTGTGTGTGTGTGTGTGTGCAGGCTATGGCTTTGTGGACTTTGACAGTCCGGCGTCTGCACAGAAAGCCGTGACAGCTCTGAAGGCCAGTGGAGTTCAGGCTCAGATGGCAAAGGTAAGAAAGCACAGCTCTCCCTGCAGCACCTGCTCATCACTCTACAGGGCCCTGTGTGAAGGAACGTCCTGGGAAAGAGTCAGACGTAGGACGTGATGGTTTTATTTAAACATTCGAACACAGCTTTGTTTGAGTTTTTGGACGGGCTATCTCAGGCTCTGATAAACACAAGAGAAATAGTTATTCTTTACCTAAAATAGCAGTGGGTCCTGATCCTCACAGGAGAAACAAGTTTAATAGCAGGCAGAAATACAGAGGAGTAGAAAGGAATAGAGAGGAATAAAGAGGAGCAGAGAACAGTAAAGAGGAATAGAGAGGAGCAGAGAAGAGTACAGAGGAGCAGAGACGAGTAGAGAAGAGTAAAGAGGAGTAAAGAGGTGTAGAGAAGAGTAAGGAGCAGAGAGTAAAGAGGAGTAAAGAGGAGCAGAGAGGAATAGACAGGAGGAAAGAAGAACAGAGAGGAGTAGAGAGGAGTTAAGAGGAGTAGAGAGAAGTAAAGAGGAGTAGAGAGGAGTAAAGAGGTGTAGAGAGGAGTAAAGAGGAGTAGAGAGGAGTAAAGAGTAGAGAGGAGTAAAGAGGAACAGAGAGGAGTAAAGAGTAGAGAGGAGTAAAGAGGAACAGAGAGGAGTAAAGAGGAATAGAGAAGAGTAAAGTGGAGTAGAGAGGGGTAAAGAGGAATAGAGAGGAGCAAAGAGGAGTAGAGAGGAGTAAAGAGGGATAGAGAGGAGTAAAGAGGAGTAGAGAAAAGAGGAATAGAGAAGAGTAAAGAGGAAGAAAGAGGAGTAAAGAGGAGTAAAGATGAATAGAGAGTAAAGAGGGATAGAGAGGAGTAAAGAGGGATAGAGAAGAGTAAAGAGGAGTAGAGAAGAGTAAAGAGGAAGAAAGAGGAGTAAAGAGGAGTCGAGAGGAGCAAAGAGGAATAGAAAGGAGTGAAGAGGGATAGAGAGGAGTAAAGAGAAATAGAGAAGGGTAAAGAGGAGTAGAGAAGAGTAAAGAGGAATAGAGATGAGTAAAGAGGGATAGAGAGGAGTAAAGAGGAGTCGAGAAGAGTGAAGAGGAATAGAGAGGAGTAAAGAGGGATAGAGAGGACTAAAGAGGAATAGAGAAGAGTAAAGAGGAATAGAGAGGAGTGACGAGGGATAGAGAGGAGTGAAGAGGAATAGAGAGGAGTAAAGAGGAGTAGAGAAGAGTAAAGAGGAATAGAGAAGAGTAAAGAGGAATAGAGAGGAGTAGAGAAGAGTAAAGAGGAGTAGAGATGAGTAAAGAGGGATAGAGAGGAGTAAAGAGGAGTAAAGATGAATAGAGAGTAAAGAGGAATAGAGAGGAGTAAAGAGGAGTAAAGATGAATAGAGAGTAAAGAGGAATAGAGAGGAGTAAAGAGGAGTAAAGAGGAGTAAAGAGGAATGGAGAATCTTTCTTTCCTTCTCTTTTTCTCTGTCTCTCCCCAACTCTGTCTCTTTCTCTCCTTAACTCTGTCTTGTTCCTTCTCTCTATCTCTCTCTCCATCTCTTTCTCCCCAGCTCTTTCACCATCTCTCTTTCTCTCTTTCACTCCATAACTCTTTCTCCATTTCTCTTTGTTTATTTTTCTTTTTCTTTCTTTGTTTCTCTCTCTCTCTCCCTCTCACTCTCTCTCTCTGAATGGAAGTTGTCAGTATGTGAGTATCTTGGTGTCTCACTGCAGTTCTTGTCCAGAGCAGCACACAGTCCATCACTCGTGTCCTGACCATCGCTCTCACTGCACACTTCCACACTGAAACTCTCGGTTCTGCAGGGTTTGGTTTTCTGTATGGTCAGATATAAGGTTACAAGTAAGGTTAAAGTGTGTGGGGCGGTTGAGCTCAGCTCTTCGCCCTTCTCGCTCTCGCCAAAATAGAAAACCACACTTCATCTCTGCCCTCAACCCCTCTACCTTCCACTGCAGACTTAATTACAGCCATTTTAGAGCGTTTTAGCAGCCTGACCTATTTAGGAGTGACTGTGTTTATGTGGAGAATGCCGAGGGCTTTCCTGCGCCTCGGTTTCACAGTGTGGAAAAAGACGCCTCGTCTCAAGGAGCGATGAGATTGGTATGAAAAAAAATCACCTTCATCGCAGGTCACTGCAATTATGCATCCATTATTCATGACATGGAGATGAAGTGGTAATGAATTTACAGCCTTTTAATCTCATCCATGCACCAGCGTAATGAATATGCAAAGCGGTGCCGGGGTGAATTGCAGGTTCAGCGTCACTCATCTCATCTTTACCATCTTTTCAGCCTGTTTTAGACCAGTGACTCCAAGAGTGCTTGAAATAGGGAACAACAAAATTAATTCAAACAGCACAATGTACTTAACCCTGTAAGTCCCAAGCATTAAAAATGTCTATCTGTATATTTCTGACTGTAATTCAATGACATAGTACGCTACCATCAAGCGATCTATAGCGTTTGATTCTGCACACACTCAGCTTTTCAGTAATGATGCAGTGTAGGGTGTACATTAAATCTCAGATTCCAGATCATAGTATGATACTCAATAATGCATAATGCCATTTAACACTCGTGTAAGTGTGGGCCCATCATATCTCATCCAGTTCAATCCATGGAGATGGAACAGCCATGAATGGCTGAAGCTACAAGACACCATAATTGGCTTTGCTCTCTCTGGGTGCCCTCCCTCTCCCACCATTCACTCAGCACAACACTAGCCAGTGCAGATGTCTGTTAGTTGATGGAGCAGAATCACCAGTTAGTGTTCTCCTCCAAGCATGTTCAGCTGTCCAATGATGTTGCATAGGCAGCAGTCCTAAAAATGTTTTGGTGCTTCATTCATCTTGGAAGAAGCATGTGCTAGTCTTCGCCCACTCAGTGTTGGTGGAATTCTGTGGTTGGGACAGTCCTAGATAGTGGGTGGCATTTAATATGACTAAACTTGGGAGATCATTGGGAAAAAATGCAACAAAAAAAAAAAAACAAGTTTAAATGAAAGGGACCTTTCTGACCTTGTTAGTTCAAGTCTCTGACCATATTAAGCATCCTATATAGGGATGCAGCGATTAGGATTTTTTTATGACCAAATCCATTTGACTGACGGCTGATTCTTTGGTCTTATTTTTATTCATTTTACCTTAAAAGCAAGTGAACACGTGAAACACGTAAGCACACTTCCAGTACATTTCCATTAGTCAGCATCAAAACATTGTGCTCATAGTTGTTGATAGTTCCTTTTAAATGTGCTTTGGATGGACCAGGGATGATGAACCAGAATGTGGTTTGTGTCCTTGGATTCTAAGCATATCATTGGAACATGTTTAACTTATAATCTGGTATTGATCTTCTGGCCACCACAGAATTGGACCAAGACTTTACTGTCATCATCTAATACAGAGTGGCAGGCTGATAATGCGGTTGTTCTCGCTTTACAGGGTTAAACAGTAAATATAGGTTGTGAAACCTACAGACTGGATTAATGGCCAAAGCTCATGCAGACGGGCAGCTCTGTAGACGCAGTTAATGTCAAGCTGAAGAAGCGGCGCATAGTAAAGCATGCATATCATGCTATGGGCTTTCATGCTGCAGCACATAGAGCCAATTAGGACGTGTATATGGTAATAAGTTGACAACCTGAATGTCTTCCAGACAGTTATTTTGACACCTTTTATCTAAAGGGAAAAAAGCTGCTTCTGAAGCTGTTAGTCACGGCATAATTGTCTGGACTTACTTCCATTTAAGGCTGCTGTGAAAATGAAATATTTCAAACACCAACCCACACACGCATACACACATAGACACACACACGCATTCCCTTGGAGCCATTGTATTTTTCATTTGAGAGCGCCGGAGGCTAAAGCTGGCAGTGATGTTACAGTGTGGACATGCAGTTCTCCTCTCTAACTCCTCGCCTTCAGGGGGGTTTCAAACTCTCAACCTGCCTGCTGCCTCAGAACTGCTGATGCTTCAGTGGTGAGGAATTAGCAGCCCGCGCTTCTGTGACAGACGAGAGTTCAGCGAGACTACAGCCGCTTATACTTCACATCTGCATCCAGCTCCCTCATGATTTCCTCCTTCTCTCCCCTCTTCCTCCTCCTCCTTCTGACCTACAGCCCCCTCTCCCTTGGTGCCCTGGTCCCTTCTCCTCTTAAAGTTAACGCAGTAGTTCAGTCCTTTCCTCAGATACAGTCAGTCAGCCAAGTATGGAAGCACATTCCTGCCAGGTGGAGGGAAAAGATTGTCTGTTTTTTTTTCCTTCAGTTTCTGGCAGCGTTGTGTCAAAATTCCGGCTTAGCGTTACTTATTTTCTCAAATTTCCAGAAAGCCATTATTTAGAGATATTACATTAATGTTTAGAGAAAGTGAAATATTATTTATTGGTTCTAAGTCTGTATTTCTAGAGAAGTAATGATTTCTGAGAAATCATTTTTGTGGTCAAAATAAGCCATTATTTTGAGATACTAAGTTGTTATTTTGAGAAAGGTAAGAGAAAATAGCATAAATCTGATTTTTCTTCAGAAATATTTCTTGAAGGATCTACATTACAGAACAATTCCTTGAACTCTACCGCCATCCCAATGCTCAAAACTTTAAAACTCTTTCTTTACAACTCTCTCTTTCCCTTGTTTTTCAGCAACAAGAGCAGGACCCCACCAACTTGTATATTTCCAACCTGCCGCTGTCGATGGACGAGCAGGAGCTGGAGAGCATGCTGAAGCCCTTCAGTCAGGTCATCTCCACGCGCATCCTCCGGGACGCCAACGGTGCCAGCAGAGGCGTGGGCTTCGCAAGGTGCACGGCAACCACACATCTAACCTGAAAAAAAAAACCATATACATACAGTACTCACAAGGATTAAATGACGTTTTGTACCATTTCTGTCAGGATGGAATCGACAGAGAAGTGCGAGGCCATCATTCAGCACTTCAATGGCAAATACATCAAGACTCCACCTGGAGTGGCAGGTATACTTTTACTCCCCCAGAATTTGTTATCACGCTAAGAGCCTTTTGCCTGTTACTTACTGTAATTCTAGAGAAAGCTCACACTGAAAAACAATCCCCGGGTTCTTGCCTAGTGCCTACAGAACCGCTGCTGTGCAAATTTGCTGATGGGGGCCAGAAGAAACGCCAGAATCCAGGAAAATATCTCCAGAACGGCCGGCCGTGGACGAGAGATGGAGAGACGGTGAGAAGTGTTGCTGTTTCACAGAACATCCGAAGGAATTCTCTCTCTCTCTGTAGTGACAGTTACTTATACTCTCAACATTCTCAGTTCCTCATATTTACATTCCTATGTTCCAGGGTGGAATGACACTAACGTATGACCCCACTCCTGCCCTGCAGAACGGGTGAGCTTGTACTTTATCAGCCGGAGTGATCTGATCTTTGAAGTTGTGAAATGGTGTAGAATAATTTATTGGTTGAGATGTAGTTGTGAAAGCTCCTTTTGAAACCGGTGTGAAAGTGTGTGTGTGTGTCTCCCCCTGCAGGTTCTATTCCTCTCCATACTGCATCGCTCCCAACAGAATGATCACACAAACCTCCATCTCTCCGTACATGCATTCTCCAGTATCAACGTACCAGGTCAGAGCTGTCTCCAACTCACGTTTTCTTGGTATTTCAGTTCAGGCACTCTACGTCTAATGTTTATTATTCCTGGAGGCCCAGAGCACTGCACGGTTTCAACTACCCCTCACCCAGCACACTTAATCAAGCTTGGTGCTTAATAATCAGTTGAGGTGTTTTAAGACAAGGAACACTTGAAACCACCCAGGCTTGAATTTAAAGGAATAGTTTGTCCAAAAAAAATCCCACTATTTTCCACATGTTCCAGATTGGGCAGGACATGTTTAAAGTCCAAATTTTGCTTATTTAGCTTAGAAATGGAGTTAACATTGTGTTCAAAACTAGAAACCAATAGTCACCTAAATTGTTTCCTTCCTAAAAATAAAAATCTCCACTTTTCTCAGTCCTCTAAACCCACATCCAGTTGTTCCTTGTGGTGGCACAGGCTTGTAGTTTGGGACTCACTCTGACCTATAAAAATGAACAAAACACCATTAGCTGAATACTCCTTTAAGAGTGCTGATCTTGAATCACATTTTCTAAATGCACTTTGATCCTGTTCTCATGCCTTAGTAAGATGTGCACCTGCGTTATTTTTATTACCATTGGGGTTTTGTGGTGCGAACTGTAGAGCTAGATCAGTCCTGTTTTAATTAATTTAACACAGAACAAACTCTTTTGGGACCCAAGAGATGATTACACAGGTGAAGGCAGAGGTGCACTTCTTGATGAACTTGCAGTGTCTCAGGATGAGCGATGTATCAGTTAGGCTGTGAGTGTTCTTAATCATGACTTTTCAAAGGACTAACATACACAGAATAGATAAAAAAGTTCAGTAAATCATAACAGTATAGGATAAATTATATGAGTATAGATAAATAAGAAAAAAAGAACAGAAATGACAGTTGTGACAATTGTGAGCAGGGTAGCAGGGTACTCAAATGTGGTACCTGATTCTTTTTTAATTGCTTTATGTAACTGGCAAGTTGGATGGAAATTATGTTGCATGAAACGCATAACATGCATCAAAGTTTCACAGTTGTCCTCTGCCTTCTACAGCTTATTTTACCCTGGAGTTAAACAACAGAAGCCATATTACCCCTAGTGCTCTCTGTTGTGTATTTGTCTGAACGGCTGCATATATAAACGTTGTAGAACATTTTTAGAAAACAATCCATTGACAATAGGAACTATGAACTAGCAAGTATGACAGTGGATCTTCTCTGAACTGCAGGTACACAATCCATCCTGGATGCACCATCAGTCATACCTCATGCAGCCCACGGTAAGATGGTCCCTTATAATATTTGTTGCATTATCATTTCGGATGTGCATTTCATACCTGCCTTATTGGAGCAGCTGGTGGCCTAGTGGACCAGGAGTTGCCCCTTTGATCAGAAGGTTGTGGGTTCGAATCCCAGGACTGCCAGTGGCACCACTGAGGTGCCCTTGAGCAAGGTTCCATCCCCACATACTGCTCCACAGGCACCCTGGCAGTGGCTGCTCAATGCTTCACTTGGTGGATGGATTGAAAACAGAAAGAATTTCACACAGTTCAAACTGTGTATTATGATGGTGTGACTATAAAGGCCACTTCATTTTTTCTCTCACTCCGTGTCTCGCCTATAGGGCACAGTCCTAACGCCCACCATGGACCACACTCTGTCCATTCAGCCCGCTGCCATGATGGGGCCCCTCACCCAGCAGCTCAGCCACCTGTCCCTGGGCAGCACCGGCACGGTGAGTGTCCTCACTGAGATACGCGCATCAACATCTATCAAGAAATACATCTGTTATTGTCTTTGAGGTACCACTATTCTATAAGACTACCCTGATAAAAATCAGGCTGCTAACACCTGGAACACCTAGAGCGTATTAGTAAAGTCTGATTTAAACAAATAAAGAACGGCACAAAACTGTTTTTTTTTTTTAATCCTACATGCTTTTCGTTTGCTGCTCTTTCGGCCGCTCTCGAGACCCCGCCCCTCTGCGGGTTTCCCCCACCCACTTGTGGCTGTAAAACATCCGGAAAGTTCTCCCGCGTTCAAAAATGTTGTGTTTTCTCTGTTTGTTTTTAAGACCTAAAACAAAAGAAACATGGGCATTTTTGTTCTGAATGGGCATTTGCGAGTGATGCTGTTTTTAAAACCCCAGCAGTGGTTATTATTATTACATGTTTTTGAAATTACAATAACTGAACCGGATCCGTCCCCTTCGAGTTCCAAGGTTAATTAGGTTGTAGACAGTTTACAAATCATTAATAAGTGGTTATAAACAAGTTACAACAGTTGTCATACATTGATGCATACTCACTATTTGGCAAGATCTGCTTTTTTTTAATGGTAATAGCATGTTAACAAAGAGGTGACAGTTTAACATTCTGCCTGAAAAGGGACAAGATAAGCTCAGCAGCTTGCAAGAGATAGTGACAACTGTTATAACTTGTTTATAGGTACATATCAGTGATTTATAAACTGTCTGCAATCTAATTACCAACATGACTATGAATCATTCATAAACCCTTTATAAGGGGAGCCTTATTGTAACGTCTTTAAATTACAGTTTGGTCTTTTTGTCTCCAGTATATACCGGCAAACACAGCTATGCAAGGGACTTACATACCCCAGTACACCCAAGTGCCTCCTGCCAACGTTTCAGTCGAGGTGAGGCAAAGTAATGAGGACAAAAAGTGTTGAGTGTTTTTTAAATGACTTCCATTGCTCACTGATTGTAATGCTCACCTCACGAAACTGCAGGAGAACGCCGTCCAGCAGCAGGTTGCCATAGAGACGCCCACAGAGCATACAGCGTACTCCTACCAGCACGGCAAGTGAAGAGGAGGTGGGTTTCGCCGCTCCATTTTTGAAAGAGCCCGTGTTCCAATAAGGTGCCTGTATACTCCCTAATGCCCTGTATAGACTTGTGGTATACATGTTTGTTGTCTAAATGTATTTCTTAGGTTTTATACGAGAACTACGAAGCTAATGACACCGCATAATGAAAAAAATGGACTACAATACAGAGGAAATTTAGGACGAGATGCTTGCTGCTTTAGTTTTTAACTTTTGTCCATTTTTTCCAGACAGCAGGATGTCATACAGCAAAAGAAACCACATTTAAGTCTGCTTGACCTTGTTCGGACAGGCACCTGATTTGAGCAGGACATTTTTTTTGCAGTCTGAGCAGCAAACGGCGACTTTAAAACACTTTTTCAAAACACTTTTGCGTGTGGTTTCAAATCTGATTCAGAATTCAGGTCGTATCTCTGGCCATACCACTCAAGCCCAGTTTAAACATGGCTTTAACATTATCATTCATTTAAGACATGGCATGTTTCCACTTGCTTTTTTCAAATGCTCTACATCCAGATACTGATTAGTGCATTTCTCGGTACAGTGTTTAAATTTTTATATTTTAAATCAGGCTGGTGTGGCCAAGGAGCAGAATAGTAATGTATAATGTGTTTAGTGCTGAGTAAATCACTTTGCAGCTGTGATGCAGCACATTCCAGACTTTTAAGTCAAAAGAAAGATAAGCTAAGTAAGAAAAAGGCACGAGAGGTGGGTGAATTGTGTCTTGCCCTTCATAAATGGCAAACAGATTTTCCACCAAAATAGGATTTGTAAGCCCACATTGAATACACATGCAGAGTAATTGAAAAGAGAGGTGGAAACAATATGGATAGATGTTTGTGGACCACACAAAGCATTAAAGTTGTGAATTCTGGCTGCATTGCATTCACACACACACAGAAACGAACACAGTTCATAATCCACATAATCCACAACCCCAGGATCAGGACAGTCAAATCCAATCCTCACTTTTTTTAGCTTAGATCCTCCTTTTTGGTCATCCAGGATGACGGTTCTCATTGTGAGCAGAAAGACCAGAAACTTGTATTATAACTCAAACAAGGAGAGCTGAAGCTTTTATACAGCTATGGTTGTACGTTACAGCTTTACTCTACTTTTAGTCGACATTTGATCTGAGGATTAATATTGGAGCCTGTTAACCTGTTAGCTACAGTTATACTCTGGTCAGGTCATCCTACTTTAATGTCACATCCTACTTTAAAAAGAGCAAAACGGTTGTGAAATGTATCACAGTCCTTCTTTTAGCTAGTTGTAGTCGTTAAGGAACCGTACACATCAAAATGACCTTAGAAATGCGGCCTGTTTGCTGTTTTGCCTTTAGCTTCTCAGCATATATTTATGTTTGCATAGTTATTCCAAATAATGTGGGTATGTGAGAAAAATGTATACCACATTTGAAATCTGAAGGAGTCTAAAAATCTGATTTAAGAAAGCCTTTGAGATTACTAAACTGTTTAAGGCTAGTGTGTAAGTGTGTATTACAGGGGGTCCTCGGGTTACAACCGTCTCGAAATACGAGTTTACGGCACTCACTCCCACTCGGCTTACACCGTTAGCCTCGTACTTACGGACTATGTAGGCGACTAGTTTGGTGGAAGAATACGCAATAACACGGCGTGTGTGTGAGGGAGTTTTCCTTTTCCTTTTTCTGTGGCTTAGCTGTGTTTTTATGATTTTACAACTGTGTCAGGATCGTTACTTAGACTAGGGTGTGTTTCCACTTACACCACAATTTGGGTTAAATCACTGTCGAAGGAACAGATCTGTGGCGTAACTTGAGGACCTCCTGTACTTATATTAGCTTATTTTATGTTACATTAGCTTTGTAGTTCCAGTGCAATACTAAAGAAATGTCTGACCTCAAACATGTCTTGAATAATTGATGAAATTTGGCTTAAGTTAGATTTGGGGCCAAACTATTGCTTGAAGTAATGTTTTTTTTTTTTGCCTGAAAATTCACAGAATATTTATAAAAGCTGACACTTTCAATAAATTTGCCTCCCTCTGCAATCCAAGTGTGTAGTCAGAGCATCTCTCTCTTCTGCAGCTAATCCCTGCAGAAATCAGCGGACAGGAGCTTTAGCACAGGACATCTGCCTGGAGCGTCTCCTCTTTCTGCTTTTCTGGACATCAAAGGCACAGGCTTTGCCCAAGAGGACCAAAGGATCCTGTCCCTTTGTCAATAAAAGGAAATAAGACATTTATTGTGCTGGAGACTCCTTCAAGATTGGGAAGACCAAGCAATGGACAGCGTGACCTTTTTTGGCAGCATAAAAAAGATGAAGGAAGCGATGGACTACAAGAACTCAAAGCGGCAAGCGCGCTCACTCTCTCTCTCACACACACACACCATTATTTTCTGGACCGCTCTGGGCAGCCGGAACGGAACAAAGAAAACGTTTCAGCACCGTGTCATTTTAGAATTGTAGTGTTTTTTTTAAATGTCTTTTTCATTTTTTGAACATTTGGACCGCTTTTTAAATCTGTTGTAGAGGTAGGATTTTTTTGTACATAGAAAAAGACAATGCTTTTTCGCAAAGGCTTTGCTGCGTTTTTTTTTTAATCTAATTTCAAAGAACGGTTTTAAATGAAATTAGGTAAATGCTGAAGAAACTGCTAAAGAGAGACTGCAAAAAACATATATCAAAAGAAAAAGATAAATAATATGTTGGAAACGTCCACGGCACCCAGCAGCCCGACAGCTCTGAGCTGCTGGCTACGATTAAGGTCAGAGACTTGGTTCATTAACAGCTGAAATGAGATCTCAGTCGTCCTTTGGCCCCTCCGCTGTTCTGCCTCTGTCCCTAAAATGCTGCTTCATCTCAGAACTGAGTTCATTCTGTTTTGAGAGAATTTTTATTTATTGAAAGTAAAAAAAAAAAGAGGGTTTTTTTTTTCAACAAATCAACAGATAGAAAATTTTCCTAATGTTATTAAATTCAAGTGGATCATTGCCTTCTGAATATACATTTCTGATGTTTAACAGACATCTCCATCTATTTTTAAATGTTTTTTTACACTAGTTTACCATCACCACATGTCACTGGTGATGAGGAACCTGAGGGCTTTGTCTGCCAAGTTGCAAAATTCCAAGACAAACTTTCCACGATATGAAGCGAGTCCATAGCTGCCTCAATATTCATTCACGTTAATTACTCTTGATTTATGAGTGCCTATGTTTTAGGATACATATCCTATTAGCAATATCAGTTTTTACCCACTCAGAGTTTATCCAGTCTCTTAGATCATGGCTAAGAGGCTGTTTATGTCTGGCAAAGGCTTATTTTGGATTCAACTTATGAGTGAGGGTTTTCCCTTGAAAATCTTTCTTAAGCTTAAGAGTAATTGTGTACTGACTTTAAACAGCAGCAATGCTCTCAAACAGCCCTTAAAAAAGATCTAAAGCTTTTAAATGTCTTTCTCAATAAAGCAGCTTTTATGTCAACCACTCCTCTTCCCCAGCACTCAAATCTTTGGCTGCCTGGTGTCCCTTTTCAGTAACACCTTATCCAGCTACCTACATAGCCATTTCATAACATGCATAAACAACAAATAAAGCTTTTATGTGTATATGTACACACACGCACGCTATATGAACAGAAGTATTGGGACATCCCAGTCTGAACTAGGCCCCTTACTTCCAGTGAAGGGCAATCTTAATGCTTCAGCAGACCAAGACATTTGTGGACCCAGTTTGGGGAAGAACCTTTTCTATTCCAGCATGACTATCCCAGTGAACAAAGCAAGCTCCATTAAGACATAACTGGATGAGTTCAGTGTGGAAGAACATGACCGGCCCACAGAGTCCTGACCCCAACCCCATTCTCATCCTTTGGAATGAAACTGAAACGGAAATTGTGAGCCAGGCCTTCACGTCCAACGTCAGCACCTTCCAAGAAGAGTAAAAGCTGTTTTAGCTGCAAAGGAGGACCAACTCCATATTAAAAGACTATTTGAATGCAAAGTCATTAAAGTCCCTGTTGGTCCCAATACTTTTGTCCATTTAGTGAATGTTTAAATACAGCACCTAATTAAACTCTACAGAACTGACAAATGGAGCTCTTAGCTAATTCCATTACTTGGTGATGATGCTTGATAACATTTTGGATTAACTGACATATGTGGCTCTTAAACACACATGCTTATGTGGGTGTTATAAGTAACTCCCTAAATGAGCAAACCTTAAAGTGTCATCCCATTTTCTTTGAGGTACTGTGCTGTTCAAAATCCAATTGTTTGTCCTTTTTCGTCAGACTTCTCTGTTGAAAAGACTACTGAAACACCATAAAACACCAAAAAAGCATTAATCCAATACACACAGCTTCAGGATTTTATTTCCAGGAAGACCAGATCTACATACAAAACCATAATAAAAGGTACAAAATGTGTATTAAATATGTCTTCAAGTAAACTGTGAGACACTGTATGTACAATAACTGTAAATATAACTGGGGAGCAAAAACTCTAAAAACAATTGCAAATTGCTAGAGTATACTTACATAAAGAGAGGCAATTATCCCCAAGTGTCAGTATAAAACGGGAGGATGCTATCCTGCTGGTTTGCATTGGAGTCAAACATGGGTTGACTTTGCCTACTATGACCTTTCTTTAAAACGTCTACAGACAAAGCATGCCGAATGCTTATCTATAGATAATATCACATCTGTACTCACTTCCAACAAATATACCCAACATCAGCAGATGTTTCTTGGCTATTTGTATGTAGCTTTAACTGAGGAACCTTCCTGGAACGATAATGAGCCAAAGTCTTTAACTTATACGGAGTCAAAAATGCATACTTAAGTCATAACTGCTGTACATGAAAGAGCACTATTCCTTTTCAGAAAAAGGGACTGAAATCATAAAATTAGACAGTCTCTTTCTGCCACATGTACTAAGAAATGCGCTGTATAATACAAATCTGTATTGACATCAAAAATATACCGCTATCTTCTAAGATGCTTGTTCTTTAGTGTATTCACCCGACCCGTCCGTTTACAAAAGCCCTGCGATTGTCAGCTTTCGCTGGATTACTGTTTGAGAGCAAACAGCTGTTGGTCCCACACTGCCTTTTTTGCAGCATACAAATTTGAAATGGACAAAAACAAAAACAAAAAAAGATTAAGACATTAACAATTGTGACTTCAGTTATGAGGAAAAACTTTAAACATCTCCAGTAAAACAAACAAACAAAAATAAACCAATCTTGGGTTACAGAGAAATGAAGCTGACCATCTACATTCAAGCTCAAAACCTTGGGAAAGCAAAAGAATGTCATGTTATGAAGGTGTGTGGTGTGTGGGGTGGAGGGTGGGTGGTGGTCATGATACATAACTGAATTATACCAGACAGGAGGTCAGCATCCATAAACCTTTAAACCAGGGTGTCAGTCCAGCGGCACGTACTTAGCATCGGCCAAACGGAGCACCAGCTGAGGAAGTGTTGAAGGCATCACTTCAATGTCGGTTTCAAACCAGACAGTCCTGCAGTACAGCAGAGTGCAGCAGCCCTCATTTTCCTCATGTCATTCTCAGGTAAGTCCATAAGAGAAGGTCTTCTATTACAGAAGTCTCTGATTCAGGATTTCCCATACCATTCGCCTCCTGAAATACGGCATGTGTTTCTGCAGAGGTTTTGGGATGAAGGGGGGAAAAAAAGAAGCAGTAAAATGCATCAACAAGTACCATAACAACTACATTTTACAAAGCAGTTCAGAAGTTTTACTGGCTACACCCACCTGTGTGAATGTAATTGGCCTGTCTTTGGTGATGTATTCAGCATATTTGCATGTGAACATCCCACAGTCACTTCCATTCATTTGCTGAGGGATCTCCTGCAAGTTGAACATTCCACAACCTTTTTAGAACTGTCTGAATTGCGTATCGGGTTACTTTAGGAATAATGCTGATATTTATACACACTGAAAGTTTGTAGTTTTAGTTCATTTACAAGACGGACTGACTCACATTGCGCTTTTTACTCTGAATGGTCCAGTCTGAGGTCTCAAAGTCTTGCCCTCTTTTGTCTTCACTTTCTTGTTGCAAATACTTTCTGTAGAAAAGAGTTTTTCATAAAATGTTTAGACTTGGGGCCACATTCACAACCTTTTCAGAGTTGGACTACTGATCTAGGACTGTTAGTAATGTCACAGTAAATAAAGTAAAGTGGCCCCTTGTAGTCACGCGTGAACACGCCATAGGACATTGTGAACAAGGGATGCACGATATATCGTAAATTTACCATCACTGCGATATCAACACGCACAATATACGTATCGCGAAAGACTGACTGAACTGCGATAAATGGTGTTTTTCCAAAGCTCGTCATATCCAGATCCTTTTCAGGATTCGGCTCTCTCTGAGTCACTCACTAAACTGATCCAGGTGCGTGAGTCACTTGAGTCAGTATTGGAAGTGAACCGGCGGATTCACTGACTCACCAATGTGCTTCAGGAGCGATTCAGATTCACCTGCTGGGCTATTTTCGGCTCTGACTGACACAAGGAATCCACTAGCAACTCGTTTCCACCGCCGCGGTGCCGGTGCTGCTGGTTCGAGACAGGCGTCGGGCTGCGCTCACACGCCTGTCTCGCTTTAGTCTCTGGTGTTGCGGTGGCCGGATTAGTGGGAGGCGGCCGGACGGGCTTTAGTTAGCCTAGCCGCTAACTGCCCCTGGGAGCCCTAACAGCTCAGCTTTCAACTACTGTATTAAACTATCATTAACAATGCTATTACTAATAAACTGTCATTCATCTCTAACGACTCCGTCACTCAGAACTGTGTATTTATCGGTTGGTCAGCGGCTAAAGTTAGCATCTTAGCTTCTCGCTCGAATTACCTGTTCCACCTTAAATCGTGCTTCTGTTTCCATTCCATCGTTTAAGGTGGAACGGATAATTCGAGTGAGAAGCTAACATCAACCGTATTTGTTGTTTTAGTCGTTCTGTTTGTTTTTGGTTTTTTTACCTTTATTATTAGTTTGTAAGCTAAAAGCATTCTTAAGACCATGCTAAACACTTTTAATAAAAAGTTGCTGCATTTTATTTTAACCCCACGTTCTGAGCTCCAAACAGTGAGGAGGCTTAAGAGAGAATATAGAGAGAGATAAGAGAGAAGTTTTAGCACATCAGGAAATATTATGCCAGCGCACATGTTTAAAGCCTAGCAAAGTAAACATGCTGGTTTTCCTAGCAAAAAACGTGCCATAATAAAGCACACTTACACAAGTGTGCACACACAGAGACACACATACACTTGCATGACTACACACACAGTGACGGTACATTACACTGCATAGTGTCCTTCATTGACTGTTCCCCAATGCTCGTAGTTAAACTACATTGTTATAGATTGCTCCTTTTGCTATTTTTTTCTGGCTAAGAACTTACTATAATTTAAATTATGTTTACATTTATTTCAGATTTAACATTATTTTAAATTATTTTCAGATTTTTTTCAACAATGTTCAATGGTTCAAATGTTTTATGGGAGGCATTAAAATGCTCTGTTTAAGTAAATTATTACAAAAAAAACATGTTGGAATGGAAATATTGCATTTCATTTGTTTTCTACACAGACTAGTTAGCATCTGGAGTCTATGTTACCAGCAAATCCAAAGCAGAAAAACATTAGCACTATAAAGGCTAAGTTTTTACTTACTTATCGCATGTGATATCACCATCGCAATACTCAACATTATCGCATATCGCTTGTTTTCCCTAATATCATGCAGCCCTATTGTGAACATTCACCAAGTGAAGCAGTGGGCAGCTAGCAAGGCAGCATCCAGGGAGTAGTACCTTGCTCAAGTGTACCTCAGTGGTGCCACTAGCAGTTTTGGGATTCAAACCCACAACCTTCTGATCACAGGGGCAATTCCCTAACCACCAGGCCTCCAGCTGCCCCAGATATGCAAGGAATATTTTATCAAATCTTCAACTATGGAAAGGCTCAGGAGTGGACACAGGTCATCTTTACCTCATCAGTTATTACCAGGTTTAGCATGTTTGTTAGGGTGGGAAAATCAGTAAGGTGTTCTGGATCTCGGCCCACTAAGGAGCAGAATTGAGCACTTCTGGTCTAGACAGCACTAGTTTACAAGCCAAGGGCACCGTAGGGAAGATGTATAAAAGGCACAAAAAAAAAGCAGGCGAAATGATTCTGGTTGCACCCCAGTTTCATCATCTCACCACTCCCAAGCAGCACTTACAACAAAATCCTGCATGCCTCGTCATTGTTTCCTCCCATGGAATCAAAATATGTAATGCTCTTCTTGCGAAAATCCACAACCTACGAGAGCAAGATTGTGCAAAGAGAGAGTGTTAAGAAACCTGGCTGACAACCATTAAGACCTTTGCTTTCAAATCAGTCCCAGTTTGATTATTAGTCTTATTGGGGATTAACAACATTACCTCAACTAAACTAATCCAATACAAATCAGGTCAATGAACAACACGTGTACATGTCTAAAACAAAACGTTATGGCTCAAGTATCTGCCTAACTAAAGTGAATCTGCCTCATCCGCTTTGTAACTTACACAGAGACACCAGTGCACCCCCAAATGGACAGGCACCAGAATGATGTTCACTGAGAAGATGTCTACTTTCTTAGTCCAGCGGCGCACAGCTGAGTAACCAGAGCTGCGCAGCTTAGGGAAGAAGAAAGTGTTGAAGGTGTATACAGAGGGCAGGTGGGAGGCCTTACTGCGCTCCACTAGCATGTTCATGTAGAAGTTTATCACCTGTAGATTGAAGATGACAGACCGTTAAGACATTCAAAATGGACTTAGAGCATCAAACTTATAATGCTATTTAAATCATCACACTATCTGGTCATTTAGCCTTTAATATTGGTCACAAAATTATGAAACTCGCAACTCAGCATGGCATAGATTGCGCTCACCCAGTTCTAAACAATGCAGAACATTTCAGAGGTGCTGAGCTTAATTAGATGGGTTGGGGGCAGCTATGGTGGTCCAGGAGTTTAAATGAAGAACACGGACATTCAGGGCTGTATAACTAATACTGACGGCATAAGGATGATGCTGACACACTAACCTCATCATTTAGCCAGTTGAGGTGGCTGAGGGTCTGCAAGTCCTTCCTAGTTATGGTGAGGCGGAATCCCTCACTGAGAACCTCATCCTGATTGCCACCCCTCAGTGCTCTACTCACCTCGTTCTCCATAGCCTACATGTGGAAGTGCATGGAGTCATGTACAAAAGTAGAGTGCCACACACCCCTTTTTACATGATTAAAACAGTAACTTATGCTTGCACACTTTAACGGTAGAAAGAAATTAAATCACAGGATCCCAATCAAGTATAACTGCACCAAACATCTATTACAAGGGGTCCTCGAGTTACGCCACAGATCCATTCCTTCGTCAGTGATGTAGCCTCAGTCACTTACCGATCCTGACACAGTTGTAAAATCATAAAAACACAAATAAGCCACAGAAATAGGAAAAGGAAAACTCCCTCACTCATACGCCGTGTTACTGCGTATTCTTCCACTGCACGCAACCAAACTAGTTCGCCCACGTAGTTCATAAATACGAGGCTAAAGGTGTGAGCCGAGTGGGAGTGGGTGCTGTAAACTCGAAACGTTGTATGGCGAGACTGTTGTAACTCAAGGACCCCATGTACATCTTCAAATGACAAACTACATAATTTGGTAACTGAACAGTCCTTCCTTGACATGTAATAAACACAGTCAAAATGTAGAGAACAGCATGCAGTCACTTTGTACCTCAGTCATCTCAGGGAATTCCTGCTCCTTTGCAAGGGGCTCAGGCTCCTCGATGATAGATGCAACAGGAACCTCTTTTTCTAGAGGCACTCGCACCTGCAGCTCTACACCGGATAGACCAGTCTGGCCCTCACCAGACAGACGCTAGTTTGCAGAACAGCAAAGAAAATGTCAGTGAAACCACACATTGCGATAGAGCCATGAAACTGAGAATCCTAGCTTACCTGCCGCAACAACTGAGATGCTAGAGCTTCTTGCTCCTCTATGAGTCGCCGTCTCTCCCGAGCACGAGAGTCATAGAGGCTAGTCCTATGTGCACAAACAAACACATTATGCAATGTATGTTAATTTTTTATACCAGCTAATTAGGAAAGGAAAAGAAAGGATGGAAACTGTGACAGAAGAAAGCTGAGAAAGCTCACAGTTCTTTGATCCAAAGCTCAGCTTGGAAACATGGCACTCTGTTGAGACAGAGGAAGAAAGTACATTAGAATATCCATGATGACCGGTTCCTGAGATACTTGTCTTAAGTCACAGTCATCTATGCTGTTTAACATTTTGTTTTAGTGTGGATTCACTGGATATTTAATAACAGCAATACTGACTAGTTACACACATCAACACCATAGCGAACCTACTCATGTTTATTCGTCTTTCAAACATTCTGAAGCAAGTCCTGTTCAAAACACATGTCTAGCTCCACAACTTCAACTGTGTTTTTCCAAGTAACCAAATAGCATGCAAATTGAAACTACCCACACATATCACAAAAAACATCCAAAAAGTTATATTCTCCCTTACCTGGAGCTTTCTGGCTTCTGACCCTGTTGCTCCTTTACAAAAATGACAGAGTCTCCATCATGAGCTGGAGATGGGAAAGTGAGAGACTATTAAACCTCTAACAGCTACAATATAGCCTATGCTTGCTAAATAATGCATAGACTAACCTTTATCCAGAAAGAACAACCCATTCCAAAAAGCAATTTACCATCACATTTGCAGGTCAAAAACAAATTAAATTTAAATCAGATCAGAGCCACTTTCATATGTGGTCCTAAATCAAACCATTTGACCTTAAGGAAAAAGTAACAGATTATAATTTGTATCTTTTTCTACTGTGCATGCACGTATTACATCATTACAATGGGAAAGCAGCAGCTGATAGCTTTTTTCACACCAGCTCCAATTATAAATGACTAAGAGCTGATGAGACCTAGCAATTTTTGAAGGAAGTTCATTAATTTGTCGATGTGCTTAAGGAATGTGTCTCATTCACGTGACGTTGCTGTTTAGGACGTGTGTATTGTTTCAGTGCACAGGTTCTTTCACACAAAACACAGACATGGTCTCTTAAACACACGTCAATCATCAAGGCATAATCGGGAGTGAGCAATAAGGCACATAACATGAACATACACATTTAGAGCGCACACCTGAAGACTGTGTGTCCTGAGAGGAAGCGTCCTGAAGGGCAGCCGGTGATGGCACTGACCGTACGGTCACTGCTGGTCTTCTTGACCCTGACTCGCTTTCACCGTCAGAGGTCCAGGACAGCAGTTCAGGTCCATTAGAGACTGCCCCTGGGCTGGGTACAGCACTGGAGTCTTGGGGGCTGGGAGGCAGGCTGGATAAACCATATGAAGACTCCCCTGCCCCTGAGCCTGCAGGGGAGGCACACTGTAGCAGTCTACGACTTGACGTCAGAAAACTGGAGCTAGAGGTTAAAGAAATGTAAAAAACATCTGTTTTGAACATACACCATACTTTTATTCCATCTCTGTTACAAGGTGACAGAACATAATACAGCTACAATGCTACGATACTCACAAATCCCGGTGTGATCGGATGCCTGGGTGAGAACTGCCGTCATGGAAGAATGACGACTGACCACCAGAAACAACGGCTAGCAACTGCCTGTACACTTCTTTCTCCTCCTCACGTACTGACTGTAAACATGCAGTATGGGGATAAAAAAAACCCTCCATTATCAGCGCAAACAGTTCCTCGTGAAAAATGAAGTTAGGTTATTAGCATGAGCGAAACTGGATTAGAAACACTCAGACCTCTTGTGCCGTACAGCGAGGTCTGCCTCGCCAATGACGGTTAGAGGTGCCAGGAGAAGGGCTCTGGACCACTCGAATGGGAAATGTCTTCTCATACATGCTGGTGTAAGACGCATTCCCTGTGCTCGGTCCAGGGGTCGAGAACCGGCTTAGGAAAAGGAATAACAATCCATCGAATCACAAATTCTGGTAATTATGTGTTAATATACATACATACATATATATATATATATATATATATATATATATATATATAATTATTATTTTTAATCATGTACC